>JAFBJR010000233.1:752882-1352882 GCA_016785285.1 Brachirus orientalis | reverse complement strand
GTGTGTGTGTGTTTGAGAAGGTGTATCTGTGATGCAAGAGTGCAGACATGAGAGGATGTGGGTGGAGAGTTAATGATAGGAGCTGAGGGAGGAAAAGTTGTTCTTTCCAGCTACAGCTTAACACCAATCAATCCTCCTGTCTCTCACTCCACTGTCCTCTCTTTCTCTCTCTCTCTGTGCATGTGTGTGTGTAAGTGTTTCACTAATTACATATTGGGTATAAGGAGAGATGAGAAGTCAATTAAAGAATGAGAGCAACAAAAAATATAGGAAAACAAAGATATCGCTGAAGCAAGAAAACAGTGGGACAGCAGGAGTGATTAAAAACATGAGAAGTATGAGAAGAGGGAAAGAGATTTAGATAGGGATATTTGAAATGCATACAGGGAGTAGGAGTAGAGCTCTAATTACCCTCTCTGTCTTTCACTGATGAAACACTGCCTATTGTGTTGCTTTTGTCTCACTGCTGCTGCTCATCTACATGTTTGTTTATCTGGGTTATTAACAAGGTCGGCTCCTCAGTCCTCAGTCTGCTGAACTCAGTGTTCAGTCACAGTGAGAATGTGTAGACATGTGGCATTTTGCACACACACAGACACAAACACACAGGTTTGCACAGCTGTTCTTCTAAGGACACTGCATTGACTTCCATTAATTTAGACAAATTTTGTTCAAACAAAGCATTAACCCTATCCTTTAGCACAACCTGTTAATGCCTAACCTTCAACCTTCACCAAACCACAATTCATATCTTAGTCCTAAACTCGACCAGTTCCTCAGAAATGGGGTTCAGCCTCATTGGAAAAGGGGTTACCACTGCTCCAGACAAAAATCAGTGTTTATGCCAGCAAAGGTCCTAAAGAACTACACGCACACACACACACACAGAACAAATAAAAAGATGAACAGAAATGCAAGGCTGCACAGGTTTATATTGTGCTACATCTGGTATTACTAAAATCAAAGCATTCATGTTTTATTTGTTTGCAAAATGACAATAGGGACAGATAAAAAATATATGCTCCTGTGATTGCTCAGGGGAGCTTTTTAAGCAGATCGTTTTCTCTCGTGTCATTTAAGCAGTTTGACATGTCGCTCATTTTGGGCATCTCGCTGTGAAAAAGTGCATCCAATAATTATCTGCATGTTGTACACTGAGATTCATAGACCATATCATAAGACCTTTTTTTTCCCAAGGAAGGCATTTGGACTCAAAATTGGATTGTAAGCAGATTAAAAAGGGAAGCTGCAGGAACTGGTGCCCACAGCAGTTGGTTTCGATGTGCTGCCAAAGCATTCAAACTGTGCAAAGTTAGGAGACAAGCAGATCCCTGGCTTCCATAAAAAATAAAATATGATAAACCAGCCTAATAAACAAAATCTCACAATGTTTTGAGATCTAACACCAAAAGCACATCAACAGATTATTCTCTTGAGGAGAATGAGTCAAATTGTAAAAAAAAAAAAAAAAAAAAAAAAAAAAAAAAAAAAAAAAAAAAAAAACCCACTGATAAGCACATTCATAAAAACTATCAAAAACTACAAAGCTATAAAAGTATTATAGCTTCTGACCTGTGACATTGTAATTATTCCCCATGGACATGTCCAGCTCCACATTCAAAGAACCAGGAGCCACTCCAACACTTGGCAGCACTTAAATTGTCAGGGGATGACTCAATGAAAAAGAAATGGACATTTCAGAAGGTAAAAATGAGGAAAAGGAAAGCTGGGGTGTATGTGTATGTGTGTATACCTGGTATTCGTTATGTTGTTGTGACCTAAACTGGTTTCAAGTCCGTATAATGTAATTTACTACATTTTAAGTTTAAGACATGTTTTAAAGATCACATAGAATGATCTTTTTGAACCCAAACTCGAGATTACTGATCTTAGTCTCTTCAGATTAAGCCAGTTTATTGCTGCTCTCTGCCAGCCTCTGAACAGGCACTCTGTTTCTGAGCTAATGCTGAGCTAAGGTTGGGGTCAGGGTCAGGATTAGGGCACTGGTAATTATGGTTAGGGTTAGAGTAAGTCACCAGGAAATGAATGTAATGAATGTGTGTGTCTGTGTGCATGTGTTGGAGGGAGATGTATTAAAAAGTACTAAAGAAAAACAAAAATAACATTGGTGCATGAAATGGCAAGGTTTAAACAAGGAATACTATAGCCAAAGAGCCAAACTTTAAAAAAGCACAAAGGGTGTTTGGAAAATATGAGAAGCAAAAGTGAAGCCTTGCTTGAAGACCTCAGTGAGCTCAGTGTGCTACACCTGTCATTGTGACAGAAAACAGCTTTGATACCATTTAATGATAGGAAATGCTAGAGGAATACACATTCCTTTCTCTCTGTTATTTGTTTACTCTTTTCCGTGTTACTTTATCAAAAATAACCACACACAACAAAAAAAACTCACAGTTAACCTTTTAGAGGAACAGCATGCTCTGAAAATCCAAATGTCACTACCATAATGTGTTTCTCCCACAACCCTGCAAAACACAGGACAGGAAATAGTGTTCAATGTAGTGATGATATAGTGATGTAGATTAAAGGAGGAGAGGAAAAGTTAGGATGAAGGAAAACAAAGAACAAAATGAAGCACAAACTAGTCTTGCTATGTTTTGTGTTGTAGTGAGAAATTATACACCAGACTCTCCAGGTCATAGATAGATGTTTCCACCATAGAGATGATGCCCACAGAGTACAGCTAGCACTGCTTTGATAGTTTCCATAGCAACTGTTAAACCACAGGCTCTTGTGGTAGGCAGGCCCACCTTAGTTATTAAGCTTGCTGTTTTTTTTCTTTATTTTTCCCTCTAGCCTCTCTTTATCACATTAAACTATACTTTTAACTATATTTATCAACAAGAGTTCAGTAACAATATCTCTTTGGTATTAGTTTTTTCTAGTGTATGTGTGTCAGGACCAGTAGTCCTCATGGAGACCAAAGCCTGGTACTAATGAGTCAGAACCTCATTTCTGAAGATCTGGTGAAGATTAGGGCTAAGATTTAAATTGTGTTTATATGAAGGTTAGGGTTAGGCATAAACTGGCTATGGTTAATATTAGGGATAACGCTTTGTTTAGGCTGCCCAAAGGAAATTAATGCAGTGCAGTGTCCTGAAAAGAATAGCAGTGCAAACCTGTCTGTGTGTGCATTAAAAGCAGGTCAATTAGGTGAGTGTTTACTAGGCACCCTGCCTGTGGCACTCATGCTATTGAATCAATACTTGGCAGCAACACAGCATGGTATTGTGGCACACTGAACCCACGTAGGGGCAATTTATCAATATTTTACTTTTCTCTCCCTCTCTCTCTCTCTCTGTCTGTCTCTCTCTGGCTTTTGCCGATGAATCTTCGATTCTCTTTTCCTCCCATCGCCCTACTGTACACCTCCTCTGTTCCCATCACTCATACGTTAACACAGGCCTCGCAACTCTGACTTCAGTGTGAGATCTGGGAAAGTGGGCAAGACAGAGTGACAAGTCCACTAACAACCTAATAAATTGCCTGCTATAGAGAGGGCACGGTGCAGTCATCTAACAGTTCAGATATGTCAGCTAGAGAGAGGCAGAAGATAAAAGATTGACTGACAATTACAGTAAGTGGGATGACTCAGCAAAATGCTGCACATGTGCACATGGTCAGTTTATCCCGATGTGACTGTTTAAATGGATGTACACTACTGCACCAGGCAAACAGCATGATAATGGAGGAAATAACAGTTTATGCTTTCAGAAACCATGGTTTGCAAAACAAAGGTTGAAAGAGTACACTCCTCTTCTGGATGAGCTATTATCGCTGACACGGATGTTCAGACTCACAGCATGGCTTAGCGGTCTCCAGTACGTCTGGGTGGCCTTATCATAGTGATGCTGCATCCGTTTGTCCATCTGTCTGTGGCTCTGTTGTTGTAAAGAGGGAGCCCTCTGGTGGTGGCACTGACACCTGACCTGATGTTCCTGAGCAGGGTGAAGAGACAAGAACAAAAATAAACAAAGATGGAGGAAAATACTCAGTTACCACATAACTTTATTTTTAAAGTTATGTTATAACTTTAAAAATAAAGCCACATAACTTTATTTTTAAAGTTATGTGGCTTTATTTTCCTGCTTCTGCAATGGTGCTCGTTAAAAGGTTTGTCACTTTTCTAGTGCAGTTGGGTTAGATATATGAACTTGTGTGTGTTCATATACCTGCCGAATAAAAGTGATTCTGATTCTGATGACAAGTTTATGTGCGTGATGACATCTTCAATGGGGGTCAGAGATAGAGGGTGGACTGTTGTGCAGAAAGGCCATCTTGTGAATAAACACCACGTTATGCCATGGTCAAGCTCATGCTTTTTTGTTTTTTTTTTAATAAGACGACAACTATTACCAAACAATTTTAAATTATATATTGGTTGAAACTTAAAAGAAGTACTAATAATTGGTTGGGTTTTCTTCACAACAGGAAAATAACTTGATTGACTGCTGGGTTTATTTATTGTAAAGCACCAACAATCGCCTGTGTGTACAAAAGAAAAACAGTGAAACCACTCACCAGGTTGTCATGGGTAATAAGAACTTAAAATGCCGTCACAATAATTGTCACAAACAAAAAAAGAACAATATCTTATGCATTTTGGTTTGATTTTGAATTTCTAAATTGAATTGGTGGCATAAAAAAAGAACAAATACTTTTTCCAGCAACAGGATATCATCTTTAATTTCAAAATTTTTTGGAGAATGAAAAATGTGAAAGAAAATTGGTGGGCAGCAGAAATCACTGACAAGAACTAATAGCTACTACTGAAGCCTAGGTTGTACATGGCTGGAATTGCCATGAACACTGATTACATTTGCTCTAACACTGATAATGTAATACATTATTAATCTTGTCAAAACTCAGTATGGCAGATTTAAATTTATTATTTTAACATTTACAAAATGTTACTGAGATCCCAATTCCAAACTTTGCATGCAGTTGTTTTAAGTGGGGTGCAAGATATTCTGAAATAAGGAAATAAGATGCTGCACTTTTAACCAAAAGTTTGAGTGCACATAAACAACTGTCCCATGGTCTGTTTTGTTTATTCCTGTAGACATCAAAGTTAACATGTTTCTGTTTTAGAGCAGCAGTTGAGTATGATCATATGGTGATAGGAGATGACAAGGCGTCAATAACGGACCGCAAATAAACTTTATATATTTAAATATCTATTGAAAAAGTGAGTGAGAAAGAGGGCAATAGAGAGAGACAGAGAGAGAGTGTGAGGGGGTTATCTAACCTTGGCTGAAACTCCCCATTTTGCTTATCAATCCAAAGTAAATATTTACACCAGCATGTCTGTCATCAATTTCTGCACTACTTTCACCTGTTTCATATCTGAACGTATCTTCACTGCGGACCTTTGTTTTCCTTCCCATCTGGTCAAGACGTTTTTGAGAGGGGTAGTGAGGCTTTTTAGATTTGGTATCATTCAGTGTCTCTGATGCTTGACACTAGCTGCTTTCTGCTCCCTTTGCATGTGTGTGTTGAAGTGCGACTGGCTGTGTCATTGGGTGGGTGGCAGTGGGTGAAGCAACAGACTAAAGCAGAGTTTGCCACCCGCAAAATTAATATGTATTTTATTTTACTATTCCAACTGAATATGCTTCCTTAATCTTTGATGACACATCATGGTCATTTTATGACTTCATATAATACAACTCTGATAAATAGCACCATTAAACTATTTTTTATGCTCCTGTCAGAATTATTACTAAATCATTGTTGCATAATTAAATAATAAGCAGCTCAGTTTGTCTGTGTTGCAAAGTTTGCATAACAATCCACCAGAGGTCGCTAGTTTTTCACCAGCTCATACAAGAAGAATAATCACGAGCAGCCTGCCTCAGTAACAGTGGAGGCAGAATCCAAAACTTTATTCTGTCAAGTAGGACCAAGAAATCTGCTTCCTTTCTTTGATCATTCCACTTCTCTCTCTCACTCCCATTATTTCATTTTTCATTCTCTCTTCTCAGCTCTCCATACACCATACACAAACACCCTAACACGCACACATGTATATATAGATTTTCTTCCCGTCACACACAGCTCTTTTATTGGTTTTTTTTCCCTCACTTCATTATGTTTAATTTAGTCGGTTCCTCCTTTCAGTCTCTCAGCAGTTTCTCTGCATCACTTTGCATTTCCTTCTTTGTTAAACTCATCTTCAGTAGAATCAAAACTTTACTCAATGTCAAGCACAAACTACAGGTCCCTTACCTTTAGACTTCAAGGGCTGATCTGCACAGACCTGCATTGTTCAAATTTGCGCTCAAATGTGGTAGTTTTATTAGTCTGGCTTGTGTGTAGGGGTATCTTTTTTTTCTTTTTTTGTGCTATAATTCCACTGCTGCATGTGTTTTTGTTATGACTAAAGTATTTCATAACCGCATGTATACTGGGCATATTTAGCTGCATATTATGTCTAATCTAATGTTTATTTTCAATAACTGACAGTTCACCAGTAGATAAACACTGATCCAGGCCTTGTGTGTTTTATTTTCGTTGAAGCCTGTGCTGCAGAGGCAGCTGAAGCCATGAGAGAACAAACAGAATTCCACTTTCAGCTTTCCTCATAACATCAACTGCCAACAACGCACACTAGAGCTGTAAATTGTTGCTTTTAAAAATAAATTAATATTTGTTACATTCAAACCATTGCCAGATTAAGTTCACACAGAGCTAATTCAGTCTATCAGTTCCACATGACTATCTTTATATTTCTCAGTATAGCATTTATTTTTGTTTGTTTTTTATGTCTGTGATGACATTTCCGCACTGCACACAGTGACACATTTTACATTACGACTGAGCAGGCGAGGTGAAAGAAGCACACAAAATGAGTAAAGCAAAACAGCTTCTTACACCAGCACAATGGCTAAAATTTCTGACAAACATGATTGTCCCAAATTGAAAATGCATGCTCCATCAGCAGTGCTCCCCTACTGCCTGGCTACATGTACAAATCTGCTTGGCCTCACACAGCAGCACTATAGCTTAAAACACCACAAACCTCCAAGAGAATGTGGATTCTTCTTCTAAAAATAAATCTGAATGTTCAATAGGTCTTCAAAATCACAAATTTTCGAAAATTTGTGCTTGTTCCGTCTATCTATCTATCTATCTATCTATCTATCTATCTATCTATCTATCTATCTATCTATCTATGTCAAATACAACCATAGTGTTTTGGCAATTACTCAGAGGTTTACAGGGGCAGTAGAGGTTCAGCATTGGAGATTTAAGTCAGCAGCAGAGAAAAATGCTGCAGTTTCCATCTCATCATCATCTCTTACATCCTCCAGCATCTTCACTCTTCCAGCCTCTACACTCATTTATTTGTGAAAATACACTTTCTCATATCTTTGTTTGTTGAGGTTGAGGGGCCAGCAATATTACAGTGATGTGAACAACATGTTGTGGGTGAGTGCTTACTCTAATTGGAGAAAATGCATGCAATGGGATGGCTTGTGGATGGTGCTCGCATTGACATTTTGGTATTTCTTGATATGGCAGGGATTTTAATAATGGCAGCGCGGCGTACCGTTGTTTGGATAACAAGGAAGCATGGTCAAGATATTAATGAATGTTAGACTGAAGATTGGCCAGTTAAAAGTGGACAGAGCTAAATGTATTGGTAGGCAAGTATATCCACTGCAACAGGCCTTCTCTACAGGACTATTATGTTTAATTTCTTCTGTCCAGCTCCTACTTGTTCCTCTTTTCTTTCTGTGTTATCTCTTTGTAAGGTTTGATAAAGCAGGAATTGGTGTAAACAAAAGATAATGGAAGCCAGCATTTGTGTCTACACATGATCAACTATCTCAGATCTGTGAGGAGAATTGGTGCCAGGGAGGTTGACGTAGAAGAGATGCCTATAGCTCCCAGCACCCGAACACGACATGAACGCAATATGAGCTGAAGCCTGATTGTGAATGCTTTAAGAATACACATCTAGATCCTGCAATACTCACTCAAGGATTATCTTGTATTAATATTCCACATGTTGCTTTGTCATTTACAGTGTATGAGTCTTGATACTTGATGAGTCACTACAAATGCATCTTTAAAGATACTTTCTGTGGAAGGGTTTTCAAAATGTAAGGAGGATGTTACATAAAAAGCTAGTATATAGTCTATTTCCCCAAATGAGTATGCCATTCTCTTTTTTAGGCATTTTATTTGACCTGTACACATTCACTCACCATTTTTTCCCGCTGATGTTGTTGCAGCTGTTGACACTGCAGTGTGAGCTGAGCAATGGTCTTGTCTCGATTCCTCAGCTCCTCTCTCAGCTCCTGAACTTCCTTCATCAGCTCGGCCAACTGGAAACACACACATACAGACACAGATGAACTCAGATGGAAACTGTAGAAAAATAAAATATAATATATACACAGTGCAAACAACCCATTCAATCACTCACTACTGTAAAGCTGAGGTAAAGTCATTTACCTGTGGTGCACTGGTATTGTCTTCAATCTCATCAGGAGCATCTGCTTTAGGGTTTGCATCCTCAAGCTGAAAATAAAAAAACCCACATGCAAAAAATATGTACAAGCAAGAGAAACACACAGATACAGAGTAAACACTGAGCCAGATCAATGACAACAGCCTTAGGCATGCTCAAGTGCAGTATTTCGCTATGGGAGAATAATTTTACTCTTTGGCACATATACTTAACCAACCCTGAGCTGTCAACCACTGATGTTTGAAACCTTCAGCAGAGATGTTAAGTATGTTTTTGAACAGATAATTTATTTATTTCATCTTTTTACAAAAAAACTGCCCTTACTTTTAAAGGGGGAAAAGCACTTCTGCTTTATTACCAATGTGTCAAGATTTCATCTTGTGTTTACAGAATGTTCAGTGTAACTATTCAGTGACTATTTTTTTAAATTGCAATTTTAATATATATTTAGTGAAATAATGTCAAAACTGGTGAAATGAAATTATAGGAAATAGACATACCAACAAATGTACTGCCTTGTATTTGTCACCTGTACAGTCAACTCATTAGACAGACTTTTTTTTTTTACCTTTAACTTAACTTATTGGTCTTTGTTGTATTTGAAATATGCAATGTCTATACACAGTAAATAGTGCAGAGAGACAATACAATACAATAATAAAAAAATTATTACCATATGTACTGTATGTAAATGTGTGTCTGCATCTGTTCACATGTGTGGCTCGCACCTGTAGCAATGTTTTGAGCTTAAGCAGCTGGTTCTTGAGCAAGCTACAATCCTGTGTCATGTGTTCGAGTGTGAGCTCATCCAGCATTGCCATGTTGCCATGGTGCCTGCCTTCAGAGGGAGGAGGATGTGAAGGAATCCTGGAAGACTTGAGTCTATCATAGTTCTGGAAGATATGTGCCCTGAGAAAAAGATAGGAAAAGACAGAGAGAAGCTGTTAAAGAGATTCAGACTGGAACACAGTTGCTTCACTGATTTTTACTTTAACTTTTTACAAGATTTCTAGCAGTAATTTTAAATATTTCAAGCCTAGCCAACCTGCTGCCATTGTGGAAATGACCTGATCCTCTCCAACGATGGTGTTTATGCTGCTGCCCGTGCCGACTGACACTCTCTGACCACTCAATGTGGGACATCCTGTCCATGTCTATACACGAAGAATTTGGGGAACAAAGAGCAACAATATGAATAATCATCATGCAATGTTTATATTTAGCTTTTGTCTTTATTTTTCTGTCTGTTTCACTACCTGTGTGTGCATGTTTCATACATCATGGTAATAAGTAATTTTGAATATAATGTAAATGTATTTAAAATCTGCATAAAAATCATAATCTGATTTATCTTATTCTCAGTTTGTTTGAGGTGTTTCCACCATCAATTGTAAACAAGCTAGTTACACAAAACGTCAGGCTATTTCAGTTTCAAGGAGTCACAGTATTTGGCAACACTCAATAGCATATAGTTATGAAATGGACCATGGCAGTAACAAATAAACTATCTAACAGAGCACAAACTCCAGGAAATCATTAGGATCCTTGCCTTGACTTTCTATGTGCCACCAGTTTTTGGGAAGGGAAAAATTAAACAAAGGAAAAAGAGAGATAAAGAATTCACACATGGTGGTTCAAATACTTTACCCCAAGTGTCACCTCACCACATTGCACAGAAGCCAACAGCGTGTTTCATACTGAACTGTAACAAAAACAGCTCCCTTTTTCATTCAGCTCAGTAAAAAGTCCTCAAAAAGTAAAATTTAACAGGAATATTTTCCAAGTAGAAAAGAAAACCCCTTAATAGCAGAGACGGACAGTGGGAAGAGATGACTCTTTGTCCAGTCAGTTGGTGAGCAGTTAAACAGCCACAGAGAGAGAAAATGAACTCAGCTCAGCTCGCTCACTGCCTGATTCTGTTTGTTGACACCCTTGTTTTTCTGGGAACTCCCTGGGAACTGGAGCTGGGGAGAGGAGGACTGTGGTGGTGGTGGTGAGAAAGCAGCTGAGGTAACTGGTTTATGTCCAAAGCTTATAAGTCACCAGATGAGACGGGCAAGGGAGAAAAGCTGAGGGTTCTTTCCTGTTAAAGGGTGTGACAGCTGGATGGAAATGCTACATGAGACCTATTCTATACCACATCTTGTGTTACTCTCCTTCTCCATTTCTTTTCTTCCTGTTTTGTGACAGAATCAGAATGGTTTTAGGAGAAAGGAAACACCTTTCCGTATCCCATCTCAGGGCCTGTCATGTGGGTTGGGACTAACTGGACTCTTCAGCCTTTCTCTTTCACTCTATGTCTGGAGACTCTAAATCTAGCCATGACAGAGAAAGCTATATATATCACTTCCCCAAAAAGAGTAAGCAGAGATGGCACTTCCATTCACATTCCTATCCCTTGCTCTCACTCTCTGTCTCCCTCTGTAAAAAAACAACTGTTAACAAAGCTATAAAGTTCATTAGATACAACAAACTATGACTAATTTAATTAATGCAAGAGGCCTAAAACAGTCTCTCTTCATGAAGCTTTATTTTAAACACAGTATGTAAAGCCATATTTATACATATTTAGATTCAACTTAATGGTCATTCAGGCTTTAGTATGTATTATGGATTTAAGTATATTCGAAAAAACATTTTTGTACAAACCTCTCGCTTTAACAATCTTCATCCAATAAAATTAACTTAAACAAACACAGGTACAAAATTTAAAAATTATTAAATTTGACTTTACTGCCAGACTGTTGCAGTATACTGCATTCATTTTAGCAATGTGTACCTTATAAAGTGGTATGTACACTATGGTTGAACGATTTTCGATAAAACTCTAATTGTGATTATTAAAAATGATTACTGTGTGATATCTGTGCAGATCTGTGAGAAACAAAGATGGTCAGGACAATATTTAAACTAAAACAGTAATTTCACACACATTTTGGCTTTATGAAATATTGTGCCTCCTGCGATTTGAAAATTGCAGAGGGCCATATTGCGATTTTGATTAAATGTCAAGTAATTGTTTAGCCATTATGTATACCATGTCAGCATGTCTGTGTGTCCTCATGATCACCTATAAAATAAGCCTTATCTGTACATACTGAGTGCATAAGGAGTGCACTCCTTATGCATTAAACATAAGGAGTGCACTCCTTATGCATTAAACATAAGGAGTGCATTAAACACAATCGTTGTACTGTGATTCCAAAGTGACAACTACAAATTACTCCCCAAAATTCATTACATGTCATGACAGGTGAAGTCCTCAACCATTCTTTTCCTCTTATATAATACTTGTGATGCTTACTGATGAATCCATAACAACGTTATCAACACCATTTTGACACTGTAAGAGTGTGAACCCATAACCTTTAACACCTGCAGCTTAGTTTACTTAGTTTTAATGAGATATGTCCTTGATTTACAAAGTGAAAAAGGATGATTGGAGAAAATAGCTTCAAAATGGGAGCAGTGATGTAATGTGTGAATTGTAATTGACATATTAAGGCTATTAAGGTAATCACGCAAACGTGATACTGCCGTTGTCAAGGAAATCAGATGTAAACTGTGATCCTACTGCAACTGCAACTATAAACGTAGCCAGACAGCTGGCAAAGTACTTCTCCAAGTCAGCTGCCTCATTGTCATTCAGAGCCAGCTGAGGGGAAGTAGTTGAGTCGTGATTTAATAACTTAAAACTCTAGTAACAGCACATAATAGACAACAAGATGTCCATTCAAAGATTTTAATGGATACTATAGAGACAAATCTTCACCCAAGGCAAGCCATTATTAATTTATTCAAGCTATTATATGAGAAAGAAGAATAGAGCTGACAATAGCAAGCACAAACCTTACTAATGCATTAATTTACAATTATGGCCATAACAATTTGGCTGGAGGTGTTGGAAATTGTCATAGCCACTGAGTAATCCCGTGAATTTATATCCTTTGTGGGATAACTGAAATTATTGTGTGTTTTGTGTGTTTGTGCTCACTGTGCAAGCCATCTTCTGGCAGGTCCACATCTAACATGAGGTCATCATCATCCAACTCTCTGGTTTCCAAAGGCTCTAGGTTATTCAGGATATCCTGAGGAATAAAAAAAAAAACACAGGTGACATGAATGCAGCATTAGAGTCACATTACGAGCACATTACAGTCATTATATCATTTTGTGTCTGGGCAAAAGTGTGAACTCTGCTAGAAAATATCCGGGGCCATGTAAAAAAAAACAAAAAAAACACAAAAAACAAAACAAAAATCAATTGTCCAAATTAGAGTTAGCATTATGATTAATGTCAAGTAAATTTTTACATACAAGCAGTAAAAAAAAGAAAAATATAAAACATTAACATGAACCAAAAAGCATATGTAATAATGTAGGAGAGAGACAACAAAAGGAAACGATTGTATACAAGAGCAATAAGTGAAAATCTGTCATAAAATTTAAGCATTATAAAAATTATTATGGCTGTTTTCATGTCTTAGGTAAAACAGGACGTGATATAGTGTTATAGAATGTTTTTCTCCAAAAACACTCTCCCTGATCCCTAAAACATTATAATCAATATGTCTGTTAAAATGTCCAAGTCATAGTCTTCTTCAGGAGGTAGCTTTTGGTGAAGAAGACTAGTTTTGGTTAAGTTGTATAAAAGTATATTCATATGCCACTGGTAAGTTGCGATACTACATGGGTCTGATACTGATAGGGATGAGCTTATACAATACCAAGTAACAATATTAGTCTAATAGTGGGCAAAATCACTGGATTGGAATTACTGTGGGGTAAAAAATTGTTTTAGGATATGTAAGCCCTAAATCTGATTTAAAAGCTTTACTTAACACAGGCAACATGCTAAAAAAAAGAGAAATGTTCGCCACCACTGTCATGTGGCAAGAATGTGAGTGAGGGTTGCAAATGTTAGGTATTAAAGGCATCAGCACAGATGTCTTATTAACCATTAAATTAGGTAAAAGACTATAAAGTGTACTTATATCAGTTGGCAGGAATTCAACAATGTGATTCCAATTTCTGTATCAGACACAAAAAGTGGAACAAGACCAGCCCTAAAGAAATGTAATATGATCAGTCCATGAATGACATAGAATAGAGTGACATGCAATATTGAATAGAGTGACATGCAACCATTTCATCATTAAGAATAACAATTGAATAAACACTAATAATTTTCTGTGATACAATTTTACGTGATTCTTTAACAACAAAAGCACAAGAGGAGGAAGAGATAAGGAAGAGAGGAAAAAAACAGGTTTCTGGGGAAAAAAAATCGCTCAGTTATGAAGGATAATACAGGATGCTTTGAAAACCAAACAAAAACACTTCTCATAACAGCCTCAGAATATGCAGTGAGTCTGCTGTGCTGCTGTCTGTGGAATAATTCAAAGCGTATACCCAAAAGCAAAAGAAAGAATCAATAGTTCAAAGCTTTATTTTTCAAGGCAATTTTGTGCTTCACAAAACCAAATTGACAGAGCTTTTAATACAAGACACAAGCATAAAATTACTCATTACTGAAAATCTCATGAGTTGCATGATAGCTGACTGGCACACAGTGATTCAGGCCTAATGAAGAAGGAATTCTGAGGGAAATAGAGGAAAAAATATACATGTGCAATATTCAAAATACCGTCAAAAAAAAACATCACAGTAGGGTGGAATGTTAGCAGCTTGAAGAGCCCACAAACAAAACAACCCGTCTCATCAGGCTTAAACCTGTTGCTTACTTGTCTCTTGTCTATCACCCTCTTAATATGACAATGTCACTGTAATGGATGAAACTAATACTAGGTAAAACAATATATCATGATACATTTTTTTCAAACTGCTCTCTTTTCCAAGGACAGTCCATGTTAAACTCATGCATTCATGGTGAAGTGAAATTTAACACTAACAATTCTCTGGAGATTCAACTGTTGTCCAAACCCCATCCTGGAGACATTATTCAGAGTTCATGTCTGAAACTGAATTCTGTCTGGATGGACAGATAGGGAACCTGTTTGGCTCTTATGAATTGTGACTTTACTCTCAGTTCCGACCAGAGGAAATTACATTTCACACTTGCAGGATAGCTGAGAGCACTGAAAAATCTGGATAATTCTGTATCTCAGAAGTGCGGGTGTTTGTGTATATACAGAAAACAAGTTAATATTAATTACTGAAATCACATAACAGAAGTGAACAGACATTCAGTACATCCATTGTCCACTGTATGCATGTAATATTTAGCTCTGTGTCAACATTTCTGAGCAAGATGTTGAACCACTAACTTCTACAACGGCATGTGTTTTTCTGGCTTTGACTTCTCTCCCTGGGAAAGAAAAAACTTTTCTGCTACACAACTAGAGAAACACCTAGCGAAAGCAATCTTGTATCAAGGTAAGAAACTCTTTAAAAATAATAATAATAATCCTGAATCCAAATCTAAATCACTACCAAACTCGAACCATGTCTTACTTGGGACATAACTTCTATGTCCCCAGAAATTTAATCAAAATCCATCCTTTTCAGTCAAACCACCCTCCTTCCTGATCCCAACAGCTGTTATGAAATATCACTGAAATGGATCTGAAAAGGAGCTATGAGCCAATTAAACTGTAGCTGTTGTACTTGCTCCTACTGAGGAATTCATGATTTTACTTTTAGCAATATATGAATTTGACATATGACATGCATATTTTTATGTATCTTCGACACCTTGAGGCACTCCCTCAATCCACCCCCTGCGGCATGAGCATCACTCAGAATCTGACTGGAAGTTCTTCTAACATCTTTCATAGTACAGCTCCTGCTCCCACTATGACATCAGATGAATCTTCAATCCAAATTTGGCTGGTTCAAACACTGATTAAAACTTCATAATTGTTGGGAAAAGACTGAGGCAGAACTTATCTCACTTTCACAGTTTACCCTAAAGTGATATGTGCATCTGTATGACACACTGGCAAGGCAAAATAAAAGCTCATTACAGAAACCTTAATTGTACCCATCACAATCTCTGAGAGTATCTTTTTTTGGATCTCTGGTAAACTTTGCTTTTTTTTTGCTTAATTGAGTGCTACTGTGTCACTTAAAATTCAACCCACAGAAACCCAGAGTAGGCAGTTTGCTATCAAACAACCAGAAACTTTAACTTATTAAAATCAATAGGTGCCGGAGAGACGTCTCAGGACTGACTGTTCTTTTTCCTCTCAGGCTTTCCTGATGTGTTTTTCTTTCACATGAACTAAGCTGCAGCTTTCAGACCGGCACTTCTCTGATAGATTCAAATAAAATCTCAGTTCTGTCAAAGAAAGAGAGAGAAATGAATGAATAATAATAATGTGAAGTTCAAATATTTTTCAGATTAATGTCCAAAGAATAACTAAAAAATTCATGGATTAATTGTTTGGCCAGTTAATCAGGACATTTTTTGGCTTTTTTTTTTTTTTTTAAATCGCATTTATGGTATCATAAATAGATGTGATTAGATACAGAGAAGTAAAAGCCCAAACATCCACTGACACAAAATTGTGGGTTCAAAACAAAAAGAAAAGAATAACAGAAAATCTGAAATCTGAATTAAAATAAATGTGCCTCATTTTAAAATCGATTTCCTTAATTTATTGTTTTTCTACTTTCAACTTTGGCCTTCACTGAAACACACAATATGTTTACAAAAATTAGGACATTTTAATTGTTTGTTAATCTGCAGAACTACTAGTTAACGACTACAACTTCTGTTTGAAGATACATGACAGTATTATCATTCATTATTTTGTAAACCAGCCTCCACTTATCGGTATTGACAAGCTCAGTGACAAACACTTCATGTTTTTGAAGCCACTTATGAAATGTTTATCAAGTGCTATTCTATCTTACCATCTTATTATCTATACAATGGAAAATTAAACCGTTCAAGTTTCAAAGTAAACGCCTTCTGGAAAAAGAATGGTTTACACCTCCTGAACATCTGGATGTGCATGAAACTAAAGCAAGGTTTGAGCAGGGCAAATTAGGATAAATATAATCCTGCATGTTTCAAACACACCCCATGTATTGAACTGAGGTAAAGAAGTCTTATACAGCAAAAATAAAGTTAAATTGAATTAATATTCAACATACGACTTACTTTAGATTATATTATTGTTAAAATTAATTGATTATGTTCACCTGTACTTTTGATGAGATTTTTTGGATATCTACTCATGGCCAGAGCAGCTGCAGTCAGTGCAATATCGTCATTATGCGATCTTGTCTCACCCACAACAAAGTCAGTGGAAGTGATAAAGAGTCACTTCCAGACTCCTGCAACTATGTGGTACAAAGCAGAACACGGTATATAACAAATAATTATCTGTAAGACAATGGTGGAAAAAGGTGACAGAAAACCACAACCTCTAACTTGAGAAAGAGCAAGTGTCATCAGAAAACGATAAATCACCCAACAAACCCAAAATATCACTTAAATCAATTGAAGTTCCACCCAAATAATTTACCAAAACTCTTTCAAGTTCTCCTTCAGAAATCAAATGATAACAGATGGACAGCACTGCAGGCAAAGATTAACTTACTTACTCAACTATTATATCAAATCATTGCACTACCAGTAAAATTTTATGAATCAAATGTCCTATGAGTTAACTATATATCAGCAACCAAACTTCTCAGAAAAAGTTGTTCTTGTTTTAGTCCTGCCAATGTTGTGGTCTTCATCTATCTCAAGAGGAGCAGCTAGTGTAACATTTTCAATACGTGAGAGCCAATTTAGATGCAAATTGTTTAAATAAGCAGCATTGCAATTCATGACAATCATAAAATAGCTACTGGCTATAACGTGAACATAAGCAAAGGCTATAATTGAGGATGGCTCAGACCACTGTCATTACAAGCAAATATATACAGTATGTCATGTGAGAGTGTATGTGTGTGATGAGAGCACTGAATGCATCATCCTTACCCACCAAACCATTGTTTAACTTTAAGAGCAGTTGCTGTCAATGCAAAACAGGAAAAACAAAAACAGGTGAACTATGAGCCTCATTAATTCAACCGTTCTATTGCAGCATGTTCCATAAATGGCTGAACACTGAAGACAATGAGCTTAGGCACCCCACTCCTGCAAACACTAATGAATTGACCTGTCTCAACCTGGACCCACAAAAGTCTAAAATTAGAAGCACAATAAATAAATTAGGGTTAAAATGAAACAGTGTAAAAGAAGCAAAGTGACAAACCACAGTAATTAAGTTAGAAAAAAAATAAAGAGAAGAAAGTAAATTACAGAATTATATGAGAGAAAAGGACGACAATTAAGCATTTTGTATTCAAGGTTTCATGCTGTGAAGTGGGACACTGGGCTGTAATTTCAGGAGAAATGCATTTCTTCAAGGAAACACTGTCAAACCAATACATGGTCGGAAGGCAACAGCTCCAACCCACATTTTACTGCAGTAGTTTTAGTTTTGCATTCATGTCGAATGAACTACATGACAACAATAAGGTCATTATTCATTATTCATTAATCATTAATAATGATGAATGAAACATAATTACCCACTTACCATATTTGTAAAATGTTAAGTTAGCGCATTTGGCAAATATGCATTTGGTAGAGATAAACGCAATCATGAGGACATAAATTGTGAATTGTTGTAATCCATATTATAATTAATTAGATTATATTAAATAAAGTCATAAATATTCTTAACAGTTTAATCAATATGATCTAATAATACAACAAACACAATGCCCACATTTCACTCTGACATAGCTCCAGCACAATAGGTTAAGAATTGAACAGAGGTATTATATTGAACAGGTGTCCGCCCCCATACACACAGAAGAAAGCATCAACAAAGAAACTCCATCTCTCACCCTCATCTCATCTCATCTTATCTTATGCATGTATCATCGTTAGTGTGTTACTTGACAAAACAGATGAATCATACATGCACACTTAAGAAAATACTAAAACATTTAAAAATGAATAGTGCCCACTTCTGCTGATGCCGTTTCAGTGCATGATAAATTGCTGCAAAAACATTACCAGTCACTGTGACGAGAGGCCCTCCATTTCATAATGCCAATTTTGTAAAGCTGGTACTGTAACACACTGCATGGTGCATCATGGGAATGTTATTATGAGCTCAGGTAGCCCACTTCTTGATTTTGCACAGAGGCATATGAATGCAGATAGACCCCTATATAGGCAGAAAATACTGGAACCCACAGACCTGGCACACTAGCAAGCACACATACAGTCCTTTGTGTTGGTTGAAGGATGCACAGTGCCTCCAAGTGGACTGAGGATGCCACTGCAGCATGGTAAAGCAAACCTGAAGACCCAACTAAAACGAGGAGCACTAGTGAGTTTATTTTACATACAGTATATGCTATAAACACCAACTGCATTCTTTTCACTAATTTTCTGAATTTAATTAAGATTAGGTCTGCATTTATTATTTTCAAAGCATCTAATTCAGGGTAAAAGGCTTACTCACTGAGACAAAACCAAGAGAGGAACAAAATCCTACAAAAAAATGCACCTCATTTAGCTACCAGCAGTGACACACACCATTACACACCACATACTGTAGATTATGAAGAATAAATCCCCAAGAATTAGTAATCATCTTGGACACAGACACTGCTTTGTTACAAGATTAGATTCATGGTTTTCTTCTCCCTATTAAGAGGAACTGTTTACTCAGTGAATAAGGAAAGAATAAGAGAGCGCAAGAGACAAACAGATGGAAATTAAAAAAGAAGAAAAGGGTGGGGCAGACTGAGTTCACTGCATCCAATTACAGTAAGTGGGCCCATTTCCTCTAATCAAACAGTTCAGTTAAACATCTCAAAGGCAGATTCCCAATGGATCTGATATTCACACATGAGCAATCAGACTCCAAGTCTCTCTAATAATTTCTCTCTTTTTGGTTTTACGCTTTTTGTCTTCAAGCCCCTTTTCCCATTTAGCTCTCCCTCAGTCAACAGTGACTAAGAAATAGATGAGATGAGTGACATGGCTTATTCAAGATTACTTTGGTAGCCATTTTAAAGAAATGAAAAAAAATGTTACACACAAGTTGCAAACATGCATATAGTCATTTCTTCACAGTGGTGTGTTTCATTGCAGTGGTCTTGGGGGTGGGAATAATATCAAATAAATGCAATAACAGTCTTCAGTCATACTCACAGGGAATTCATGTCCTTCATTTCAACACATACTAGTCCAGGAGCAAGACTTACAATCTTTCTAGTCTATCATACATTATCACAAGTATCACATGGTAAATGTAGTAAACAAGTAGTATTTCTAATCCAGCATTTTAAGCTGTTTATTGCATTCCTGTGATCAGGTGCCATGGTACAGGAACACAAAGAAGCAAATCAAAGACCAGCAATGCTACACATACAGTAGTTTGTGAGTATGTACATGGTGATGGGTTCCATTCGATTAGTAAGGTTTACCCCTTAGTAATGGAAATCCATCTTCATGACACAAGAGTAATGTTTTAAAGTCCATCTATACACTGGAACAATAAAAGTGTCCCCACAAGTATTAGTGATTAAGGATTTTGCATTATTATAATAATAATGCATGTGAGGTAGTGAAATTTAAAATGATCGACTAGTATTTGCAGTTTCTGTCTGTAGTGCCCATAGTATTGTAAGAATAATTCAATGAGTAATGTGCACCAGATCATTCTTCAGATCTAACAACCTGCACAGCTCAATTCATAACCATTCTTAAAAATCTGTTGCCTTTGGACAACCCCACTTCTCACATAAGCCTCTTCCTTGCCAACTTCCAATCAGTTAAAACTCCAACAGCTTGAAATGTTCTCTTACGTTTTTAGCCTAAGCGTAAGTATCAGTGCCGAAGGGATTTGGCTTTCATCCACCACTTCCCCGTTCAGAAAAATGTCACAGATCAATCTGCCAGTAGACCTGATACTGCAATAGGGGTGTTTACTTCTTTATTAGCTAAACAGAAACTGCAAAGAAATTATACCATATCACATATTAGAGTTTAAACTAATAAACTATACTTTTATAGTATCCATGTTTGATTGGGCAATGCTGGTGAATCCAAACTATGTGAAACCAGTTGCTAAATTGTTCAACATTTCAGGACAAATAAAGTATTTAAGTATTTTTTGTTTGCTTGTTTTGTGCATTGTATTGCAAACAGAGACTCACCATGCTGTTGAGCTCCGAATCATCATAGCTGTCTGATGGATGAGTCCCATGACTCCCAAAAGGCTCAAGACACTCCTCATCCCACATGTAAGTTCCGCCAGAGCTGTTGGAAGGTGACAGCTCCACAGATGAAGATTGGGGAATATCACCTTGCTCTGGAGACAAAAGCAATGGTCCCTGGGAGTCCTGCATGGGGCTTTCTTCTTCATGTCCTGCATAAGATGGAGAAACTCAGGGATAAACAAAATATGTGACATACATTTTTACAGAATCTCCCCTTAATTCTTTTTATTTACCTTTCAGGTCTGTTGTGTCCCAGTCACTGGTTTCATTGAGAGGGCTGTTTAGAGGGGTTTGGATGGTAGCACCAACGTTCCTATTGTCAGGCACATCCCCATCAGTGAGTGCTTCTCTCATACTGTCAAAGTCATCTAGAAACTCTTCACTGGTTTCACCTCTGTCTATAGATGAGGCAGAGGATAAGGACATGTCCTCTATGGTCTCTCCTGCTGCTCTCAAGTTTTGCTTGAAAGCATCACGTCCCCCTACTATTCCTCCACCATCTCCAGAGCTTGCATCACTGTCACTTGGAGAGTCTGCTTTTTTAGCCTCACCATTTGTCTCAATATCTAATAGCTCTCCACACTCAGGGGTAACTGTAGGTCTTATTTCCCCCTTGACCCTACCTGAAAAAAGAGGCTTTTGCTGTATGGCCTGTCCAGATCGAGCCAACCTGAAGCCCAAAGGTGCCACATTGCTGCCCATTGACTTGGTCAGCATACAACTAGGGAACAAAGGCTTCTTGAGAGCACTGGGAGTAATGGGTACTTGGGGGATAGAGGAAGTAGTTTGAGAGGAGGCAGCTGTAGGATTTCTGCTATACTCAAGAACTCCAATTCCACAACCTAGACCTTCTGAACCTCCCAGGTTACCATTTCGGCATTTAAGTCCTAAACCCACCCTCCCATTGCTCAACTGGGGGGGTTTGAGGAAAGAACTGCAAGGAGGCCGAAGTTGTGTGTTGGCCAGAGGTTTGGCTAGCTCCACAGCACGGTTGAAGGAGAAAGACCGGGTGATTGTCTGGGTGGTAGGAGATGGAATCTGCTTGAAGTGAGTGAAGCTATTAGAACGCACCATGTTGTCTGTGGCCAAAGGCTTCAGGCTGTCACTGGAATGAGACAGGCTGTCTTGAGAGCTGCTTCGTGGAGCACCAGATCCCAACTGTGGCCGTACAAGACGCGACTCTGACCCTGTCCTCGCAGGAATGCTGGAACCAGTGTGAGCAAATTTAGGAGCTCTATTCAATGGGCTCTGGCCTGGCTTAGTCCCTACTTTAGGACTCATTTTTGAGGATTGCTTAGGGATGGCCTTGGGACTAGACACAGCAACCATCAAAGTGCCAGATCTCCGAGTCTTGGGTGTCCCTGGAGACCCATTCTTTACCTCATTTTCCAATGAGGGAAGCTGTATCTGAAAATTGCCTTCAGTTCTTTCAGCAGGGCTGGTGGGGCTAGAGAGGGTCATCCCCTGATCTTTCGTCCATTTCAAGGACAAAGGAGAGGCACAAATCCCACTATCTGGCTTTGATACTGGGGGAGTAGTTTTATCATCCTGGGTCGGGGTTGTTGCTTGGGTAGAACCATTGGATAAGGAATGAGCACCACAGCTCGACGAGCGTCCACCAAACTTAGGCAGTCTAGATACCATGGTAGCCTTGATTGATGCTTTTCTTTCCATTAGATGCCAACAAAGGCCTGGATGAGGGTGGAATCACTCATAACTGGAGAAAGAATGAACATAAAGATGGAATAGGAGATTCATTTTAAGTTTATATGTTTTTACCTTGGAACATTGACAATTACCTCCATGGACTAATTGAAGCCTTTAAAACTGTCACTAATAACAATAACTTTCTTTTACTACCTAAAGCTAGAGAAGTCAAATAAAATGACTCAAACCAATATTTTGAGTTGCCACTTTTGACCTCCCCAACATAGATCCAGCTCTTACTTTATGTTAATACACAAAATAATACATCACAACATTTCTCAATCATTCATCCAGCTGAATGCATTATGGCCATTTTAACAAGGGCAATCCTGTTCACCCATTTTTAAAGATTGCAGACAGTGAGGAGCATTAGGGTTTAATCTGGCAAACTTAGAGGTTGACTTAAAGATTTTGTCACAGCAAGTTTGCTTTGGTGCATGCCCATGCTCACCTGAGGGTAAATGAGTCTCTGTCTTTATGCTACTCTGACACAAATTGGCCATAAATTTCAAGTTACACATGCAAGATTGTCTGAGGAACAGAATGCCAGGGAGTGATGCAAGAGAAATTAGGTAAAGTAAGCCCAAGCGTCTATGGAGATTTTTATTATACTAACATTAAGTTACCTTTGAGTTCAGATATTTCCTTTGTTGTAGCAAAGGAAATATCTAGCTAAAAGTAGCAATCGACTTTATGTAAAGAATGATGCGGCAATGACAGCTGCAAAATTGCATAAATATGAATGGCCAGTCGCAAACTATTGGGGTAACTGCTCCTTAAACATATGGCACTATACTTACTACATACTACAGTAACTAGCATCAACAATGATGACTTAGCCGCCACTACACCATTAATGAGTGAGAAGGTGGTAATGAGCCAGTAATGCTGAGAAATGTGGTGAACTAGGAACCAAATCCTTATTTCACTTAAGGCACCAAAATGGCAACAACAGGTCATGCTTTTCAAATAATATTTTGTTTTTTACCAACTACCTTTCCAACTAGCTTTCTTATTGAATTCAATGAGAAAGTGTACCCAGACTTTTGACCGGTAGTGTAATACATAAGGGTAAATTTAAGGTAAAAATAAAACATTCTTTCACATGACATGACCTGTAGTTGGCACTAGTATGTACCACCATGCCTGGCCAAAGAAAGCACAGGCAAAGAGACAGAGGCTTCCTAGGGGGGGAAAAGGTATTGTAGCTAATGAGGAGGATGTAGCTATGGAGGATGTATGTAAAGCCAACAGAGGCAGAACATGGCTGTTCCATTTCAGTTATTGTAGGTTTCATTCAATTCCTGTGAGCCATGTGACAAGTGTGTTGATGGTGCACCTGCGTGTCTCATGCATCTGTCTATGGCTGAAAGATTTTGAATTGAAATCTTGAAACAATCCTTATGGTTGGTGCAGTCAGCAGAAAAAAATCAACCCATCTGCATGAGGAAAAAGCTGTTACTAAAAATATTTATTTTTAATAAATACCAGCTATATTGTTGCACTTCAAAAGATCAAACTGTTAGACCCTAGTGAGAGGATTGCTAGTACAAAGACACAAAAAGAGATTCTACAGAAATAATACACTGAGCAGATGGGGTACACTTATTGTTTTAGAATATTAGTCTCCGATACTGGAATGAAAAATCGTAGCATGCTGGTCCACATCCCCAAGCAAAAAAACATGTGTCTAAAATCTAAAGCACACACTGAATATTTTCCACATTAATGCATGGTCATTCCACAATTCTGATCTGCTTCATAAACATTATATGAGGACATACACAAAAAACACAATAACACACAAAATCAGGTCAGCTTGCAAAAGCAGGTCAACCAAAGCCTCTTTGCCCCAGGGAGGGGGTGGCAACTGTGGATGTCTGTGGTAGCAACTGGATTTGCCTTTCAATGGCAGCACAACCTCTAATCTTTCATTCATATCAAGATCAGCACATATTATTAGCACACTGCTAAGGCCAATATTTATTCATCTGGGTCACCTCACTCATCACACTATCGAAGATTTCTGTTCCTAAATCAGATGTTTCCTTCAGTTTGTTTTGAACAATGCATAAGTAATTTCCATGAAATCCCACATTTAGAACAAATCCCATATTCAATATAACTCATAAGACACTTAATATGGTAGCCCAAATAATATTAGAAATCAGATAATAGACTGGTAATCAATATAAATGTTGCTGCATTACAAATATCCAATTAATGTTTGGATAATTACTTTCTTAACAATGAAGCAGTTCACCCGATTGGTCTCTAAAGAGATTTGGAAAACTGGTTGAAAACTACTCTATCCCATCACAGGCAATATATTTTTCTAATAAAAGTCAAATCATCATCACAGTTCTGGTACAATGCCAAAAACAATGATGTGTGAATTGAAGGGAAAAGTCCCATTTGCAGCTCTTTCCATAAATATAACCATAGATACAATTTTCTGAATTAATTATTTTTTCAAAATATATAATAAGAAAAGAAAAGAAAAAGAGACAGAGAAAGAGACAACATTTGTTGAATATCAGTTAATAGCAGGTTCTGTTCCTCAGTGATATGGACGCAATACAATATAGTTAACCCTCAGCCCAATTTTAATAGTAGGACAAAGACAAAGGTTAGCTGGAATAAAAAAGATCCTCTGTGACTGAGACATGTTCAGAGGCATGGCAGAAAACCTTGCAGGCCATCTGTCGCATGCTCATATCTGCCCCTCCCCCAGAGTACAGTACAGTAAATAAATATCCCCCAGCTCCACAAACATCAAGTACAAGGTCTGTAATAAACCCATATAAACCAAGACCCACAATATGACTTGTGGGGCTCTGCGCTGCATATAAAACATATAAAACCTTGACAGTTTGAGTAATGTAAAGAAAACAACCAACAAAGACAGTCAGACTTCCAACTTCAGTCAAAGTCATGATCATACCATTGATGATGAACCAGTAACGTTACAGAAAAAGAAATAGATACAATAAACAGTAAATTTAACCAAATAGCATGGACTGAAGCCACACAGTGGGTGTAGTGCTTAGCATTTTGCCTATGTAGCAAGAAAACCTGAGTTTGTGACCTGGTTGGAACAAGGGCCTTTGTGCATGGAGTTTGCCTTTTTCTCCCTGTGTGTGCACTGGTTTTCTCTGGGTTATCCAATTTCCTCTCAATCCAAAAACATGCAGATTTGGGGATTAGGCAAATTAGACACTCTAATTTGAACACAGGTGTGAATGTGAATGTCAGAGTGGATGGTTGTTTGTCTCTATGTGGCTGTGTGATGGACTGGCAACCTGCCCAAGGTGTTCCCCATCTTTTGCTCTATGTCAGCTGGAATTGGCACCAGCACCCCCTACGACCCTCATGTGGAAGATAAAGTGGTAGAAGATGAGTGAGTGAGTGAGTGAGTGAGTGAGTGAGTGAGTGAGTGAGTGAGTGAGTGAGTGAGTGAGTGAGTGAGTGAGTGAGTGAGTGAGTGAGTCATTGGTTGAATTTGACTTTCAACAGGAACAGGAAGATCTAAGAATAAAGTTTAAACATGCATATTTTATTTATTTTATAGTCATTAAAAATCCAATGGCAAAATTAACAAAAGATTTATATTTACAGTCATCCAATCCATGTGTGCTTACAATGAAAGAGGAAACAGTAAGCAATAGAAAGAGTGGGACAGATACAAAAGAAGAGACAAATTTTAAATGGGGAAAGAAAAAAAGAGACATGACTCGGCCTTTTCACATGGAGATCTTTTCTTAAAGTCTGTTGTTAATGGAATGGGAGCTTTCCATCTCTCTACCAGTGAGACTATTTGGCCTTATTTCATTTCCATCTCAGAGAACAGAAAGCAACTAGCTGAGACACGACAAAATTGTGCCCGCAAAAGAGTAAAATCGTTCAGTACTCCTCTAGCAAATAGTTCACTTTAGTCCTGTATATGTACACAGACTGCCAAGATGTATTCTTCAGAAGTAACAGGAGGGATGCAGTAGTATAGTACAACCTGTGCACAGTGATCTACTGGGTCACTAGGGCTATGCATAAATGGAGGTCTGCCCTGTCTCCTCATGCTCGTAGCTCCCCATCATTACAACGCTGCAGCTCTATTTCTCAGCATAGCATCATGTCAAACTACATTCATCACCCCTGTTCTCCTTCCTACAGTTTTGAAAGATTCAGGACAGGAGCCTTTTATTTTCATTTGAATTTATTCAGACTGACCTCAGAAATGAATTTCCTGGGATTCATATACTGTAGTTTTGTATTTCCTTGTAAGCGCACAACTTCTGTATAGTACAGATAGTAGTCAGTGTGGAGATGAACTGAATACTTATCACTTACTGATAATCAATTAGTTTTTTATGTCAGCGTCTTGAATGTGCATATTTTCTGGTTTCAGTGCTCATTTCAAGGTTTGGGAAAGCCAGATACTATAAATATTTTTTTTCATTTTCTGACATTTTATTGATGAAACAACCAGTCAATTAATTAATTGTTAGTTGTAGCCCAAATGTCTCAAAATATAAGTTAACAGTTAGGAATAGAACCAAGTTGGCAGTTAGTTCATGTGAAAAGTAAATTACTTATGTACTGTATATTTTTGTTGCGTTTTCCAAAATATTTTCCCAAACATGTCCTTAATGCATTATGTAACTGTTTACTATTATACTATATTCTCACATTCACTTTACCTACTGTGATATGACAGATATATCTACAAAAAATATATATTTAAAATAGCCCAACTTGCAAACATTAAAAATTAATGTAGTTTTATGGAATTCTGTGGTTTTTGCGAAAGGTAGACAATTTCAACAAAGTCTACACTGATTATTAAATTAGTTACAGCTAGAACCAACAAGCCAAGATATTTACTCTTTTTAATACAGATTTAGGTCATGTGAACACAACTCAACAAGGGAACGTAGAGTGTAGAAAACAAAGGAGGCAGGGTGGATGGAGTTGAAGGGGAAAATATGGAATTATCCAACACACATGATTAGGATATACCTCCTGAGAGCATTCCTCTGTCTATATATATATTTTAATTTTGAAGAGACACTCATTTACACAGATCAATAGTACTATAACGCCTGTCTACTGTGAAGAGACTCCTATGTCATCCAGACATTTGTTGTAGAGGGAATGAACCACGGCCATAACACACATATAACTGTTCTCACAACAGTTTCAATCCTGTCTCAGTAACTAAGCAGTCATGTTTAACCAAACACCATAAAGTTCTATTTTTGTCCAACCTATAAAAAATTAAAAATCACAGGTATAAGTTCCTTGCTAACTCCTACTGAATCTAAACCAAATGTAATACTCATTTACATACACTGAACAAGTCCAGTGTCTCAGTGGTGTAATAAGTAGGCCAGTCATCTGGACAGGGATGTGGTGGCCCATAGCTGGCTCCCTGAAGAGATTAACAGAGTGCCATTAGAGCAGGCTAATAGAATGGGGCGTGGATGAAAGCAACTCTGACACTGGGCTAATGTGTATTGAGTGAAAGCAATACTGGGCTGATCTACACTAATGCTATAGTGCTAATCTACTGAGACAGCACAGAGCCTTTGGTTAATGCTGTATGCTAACTATGGTAGATCAAATGACAGAAACCAACAGAGGAAACAGTGAGTAGATACTATTCAAATAATGTTATGGTGTAACAAGCTGCTACATTAATAGCATATAACATCAAGTTAATTTAACTGTGAGTGGCATTAATAAGTTTTGGCTTAAAAAGTACATTAAAAAGATTACCTTGACTCAGTGAACTAAAGTTGTCATGTCCGATCCCATCCAGCAGATTCTATTAACTCAATTAAAAATAAACCAAGAAACCAAGTCATTTTTTGCTCTTTGATTTCTCCACCATCTAAACTGAAAGTAAATTAGCATCCCAAAAGAACAGGAAGACACTTTTTAAAGTGTTGATCTCTATCTCTCTCTATCTCTATCTCTCTCTCTCTCTCTCTCTTCCTCTCTCTCGCCTTCTCTGCTGCCTGGCAAACTACACGTGTGCCTGTTTGTACGTGAAACGTGGTGTGGTTTGTGCCGATGGTTGTGTGGATGACGAGAGCAGAGCCTTTATGGGTGTGTTTAATATTTGATAGGGCATCTTTCAGGAGCCCCACCCTGTGTATTGAAAGAGGAGAGGAGAGGTTTTTGTGACAATACACCAAGTGAAGAGAAAGATATTATAAAGACTCACATCTAGGAGAAAACTGATTATTTGCAAGGTCAGCAGAGTCACTGATATGATGTTGTACCAAAGTGTAAAGACTAGAGCCATATAATCCTACTGACACAAGGCTATGTATCTACAAGGTAAAGTAGCAATTTTCACTGTGCACATTACTGCTGTATAATATAATGAGATCACCAGAGGGGATAAGAGAGGCACTTTGCAGCATGTGAACACTGACTCTAACAGGAATTTGTTGTGGTTTTCATAAAGATTCAGTGTGAGTTTAATTTCCCCTCCTCATTTTATGCTTAACAGCACAGTGGTTTCAGTGAGTCTACTGCTATGTGCCAGCAGTAAAAGCTTATGAGTGTCACCAGTTCCTTAAAACCTCCTGTTTATGAGAATCTGTGATGTAACACACATTGATAAATCACAGTGTGGGGTCTGAAGTCACCTGCATTACATTAGCAACACAGTTAAAAGCTAAAACACAGGTTTCTGTCATATCTTCTTTTATACAACGCTTTTATCAAGTGCACTGATCAAAACCAGCAATACCACACTTGTGCTGTTAAATTGGCATTCTTCAAATTAGGTAAATTTGAGTTCCAATTCCAATCTGCTGAAATGAGTCATAATACTGACTAGTCATATCACAGAATGCATTAACTCAACCATAAGAATAATTTGAGCACTCAGTTTGATGGGAAGTGGCACTTAGTGGCAGTCGTCCTGATGCAGCTCGTATAAATGTAATCATCTTCAGTCAGCTCAAATGTCCACACTCCCAACACCATAATTATATTTCTTCTAACACTGTGCTCCATCTACAGGAAGAAAAAGATGCTTAGACAGTCCAAATCCCTGTTTGCTCCTTATTATTATGCCCCTTCATTCAAACCACATTGTGAGCAGCAAACAGCAGTGCATCTGACAGCTCCTTTTAAAACTTGTTTTATGCCAGTGAACTTGCCTGTAAACATCAGAGCTTACCCAACTGTAAATCATTTGTACTACACCACACATTAACTGGTCTCCTCCTCAAAATGACATGACAATTACTCCTGACTTTTAAATTTCATGTTCAGAGAGATGTGAAGACCTTACTTTTAGATCTGGGAAGTGCAAGACATAAACAATAATTAAAGTAATCATAAGCTGCTCAGCAATCAAAATTTAATTAACTGTTATGCAAACAGTCATTGTTTTATTTTAAGATATCTGCTATTGAACAGCAGGAATCAGATCATTTTTACTTTGTAAACTGAAAGAAGCACACAGAAAGTACCTTAAAGTGTACTGTTGTGAAAGCATTTTAAGAGATCTGTTGTAAAGAAAACAAAACAGTCTACATAGTCTAGAATCATGGTTCTCAAACTGTGATGCATGTACCACCAGTGTTACATGGGCTTCCTCTGGTGGTACTTGGAGGAAAATCATGAACACTGTTCTAGGAATTTTGAAAGGAGTGCATAGAAAATTAAACAAAAACAAAAAAATACATAAATATAATAATAATTAGAGTTATTGTACCAGTGTCTATTTACACCACTGTATTTTAAAGTTAGAGTTACTTTGAGAGCTTAATATTTTCTCAAATGGTATTTGGTATAAAAAGTTTGAGAACCACTGGTCTATTACAAAAAGGTATAAGAGACTATATTCCCTAGGGTAAATGTAAAACTAAATAACCAAACCATCAATGTTGAAAGATAATACCACATTTAAGCCAAGTTTCACACATTTGTTATAAAAAGTACAGGCACATATTGTGCACTGTTATGCATAACATTGTATGTTACAGCCCCTTAAATCCTTTATGAGCATGTTGTCTCACATGACTTATAAACACTACCTTTCACACAAATATTTACACAGTAACCAGTACTTAGGGTTACATGCAGAGTTCAGGGTGATCCCAGGTATCATCTGCCAAAAGGTCTTTAGTACCAAAACAATGATATCACTTTCTCTACAGTAATACAGGCTGTTCTTTATCTGAGTTTATCTGAAAATCTGAGTTCACTTGAATAATTCTGTTTACCAGTTGTGCTGTTCCTGGGACACTTGATTTAATGTAACCTATGCTTAACACGAGTTATTTCTTACCACCATAAAACACAAACCTGTCACAAGAAGTGAGATATGAGTGTTCACATGCTAGTTCATGACCTTAATATGAAATGAACCCCAAGAATGAAACACAGTCTCAGCTTTGAATAATGTACTTGATGGATTTATCCTCTGTGGATGGACAAGACACTGCTTTTAGGTCAACATCTCATACTGTATACCTAACTCCCCTCTTTTCCTGTGTCTCCTTCCTTTTCCAGTCATTCTGTCTGCCTCGCTTGAAAAACATGTCCCACAATCTTTACTGTTTCCCTAGAAGCACAGAACTATGAGGAATCACGCTAAAAATGGGTGACAAACATGGAGCACATGTAAAGCAAACTAATTTTATTTGTGGGCATCTAATTAAATTACATTTGCATGTGGAGTTGTGAGACTTTTTTGCATGGTCACCAGCCTCACTCAAAGCAGATGCTAGTGTTCGTGTCCAACTGTTTTCCATGTCAAAAGGCCTTATCTTTAGCTCAGGGGTTAGGATACGGAAGGTGGCATACGCTTTCATCTTTCACACACACTTTCTTTAACATAAAGTGCAAAAGTTAGTTTTCCCACCACTACTTAAAAACAGTATGAAAGACCATAAAAGATTCTCAAAATAATACATGTAATTTCAATCTGTGTAATCCATGCACACACATTTAACATTAACTATTAATTAGATGGAAGACATAAAGTAATCAAGTTCTAATTATATGTGAAATTGTTGTCTGTGTCCAAATTTCTTGTATTTGGGTGTAGATTGTAACATGCCTTTTTTGTGTTTCCAAATCAACATAAGTGTATGTTTATAAATCTTATCATTCATTTATTAAATCACGTTACACATGTGTCACCATTCTGTGTGTAATTTATATCCAGGGAAAACAAGTGTCATGTCAATTCAGGAAGAGCAAGGCAATCTTACATCAAACCAGGTCACGGTTGGTGGTTAGCAGCGATGGCTTTCTGTCCAGTTTTTCATACATACTTCAGTAGTGCAATTAGGTCAACTGATGAAACAGCTTGAACAATCATTTAACTTTTCTTTTAACATCAGCACACGTCTGAGATAAGCAGAGATGTGGCTGTTGCAAGGTAGTTGCTATGCTGCAGTTAAACTCACCATGCAAAGTTATTATTTGAATATCAGCTTCATGTCTGTGCTGATGACCTCACAGACTGACATTTAGGACACCAACTCTTTTCACGGGTACATAAACAATGGGTCAAATAATACTCTTTTCAACAGCTCATCCACAGGTTCAAATTCATGACAGAAAAAACAAAATATGTAAGATACACAAATGCCACAGGAAAATAGAAATAAAGCATTTCATCAAAAAAACTAATTGTACAATAAAAACAGGCATTAGTGAGTGTGTTAATTAGTGTGTAAAATTAATGATTTTTAAAAGTAATGCATTATTACATATTTTAACAGGAAAAGGGGAAGTATAAAAATGTACAGATAAAATACACGGTACATTTATCAAATAAAGAAATTTAAATAAAAACAGGGCTATGATTACTTAATGAATTCATTTGCATACATTTATAAATAATTTGCTTATTGATTTATTTTCTTTTCATCCCTCAAATTAAGATTTACTTTGTAAATGTGTTTACTTCGTTTTGAGATACAGTTGGTAAGACTAATTAATATCCACTTCTATTGCATTGTTAGTAAACAAAATACCTTCTTACCATGACACGTGTGGTCCATCACAAGTGTCTACCATATTACTGTTCAATGCCTGCTTCCAAGTACATAAAGTCTCAATGACATCAAATTAATCAAAGCCATGAAGGATTACTGAATGGGTCTTAAAGAAGAGAATAACCGAACAACCTCCATACAGTGACATTACCTGAAGAAGAAGAAGAAATATATAAAGGAAAGTGCTGTTTTTAACTGCTAAAAGTGCAATTAAAAATGTATTTCTCTCCTTCCCTCCTACTTAAAGATTCCTTAGACATTCTCAGGTAATGTCACACATGGTAATAAGGCCTAAGATCACGTAGACATTCAGTGGCTCTGGGAGATGGAAGATGTCAATCAAACACAGTCTGTCTTCACACAGCTTCAGAAAGAGGTGGAGTAAGAGACAACTGCTATGTGTGGGTGCGCCATGCAGAGGCTTTTAGATGTGGACATTGTTATTCCTTATCTAAACTGACTATCACACAATATCTAACACAAATTCCTGATATAAACTTTCAATATTTAAAGCAATTTATAAAAGAAAACATTATACGCAATTCAGAACAAGCTGTTCTGATAAGACATTTTTGCATGGAAAAGGTATAAATAATGGCGGTAATGATGGCTTTCATTCAGAGGCTTCACTGAAAGTGTGTAGTGCATACTGGCTCACAGGTTTTTGGATAATGTTATGGCTATGAATGAGCTATCTGTGTTTCCTTTTATCTTGATAGTAATTGCCATCATCAAGCCAATAATACCACACATCTGCTGTTTCCACCCTGAGCTGCCTTTCTAAAAACACCTGTGTAAACACTCTATTTGGAGTTTACAATGACAAAAATACTCAAGTCATTCTTTCATTATATAGGACTGTTGCTTGCTGAAGAAAAAAAATAGATGTATAACCCTGCAATCTGATTTTAAAAAACTGTGCCTCACATCCCACTACAAACAAGGGGATTGTGTGTGTATCACATTTGATAAATAAATTCAAATATAAAGTTAGATTTTTTGAGTCAAAGCACTTTCTGCAGGCGTGACCAGAACTTGCCTGATATACTTTTCTTCCAACTCCACTATCATACAAGCTGTATTTCTTTGTCACATATGCCACAGACTTAGGAAAGCGTGTAGTAAATCAAAATATGAAAAGGAAAGATGCAAAAAGTAAATCTATAATGCATTATAGAATTTTTCCATTAAGTGCATTCTGTTAATCTTGGAAGGGCACATTTGCAGCAATGACTGTCAATTTCTGATCCTGCGTCAGTGTATCTGAGATACTTGTCTATACTATACAATGAGCTATTAAAAGCCTTCAAACATCTGTGGAGTTGTCCTTGGAATGGAAGCAGTGATAAATGTAGAGGATCATAAAGAAAAAAAAGGAGAGGATCATAAAGAAGTCAAAGTCAAATCAAGCTTCCAAGGCTCCAATTACCACAATGCATCACACATGAAAGCATGCAGGAAACAAATAAAATCTATTTAGCTCCAAAAAATTATACAGTGTAAAATGCATACAGTGTAAATGATGACTACAAACCTATCACACCTCATGTCTGAAAAGCTTAACACTCACCTTGCTCTGCAATGACTCCAGCAGTCTGTGATTTCTGGAATTGTCATAGAAATGACTCAACACTCTGTGAGCTTGTGCAGTAAATAGTTCCTTTTAGCTATATTGGATCCCAATTTAGCTTTTTATCTGTTGGCCTCAAGGCTGCCATTCATGGACAATAATTGGAATGGCTACTGTGCACAGAGAAATGTGTTTAATGGGCATTTTCATACATAGCTAGTTTATACAGAGCACTGGCACTGGCAGGTTGAGCACACACAGTCTGGAAAAACTTCACATATTGCACTGCAGCTTGGGGGGTCTTTAGCAGACAGGTGGACACATTCAGCTGTTTTAAGGGGAGTCAGATTGTAAACACACCCTCAGTCAAGGTGACGCTCCAGGATTCTAACCAACAGGTGCCTGAGGAACACACAAAGCTCTATGTGTGTTCTTGTAAATGTATTTTTCTGAGCACCAAAAAAAAAATGTAAAAACTATAGGGAGTGAGGACATTTTGGGAAAGTGAGGACAATTTCTCTGGTCCTCACAACATTTAAGGGCGTTTTTGGGGTCAGGATTTTGGTTTAGATGAGGTTTAGATTAAGAGTTAGGGTTAGGGTTTAGTTGTGATGGTTAAGGTTAGGTTAAGGGGCTAGGAATGTATTATGTCTGTTATGAGCATTATGAGTGTCCTCAGTAAGAATGCTGTACAAAAGTGAGTGTGTGTGTGTGTGTGTGTGTGTGTGTGTGTGTGTGTGTGTGTGTATGAAAGTAACGCCACCATCCCAAACCCACACCTTATCCTAATGTATAGTGGCAATGATGCCATGGTGCCTGGACTGAAATGGATCATAGCCTTAAATGTCTCACACTCAGACACACGCACATATATAGCTATGAGACTTGATATAGCTATGAGTGACAGCAACTTCAGTTGTGGTATAAAAATATGAATATGTGAAGCTAAATTTGAGCTCCCTGTCTACTTGATCTAACTTTACTACATGAGTGGAGTATGAAAGGGCTTGTCTCAGTCAGATACATGTCTCAGTCAAGGCTGACATCTTTTTGAATATTACTATACTGATTCATACAGCATTAAAGATTATCCTAATTCATCACATTCATTCAATATGTGCAATTCCTGTTATATAATCAGTAAATGTGTATATGCTTATTACATAAGTGCCTAGTCATCATCATCATCATTCATGGTACAGTGACCATTTGAGGGAGGGATTGTTATGACTGTGGGGGGGGGGGGGGGGGGGGGGGGGGGGGGGGGGGGGGGGGGGGGGGGGGGTGATGTTGTGACATTAAAACTCTTCATTCAACTTCATTATGTTTTAAGAAAACAGATAGGGGCTGAACATGGCTATAATAATTGTTATCATTATTGTTATAAAGATTACCACAAGGAAGACACCATAGTATAATTACTTTTACTATAATCCTAGTTGTCAATCAGTCAAAACTGTAAAGCCTTTTCACCCCTCTACACTCATTGAATGGTTCATGCCATGGTATGCTTTCAATTTCACACTAGAATGAATAAATCCTACTCTTCACGTGATGTTAGGTACTTAAAGAACAAATCCTGTACATCAAATATTTATAAATGATGTGGCGACCTAAAGAGAGAGAAGCCGAAAAGGAAAAAATGCCCAGAATGGGCCAATACTATCCTCAGTGTCAGTATCCGTGTAACTCTGGTCATACTTGTATGGGAATTTGATATGATTTTTGATTAGATTTGATACATTATCTCTAAATTAGTCAGTGTATCACGTCAAAAAAGATGGAGAGGGGAAAAATGAGAGGTTACCTAGTTCTTTAAGTAAAGAAAGGCTTTTTGTGAAGCTTCCTTGTGCCTTAATAATAGCTACCTAGCTTATCCACTTGATAGACTACAGTATAACTATAGCTCTATAAATGAGTACACTTTAAGTTGTAATGTTTCAAATAGATATGTATGGTGGTGGGGGGTGAACTTGTTTCATGGAACCCTATTTTTTTTTTACGACGCCCCTGTCTATGCAAAGCACACGTTTATCAACTTCTCTCGCCACTCATTCGTATACAGTCGGTAATTTACTATCAACATATCCAGTCACAATTATAGCAGATCTTATAAAACCAGTTAAAAAATACAATAACAAGTCATAAGGGATATCACACTTACCCGTATTACTTCGTTAAAAGCATAACTGAAGCATCGACGATGGTTTGGCCGAGAGTCCACTTGTTCGCTGTTTTACAATAACAGCATGTTGGTTATAAAGAAGAGCTGAAGTCCATTCACTCTCAGTTTAAAAGCACTGATGAAGTTTAGCTAGCTCATACCCAGTTGGTCAACACACGAGTTAAATGAAAAGCTTTACTGTAGAATAGCAAACAAATTAACTAATGTTGAGTACAAATGAAAAGCCAAACAAACCGGACACTAAACATGTTGGGGAATGTCGCACCTTTACGTCAAATATTTACAGTCAAAATAAGCAGCTCTAACGTATCACCGAGCCACTAGTTTTACAGTGTCAACAGCGACCAGCGGAAGAAACCGAGAGGATACGGAAAGAGACGAGCGAACGTAGACAACATAAATGTACAGCACTTGATCAGGATACATAGACGACGTTGCAACCTCGTTCAAAAAAGCCTTATCAACGTGAAATAAATTGATGAATACAATGTCCACACTGACAAAGACGGTTCACCCTCATCTCACTCCCCGCAAAACACTTCATCATCCTCCTGACCCTCCTCTCGCCTCCAGAGGGGCGGAGCTTAGAGATGTCACCTGGGTCTCAGAGGCTGACTCTGATCCACATTGCAGGCTAGATACGAACTAATCCATGCTTGACCCATCTGTACACTGATTTCACTGCATGGTTAACATCCTTCCATTTAAATTTACTGAGTTTATATTATTTTATGGCAAAGGCTGCAATTAAGAACATACTGTATGTTTTATTTGGCTATATCAGCCATCTATCTTAATTTCAGTGACCATTACTTAAAAAGCATGTCAGTAGTACTGCAGACATTTTCCTCAACCCCTAATAATATGTTTGTAATGGAAGAATGCTATTAATAAAACAATATCTGAATCAAAGTAGATTTATGTGTTGTTTAATTATTATTCCTGTATTGCTTTTCATCAATCTAACCCAATGCAACAGTAAAATATCACTAAATATTTTATAATTACACTATATATATTCAACTTTTTTAGTGTCTACAGCCATAGCCTCACTATTTTCACCTTCTAGCTTGGCTGTAGAATAATATTTGTAAGAATAAATAACTAACATGAAATTCAAAACAAGCACAGAGAGGTCAGACTTCAGTATGGCGCATACTTCAGTATGGCGCATGCTGTAACATGTATGGTGGCTATAACTGCTTAATCAATCACTGGCTAATAATGCGTTTATGCGAAGAAAAGTAGGGTGTATTTTGTTGTTTTGCATGTAGTATTCAGCACAATTGTCATCATCACAGTGCACATATATAATATAAGTGATATGTCATGACAACATATGTTGTCTTCACAGGGGGTCTGGATAATCCTCATTCAGCAGGATGCTCTGATCCAGGAGTTCCCTGGCCCCATGGTCATGGTCACTGTAACAATGTGAATGTTAACACAGTTTAAAGGAGAGAAACTCAAAGCAGGCAGCTTTTATCTTGGCTGAATTGCTGATTTTTATTTTATTTTATTTTCACTTGATCAACTGTCCACAAAACATATGACACAGAGCTGAGAGTTTAGGGCTCTGTGCACAGACAGCAGTCAAGTCTTGTCCAAGTTACCGTCAGTCTCAACAAATGGTAGTCTCAAATAGTTCGGAATTTGTGGGAGACATGCTGTAAAGCTGTTATTGGCCACCTTAACCACTAGAGAGCAGCCTTTTCCCATATGACTACCTCTGATTACCTCTATAGGACCCTTTCTGGCATAAACACTGACCTAGTCTGGACCATTAGTCATGATAGAGATCCAAACCTAGGAGGCAGAACCTCATTTCTGAGGAAATGATTAAGTTTGGGGCTAAAATGTGAATGGTGGTTAGATTACGGTTAAGAATAGGCACAATTGGTTGTGATTATGGTTAGGGACAATGCTTTGTGGAGGCTGACCAAACAGATGGAAGTCAGTGCAGTGTCCTAATCAAAATAGCTGTGCAAAGTGTGTGATATTAGAAAAACAGAACAGAATATGAATGTAATAGTAAGAAGATGTGTGACCACATGTTCTCTCTTGCTTATAAATCAGCAGGCACATAAAGTCTCTTCCTACAGCTAACTCTCCACCCCATCCCACACCCACACGTTCAGTTCTAAACAACTTTGGCACAATGTCTAAAACTAACACTGAGCCCAGATACCTGTGCACTGGACTGCAATCAATAGGGACCTGATGTGAAGGTAAGAAAATGTACAGACTGCTGAAGGGGGCTGGAAGAAGAATTCACCCTCAGAGGATCCACTGAGGCAAACAGGGAAAGGTATCTGGAAACAACAAAGGAAGAATAACAGGAGAAAGGCGTCACAGAGCCACTGGTGAGATTTGGTTTTCTCTAAAATTATGTGTTAGTCACTAATAACGTCCTCAACTCAGTAAGGTGCATTGCTTCCTGTCTGCACCATTATGGAAATAACAGGAAATAGAGTTATAATTGGTAAATTAGAGGAAAGAAAATTGTGAAAAATTTGAACTATTATAGCTTGGTCTTTATGGATAGTCTATAAGAGGTATTTTCTTTTTATAATTCAACTCAAATGTAATGCTGCTTATTTTTGTAAAGGCTAAGGTATTTTATTATTAACAATAAATCTGTCTACAGAATCAAAGTGATTAAGTCTGGTGTTGTCCACCTGCAGGAAAATTTGTCCTTCCTTATGAGGTTCACTGGATGTCTCAAGCATGACTCTGAGCTTGATTTATACTGTGTTTCTTCTCCTCAGTCTTCATACTTGCTCTTCCAAGGTGAGTAACTTTGTGGTTTTAATATGTTTTAAAGCTACAAATTAGCTGGGTAAAATGTTCAATAAATATGATCATGATATAGTTACATAATCTGATCATTTTGTTGATGCCAGAGCAGCAGCTTGGACATGGAGAACATTTACATTTTATAGAATATTTAGTGCACACAATTTCCCATAATTTCTGCTGCAATGATCACAAGTGTTTTGTGATATGGGTTAAATGGTAGTTGCATGTGGCTCCAGTATTTTGGGTCAGCTGTGCACCTGTTTCCCATTTGATCTGTGCAGCCGTCACGGGCAGATGTGGACCTGGCAAGGACTACAAAGTATCTGGATTTCGTGTGTATGAGGGGAGATGGATGTGATATATAACACATTCCATTTCCATTGTTGTTTTTCTTGCAGTGCTGCAGTTATTTTCAGTACACTGACTTAAAGTTTTGATACAATGCAGTATATTATACTGATGTGATATATAATGATATAATGATGTGTATAGTGGGTTACACATCATTTTGATTCATTATGATTAAAGTTTACATTGAAGACGAGTTCACATGTGAGTTTAGTGTATGCCTCTGGAGTTACATAGATCCGTGGATGATCTTTTCATCCTCTGCCCACAATAATGATGGTAAACTTTCAGAAAACTGTGTCCACATGCCTCCACGGGCAACAGCAAAAGTGCACAAATTGGCTCATACTGTATAAACAAACACACCCCCCTCACCACTGTGTGGCAGCATTTGCTACTTGTTTCCATGACATAAACTCCAGCTCCTCTGTCTGCTTTTCTGACAGTGATGATGCTGCACTTGATTCAATATATGAAGTAAAATGAGTGAAATGCAATGGTTTGGACTAATAACGGTCGCGTTTCCTTTTATAATTGAGCCAACAGAATCGATAGGCACAATTAGGAAGTGGCTTTGACTCCTACGGTGGTAATAATGTTGGCAATATTCTATTACCAAGACTTAATGCTCACAGGACAAGAAGCAAAATGTTTGAATGATGAACTCTGTACTAGCATGTGAATGGTTTTCAAAGACCTTAAAATAGTCTCTGTATTATTGTAATGTCCCACTGACAGTTCCGCTGTTTAACCATGGAAGACCATATGCATTGACAACTGATTGTTGACAAAATTGACAGTTTTTGAAAAGAAATTGACAAAAGCAGTCATGACAATAGACCTAAAATTAAATAAAAATGTTGGCCTACAATATACACAGTATATTCCACTATGAAGTAGCAATATATATTTGTGATTATGTGTGTGTGTTCAGGGAGGCAGAGCCCAGCACAGACAGAGACAAGCTGAGGAGCGTTTGAGACCATACATTGGCAGAGTAGAGCCAGGTAAAACCTAAATGCTTGTGACTATGTGGCTTTTATTGATAGATAGATACATAGTTTGCAAGTCGTATGGCGATAAATGTGCACTGTAAAATTTTTTGCACTGAATTTTATACCAAAAAAAAAAAAAATCAACAGCAAAATGATGCAGCATAACTGTCTCCGTCATATTACAGAAAAACTTTGTGAACTGCTGAAATGTCGTAGTCCAGTAGGATCTTGGTGCCAGGTAGTTGAGGAAAATAGAGTCCTGGTTCCCAGATGTGTTTGTCCTCAGTCCTGTCCATGGTAAACGCTTTATGAAGTACATATTATATTATGAAGTACATATTATTTGTGACTTTGACCATGTTTTGTGTTTTTGACAATCAAATGTAATTAGATTTTTAACTTATCCTGTAACGAGTAGAATTTGGAATTAAATGGAAGCAGTTTACATAATTACCACAGTATCATCCATCCTCACATAATTTTGCATGTGGGCCCTGGCTCCTGAAATCAGGCAGAGGGCACCAGTGTGCAGTGTTCTGGGAAAAACTTATGCCAACGAGTGTTTGCTGCATAAAGAAGCCTGTAGAAAGAGACGCCGCACTGGACTGGCTCACCCAGGACCTTGCCGAGGTACACTCACACAGCAGCAGATGTTCAGATACTGCACTGACATGTCCACTGTGCAGAGCTGTCTTCCAAACTGGCTCTTTCATGTCTCTTGATCAGTCCCAAAGGCTAAATGCACTGAGGAGGAACTAAGCCAGTTTCCATATCGTCTTCTGGACTGGTTCTTGCTTCTGAGTCGTATGGGAGAGTCATACTCACCTGCTGCGCCACCTCAGAGCTGCCTCAGCCACGCCCAGAGGAAACAACTAGCACAGGTAGCTGAAAAGTTAGGCTTGTTGTAAGCAGCAGACTGCCATTGAAAAGACAAGGGGAGAAGATGATGGTACAGTTGAAAACATGACTTATATGATGACCTCAGCTTAAGATGATGTAAATGAAATCAATACCCAGAACAATGGTGCAAGAGAAGCTATAGACAGAAGAAAAAGCATACCAAGCGATCCCTCTCCCTCTCACTCGCAGAGCAACTTAACACTGAACACAAAGTTGTTTTTGACACCAGACACCGTGATCTTGCTCGCAACATTAACTGGGCCTCATGGATTGTGTGGCAAGAAATCAATATTTACAACTTACTGTAAGTGGCAAGTTCTTGTGTTTCCCGAGGTGTGGTCATCCACATGACGAGACTGTAGCTCTCAAGAAAACCATGTATAAATAAGTTTTGGTCAATATTCACTAAATTATTCAGTAAGATGATAACCTGAGGTCCACATTATTATCCTCCCGCCAGCCATTTTGACCTCCGCTCGCAAATAAATTGCTGTTATTTTGACGATATGAAAATTAATGGACAGGATTTTTCAAATAAACTTATTTAGAGGCCTCTGAAAATCTTGTCATTCAGAGGCATTGCTGTGCTATTTCTGCCATGAAAAATTCAAAGAGAGAGAGAAAGAGAGAGGTATTAACATAATACCATGGTGGCATTTGTGAGCACTAAAGAAAATTGTTTTTAACCAGGTGATGGTGCCCATTGGAATTATTTTTGATTGTTCCTGTGGAGGACATACATTTCATGGCAATCAATCAGAAACTGTCCATGTGCTGTAAAACATCACCCTAATAGTGAACCTCATACCTTATAATCTTCAGATCATGAATCTCTGCACATAGATTAATTAGAATCCATCCACTAGTTGCCAAGAGTCAGAGTCCAAGTGACCAGCCATGTGGTCCTTAGAGCAGCTGCTTGCATGACTACAACTACTTTTTTGCGATCGGGGGGAAAAAGTGAAGTTGTTAACAAAGTCAAACCATGTCTCTCTCCATAGAAAAGATTTACACTGCTGGACAAGAACAAAGACGGCAAGTTGAGCCGCAGAGACCTGAGGAAGCTGCACTACAAGAGGATGCCAATGGAGCACTGTGCAACACCATTCTTTCTGTCAGTTGGATAACAGAATGATGATTAAGTTGACACAACTATGAATTCATTCAGTACTGGTGTGTGTTTTCTAAGAGTCAGATGCACATACCATTTGAGCATTTTTGTATATTAAAGCTGCAGCGCGTAACTTTTAGTGATTTGTCGTTGATGTTATCATTCTGCCTCGTGAACAAATATGAGGCAATATTATTTGTATGTTGTGCCCTTTGTCCAAAAATGGGCTCTGTCAATCAAAACTATCAGACCTGGTTGAGGAGGAGTTTGTGTGTATACAGCAGCAGACCAGGGGCAAGTAACATTCATCCCGACAAAATGTTAAAACTTTTTTTTTCCAACAGTAGTATTCACTTCTGATATATTTTCTGGCTCCAAGCTGTTTGCAGCCACCTCACGTTATTAGCATAACATTGCTGTGGCCTCCTTCTGTCTTGACATAAAGCAAATCACTTCCTATGTGCAGTGCCTCAATGACTGCTAAACTGAGGAACACAGAGAGAGTGGTGTGGAGCAGACAGGCCTAAGGAGTTTCAGCAATAAAACTGCTTAAAGACTGAGGCTGAAAAATGTCACATCGCAATGGTTTTCGCTGCCGTTCTGTGACCAAGTTGCACCTCCCACCATGCTGTTCTGTACATGCCATGTATTTATTCATCTGCCTTGCCAATTCCCACTCTTCCTGTCCTCCTCCTCCTCCCCCCGCATGACCACACCATCTCCACATCTTCATACTCCTCCTCCGTGTTCAGTCACTTCTCTCCCCTCTCTGCACTTCCTACTTTCCTTTCATCTTCCCCACAAATAGACTCAGCCTCAGCCTCCCTTTCTGTCAGCAGCTCACTCTTCTCTCATGCTTTTATTCCTCCATCTCTCCATCCTTCCTCTCTCATCCCTCCTCCAGCCCAACCTCACATTTCTCAGTCAGTCTGCAATGACACGTTTTGTGGGAGCTGGGCTGACACTGTCAATGTCAAGCCATTCGCAGCAATGATAATGTTTATTACGCACTGCGTCTCCTGCTGCCCATGGATTAACACAAATTGAAGGACTACCCTTCAGAGATAACGCTCAGGGTAAAATGAAAGACAATGGCTGTTGAGGAACCTCAATGCAGTTGCCTCTACATATTATATGTCCTCATACACTCTCTAAATCACTATATAAGAATCTGTAAATTTTTGCTTGCAAGGTTGTGAGGCTGTGTGTGCATGCAATGAGAGCGCATGGGTCATACTCCTGATTGAACGCATCTGTTTCCACAGTCGCTCTGTTAGTGCCATTTTGTGAGGTCATCGCACGTTACACTGTGCTATGTTCACAGGTCATGTGACCACAACAAGAACAGGAAGGTGGCCCTGCGCGAGTGGACGGCCTGTCTGGTGGATCGCTCTGAGGCCTGGTTCTACCATTTCATGTGTGAGTTACAACTTCAAAATGAATGCTAATTGTTATTTTATTTATTTAACACATAAAATGGAGAAAAGTGAAGCTATAGCTCTTGTAAGGTTGTATTAAAAAAATGTAACAGACTTTGATATTCACCTTTACAATATACTTTCAATTATGAGGCATACCTACACTAATTGGGCACAAGTAATTACACTCAAATCAAGAGGGACACAAAAAACTAAAAGTAAATAAGGATACGGTAGAACTTTTGTTGACTTCCTTAGAGTGATCTGATCATATTATTTACACTTTTTGACATCCAATTATTTGTGCAAACTCTAGTTAAATTGCAATGAAGCTCACTACTTTTATTTGTATCACTCAAAGGCTCTTATTATTTTTTTATTTTTTTACCTACAGCAGTGAGAATGGGATCCCATGAGCTGTGTCCAGCAGTCAAAGAGAACAACTTTTGACAAGAGAAAATGACCCCACACCCCAGCATCTCTGAAGACAATATAATCTCAGTTACCTGATTTAAAAGCTACAGTGTGGCAGTGGCCTCACACCGGTCGCTCTCCTGTTTCGGTTGCATTGCAATTTGTCTCATTGTGATTTATCAAGTCATCAAATTTCTGCTCAGTCTCAGTCTGCTGCCTGTGCATTCATGTGTGCACTCAAAAGGCACAAATAAATGTCTAGACAGACTGACCACCAGTATTGTTAATTACATCAGCTGACATTTGTGTTGTTTAATGGACGAGACAGTAGGCAGCCCCAATTTACAAGGCATACCATGAATAAGCAGTTAAAGGGGAGAATTACAGTGCAGAGAGGCGCGATATACCGAGCATAACAAACTGGAGGGAAATAATGACAAGGGGAAAAGAAGAGCTTAGAATAAGAGGATGTGACTGGGGAGGAGACAAAGAGATAATAAAGGGGGTGAAGGGAAGAAAGAGAGGAAAGTGTCATAATGCACTGGAGGAGAGTGGAAAATAGATGGAGCAACACAAAGTGACGGAAGGAAGGAGAAAGAAGAACAAAGTGTTTGTGAAAGACGAGAGTACGTAATACACCGTAAATGGGAGTTGAGAGTAATGGAGGAATACATAAAAAATGGATCAAAAATGAGGGAATGACGAAGAAATGGAGAGTGTGTGTTGGGAGCAGCTGAGGAATCAGGAGTAACTGAGGAGAGGCGGAAAAGCAAGAAGAAAAAAAAAGCTTCTGATGCTGCAAAACATTCTCTTTAGAGTCAGTAAATGGCATCGTGAAAAGCTTGACCTTTCTCAAGGTCACACAGCTTCATGATGTTTTTGTACGAATATGTACCATATAAATTATATGAAACACTAAAAACTCTTCTTGTATCTTATTTATTTATTTCAGCTTCATGTGTTAATTTGTGCATGGCTGTGAGTGTGTTGGTGCTCAAAGACTACAAGGATCCTAAGGGGTGTGGGGGTGTGTGTGTGTGTACCTGACATTCCTTAGGTTGTGGGGACCTAAATCTGTTTACGCAGTCACATTATGGGGATTTGTCTGCCGTAAGGGGACAAAAATCAAGTCCCTATAACTTAAAGGCATTTAGAAGTGGAGACATGCTTTAAAGTGAGGCTGAGGTTAGGGTTAGGTTAAGGTTAGGTCATGGGTTAGGGCACTAGTAATTATGGTTATGGTGAGAGTAAGTCTGCAGGAAATGAATGTAAGTCAATGCAATGTCCTCTGAAGACATAAAAACCACTGTATGTGTGTATGTCTGTGTGTGTGTGTGTGTGTGTGTGTGTGTGTGTGTGTGTGTGTGTGTGTGTGTGTGCGTGTGTGCGTGTGTGCGCGTGTGTGTGTGTGTGTCCTGGGGTGGGTTCTTTGTGGTATGACTTCTTTCTCTGAACTAATTTGCCTTCAAATACACCATGCCTGAAGGATGAGGAGGGAGAAAGAGAGGAGATGAAGTATGTGGGGGGGGAGAAATTCAGGACTCAACATGCGATGCAAATTCTAAATATCAAAGTGGAGTGGAGCAGAAGAGAGCTGTAGTTGGTCTTTGCATAAACATGAATGGAAAACAGAAATGAAATAACCTTTAACTGTAGTAGACTGGAATGAAAGTACGTTTATTGATCATGAGTGACTTGCCTAGGTGGTCCTGCTCACCTCACTTATAGTACACCTCTCCTTAATCACTTCCTTTCATTCCCATTGGATCAATTCCTCTATAACAATAGATTCTATTTCTTTACCTCTGGACCATTGTCTATACCTCCTTCTCTGTAGATAATACTACTTTATCCTTTGTGTCCCCCCCCCCACACACACACATTTCTTGTACAGAATCATAGTGAGGACATACTGTGCTCCCTAACCCCTTACCCTAACCTTAACCGTTACAATTAAATGCCTAACCACAACCATTGACCTCATAACCTAAACCAACTCAAACTCAAAACCTAAAACCAAGTCTTAACCCTTAAAAAGCTCTTTAAGGTTATGAGGACGAGCCAAACATTTCCTCGCTAGATCAAAATGTCCTCACAAATATACTTTTGAATCAAATATTGTCCTCACGGCCTATTACAGATATGTGCACACACGCACTCACACACACCCTTCACTTCCCCTCATCCTGTCACACCTCATTTGGATATTAAAGGAGGGAGAGATCTGTGTGCCACCCACCTCTCTAACCTTGTCCTCTCCCCTCCTCCTCCTCCTTCTCCTCCTCCTCCTCCTCCTCTGGGTTCTGATCAGTGATCTGATCTGTGATGGCTTGCATGCTCACATCTCTCTCCTTTCTCCCTCTCTCACACATTTACACACACTCCCAAGGGACTCTGACAGCTCTGGAGCAGATGGGAGGCTGGTGATGACATGCTGTTAAAAATAAAGATTCCAGTTAACCCGTTGTCAGCTAGCACTCCCTCCCTCATGTCCCCCATTCCATCCCATCTCTCCCTCGATCCATCTCCCTCGCTCACTATCAAGGCCTTTCTCTCTTTGCTGTCCATTTAATTCAGTTAAAAAAAGCCAACTAACTGTGACATTTAAAGCATGGATCCAAAGACCCCTTGACCCCAGAACATGATATTTAATACATGCTTGTCATAAAGATGGACCTCTGCATTATATATGGCTTGTAAGCATACATCCATAATAGATGAAAAGGCCAGTTTTGCAGCTTCTTTTTCCACAATTATGCAAAATAACATTTTCACTCTCACTTTCTATCACTTTCTCTTTGGATGGAGTTTGTCTGGCGACTGTGTGTCGATAAAATATTAAACAGTAATGCAAAGAGGGGTTTGGGTATGTGAGTGGGTGGACTACAGGATCAAAAGACAAACTCGGATCAGTCATGATGGTGGAGAAATGTGTGTGTTTGTGTGTATATAGACATGTTTTTATTGCCTATTTAGGACCTTTTCCTGGTATAAACACTGTCCTTGTCAGGACCAGTAGTCCTACTGGGGACCATGGAGACCATCTTAGGGCCCTTCCATACTTCCTGTATTCCCTGTCCCCAGAGAGTTGCTAAGCATTTTTGCTTGCACATACATGTTGGCAGCTCTGTTGACACTAAAATGAGGGCTTGCAGCAGTCTGGTGTTCCTCACATGCACACTCAATCTTACATGCCATTCCAGTAGTGATAATTCCTCACCAGGATTTCACCTGCTTTTGTAAACATGATAGAATGAGATCAGTTTGGAACGGCAGGAGTACCTGTCCTAATATGTAGCTACCACCTACCTCCTACCTATGTATGTACATACTGTACATCTCATAAACTTCTGCATACTTGCAGACTTGGCGAGTAGTAGTCTGATTTTAATAAGGCAAAACATAAATGCTCTATTATCTCTGTTAAGATAAGCTGTAAATGTGAATTGTGGTTAGTTTGAGGTTAAGGTATACTGTAGGGACACAGTTTAGGGTTACATTAAATGGAAATGAATAATGTGTCCTAACAAGAAAAGTTACACAAAATTTTCTGTGTTTCTGTACCCGGTATTCCTTATGTTGAGGGGACCTAAATCGGTTTACACCGTCACTTTATGGGGAAAAAAATCAAGTCCCCATCATGTAAATGACTACATTTTAATGTGATGACATGCTTTAAGTTAGGCTGATGTTATATTAATTCTTCAAGAAATCAATGTAAGTCAATGCAATGTCTTCTGGAGTCATGAAAACCTAGGCATGTGTGTGTGTGAGAAAGAGATTTTAAGCCTGTGTCACCCATATTCCAGTTTTGACAGATGTCCCACAGATGTCCAGAGTCAAAACAACAGACTTCAAATGTAATTTTCAAATAAAATCATTCTTTCCTGGAAAAAAAAACAACAGCATCTAAGTTGCCAGATCGCGGCGCATGCACAAAGTTGTATGTGCACAGAAATCTCTCTAAGATTAACCACCATCCAATCTTCAAAAGCAGCTGCCGTATCGTGCTCTGCCAGACTTGCCAACATTCAGAACCTCTTAGGGACTGTAAAGTGGGCCAGCGAATAGAGAGGGAACGCAGAGAGGAAGCCTGGTGCCTTTGAAAGAAAGTCCAGCCATAGCAATGGGTTAATGGCAGTCTCAATAGCAATGGGTCCTTAGACTCTGCATTTTTGAAATAAAGACCAGTTGTGGCCACTAAAGTGATACATTTATTAATAGCCCTCATGTGCCATATTTTTTATTCTTCTTTGAAGTGATGTTGTAGGCACAGGCACAGACAGGGAGGAAGAGAGAGGGAAAGAAAAGAGAGAGGGTCTCTCAGATTTTAGCCTGTGGTCAGACAATATTCCCTCTGGGTGGAGTGGGTCCCATTCAGAGCAACCTCAATAGCCCTACACTGGAGTACCTGGTGAATTAGAGAATGAAGAAAGGGGGAGTTAGAGCACAATGTGGTGGGCCTTCTTCTAGTTTCCTGATGATACTGATTAAAGAGATGAGGATAGAAAGCAGAGAACATGAGGCCCACCATTGTGGGGAGATGAGAGGGCTGGGTGGGACTGGAGAATCCCCCCCCCCCCCCAGTCCACTGAGATCTGCACTTGACCCATAGGTGGAGGACACAAAGCCTGCAACATGGTTGTTCCATACACAGACTGTATCAGTCTTATCGTACAAGTTTCCAGTTTTTTTATGCTATGCCCTGATGCACTGGAATATGCAAATGAGCAGGTTTTTAATTTCAACCCCATAGGCTGGTAGGTTTTCACTCTGAATCCAGGACTTAACCAGAGATTCTTCCCCAAATGTTTTGTCTTTGTGCTCTAATGCAGTGGCCTTCTGTGGTGTGGTGTTGTTACGTTCCATCTGTACTGAGATTAATTATTTGCTCATTATGTATTACGGTTAAAAAAAGAAACTTTGAAGTTTGTTACACTGGCAATTAGGTGTAGAAGATTAAAATGCAACAAGTAGAATCGGAAATAATATAACGATTCAGATGAATCATTTTTAGAGGTAGTTAAAATTGAATTTTTAGGGGCAGTACATTGACTTTTAGCAGATATTTTCATTTAAGACTTGGCAAGAAAGTAAATTATCATACTTCTGAAAACAGACATGTCAAACTATTCCTTTTGTGACACATAAATATGCACAGAGAACTATGTGCAATTAGATTTTGACAAATGTCACAATGTGAAGATAATATTAGAACTACTGCCCCTTGGATATAAGAGAGTAAAAAAAGTGCACTTTCTTATTCACAAGCAAATTATTTATATTTTCACACAAAGAAATACAAACCAAATTGAATACATGACCACTTGACCTGACCTGTCAGTCAAAGATATACAGTACATTCATTTATTTGCTGTATAATCTGTGTTGTTTAATTATGTAACATTTGAGTCAAAGTGAACCTCATAGGTTAAGCTATATTTGTATACAGCATTTTCTGAATTTAGATTGAATTCAATACTTTGGAATCCACTGAATGACATCAAATATGGATCAGGATCAAGTATTTATTTCAATCATTAAAAATAAAATAAAATAAAATAAAATGGAATAAAGTAAAACCCATGAGCTCCACTTAACATAAGAGAATTATAACAAAAAGGAGTGATGATGAAACAAGAGTCATCATTTTGAGTGTTCATCATTCTATTATTAGTGTATTTACAGATTTTACTTTGTGTTAGAGCCAGCAGGGGCACTGATTTAATAAATAATTTTCATTTAATTAAATATATAAAATAGGGTGGCCAAGAGGCCATTCTTGAAAAAATTTTCATTTAGAAGAAGTCGAGGAACCAGATCAAACAAAGACACTTTAACCTCGACCATGATGTCTGGAGTGTTCAGATACAGATGTTATCAGAGCAGTCAGAGAATGGTTAACGTATTTAACTTCCACATCACCTCCCCTTAACAACACATTCTCTCTCTCTCTCTCTCTCTCTCTCTCTCTCTCTCTCTCATCACCACCCCCATTCTCACCACCTCACCATCAGCCCCCTCATGCTCATCCACTTGCTCCCTCACTCTCAGACTGCACTCACAGATACAATATCACACTTGAGCCCATTTGAATTGCAAGTAAGCTCTACTGTATATTTGCAACCAGATCAGGTAAACAGAGGAAACAAGTGAGAAGAACAGGATCTGGAACAAAGAGAGCAACACAGGCCACACGAGAAGAGAGGAAGAGAAGGTGGGATACAGGCTTTACTGACCTGATGACATTCATTCAGTGTTTGGCAGGACAAGCCTCCAGGTGTGAAGGGCTGGGAGATAGACAGAGAGAAAGGAAGAGTGAGGAGAGCGTCTGGGACAGCCCAGAAGGGACACCTGAGCCTTGAAGAGACACCTCAGCACCTCAAGGGAGACGGAGTCTGTGGAACACCCGACAACAACCTGCTGTCGCTCCTCCTCTCTTCGCAACCAGCTCTCATCCCCCTCTCCTCCTCCTCCTCCTCCATCCTCACTCCCTCTCTCATTTGATCCCATCCTTCACTCCCTGCTCCAGAGAGGGAGAGTGTGCACCAAGAGAAGGTAAGGGGGATGGATGCTGGATGCATGCTTGCACGTTTGTTATTGTCCTTGCAGGGCATGTGTGTGTGTCTCAGATTTCAACTTGATCCCTCAGTCAGCAACTTGTTCTTTTGATTCAGGACTGTGTATGTGTGCACATGTGTGTGTGTGCGTGCACATGTGTGCGCGTGCGTGTGTGGTGGGGGTTTCTGGAGGTTTTTGAAACAGCCGAGACAGATGCATGGCACTTTGTTGCAGGATGGTGTTCATGTGGACAGTCTTGCAGTTTTGCATGTTTAATGCATTTTCTGCCTGTTTTACTGCTCATCGTACCTGCTTTTTTTTTTCTTTTTTTTTTTTTTTAATCTTTCTGTCAACCAATTGTATTATCTCTAAAAGAAAAGTGGAGTGGGATAGTGACGACAGAGAAAAGGCGGACATAAAGTGTGCAGCGAGACTTCTCGTGATATTGCGTGAAGGTGTGTGAGAGAGGAGAATAAGCGATGCAGGCACAAAGGGACAGTGAAAGAAAGAATATACTGTATACTACATCCACAGTATATGCAACGGGGTGGAAAGCCAGTTGATGAAATCCTATCAAGTTCCAAGGCCATTGTATATTACTCCTCCATCTATACTCGTCAACCCCCACCATGAGCCACAGGCTGTATTCTTCCCCGAGAGTAGTTTGGTGGAAGGGGGGACAGTGCGTGGATCCTGTAGGGACCACCCCATGCCATTTAATCTGTCCCTGCCCACAGACAACAGAAGGCAGATGGTCCTGCCGGAGCACAGAGAGATAGAAGATAAGCTAAGACAGCACATAACACTCAACCTGTCTCTCTGAAACTGAGCCTCAACTTCAGAATAAGGTGGTCCGAATGAAGCAGACAGAAAAAAGCAGAGCAGGACTGAAGTATCGTTAATTAAAACGTAAACAGCATCCAGAAAAAAACAATGCAGTCGGTTTATCTGTCTGGAATAAACACAAAAGATTCATCTAACAGAAAATAAAAAGCTAAGTATAGAGATAGTGGACAGGACCACCAAAGTCCTGACCTTTTGTGTTAGAGGGGGAATGTATCTTTATTTATTTAGGAATGTAGTTCATTCATTCATTAAGTTTTCTCTCTCACAAACTGAAACAACTCTTTTTTTTTTTTTTGGGGGGGGGGGGGAGTTGTATGCTGAAGAGTTGTATGCAGATTTTTATCAGGGGGTGTGTTTTCAAATAAAACAACCCCACCACGCTTTACTGTGTCTGCGTTGGTGTCTTCATCAAGTTTGAATGAGGGGGAGTGTGAGAGTGGCTGTGAGGTTGTGTGCGAGTGTATCCGACTGGTAATATGTGACACATTAACCCATTCATTGTGAAGGCTAAAGGCGACGACACACAAAAGACACATTCGGTGAAATCCTGCTTTCTTTTTTCGCTGTGATTCCAGCCCTCTCTTTTCCTGTTTCACTTTTCCCCTCTTTTCCACACACTGTCTCCTTTTCCCTCTAATTACTCCCGGATCCAACATCCTCCTCTTCCTGCTCTCCATTTCCACAGCCTCCCCTTCCCCTCCCTCCCTCCCATTTCAATCTGCCTCTCTCTCTCTTTCTCCTACTGCACGTCTCTCAGTTGAAGCTTTATGGGTCGTTCACTCCCCTTATTTCTGTGCACGGATAATGAGCAGGAACCTCTGTGCGACTTTGTAGCTGCACGACTGTTTGTGAGTTTGGATCTCAGAGCGTCCCGGGGCCAGAAAGACTCAGATGTACCTTCTGTAGCCGCCTCCACCGTTCCACTGTGATTGTCATCTGATCTATAGGGCACAGCACTGACATAATACACCTTGTTAGAGGAAAGCGGGGAGTATGTTTGTGAACACCGTGTGACTTTGAACAAATGCCTTTTCTCTGAGGGGAAAGGAAAACACTGAGGGCTGTAATCACTCTATCTACTATTCTTGAATCCCAACCACACACACACACATGTCTCACCCACATATATATATATATATATACAGAGGAAACACTAACAGAGTGTGAAAGAGACAAAGCAAAGGACAGACTGACACAGGGAAAAACCCAGATACAAATTCTTCCTGTCAGGCATTGCAGTTGCGTGTGGTGATTGGATTTGACTGCATCACAATCACATCCAGGTGTTGTTTGTGAGCCTCAGTCCACATCTGTGTGATATGACTCTCTCTCTCTCTCTCTCTCTCAATAATCTATCTCTAATACCCACGATAAAAGAATGTTTGTAGAGCAGACCTCTCCAACTAAAAATAGAAATGTGGATGTAAAGACACCAACTTCACAGTAATGTTAACAACCCGCTTCACACTTTGAAAAGTGGTGTGATGGGTGATTTTTTTATTTTTTTATTTTTTTTTATTTTTTTCTTAGAACAGAGCGTGTCAAGCTGTGCTACACACACACACACACACACACATCCCAGAGTAATACAGCATGGCTATTTCGTTTCCCGTGCATGAATAATTCTGTCTGAATGTACTGTAGGAGAAGATGTTTCTTCATATCAGTGAATCACCAGCCGCTAAAGCTCTTTAGCGTCTGTGTGAATGATACTGAGGAAATTTAACTAAGTGTTTGAGTGCAGTACTCTCTGTGTGTGCATGTGTATTAGTCTGTGTGTCTCACTCTGTGTGAGTGTGTGCTCTGATTGATGATCTTGACCTTTCCATGCATTTACAGAACCTGGGCGACTTCCAAGACGTGGTGACTTAGGAAAGTCAAAGAGTGAAAGAGACAGAAGTCAGGAACAGGCCATGGCCCTGACGTCACTGTCCTGGTGTCTCAGTGCAGCTGTGGCACTGCTGTGTGGCTCTTCATGGCCCCAAGTGCACACAGCTCTGGCGCCTGACAATGAGGTGCAACTTCGGCCCACTTCGTGGTTACCAGAGGGAAAGATCACCTCTATAACTCTGCCCAAAGGACGCACTCGCAGGTAAAATTACACCTATACTGCATGATCTGGTTGCTTGTTGCCATTAGGGCAACTAGATGAGTTTCAATATAAATTAGTTTGCTGATTATTGTTAGGTAAATATCAGAGTTAAAGCATGTTTTGAAATTGTGCAAAAGTTTTTTTCTTCAACTATTTTCTTGTTTAATCATTGCTCATTTCATTCAAGAAGCTCAACACCTGACCACAATCTGTAGTCATTACTTGTGAAAAAAAGTGTAATAATACTCTTTTCAAATCTCTTTTTTGCTCTGCCACTGCACTTTGTTAAATTACTTATGTGGTGAATGGTGTATATTTTATACAGATTTTAATAATATAATATTTGATACTTTCCCTTATAGTTTTTAATACTCGTTTTTATCTTATATTGTACTGCTTATGCTATTCCGATTTTGAACTTTTCTACTACTGATCTAATCTTGCTACTGTAACAAGTGAATTCCGCCACTGTGGGACCAATTAAGTCAAATCTAAAAAATACTTTAAACAGCCACTGAACAGTAAAGTGTTACTTGTGCAAGAACAATGATGCAATGACTTTAATATTGCAACTGGTAAACATGAGTTTAATTTAGTCTTATGTTTATCTTAACCTATAATAACGCATCATACTTTTATATGTTGTTAATTATACTTTCAATCTTCAAAATAATTACTATGAATAAAACTACATCTATTGAATGGAAGTAATGGAGACAGCTGAGAAGATCCTTTTGTCTATGAAATATATTGTGGAGTCGAAACTGAAAGAACCTTAACATTTTAAAAGAGTTCAGCTCTTGAGAGAAACGGTTTCTTTCGATAACAAGCTGGGATTGTACCATTTTACAAGCGTAGAGAAACACAGTGATGGATAAATTATTTAACTGTCTAGATTCGCCAAATAAAATATTTACGTGCAAAGTACTAAATGGAGGAAAAGAAAAAGGTCAAACTGTATGTTGAAAGAGAATACTATCATAACAATATACACATATTGTATATACTATTACTAATGTTAAAATCAAGGTAAATAATAAATTGATGCATAATAATTGTGAATAGTACCTACTTACTTTTAACCTTGGGTCATTTGTTTTACATATACTGTATACTGCATATAATAGTCCAAACCAAAGAGAATCAGCAAAATCAGTGTCACCTTCCAGAGGATTTATTTTGGAAGCAAGCTGAATTGTCAGGGGCAGTGAACTCTACATCAACCAAAATCACACGATTTCCCCTCATTTGGAGTTCATTAAACATCTTCATGATTAAATCCTGAGGTCTGTTCATCAGCTTTGTCCTTGTTGCCACAAGTCACCTTTTTTGACACACTGGCTGATTCCGGCTCCACTGTAGCCAGTGACAGGAAGTGGAGCCCATTTGGCCTGAACCCTACACGACAGTGCCAGTGCTTGCTTTCTAAAACAGGGAGCTGAAAATTGCGAAATACATCTCCCTGTGTGCTGCAGTCTGTCCACCAGTGCAGTCATGCAGAATTGCAGCTAAAATAATGCAGAAAAGACACTGATTCAGAAATGAACCCCCTGACAATAACAGAGTCATCGCCATCTGCACAGAATCATGAATAATAGTGTTATTTACAACTATTTACTAACAAATAACCACACACTTACTTAATTTTAATAATGGGTAATGAACTAAATTAACAGTGAAGATATTTACATTTTACGCAATACTTTTGCTTTTAAAAAAGACAGACGACTTCTCTCTTGTGGTTGTAAATGGCTTAACATTGATTCAGAAGTGATCACATGACAATGGATGTCATAATTAATATGCTAAGCACAATTCCTGATAAGCAGACAAAGAGATATTCATCTGAAACAGTCAATGCAGCCTTATCAGCTGATCCGCAGGTCATGATCCGCTATCAAATGACTAATCAGCATGAGGGCAAATGGAAAGACAGCATTTGGCAGAGGTTCCAAACAGCTGCAGTGCTGAAACTGCAAAGCTTTAGGGAAAGAAATTATAACCAGCCCATCGTGTCAATACACCATCTAACAAAATGAAAGAATGTTGCTCTGCATTCACTGGTACAGATCTTGTCTTCTCATCCATCACAGCTGAATGGAAAAAAGGACGTTATCTTTCTGACATTCAGCTTTTCACTGTTATCACTGGTGTTTTATCCACAGGCTCTACTTCACACTGAGGAAGAAGGCTCCGGCAATGTCAGTGACTGTCAGCCCCTGCGACCAGCCCATCGAATGGAGCTTGGCTGCCCGCAATTTAAAGGACAAGCCGTTGAAAAGCCTGCAGTGTGAGTGGACATTATATGACTGACCAAGGCCCGCAACTCCAGAAAACCATATAAGAAAGATGTCATATCATTCTGCAATTGTACATTTACACGGTGTTAGAAAAGGATGAAGTAGTGTATAAGTCTGTCTAAAACTTTGGTCCAATGGGAATTGTAGAAACTTTCTTCAGTCTAGCCAGACGGACACACCCAGACAGTGAAATTTGGATTTGAATTGCATGTCTGAGTTCAGTCTTACGCACCACAGTTTCCATCCCTACTTTGATCTGGAAATAACAGAAGAAGACAGTTTATACAACATAGAAGAAGACAAGAAAAGTCAGAAAAGCTCAGTGAAATCCAGGCTCATCCATTTTTGGAGACTGAGTTTATGCTCCAGCAGCTCAAAGAATTTAATATTTTAAGGTTCATGGATGTTAGGAAGACTTGAAAAGATGCTCAACATAGTAACAACTAGACACCAGCAATACTGGAAACTGCCTTATACTAACAAACTGAAAAGGGGCATGTGGCCACCTAGCATAGTGGAGGCAAGGACTGTTGTCCAAATAAATGACACAGTGAAGCTACAAGCATAGCTTGACTTAACGGAATGAAAATGTACTGAGCACAGGACAAGCAAGACATTACCTAAGGCCCCAAGATGAGAGAGGGGCCAAAGAGAAGTTAGATTTGTACCCAATGTTGTCACATTCACAGCATTAAAAAAAGCTATATTTGTTTCTAAATACCACCCACTGTCTTTGACAAGGACACCGTTGGTGAATGTTTTAATACCATGTTGCCATAAATTCTCTATATATGTATTTGTACTTGAAGATCTCATAAAACACACTCATATAAACTATGGATGCACAATATTATTGGCACAACATTGGTATTGGCAGAAATTAGCTTTAAAATGTATTATCGGATGTCGGCAAACACTGATATGACTAATGACTAAATTAGTAGGCTGAATAAGCTGCTCTCTCTTTAACTTCTACTGTATGTGAGCCTCCCCATACAGCCTTATTTTTTAATGCTTATTTACTTTGCACAATAAAGATATTTTGTATCTACATCTGCTGTGATGTGGGTTTGAGAGCCCAAGCTCTCCTGATATATTGGCATGTCGGATAACGGCAAAAAGTCCAATATATTGCATCCCTAATACAAACCTATTAATTATTACCACTGAATAACCAATTTAAAGTAAAGTGGATAAAATTTAGGTACATTTTTTTTTCATTTGGCAGAAACTGAAGAATATCTACGATAAAAGGTGCAGCTTTAGGGATCAGAAATTACGAGCCCTTTTCCAGGTTAGCTAAAAAAAAAAAAGCTCCCCTACAGAGTAAAATAACATTATGAAGTTCTAAAATGACATATGAATCATTTAGACGCTGTGACCTCATGGGTCTCCATCACCGGCTTAAATAATTCACTTTGATTCAGCAACATTTGGTCTCATGTGAGGAGCGATTTCTCATCTCAAGGACAGATGAACAGTGAGACAATGGGTGATGTTTTGTACATGTTCTCCTATCCCTGTGGGGACATTTTTACCCCAAGAGGTTAAAGGGCTTTTTCAGCGTTAAGACCTGGTTTTAGGGTTAGGGTTAGATTTAGGTTTTACCCTTACCAAACCTAAATCTAAACCTAACCCTAAAACCAAGTCTATTATTTATTTATAGAATATTTTAAATTTCTTTTGTTTCTATTGGCTATTTCTGCTCACTTAGCAGCCTAATACCTAATGACTGCCCTTACAACCACCAACGAATGAATCACTTCTTGACAAAGACTGGGTAAACACTAGTAAACACAAGTACTAGTTAAGCATTTTTTTTTTTTTTTTTTTTAATATGTTTGATCTCCAGAAAAAGGGACACGATCGATGCTATTTTTCTACATAAGTATAAACCTTGGGTCAGGAGGGAACCTCAGTGCAGGTCAGCAAAAGTGGACCCATTGGGAAAAATGCATGGCTCGATAACAGCACCATGAAGCTCATTAAGATCTAAACAATTGGCACACAGTGTGTTGACGGTCTTCTCGACAGCCATCAAACTAATCCTTTTACATTTCAAGCTTTAGTCTGAGTTTTTGTCTGTCACTCAGATTTAGTGGGAAAACAGAGTGCCTTTGATTGATCTACAGGTGAACGTGAACAGTTTGGTTAAAATATCTAAATGCTATTTTCCTGCTATCTTTCCTGATATTGCAACTTTATTTGTGATGTAACACCTTTAAGTCAAGATTCAGATTCAATATTTACAAGATGTAGATTTAACAAGATGGAGCACTGAACACATGAGACGCCATTAAAGTAATAACAAAATACAAGGATGAGAAATTAAAGATATGACAAATATATCACATTTTTAAATTGAGCCATTGAGATTTGCCAAATGTGTTGTTTAAAACTCGTTTCAATTTAAAAAAAATCAATTGTTAAGTTCTGAATTGACACTAGAGAGCACACTATGAGGATAAAATTTCAAAGTTAAGCAGCAGTGAGCAAAACATATTCATGATTTTCATCAATTCATAGATGAATAAATATTTTCCTTTTGTTATTTCCTCACAGGGAGTAGTAAGAAGAGTACGCCTGAAGTGTGGTGGCAAGGTCCTGGGACTGAGGAGAAACTACACAGCTTTGCTGGCATTGCAGTTAACACCTACGTGGGTCCTTCCTTTCCACACGCTTCCATCTACATCCTCAGGCTGCGCTCCAAACAGCACAACACCAAAGCTACGGTATCACTTCATGGAGGCCCGGGGCCCTCAGGCACCTTCCCTCTGCTCCCATCTGACCCTCAAGTTCACACTTTAGGTGTCGGCATGACCAGCGTCACGCTCAGCTGGGTGCCCAGTGCCTCCATAACCAGCCTCCCCCAATCACAGAAAACTTATGACTACTGTGTCCTTGTCAACTTGCAGCAAAACTTCCCGAGCCTTTGTGCAGCCCGAGAGAGCATGAGGAGAGAGAGACACCAGAAACAAGAAAAGAAGGAGAGAAGAGTGACAGTGTGGCCGATTTTGAAGGATTGGTGGTGGCAGCAGTGGGATGTTTATCCTGAACCACAAAGTCCAACTTCTTCCCTTGCTGATGAGAACCCAGATCTCCAGTGCGCGTGTCAGGGGACTGAGAGTGTCTGCACCGTCTCCGAGCTCCAACCTGAAACCCTGTATTACTTTGACGTCTTTGTGATTGACCGGCTGAATGGGACCAGTATGGCGTACAAAGGGACATTTGCTCGGACACACGAGGAAGCTCGGCCGGCAATCACCATGTTAAGAGAAGGGGAGCTAAGATGGGTGACCTTCAATGACAGGGGTTCTAATTTAGAGCAGTTTTTCACTTTCCGTCCCCGCGGTTGGCAGCAGAGTGGCCTACTTACCTTGCAGAGCTGTGGTGGGAGTGAAAAAGTCAAGGTCACTGTATCCAGTAAAAGTCATGTTTTGACGTCCCAGTATGTAGGAGGAGATATAATGCACATTTGGCTCAAAGGAAGTCCTTCTTATCTTATTCACTTAAAGAGAGACGGGACTACCACAGAAAGTTCTGCCACAGTGGATTCAGTCAAGATGCAGACCTCTTCAGCCTACCACCGAAGAGGAGTCCCATCTCTGCCTTCCACCTTGCAGATCAAGTCCTTTAACCGGTTGCGTGGTTGCAACAGTGTCACACTGGCCTGGATGGGCACAGAAGAAAGAAGCCTGTATTGCGTGTACAGCAGGAAGTCAGGAAACCATGAAGGTGAGGCTGGAGGAGCAACAGCTCTAACTGCTCCCTGCCTGGGGCCAGAGTCCCGTTCTGACACTGAGAGGGTTCTCTGCAAGTATTTCCAGGAGCTGAATCCTCGACGGGCCGTCACAACAGCTGTGATAGGGGGCCTGGAGCCAGGGACGGCCTATGTGTTTGATGTCTATCTAATGAGACGCTGGGGGATCCCTATCAAGTATGCCAGCAAGATGGTAAAGACCAGAAAGGAATGCTGAGCTGCTGCCCCCTGCAGGAAGGTTTTAGACTGCCCCAGTATTGGAGTGGGGCTGCCATGGACATGCTGACCATGATAATGAAGCCATTTGACTGCTGTGGAGAGACTGTTGCCATAACAAAATAAATCTTCCCCAGAGTTGAAATGGTTATGTTGACATCCCACTCGCACTATCCGTGCGAGTGGCTGTAAATGGTGGATGGAGGATCTGCACACCAGCAAATGTTCGTAACATTTACAATACTCGCTCCCGTGTTTTTGTCATTTTGTGTTTTTTCAGTGTTGATCATGATAATGATGTGCCAGTTGTCCAAGTACTTACTCTGTGTCTGAGTACAAAGGACAGATGAGGTTTGGGGTGACAGAAATTTTAAAAACAACAACAGAGACTGTGCCAAATATGCAACAGAAACAGATGGGGCAATAATTGGATAACATCTGAGGTGGGGTGGGATGGGGTGGGGTTGGGTTGCAGTGTATATCTCCGCTGCTGCATAATGTACAGGCTTATAAACACAGATGGGCGCAAATTACAGATGCTTAGTTCAAAGTCAGTGTGTATCGTTGTGTTCTGCTTTCGCATGAAGCAGTGAAAAAATACTTAGTGACTTAATTGCCTCATTGTCTTTGATGTATTCTTGTGCTGCTTCAAACACACCAATAAATACTAAGTTATCTGTCAGGCCTTGACTCTGTGATGCTTATATAAATTTGACTGTCGAATGTTATTGCCTTGCTACCAAATAGTTTCTTAAGATCGCTTCCACTGTGACTGTAATTGAGTGGACATTTTACTCAAGGTGTAGTAAATATTATTGGTAAATAGGTGGCTGTAAAAGGCTGGCACAGTAAATATTGTTCATTATAGAATGACTGATTTCTTAACTGCCAAATAAGAATGCCATTATGCTGATATAATGCTGTATAAATCTCACAATGTTTTTTTTCTGCGGTCAGTAAAAGGTCTGAGGAATTCATTAATTATTTAGTTTCAGGCAGCAAGAAGACCCGGGTTCGCGACCTGGTTTGCATGTTCTCCCCATGTGCCCATGGGTTTTCACCAGCTTCCTCCCACAGTCCTACAGTCCAAAAACATGCAGATTTGGGGATTAGGCCAATTGGACACTCTAAATTGCCCGTAGATGTGAATATTAAAGTGTATGGTTGTGGCCCTGTGATGTACTGGCGACCTGTCCAGGGTGTACCCTGCCTTTTGCCCTCTGTCAGCTGAAATTAGGCACCGGCGCCCCTCGTGACACTCATGTGGAGGATAAAGCAGTGGAAGCCTAGAACTGGTACAGGATGTGCTTGTTTGCTATTTATTTCATGAACTTTTGAGACTCATTAGGTGAGAATCAAGAATCAAATGGAGTGTTGTTCAGTAACACTGTGACATATTGGTAACACAGGAAAGATAACAGAATCTGTCAAAGAGGCTAGATTAAGAAAGGTTAGAAACAATTCTTTATATCATTAATTTCTCAGAGTTATGTCAGCTGTATACTGAACTTTTTCATATATTTTTAAAATTCCAATCAAGTCAGACAATTGCTTTGTTTTATGGATTTATGTGATTTACAGCACTTTGGTCAACTTAGTTGTTTTTTAAAGGTGCTATAGAAATACATTTGGATTCGAGTGGATTGGAAATTGAAGTTTTATTTTTATTGTTTTGAACTAAAAACGAAATAATTCAAAATAAGTCAAAACAAACTCTTCCTGATGTTATAATCAGGGGAAACAGCCGAAAATTTACTAGTCTGACGAATACAATCCTGGGAACCAATAAGAAGAGGCTTCTGTTTTTTACGTAAGCACGTTTTTTGTACGTACGGAAGTGCCTGACAGTGCAACGCGCCAAATTTACAAAAGCAGGTCAAAACACAAGACCTCCGCACTCATATTGACAAAATAAACACGGTAAGTGACCGTTTCACTGTTTGGAGTGTGAATTATTTACCGGTAAGAACGCGGGTCGTCGTCCACGGTCAAACCTCGGAGCTACAGCTGTTGTCGAGATGGGTTTAATCGAGCGGTGCCAGGAGCTTTTCAATACCGCCAGCCTCTACGAGGTACTGGGCTCCAGCAAGGCGGCGACCGAGGCAGAGATCCGGAGGAGCTACTACAAAGTGTCGCTTAGAGTCCATCCAGACCGAAATCCCGAAGACCCGCTGGCTACAGAGAAGTTTCAGGTGAGCTCACACAAACATAAACATTAGCCTTCATTAGCACTAAGCACTACAAGCAGCACATGCTCGATAATATACACAAGTATTATCAGTCTAGTAAGTACACTTACTAGACTGATAATACTGTCGCCCTGTCTCTGTTTTAGTCAAGTCCAGCGGTTCTCAATCCAGGGGTCTGGTTCCTGACAAAGGGTCACGGGGTGAATCTGGGTGGTTGTGTGATGTAGAGCTGCAAGTCATTAACCAGTTGATTATTTTCCTGATTAAGTGGTGATTTGTTTTATCCACAAATTGCTGCACAATGTGTAAAATGTCAGTGATGATGATGATGAAAGTGATGATGCGAACCTTTCCTGTCATGAGGATTGTGACCAAAATAGTTGTGATTCATAACATTATCTAGATAATTGTATATTCTTTAAATTATTATTGATGCATAGTAAATGCCATGGGCATGATTTTCTGTCTCTACTCTTTCATTTGGTTTGGCTATAATGTTATAAAACAGTGGGTATGTTAAATGTTACCAAGGATACTTATTTTTACAGTGAAAACCAAAAATTATAAATATGATAATTCTTTCATCAGGAGGGTCCTCAGTGAGTGGAAGGCTCCCCCTTGTGGCACTTATATAATTTAAAATTTGGATTGTATGTCAGCAAGTCTAACAACCTTTACGTCACATTAATTTTATGAAACTTTTTCCACATTCACGGTTATCTCTAGAAATTACCCCCAATCAACTTATCATGTTTCACAATAATATTGTAGTATCCCATCTAGGGCCGCAACTAATGATCATTTTTATAAATTATGAACCTGTAGATTGAGTGCTTCTTTGGTCCATAGAGTGCCATAAAATTTTGTGTTTTCCAAACCTGGAAAATATGACAAACCAACATTGATTTCTTTTGTTATATGAAGTAAACCAGAAAATATTCACATTTAAGAAGCTGAAATCACAGAACTCATAACATACTTATTCATGGATTATCATAATATTTATCTAGTGCAATGATTAAAAAAACAAGACAAAATATGAGTCAGTGTTATCCTCCATGGTAAAAAATGGTATGACCAAATCTGACCACTGACATGTTTCTAATGAAGTTCACTGTATATGTTGATGTGTTAATGCACCATGGAAATTTGTGATTTGACTACCAGTCAAAAGTTTGCACACACCTTCTCATTTAATGGTTTATCTTTATTTTCATGACAAATAATCACTATTGGTGATTATTACTTACAGATTTGAAGATTGCTTTCATGATAACCTTGTCACCCAGCTCTATGATTCACTCCTAACGCTGACTCTACCTGACTTTTTAAAGCTGGTGGCAAAATGAATGCCCTCAGTGAATCAGTAAATATAAGTAAATGTGTGCTGCTGGTGTTTTGTTTAAAACAATGTCTGAGCTTCCTTGATGCGTTCACCCTGCAGGTGTTGGGGAAGCTGTATGCAGTGCTGAGCGATAAAGAGCAGAGGGCAGTTTACGATGAGCAGGGAGTGGTGGACGAAGAGTGTGACGTCCTGAGCCAAGACCGCTGCTGGGAGGAATACTGGAGACTGCTCTTCCCTAAGGTACTGAAGCACAGCTGTGGGGTATTTGACTCAATAATGAGTCACACTTACTGTCTTAATGGTTTTTGTTGTTTACACATTTGATGATGTAACACTTGGAGTGAGTCACTGTTACTTCAGGAATCCTCTTTTGGGGTGATGATGGGGTATCAAGATTAATGTGTCACTGAATTGTGTGCATTGTTCCAGAAGGATCATTTTGCATGAATGCAACTCACAACACTGTACAAAACCGGACTAACAGTGATGTTCTGACTTAAGCGAATGTTGCTGACCCAAGTCAGATTTTTTTTCACTTTACAGGGACAGGACTATCAAATTAATTTATTATCAAAATAGTTATTAAATTTAACAACCAGCTCTACCTGCGTGTCTCCTAGATAACAGTACAGGACATCCTTGAATTTGAGAAAAAGTACAAGGACTCTGATGAGGAGCGGCAGGATTTGCTCCAGCTTTATGTGAAGCACCAGGGAGATATGGACGCCATCACAGCCTCAGCTCTGTGCTGCTCCCAGGAGGACGAACCCAGGCTCTGTGGCATCATCCAGGCCGCCATCGAGAGTGGAGAAGTGGAGGCTTTCCCCGCATTCACCCAGGAGAGCAACAAGAAGAAGAGAGCACGTAGGAAGAGGGTGAGAAATATGTTGGTTTTCAAGACAGAGCGTTCACACAGCATATCAATTCTAGAATTTCAAATGATGTTGTGGGATGGCCAAAAGATGCTCGACTAAAACCTGAACCATTTTCTTCATCCAGGCGGACAGAGAGCGACAGGAGGCAGAAGAAATGCAGAAGGAGATGGGTCTCGGTGATCAGGATGATAATCTTGTGATGATGCTCAAGGTAACAGATGCATTAGCTCATGCCTGGTAGAGACGTGTTTATGTTTCTTTATTTCTTAATAACTCCCCCTATTGTTTTTTTCCCCAGCAAAAACAAAAGTCCAGAGAACAGAATTTTAACAGTTTCCTGTCTGACCTGGAAGCCAAATATGCCAAAAAAAGTGGGAAATCTCAAAAAGGACAGCGAGGGAAAAAGTGAGAAGCATACAAGCTCTGTTTGTAGAAGACTAAATGTGTGTTCATTTTAGTAGTGATACTTGTTCAAATCACACCCTCCTGCACGCCTCCTCTATAAACTCTTTTGTTTGGCCTCTGCAGCCATTTTGTGCAACTAATTTTGTCATTTTTGTTCTGTTGTCATAGACCCAAATAAAGTTCATATTTATATAATATTTAATGATTTGTGTTGATGCTTTATTTTGTATTAAACAGTCAGGAAAAAAAATGCACCGAAGAAAACTCAAGCTTTCGTCTTTGTTGCATGGCTGTAAGATAAATGAATGAATGAATGAATGAGGGGAAACCCATCCTTTCTGCAGTAACCCTGATGACAAATAATGTTTCAGCATCCCCGCTTGGCAGTAATCAGGGAATATGGAGAGATTTACATTAAACATTATGTACAGAGATAATTAATTTCCCTTAGTTATTTACAAATTGCTTCCTATAAGTGCCTGTTTTCCTACATTATGTTGAGGTGAAGTAGTGAAAGTATGTGTTCTCTTTTTGAAGTTACCTGTAATGAGAGATGGCCAAACATTCAAGGTGGCCCGTTTTCTCTATTCGTGTGCAATGATGTGCAATAAATGGCTCTGAGTCCATGGTCATTGAAAATTGTTTCCTATAAAAGATACAGTACCAAGCTCATGCAGCATCAGAGGCAAAAAAGTGCTTTTTTTTTATCTCCTATCCCTGTTTGGATTGATGTGTTATTCCCTGCATAGTCAGTTACCAGTACAATTACACACCACAGAATAATATACAGTACCTTCACATATAAATAATATACACAAAAAAGATCATACATTTTATGAGTTGTCTGCACGTGCCACATGTGAAGATGAAGTTATTGTTGATAGTCATAGGTGTTTGGCAGCCACAAAAGCTGATCTGTGTTACAAAAAAATAGTCACCAGAGCAGCATAATGTGAAAAAATATGCTACTAGAGTCAGACAAAAAAATGTTAAGTGGGCACAGATGCTGTGGACTTTGTTGGAAGATGAATGGCTGAAGGTTGTAGAGGTCAGACGCAAACTACAGGCCTGTTCTGCTGGCTCTGGACGAGATGCCTCCTCGGGTGTAAGACCGTGATGGGACTGAAGCAGGCAACAGTGGAGCTGTGGGGAAAGAAAACTATTCAAGGTTTATGAAAATCCAGAGTTTGAAATCATTTTCAAGAAGGTATGAAGATAGCAACATCTCACATTCATAGTTAATCTGAAGAATTTCATCTGCTTTTACCCAGTCCACTAACCTGGGACAGTAGCTTGTGAGTCTGGCTCCTCTTCATCTTTGATGGGCAAGTGTCCCAAGGGATGGTGGGAAAACGAGTCCAGGAAAGAAGAGCTGCTGATGCCAAGACTGATGCCAGTCACACCAATTCCAAGAGAGTCTGCAGGAATGAATAATACTATGTTATTTAAAATCCACTTTACACAGTTGCTGGGTTTGCACAGTACAAGTGTAATATCCAGTAATAGAATCAGGTATGGCACACGGACTTGTAGTTGAGATGATGTAAAGAAATTGATAAAATAACAAAAAGTTGCATTTAAACATTTAAAAAAGGTATCACTCTTAGCTGAATATGTGAGCAGTATAGTAATTCTCATTACCAGGAGATTACTTTGGAAATAACATGGTGTTACTGTGATATGATCGCCTCATTACTGCACAATTGCTATTGAGGAAAATAACCGTAATATAACCTCCCTTTTACACATTTTTACCTTGTTATTACCATATTTTACTGCACTGTAATGTTAAGTGTTATTTTATTTATTTTAATTTGAATTCAATAATTATAAGTTGAATTTCTGACCTGTGCCCACAGAGGCTCTGCCTGGCCGTCCCTGACCAATGTTGTCCAATACTGTGAAGGAACGACGGTACGGAGTGTCTGACTGAATACAAAGCCACGAGTCAACCATACTGTCATACACTTGTTGATATAATAAACCCCCTATTTATTTATATATGAAGGTTTGAAAAAAAAAAAAAAAAGTCAATTTCTTTTCACCATTACTGTGATAGTTGGAGTGTATATGTTGTTCTGTGTGATGATAAACAGCATCTCACCCTGTACGTGTGAGTGGTATTTGGGCGTGAGAAGACGTCCAATAAAAGGTGACGATCTCTTTGTAATGAACTGCCAACTTCATCATTTATAGCGCTGTGTGCACGGCTGGACGAACCTTTCTGACGCTGGACAGATGGAAAAGAAAGAACATTTATTGATTGCGTTGACCGATAAATGTAATACAGCAGCCGTACAAATGTTTTTTTAGATTGTTAAATTCTACTTTTATAGTTTGGTGTTGCGGGTAAATCTATATATAGAGTCATAACACATTCTTCATTGTCATTGCAGTCATGTTTTAGTGATGTACCTGTGCAGGCTTAGACTGCTGCCCTGAGTAAGAGGAATCTGACTCCCCAGTGCTGATTGGAGGAAGAAGTGTATTTCTGCTCAGAGGCAACAACGGAGATGTCAGGCGGTCACTGGCTGTGGGTCTGTTGAAGAAGACACATGTAAATTGAGTAAACAGAGATTATAAATAGATTTTTCCTCGCCTTACATGCAGCATATTGTACGTTTACTTATTTCTGCAGGAATGACAGTGAAAAATTACAGCTTGATCTTAAAGATGAAAAATACAGTTAGAATTCTATTTTTGTGAAATACTGTGTAGATGATGATTATAGATAAGTTTCTATTGGACATTTTGTAAATTGGAGGTGTCACTCTTACTCATGCTGATACTGTAGAATGATGTGGAAATGTTGTACAAGTTACAAAAATAGGTTCATGTTTATAATGCATATGTTGAATGTACAGAAACTAAATATTTCCAAGGATTTGTTCAAAAATGTGCTTGCCAAGAGTAAGATTACAAAATCCTCACCAGCCTCATATTGCTCCATAATCCATATGAAATTCAGAGTGAGGATGTGGTGAGGATAAGACTGAAAACAAGGGGAAACTGTAGAAACTGGCTTTGATCTTATTTAATTCTCAGACAAATCAGGAAAAAAAAACACATTTCCTATAAATCTTACCACAGGCATTAAGATGCAGTAGTACCTGAATTTTAAAAAAAGATAAGTTCATCTGCTATCTTGGCATCACACATAAAACTCCTGTCACCTCCCTTTAATAATATACCACCATGAAGCACAAGTGGAAAGCGACTCTGTTTTTAAAGTGATATCTCTCTGCTTTTGCAAAGCTGCAGAGGGGTTAAAAAGTCAGACGGGGGGTTTTGGTGAGGGGTTTAGCAGGGCTTCCTGTGGTGCTAACAACTCACAGACGTGTCCCACGGACAACCTCATCCATGGTGCCTGCTGTGCTGGACTGACTCAGGCTGGGGACTAGTGGCAGGAGAGTCCGGGGTGGAGGGTTTCTGCGTCGGGCTGATTGTGGTGGACGGGACAGTGAGGAAGAGCTCAGCTCCAGGTTTCGGCGAGGACGAGGTTTGCTGGAAGAAACTGTGCTGGAGCCCGGTCTGTGGGATGCCCGCTCCTCTGGCTGTCTTTGTGGGAATAAGAGAGTGGTACACAACTTATATAGAGTGCATTTCCACCCTTCATGTTTTACCCAAAGAAAAGTAAAATGTGTCCATACTGGTTTCTATCCAGCGCACTGAGGTTCTTCTGCTGTAGGGGGATGCTGTGGATCACAATGAGGTCATTCAGGTTGTGCTGAGTTGCCATTGCTCCAACTGGTAGCCTTCCAGCCTGGGAAATGGTGTGAGTTGAGGGAGAGAATGTAATTGAACAAAAAAATGGGAATGATTAAGGGGTCAATGACAAGGAGCGATAAGAGGCGACATGGCGCATAATATAGGGGAAAGGCAGGTTAGATACAAAGAATGTATCATAATTTATCATTTATCATAAGACCAATGTCATATGGTTAGTTTTTTTCTTTTTTTCATATGAACAATACAATATAATAACCATGAAATTGTTATTCATCATGCAGTGATGTCAGGACGACTCCAGATTTGCTATGCCACGAACCATAAATTAACATTTACAACACTTAAAATGCAACAAAGGTAAAAACTAAAAAAAAAGCATTCCAACATTCCCTTTGTGAGGAAAAGGAAAGTTCAAAGAAAATCAAAGCAGTTTGTGTTGAAAACAAGTTGCAAGTAACTAAAAGGATAAACAGTGACAATGATTTTTGTTAATCAACAGGCACATTTAATTTAGAGATAAGATAATGAGCTGCCATGGACGGCATGCACACAACACGCCACCGTTTTGGCTCGAAGTGAAGGGGGTTACATACACTGGGTGGCCTTTTCTGCTTTTTGGATTTCCATCTGGACTTGTGCTTTGAGCCCCTTGACTTTGTGTTCTTAAAGAGGAAACAGGTACGACAAAAGGAGGAGACGATGTAGAGGGAGGGAAGGAAGAGGGTAAAGAACATAAAAGGAGATGAAGACAGAAATACAAACAAAGAGAAAGGACATAAAAAGAAAAAAAAATAATGAAAACAGACAAAATAGAAAGAACACATTGCCAAGGTAGAGGGCAGAAAATAAAGAGGGAGGGAAAGAGAACATTGACAAGTTAATGAACTGGAAGCATTGATGGACAGAATGTGCAACAGGCAGGAGTGAAAAATTAGACAACCAGGTGAGGACAGTGGCAAACAACATACATCACTAAAGTCTACAGAATAGGACCTCACAGCAGGGAATGCTGAGCCACTGTTATATGCTCTTCTTACACTTTAAATCACTCACATTGAAGGTCATCTGAATAAGACTTGTCTTGGACAAAACCTGAAGATGAACTTTTCGTGCTGATCTGCAGTGCAGTGGATAACTTGTAGATCTAACCTGGAATTGCAGGCCAGCTGTAAGCGTGGGCATCCTGGTCTGACCAAGTTTGGGCAGCATTGTAGGCAGCGTGGAGAGCAGCATGAGGGGATCCTGGGAGTCTTGCTGCACAGGGCTCAAGTTCGTAGAAATGTTTTCTTCATCTACTAATCACACATATACAGTCACTTCAAAACACTGTGCATAGGAATGGGTGATTGTTAATGTAACTGACATAAGTTCGATGCATACACGACAGGAAAGTAAAATTCAGATTTACTTGAGGTGCAGCATTCCCACTGGCGTTGCACAAGCTCTTTCATCCAGCCGACCAGCTGCTGCCACACATCGTCAAACAGCAGGTCAAGAACAGCTTGGTGGCGACAGTGATATGGCGAGACAGGGGGCAGAGAGTGATGCTTCTGACCTGACTCTGAACAATTCTGCTCCCACTCGTCTTCCCTGTTAAAGAGGGAGCAAGTCAATCAGTCAATTATAAACAAAAAGTACAAACACATTGAAGGCAGCTACCATGATAAAAGTGCGTAGCTTACATGCCCCTGCTATCAAAAGCCAAATATTCCTCCATCTGACCCTCCACTTCAATCACTCTTGGCTTGTAATGACTGCTGGAGCCACTGGGGGTGGCAAGAGGCCCGTCCAACTCTGCCGAGACGGGCGGGATCAGCGCTGCTCTCCTGCCCAGCACATTCAACCTTTATACCAAGACACCAGATTACATAGTTAAAGGTCTAATGTGTAACATTAAGAGAGTTTATTGGCAGAAAGTAAGTTTGTATAAGTGTATAATTGCTTTAAAATATAAAACCTTGGAAAGTACTTTAGGCAAAGGCCTTGCTATATGGAGCCTGCCATTTAATGCTGGCATGTTTGTGCAACACAGATCAGTGTGTGTTTTGCATTTTGAAGCAGAAGCTTATTTTGGAAACTCCATCTTCTTTGTCGCACAAGCTAATGGATAAGAGGGAGAAAATGGCAGAGAGAGTCAAAACGTAGAAGAGTAGAGTTGTAAAAGAGTGTTTATCCTCTTTCTATTTTGCAAAGGCCACTGTAGTTTTCTGACAAGCTTGGGAAAGGCAGGAGTGAGTGTGTGTATAAAAATAGACATTGTCTTCTGGTTGCTAAACGAACTTTGGTTGTGCAGCCTCAAGATTAGTGATTTGACTGATGCATGTCAGGTATTGAAACTCAAAGTTCACAGACGTCACCTGCAGCCAGGCTCCTATTGGATAATACCAGTAGTCAATCAGACAGTTGTCCAATATGTGCCAGGCATCATCTATTTTCCTCTACATGGGAACATATTTTTTTTAATTTACATAATGTTCAATTAAAGACTGAAACTAGAAACATGCTGTAAATCAAGTGAGAGGTAGGATCCATTTTCTAAAGACTTCACTGAGTTATTGCATTAACAGTAGTCACTGTCTGGTGGCTAAATGCTACTTCTGTCCTACTTCCCAGGCTTCACTTTTCAATCACTTTGTACAGTTTTTATATACAGTGTATGATTGCAATCGACAGTCTCATCATTAGATGTCACTCACTATTACACACTGGACATTTAAGCACCTTTATAAGAGCACATAAGCACTGTCCACATATCTCCTGTAATAATAATAAATAAACTAGCATCCAGTCAAGAGCTACAGAGGGAATAGTTTTTACACACACATGCATAAACAACAAGCTCATTAATTAAAAAAATTCAATTCAACAATTCAACAAATTCAATTCAACAAATCCTGTTAGAGCAGTCAGACTGAGGCACTGCCCTGCTTCAGTCAGTCTGACTTTTAAAGTGGTGGTCATTGACAGCTACCTAATCAACATGACACTGTACCACAAAGTGGACTAACAAGCCAGAGAACGGAGGTCACAAAACCAGAGTCACCAAGGACTTCTCCATAATTGATGCTGCAACACCAGTCATCTGGACAGTCAGCCATCAGCCATCTAGCTTAACATTAGTGTCAACACAAGCTTTGTTGACTAGTCATGCAGTATTTTATATTAGCAGGCCTTTCTGACAGACATTTGACTTTGTATCCCCTTAAATTGTGGTTTCTTATGACAGCCACATTTTTTTAAACCTAGCTTCAATTATGTTAAATTATACATGCTAAAAATAATTGTAACTGTACAATAGCGTGATCCTATGCCAGCCAGTGCAGTTAGGACTTACTCTGTGTTGTTACTCTTTTCTTTATCCTGGGACTTCACACTGCTCTCTTTGCCTTCTGATGGGCTGCTAGTCGAGCTGCCTTTCCCTGAGGTAGCGTACCACTGGAATCCCTCATCACTGGGATCTATCAGCTGAGTCCCGAGGATCCTTAGTGAAACACATTAACAACAAAAGAAGCCAAAATACTGTAACTATACTTTCACGCACGAGTGGATTTGTCACCTCTGTTGCCCTGTTTTACTACAAAATGGCAGGGTCAGAAAAGATAAATACCGAAGATGTGGAAAACGTGTAGCCCACAGCTGACATTCATCCTGCAGCCCCTGGAGAATCCCGCCACCACTGCCTCTGCCCTCATACAGCTCTTTGTCAATCTCCTCAAACATTTGCTGCACTTGTCGAGACGCTGCCTTGTCGAACTCCTGTAGAACCGAACAACAGACCAACGGAAACACAGGAACAAAAAAAGCAAGTCACTCCTCTGTTATGATACACCTGCTCTGTGATTAAAAGCCGCTGCTTTGTTCCATTCTGTTCAACAGTTCCTGGCAACATGTCGCTTTTTTTTCTTCTCACAGCAAGCTTCGGTGTGCATAACAATTAGCTCTCTGAGATGTGTGTGAGTATTTGTGGTTATGCTGGAATTTTCATGTGCTATAACAAAAATGAAAGACAGATAGAAAGAAGAGGACTAGTATGCACAACAAAGCAAATAAAATATTGAGTTTTGGAAAAACTTTATAGAACTGAGGATATAAATAAAAAAAAAATAACAAACCAAAACAAATTTCAAATAAGTGGAAGACATTTAAGGTCCAGGTTGTGTTATTTAGGCAGGGTTTATCAGAAACTGAATATTCCATCTGTAGGTGTGATTGTATGTATTCTTTTAAATAACAATTGTTTTGGTTTCATAGTCTTAGAATAAGCCTTTACAGTGGCCACCATCTTGTACCACCATGTCTCGACTACAGCCCGAATGGAGGCTTACTACACCAACAGATAGGAATATTTCTGCCAGACAGTGCATAAACCAATGAAGCAAAACCAAACTAAGTCTAAAAACTAAGACGCTGGGAGAGTCAAAGAGTAAAGAGTTTTGTGGAAAAAGTCTTAACAGTGTTTTTGGCATGCAAAGGACGCCGTAGTTCCCTAAGGTACTTGGGAAAGCGAGGAGTCAGGAGAGGAGTCTTTAATTTAATTTTTACACACTGGACCTTTACAGGTATACATGTGCAGATGGCTAGTTGTATGTCATTCTATAGTTTTCCATTGGTAGCCAAAATGTTGGAAAATCTAATCTGACATTAAACCATGTATTACAGTAAAACAAAAGGCAATGAAGAAAGGGCTATAGATCAAAATGCTTTCATGTGGGCAAGACTGGCATAATTATTTCACATGAAGGTTTAGGATATTCATGTATGAGACTTACATCATAACCCCAGGAAAAAACAGAGCTCCTCTCTGTGGATAAACCAGTGCCTGATGTGGAGCTGTGGAAACCTGACCATGACTGGCTGGAGTCTACAGAGATGACGGTGGGACAGTCTGAGTGGCCTGAGGCAGCAGACGTCTCTGAGCTTCAAATACAAATTAAGAAAGTTATGAGATTCCTGCATAAACAACAACACCCGTTTCACATAGACTCAGTGAATTTACATACTATATTCAAACACAATGTCTCTCTGTATTGTAGTCCACTTATTACATGTTGGAACAGACAACATGTTAAACATTGAATCCGATGGGCTACAGCAACAGACTGCTGACCTCTGTATATTCAAATTTGTTCAATAGTTGATTTAAAAAACACCTTTGCTTTAATTTTTCCATACCCTTTCACTATAGTTTTTGTGTTTGTATATTCATCTGTGTTGTTGTTGCTGTGTTTATGTCAAAACACATATCTGCTATCAGATATATGTATTTAATTTTTTCATTACCAAAAGTCCTACCTTCGTGCAGCTAAAAAAACAGAGATGGTCCATTGCATACCTTAATTTTAACAAGTGGTAATTTGAGTTACTGTTGCAAGATCTGTCAACACTGCCCTGTGTCAAATGCTGAACTTACTGCCAGTGACTGCTGACACAACCATGGGCAAGGTTTCAGAGTGGAAAATAAAAGTCAAATGTCAAAGTAATAGAATATTCTAACAGCCTGTCTCTATTACTTAGTCTTTTAATTGCACATCTGAAGAAGGATATGAGATATCAATGAATCCACTGAGTGTCATGTTTCACAAAGTGAACACCTTAAAATCAGTTGTCCACATAAGAAGGGCTGCCGTTACAAAACATGCAGGCAAGAGAATGTGTGTTTGGACCTATTTTCATCCTGGACCTTTTCCAGAGTTTACTAAGGTTTGAGTTCCTGTTGACAGAGTAACCCAGGCCTCTCTGTCTAAGAATTTAGTTACCTGTTGTGAGTAGAAACAGCTTCCTGTAGGTCATGGAGGTAGCGCTGAGGGGTTTGGTTATCATCTGCTTCCTCTGGGAGAGGGTGGTGGTCAAGGCTGCTTCGAGACAACCCACGACTGCAGAAGAGACAGATCAAAAACAATAGTAAGAAAAGTCATTACAAAATCACAGTTTGAGGAGGGCAAGCACAACATGAATACCCATCAGGTAGGCTTTTATTGAGGCTTTTTATTAAGGCATACAGTATTTACGACAACTGGTAACAAGACAAATGAAAACCAGTGTTGGTTCAGAATTATATATAAACATTTATATCACATTTTAACAACAGTGTACAGTTAAATTATAAATGTTAACATTTAATGTAGTGTGTCAGATTGGAAATAATACACATCTGCAATCCCTTAGCAGGACAGAACAACACTAAAACATCACATAGTACAGCATGTTTACAGTCCATACTGTGTGTGGTACTCAGCAAATAAAGGACATGGTTTTCTAAAAAATAAAGTAAAAAAATTAGACCATTGGCCACTGACTGTCTAAATGGGTGAGTGCACAGCCGAGCAGCTTTTAACCAACATCCATCTTTTTAAGTGACAAAAGGTCTACAGCTCTTTGTGTCATCAGGCTGGGTGTTCCACTGATTTGCAGCAGCTACAGAGACAGCTGATCTCCCAAATACAGTGAGTCAAAATTGTATAACACAGTCTAGTACAGAGGTCATTCTGAAGGATATTATTCTTATTTATTTAATTTTTTTGTAACAACAGTAAAGCATTAAACAGATATACGATATTTGTAAAAGTAAAAAGGCCTTTAGGGGAAAGGAAAACCCATGATTTTTAAGACATTCCATGATCTGGAGAAAGGAACCCTAGATATTAGTGGACATGTCCGCCCCTTGAGTTATTTTACTCACGCAGTGCTCAGCTGATACAGTATATAGGTCAACATATAGATATTAACCGCTCACATTAGGTACTCACATCTCAAGTTTGTGTGATACAGGTCTTCTGTTGTATCGTGAAATCATCCTTCCTAGTCTCTGTTTTACACATTCACGCCCACGTCTCTCATTCTTCTTTCCTCCTCCAGGACTCGGTGGTTTGGACAGTCTGAAGAGGAGGTTGGCATTTCCTCTAGTTCGTAGATAAATGCACTTGGTGCACACCGAGCTGCACAGGACTCTGGCTACAAATGCTAACGATGTTTGTTAATGTTTTGCAGCTAACGTTTGGAGGACGTTACGCCTAACTGGGCGCTAGCTAATGTTAATCAACGGAGAGTTAAAACATCAACAGGGGATGGGATGCAGTGTACAACAAAACACATTTCCGCCATGGCGAATCTTGCTACATTTCATTAGCATCTTGTGTTGGGGAAAATGTCGTGTCGACTAGTTCTTTGCGTTAAAATAACAAGCGTATAAAATGTTAATTTAGCTAGCTATCGTCAGCTCTGAGGGATTTCTCTGCTTCTAGCGCCGCCAACAACACGGGTGTCATGGATACACAGCTTCAATCGCCCGTTGCCTCACGGGAAATGGATTTCAGAACAACGCAACGTTTCCACAAACAATGTGACTTTTTCACCACAACTCCCAGAGGCAATTGCGCTAACGTGATTACGTTTATGAAAGGTGTCCGCCTGTCGACGGAGGTCTAACTCAAACTGAAACTGTATATTATGCAGTAGATGTTTTGCTTTGAATTAATTCTACAATCGACACGTTTTACTGGTTACTTTAAATTAGTGTGATGAAGTTAGATTTTTTTGAAGTACAAACAGCGAAAATAGGTTTAGGTAAAGTGTAGGAACTATTTTTTCTGCAGGGTTGTCGCAGTCGAGTTGAATTCTTAGAAGGACCTAAACAGTGACAACAGGCGTGATAGCAACGTTCGTAGATGTGAGAAAAGTTAAAAAGTGTCTTGCACAGAAGCGTTATACTGAATTAACAGGACGTTAAAAGAATACCAGGTGAGATTGACTGACTCTACGTGCAGAATATCCTGTAATAGATATAAATGAATAACATATAACTGCCAAATATCACCTGATAGACTGAGGATCTTGTACCTTTTCAACAAAGAATCATGTTGATTCTGACAATTATTTCCATAACCAGTGTTAATTTAGTCGGCCATTTTATTCCCTTGCACATTTGCACTCTGTTTACATATATGAATGCCTTGTTTTTTTTTAATTGCTTATATTGTACTTATTTTCTTTTACCTTCGTAAGTGTTTTAGGGCCAGTTATTGTGTATCATATACAGTATGTCCTTTGTGGTGGTGTGTTTTTTCCTGCAGCTGTTAAAGCAGTTTTGCCCAAGACATTTTCCCTCTTGACAAATGTATAGTAGTTTCTTGATTTGACTGACTGAACTGTACTATTACTTTACCAATGTTTTACTCTGTCTTTGAGTGAAATACAAAAGAAGAGAAAAATGTTGACACGATGTAAATATGTTGTTTTTCTTTTAATCAGTTTTCTTTCTACAATGGATGCCCCGCAGAGGAGAGTGATCAATGAGGACACTGTTGTGTACAAACTCTTCTTGATCCAAACAGATGGTTCTTCACAGAAAACAGAGGAACACCTCTCACATCTAGTTGAGGAGATCTTGGCAAATGTTGCTCCACTCTTGGTTCAGTACATCTGGCAGCAACAGTCATTCAACCTCAAGTATCAGCCAGAGAAAGGTATAGTCAACTCTACTATATGATATTTGTATTGCTAACCAACACTAAAGATTAATGTGTTATATTACTGACAGGAGGTGTCCCTGCTCACATTGGAGGCAGTACTCAGTTTGGTGACAATGTAGAGGATGAGTGGTTTATCGTTTACCTCCTGCAGAAGATCACACAGACTTTCCCAGAGCTTGCAGCCAGGTAGAAAAAACAGTGGTCTGACATCAGGTTTTTTTAAACCAAAGATGACCAATTGCTGTATATTGTGTTTAAACGTGTTTTTTCCTGGAGTTTACAATCATGTGCTTGTCTTTTAAATGTGCACAGAGTGGAGGACAATGATGGGGAGTTTCTTCTGATTGAAGCTGCAGATTATCTCCCTAAATGGCTAAATCCAGACACCAGTGAACTCAGGGTGAGATACCATCAACCTGCAGTATACCTTTCAGACAAAAGTTCAGTCAGTTCCGGAATTAATATTAATTGTTCTTCACTCATTATCATGTGGATTTCAGCTGTCAATGTTGAAACAAACATTTTCTAATATGTTCTTTCTTTCTTTCTTTCTTTCTTCTGTCATCTTTCTTTTTGTAATCTCAGTGAATGTTTTTTCAAATAATAATTGTGCATAATTGAACAAGCAATGCAAAACCACTGGCACTGCCTTTTGTAAGTGTAAAACTTTCTACTCACTCTCTTTTGCAGGTGTTCCTCTATAAGGGAGAAGTGCATATCCTGCCCTGTCCATCCAAAGCTAATCCAGTGGGTATTTCAAAGGATGTGGTACCCAGTGTGGCACAAGCTCTAGCGTTGCTCTCCACACACCCAGACGCCTGTCGGGCTAATCCGAACATTTGCTCAGTCCTGTGGAAACGTCTACAAGGGTCAGAGGATGTCTTCTCTTGATAAAAGTCTACTTTTATTATATAAATCATTTTTTCAAATACATTTGACACATTTGTATTTGACCATTTCATTTGGATGCTTTCCACAAGGAAAATTAAATAAAAAAAATGTTATCAAATAAAATTTTGTAAATTATTCATTTACTTAGAGTAATAAGTTGCTTTATTACCAGCTTTTTTAATATTATATTTAAGAGAAACATTTGTATGCAAGTCTATCTGAATCATATCAGGAGACAATATAAATGTTTTGGAAAAAAAATACTATAATACTCTGTTTACTCTCCACTTAGATACCCAGAGAAAATTAAAACCAGTCTCCATCGTGCCCATTGCTTCATACCAGCGGGTATTGCCCAGGTGTTGGCACAGCGGCCAGACCTGGTCGCCCCTGCAGTGTCAGCTTTTTATCTACGAGATCCAGTAGACCTGCAGGCGTGTCGGAGCTTCAAGACCTTTCCTCCTGATACAAGAGTCCTCACCACAGTAAACACACTTGGTTTTTGTGTTTATTTGTTGTTGAACTTGTTCATATATAAGACCACAATCTTATCCTGGTCCTTATATTTCCAGGTGACATTCACCCGTTGCCTGTATGCTCAGCTGCAGCAACAACACTTCACACCAGACCGGAGGAGCGGCTTCACTCTGCCTCCTCGCACTCATCCTCAGTACAAAGCCCATGAGCTTGGCATGAAACTGGTAAGCCATCTTTTAAGTATTTGCTCTTTATTCTGATTGGTGTTTTCAATAAATGATTGGTGTTTTCAATAAACATTAATGCTGTTTTGAGCCCTTGAATATGAGGCAAAGGAAGCTTGTAATAAGGTGTTTTAGTTGACAGTTGAGTTTGATATGTTTCTCTTTGTGTGCGTTACTCTGCTAACAGGCACATGGCTTTGAGATCCTCTGCTCTAAGTGTAGGCTGCCTTCATCTGAACCTGATGCTCCTGTTAGCTGTAATCCTCAGTGGAAAGGCTTCATGGACAGTCTGAAGAGAAACGGCTACTTCCGGGTGAGTCATACAGTTTGAAAGCTGAAGTTAGTTACAGAAACCCATTTCTCTACTATAGAATGATTAAAGCCTTTTCACATACTTGTAGTCATCAATTAATGAAGTTGTCTGCCCTAAAAAAAAGGAAATCTTTTGTAGTAGACACCTGAAAGAGGTTGCTATAGGAGTTCCCCTCCCCACCCAGCCTCCTGTGTTTTTTTTGTCAAAGCTTGGCCCCAAAAACATACAGTATATATGCTTCCCAAAACCGAGTGGAGGAAAGAGTGTGGTGAGAACATCTTTATTGTAATGTAACATCTTTATTGTAATGAAACTCTCAGGTAGGCAGGTCAATTTAGTAACAGGCATGGCAGCAATTCAATCTCTTCAGTCCTTGGTTGTGTTTGTTTCATTATTGCGAGGGTTACAGACACATGTTTTTTTTTTACTACTTTATTTAAGAGGATTTCAATAAATAAGATATCAAGTGTAATAGAAGCCGATTACAGGCAATAAGTTTTTTAAGTTTTCTTTTCTTTTTATTTTTTATTTTTTTCTGAAACGCAGGGGGAACTGGAGGGTTCAGCGCATTGGAGAGAGCTGACAAGATCCGCAGAGAACTTTTTCAAACAGTCAGTCGCCTCAAAATCAAGGTGAGGACTGTTTGTGTGTGAGACTGTATGTTAAAGCAATATGTCATTATGTATGGCTATAACATCAATTTGTGTGAGTCTGAATATTGATATTGTGTGTTCTGTCAGCGCTTTGTCTCCAGGTGAGGAGGTTCTCCAGCTTCTACACTGCTGCAATTCATCCTGTTTGGAGGAGCTGAAGAAACAAGAGTCACATCTCCCCCAAGAGGACAGTGAGTGAAAATGTACCTCCTTATTTGGAAACAAGGCGATATTAAGTAAAGTTTCCAGATGGTTCTGTTAAAAGCACTTGACATGTTATCATCTTGGCTATGTCTCACTTTTCTTCATGTCTGTCTCCAGGTGACAGCTGGTTGGATATCACAGCTCAGGATTTGGAGCATATGTTACAGGAGAGGAGTTGGGGGAACGCTTGTGTTAGCAGCCAAAATTCAAGTTCTGCCAAACAGACAAGGCATGTCACCGGTGCAAAGGAGAGGAGGGAAGAGACAGATGAGAAGAATGAAGAGGAGGCCACTTACAGTCTGGTAGCAGTCAGTCAGGGAATGAAGAACTTCCTCAGCACCATGTCATCGCACGAGGGTGCAGAACTGCCCTGGTGAGACTGATTGATTTTGACAATCAGTCACAGTCTAGTCAAGAATAGTCAGCTCTTGATCAACATAATTAATTTCCTTCCACTTTTAATTCACTTCTCACTCTAACTCTTAATATTCCACGAACAGCTCATACAGCCCTTTCAGTTTTGAGCCAGATGCAATGGCAAATGCCTTTGACAAACTGCTGGGTATGTGAATGATTTTTAACGACATTAATAACATGTACGTACCGGACACATCTTTATCATCTCTTTAGTGGATCTGTCTTTTATTTTTTTGTAGGAAGTAAAGAAGAAGAACTAGATTCAGATGATTTAGATGATGACGATGATGAGGATGAAGATGAGGAGGAAGAACACGAAGGTGGTCACACTGAGACAAATGGAGAAGAAAGTTTGGACAGTTTGAGAAGATACATGGACCAAATGGATCAAGAGCTGATGGGTACTAATATCGGAAAAAGCTTCAGCCAAAGTGTAAGATTTTACCGTCTGCGTCTTATGCTCCTCTCACCATTTAAGAATAATACACATGGATTATGTTAGAAAACAGTTTATCTAACTGTATTTGCTCTTCTTATAGAATAACAACAAGGCAGACTCCACACATCTCTCTGCCACGGACGGTCTCACTGGGGAGGGAGGAGCCGAAGATGTGGAGGAGGAGGGGGAGATCCAGCCTCTTGACGTGGACTTAAACCTGATCACAAACCTGCTCGAGTCCCTTAGCTCCCAGGAAGGGCTGGCTGGACCGGCCTCCAACCTGCTACAGAGCCTGGGTCTACACCTCCCACCCAACTCTGATTCCAGTAACAAACAAGAAGTAACTCATGATTGAGGAGAATTATGATTATCAAAACACAGCATCTGAAACTGTCACTGGGCTTGGTGATAAAACAACAATTATGACAATATCATTTTATTCAGAAGTAGTAATACAAGTTCAGTACATTATTTTGTCTTGTGCATACACATTTTGAGGTATTTACACATAATAACTTTGAATGTATTTGCATATGAAGATGCTCAAAGGCGCAGTAAACTGGTTTCTGCAGTATTTAGTAACAAGCGAAAGTCAATCTTTAACTGTCTGACATTCATTCTGGTGATGAGTGACTGATTTTGTTTTCTCTTATTATGATAATAACATTTGTAGCTATATCACCCAATTTGTCCTGTGGAGTCTTCACAGTAGCTTTTTAACTTGATTAATTAATTTACTGTAAAGCTGTTTACTTTAAGAAACCAGGCACTGAAGAAATTTCCCATTAAGCATTTGCTAAACCTTTTTCTTTTCTGAAACCTTTATTGTTTGCAGTTTACGGATTATGCATGTGAACAAAAAGACAAATTCACTGTGTTGCACTTAAAGTGTACAGACATAAAGACGTCTGTACACAGACATTCATATCCATGTTGCTATGAATCTTTCTGACAAGTCGTTAATTGTTTTTGTTTTTCATGATGATGATTCCTTGTGGAAACTGGTCTGACTGTCTTGTAATCAAAAAGCTTATAGTCGATTTTTCAATACATGCTGATAATGTAGAGATACGTGACTTTATGTGTTGTTTTTTAACAACATTTTTTTTTGCAGTGAGTTGGTAGAAACATAATAAATATTTTTGCAAATAAACCCAGTCTATCTGAATTTATACAGACTTACAGGCACTATTGCTAACATTAACAATAACATTATGTACATTTGTTTTACCTAAAATGCTCATTTCTGTTTTCACCACAAAACAGTATACATATTGGATACACATTTGACAAAATCTGAATAGTGCATGTAGTTTGATTCTCTCCTCATTATGATCCCTTTTTATCTGAGCTGTCACTTCATTGAAGGGCGACAAGGATCACAGTTTAAATATTTCATACTGAAAAACAGTGTGGACCGTGCTTAATTGTTTGTCCTCAATCATTCAAGGAAAACTTTAACAAAGTGTGGGTTGAAAATTCACTCAGTGGAATGTGGAACCTTGAAAAATGCTATTTGGGACTATGAGACTCGTTTAACAGCATTTCAGAAGTCAGGGACAACTATTAAAAAAATCTGTTTTTTATTAAGATTTGTGAGAAAATATGTGCTTTCTCTTACTTGCTCAATAATAAATACTTCTCTAAAACCTAACTGAACAATGGCACACACATCCACATTAAAAAAGACACTGGGTGCTGGGCAGCATTTACAAAATGATGAATTACAAAAAGAATCCGCACAGATGACACTTTGGGCCAAAGACCTTCTTTCAAACAAGAACATACTGTCCTGTATATTATTTAATCCAAGCTGCTGATTTGTACCTATTTTATGGTTTGAAGCTGAAGCTGCCGACTCATATTCATGTACTTTAACCAGCCGGATAAGAGCAATCTCTGTTGAGATGTCACCATGTGTGGTACAGACAACAGGCAGTGTTTGTTTACCTTATTCACTTATTGGGTTGTGAATAATCAGAGCATGCTGCTTCTCTGCTGACAGTCTAACAATTAGACACTTTGACTTTGACTACCAATATCAAATCAGTTCATTCTTGGATCCAAATCAACATTTGTGCTAAATTAAAATGGCATTCTTCAGATGTTGCCTTCACAAAGCAAAATGTTGCTTTTCTGACGTCACAGTGACCTTGACCTTTGACCACTTTGGCCAGAAGGTTAGGGTTAGATCTTCAGGTCATCTACCTGCCCGTGTGTTTCTGGACTAGACCCTTAACCCCAAGTTGCTCCTGTTGGCTGAGTGGCAGGGTGTGAATGAATATAAAATGTGGTAGAAAAGTGAATGGGTGAGTAAAAAAAAAAAAATGTGGTCATGACTAGAAAAGTGCTCTATAAATACAGACCGTTTACTTTGACCTTTGACTTCTGACTACCAAAATATAATCAGTTCATTCTTGAGTCCAAACAAACACCATCAAGGCTTTTTAGAGGGTTTGTGTTCACAAGATTGGGTTGGACAGACGGTCAGAAAACAAAAAACACAGAGATAAATGGCCGTATCACGTGTCCTGCTGAGTGTAGCATCGCAGCAGAGAGCGGCGAGAAACACAGGGTGAATATAAAAACCAGGAGGTTCAGCATCATCCCCAGCAGGAGAAGAGCGAGCAGGTATCCGTGGAAGAGCAGGCTGTGCCAGCTGCCCACACTCAACACCTTCCATGGACTGTCCGGGTGCAGCAGCCACAGGACGCCCAGCACCCAGCTCTGATTGACCAGCTGGGTGTAGTAGATGTCAAAAATGGACAGTGGGGCATCAGAGGTGTGGAGGCGCTCAGCCTCAGATACTTTAGCCAGCCAACTCAGAGAGAGACTGTGGAGGAGTAAAGCCAGAGGTGCATACATGTACTCCAGAGGCTCAACAGCTGAGAGGCGATCGGAAGCTGCAGAGAAAGAGAAATGGACGAGAGGGTTTATCCTTTCTGAGGTGAACACAGCACCAGCCTCACCTCTAAATGGCATCGAAACGTTTACCTGTGATGACAACGGACGTCCCACTCAGGATGGAGATCAGAGCAGAGATGTGGAGAGATGGCCGCGATGACAGCTGCAGGACAAAACTAAAGCCGACAGTCAACAGGGGCAGCAGAGGCAGAGTGACAGAGAAGAGGCCGCCGTATGAGCTGCTGGCTTGGACCCACAGAGCGAGCACAGCATGGATGCTGTTACAGAGAGAAGGAACCAGCAGCCTCTCACCCAGGGACCAAGAGTAACGTTTTACAGGCACCAGACGCAGGACGTGCAGCAGATTTAAGATAAGCAAGGAGATCAGAACCTGGAAATGATTATAAAGCACCGTCATAATGTGCATATAAATATATATATATGTATATAAAAAGATAGAAAGTTTGGATGGTTCTCACAAACTTTATCAGTTGCTGGAACCAATGTGTTTTTCACAAAAAAGTGGGTCATCTATTTTGATTACATCTGCAGACCATTACATTATTGGTCTCTTTGAGAATTATTTAATTTTTTACGGACTCTTTCTACTCTTTGTTCAAGACCTTTTAGATTTAGTCAGAAAAAATAAACATTTAAACACAGTGAGTGCAATCTTTTTGCATTCTTTTATTACAGTTTATGGACTTATTACTATATTATAATATATGTATATTATAATGTCATCATTCGCTCACTTTTAACACATGCGTTCCCATGCTCATTCATCACTTCCACAATAAGTACAGAGTTTGTTGACATTCACTATGTATATGTATGTACGTAGAGGATGTCAGTTACAATGTTCTCTCACTTGTGCTCGGTCCGACCCTCAGTACAGGGTCACGGTCACATTTCATTACGTTTCTCAACCATTTGGTTAAAACTTCAGTAGCCATTTAGTTAATCATCCATCCACCCCGTCCTTCAAACTACCACACACACACACACACACAAAGTCAGCATTTCATTTATGTATTTATTTAACTACAGTGACACATTATGTATTAAATTGTGCACAATGTGAAGTCCGAGTGCTCAAATATCGAGCATTCACACTGATTTTGTGCTCTCTTTATTTATTTCCTTTTCTGGGAACAACTGCAGAAAATGCAGGCTATTATAAAGAATTATGACAAATACTACCAATCTGTATTAAAAGATTAAATATCCTCAGCATATCCTAAATATTCTTACCAAGCCAAACAGGGAAACAATGGTGTGGATGCTGACTCGGCACTCACGTCACTTCTTTTTATTGTAAAAGAATCACCACAGCATTTTTAAATGTAATATTATCACATTAATGTGTGTGAACAGTGTTGCATTTTTATGAATGATAGTTTAGTGTCACTTCGCTGCATGTTGTCAGAGATGATGGTATGCAGCAGTACACACAGTACTGTGTGGAAACAGAAGGTAAGCCGTTGTGCTGGTGAAAAGCAAAGCATCCTGGGTTATTTTTAGGTCTTGCTTGATTTGAGTACAAAGAAAAACAAGCCCTAAAGAAACAGGTGCATACCTGGGCAAAGCAAAGAGCCACAGCATACGGATAATGGTACTGAGGGATGAAGACGCCAGCCACAAAGTTTCGGAGTTTGTCAGCCAGGATATATATCACCATGACAACCAGGCAGAGGGCGGGGACGAGGGGCTTCAGAGCAGGAGCGGATGAAAGTCTCATCACTGCTGTGGTACATCCTTGCCTCCACCTCCATAAAGTGCACAAAGGAAGAGAGATGAATCAAACTAAATTAATGGAATTGAATGGGCAAGAACAGAATCAGTGGTTTAAATAACAGGAAAATAAGCCTAACTGGGAAAGTTTGTCAGCCAGGATATATATCACCATGACAACCAGGCAGAGGGCGGGGACGAGGGGCTTCAGAGCAGGAGCGGATGAAAGTCTCATCACTGCTGTGGTACATCCTTGCCTCCACCTCCATAAAGTGCACAAAGGAAGAGAGATGAATCAAACTAAATTAATGGAATTGAATGGGCAAGAACAGAATCAGTGGTTTAAATAACAGGAAAATAAGGAAAGACTGAGAAACTATTTAAATTCAAAATCAAATCACTGACTGGATTTGGTGTTTGGTGTTTTACAATGTTGTTATAATAAGGAAGATTAAAAAAATAGCCCGTTGAATTGTATATATATATATATATATATAACTTGTACTGTGTACATGCAGACAGACAGACATAACCTCATTGGCATAGGTAATAAATAGGAGCTAGTATGATTACCTTGTACCTTTAAGATACGCTGGCATTCTGTGCAGATGTTGCTGCTTGGACGCCGATCTGTAATTTGGTCACAATGTGGACAGAAGATAAATTCACATCAGCAAAATCACATTTTTCTAAATAAGTTGATTTTCCAAAAAATTGTTCAAAGGTTTTACAGAATAGCCTGTAAAAAAAAAAAGACAACTATAAGAGAGACATTTGACTCACCATGTCAACTCATCTCATGAAGTCGTATTTTCTTTTTCAAACGCAGTCATCGCGTCTGAGTGGCTGTCCGTGCCATTTCCAGCCTCTTTCAAAAAGTTATTAATAATTTTCCCTTGTGTCCAATGAGACGGTGTGTGCAGACTCTGCGGACATTCACCTCTTCTCACATTGTGTGTCCACACTGTGTCCAGATGGACTTTGCTCCCTATCAGTTTGTTTTCCCACAGTCCCACAGAGCAAATCCAATACTCTCTAACTCCCTAAAATCCAATAATTGCAGTCAGACCCTTTCACACGCAACACGTGAAACCACACTCTTTCTTTCTACCTCATCAGAGGAATGTGGTCCCTTTTAAGAGACTGATGCTTTACGACCTCTTATAAAGTAGAAAACCAAGGATGGATGCACTCTACCTTTTTTTTGTCCAAGGAGGGAGCAAATCCTGACACTGACAAACTCTTCCAATCTGGATCCCTCCAGCTACATCAGCCACATACTGCACAAGTGAGGGTCTGTTAAAGTAAACAGACTCAACCAAGCATGAGGATGGAGGTCCGTGCACCCGTGAACAAACAGCCTTCACAGCATTTCTTCCCTTTCACTCTCTGGCCTGGGACATGTAAAAGCAACTATATGAGGAAAATACAAGACATAAAAAAGTTCTTTATAGATATTTTACTTTTATACTCATGGAAGTTTGAAAGTAAATGTACTTTGGGACATTTGTGCTTCCTGCATCTTCTTAATAGTTAAAAAAGGGGGGAGAGGTGTGTTGTCAGTCTCATGTCCGCCTTGTGTGCTGCAGGTGGGATCATGAGAGGTCATTAAACTAGATCTTTTTTTCTTTTTTTTTTTTCGTTTAACAAAAAGAAATAGTTTAATGTTTAAAAAGTAACAAGTGTTAAAACTAAGGTATGGGATTCAGCACTCCAGCACAGGTGATAACAAAACAGGTTATGTTACATGAATAAGAGCTCAGTAAACAGGTTTTTGTGTACAAAAAAGGGGCTGCGGTTGCCTTGACCAAGAAAAAAAAAATTAATAACACTGAAAGAGAAAAGGCAACGGTCCGGCAAAAATCGAACAAAGGTCTAAACAAATCCAAAAACTCACACAGCGTGGCTTCTTAAAGCCCTCTTAACCCCACCCTTATTGGACTGGACCATTGCACGAGGTAAATTGAAGCAGACATACCTCCATAATCTCAATCCTGCAAGAGAAACATGGAGGAAAAACAATCATTAATAAATGTTACATTCAACTATTAAAATAAACATTAACAGGAGACATGTGATTCCAATGTCTGCCTTAGAATAAAAAAAGTCACACAAACGCGTCTAATCAGCCCGACGATGGGCTCAGCCAAACAGCCACAGGTGGCTTCACTGAGCCTGATGTGCAGGTGAAAAGGTATAACAGGTATAACAGGTGTCACGGCAGGTTTATTGGTAGAAACTGAATAAACTACCTTTTAGTATGTTTGCGTAAGTGTATAATCGCTTAAAATAACTATTTGTTTTTCTTACATTAAGTCTTTTATATGTATTTTATGCAAGGGTCTTGTTTCTACAGCAGCTGGACAGATGTGCATTTTGAACAAATAAAGAACTGCCTTAGCCATAATTAAACCCATGAAGATGGAGCAAACGCAAGAGGGAGAGAGACTGTGTGGAAATGGAGCCTGTTTTGAAGGAGTGTTTACATCCTTGCACTCTGCAGTCTCACCAATAGAGGTCACTAATTCTTACACACTGGACCGTTACTGTAAATGTGGACATGGCTGGTGTAAAATGAGGCTAAAATACCAATCGGTCATGAAAGTAAACTTCTTCCTTCTATTTCTAAGCTGTGGAAAAGATTGTGTTTGTCTATCTTTTTGTAGCTATTCGCTCAAATAAAATCCTGCACACAATGAAAGAAGTCCCTTTTACACTTTATTGTTTAAAGTCGTTACAAAAAAGTGTTTTGCTGGAAACATTCTTTGCTTTTGACTTAATAAGCACAAGGAGACAACAGACAGGAGAAGAGCAAGTGGGGAGGTGGAGACGGATGGACTGGTGGACGCATGTCTGATTAAAAAGAAAAGAGAACAGCACAGAGACAGAGTGAAGCCCTTACTCGCACACTTTATTCACAAGGAGACGCAGGCAGACAGAGTCCACCACTGAAACACAAAACAAGAAGAGGAAAGACGCAGGAATTTAAATGCGGAGCAATGCAATCAAAATTAATCAGTGAGGTATCCTCAGAAGATTTACGCTGTGCGTGAGTGCATGTGTGACCAATTATTGTTTGTCTCCCTGAGGTGACTTAGTGTGGTGCCGTTATAAGCGCTGGGGGAAATACTGAAATACTGAAAATAGTCTGTGTGCAGGAGAGTGAACACACACAAAAGGAGGACTGCACACAAACAATCATCACAAACATGACAGTTACAGTCTCTTTCTCACTGTCTCTTGCAGATATGCACACTTTCTCTCTCTCACACACACACACACACACACACACACACAAAGGATACCTGCAGAATCTTTGTGCATACTGAAGTGATATAAAAATGATGAACCATGAGGGCTAAACTGGTCACTTCATGAAAATTGGCCAGGCCTTTACTTTCAGAAAACACATTTTTAAACCAGACACACTTGTACCAGATTGATCCTGAATGTATCTGATGGCAATAATGTGTCACTATATAGCCAGTGAAATCGGCAGTTGTCAACTGAAACATCGCACTGAAGTCTATAGAGATTCTCCGGAGATTGTGCGGAGGAGCTGCATGTGTGAACACAAACGTCTGCAGAAGTCAGTGTAGATTTTCTCCAAACAGCCCTTTAGTATAATCTCTAGTTACTGTCTGTGAGCCCATGTGAGGAGTCAGCAGGAAAAAAAAACAAAAAACAACAAAGATCCACAGCAAGTGTGTGTTCTCCTTCCTGCTCAAGACCAAACACCACCATCCCGCCTGGATTGTCTCCAAATCAGACGATATCCCACTACATTCATCATATGTGAATGGCAAACTCCAGAGAATGTCCGGAGATCTCTCTCTCTCTCTCTCTCTCTCTCTGTCACACACACACACACACACACACACACACACACACACACACACACACACACACACACACACACACATTCATAAACAGAGTTTTGCAAGTTGAAGCCATGCTTGCATTTGCATGTGTCAAACCTGAGTCAAACAGCTACAGTTGTGTGTTGTTTGGTGTTTCAGATGGTTGGGGCTTCCTGCACTGTGACTGTTCAGGTGACATAACAAGCACATGTCACACTTGCCCCTCGACAGCCTCGTGAATAAGAGAGAAATACTGCACGCTATCATGGTCAGTATTTTCAATAAAACGGTGCGGTGAATCTAAAACCGACAGTTACACTTGGACAATCGCTCCACCCATACAGATGTAATACATACACATGTAATATGTAATTGGTATAGAATCTTGGTATGATAGAGACCACCTCAACCTGGCAAAGGGGTCGTCATTTTCTAATATTGTTTTAAACTAGTGATACTGTAAAATGCTGACATTTGGGATCAATACTGATCACAATGTGCTGTCTGACAGAAATAATGTTGGTTATTGCAGCTGTAGCTGTGCAGGTAATCCCCAAACACCAGAGCAGAGGAGCCGAATAAAGCCCACCCGTTTCACTTTTTTCTGTCATGACGGAGCAAGTGCCTTTCCACCTACAATAATTATTTATAATATTTCCGGTGATAGTGTTACAGTATGTATACAGTGTGCGTATGATGTGTGAAATTAGCTACATAGCTGCAGCATCACGGTAGACTTTAGATAAGAAGAAGAAGAAAAAGAAGAAAAAAAATCACACACTATTTTAGTCAGACTTTAAAGGGAGGGAGCAGTCATTCAGGCCGCCTGAGAGTTTACAACTAGAAGACTCAGTTTCCCATAATGCTTTGGGATGTTTACGTTTCAATTCTATTGCTTTAATTGTGAGAAGGCCGTGGTAGGCCTATAATGAGAGAGAGTTTAGGGATGACACACAGAATGGGAGCACTAGAGGAAGAGGGCGTGTAAATACGACAAAAAGATCTGAGAGGTCAACATGGGAGGGAGAAAGAGAGAGACAAAGGAAAAAACCCTCAGAACACATCTAGAACTTTATATCTGATTAACAATATACTGTATCTTCAAATTAAAATGCTTAATAGTATTGGATTTAGGCTTATCCAGCAGATAAAGAATGAAGCAATGGTTCCTGGGCCATAAATAAACAAATTAGCTCTAAGAGATGCACACAGATGTATATTGCAACAATAAACATGAATTTAAAAAAAGGTACACGTACAATTGTGCTACAGTATGTTAGTCATTTAGATAAATACTGTTGTGAAAAGTTGTTTCCGAGAAACAAACACAAAAAGTTTACCCAGCAGTGTTCTTTGTTTGGTTTTTTGTCTCTGGTTTCACATGAAAATATAGAAATCTCTGTTGTCATTCATGAAAAAGCAATACAAAGGTCACTTAAAATGAGAAAGAGACAAAAAGTCCAGAAAAAAGTTTCGTTATCTCAACTGTAGAGGAAGGAAATCGAATCCAGGTAAGTCCCTGTTTGTTTTCGATGCAGCATCAGTGTCCAAACAATAAAAAAAAAAAATCATTCTCGCACCGCCTCAGTGAAAGGATGCTGAGAGGTTGTAGCTGCTGCTAATCGAGAGGTCCCTGGAAGATCAGTCTGACAAAGCCGTGCTCGCCATTCAGCTGTTGGGCGCAGAAGGGGCAGGCGGCGTGGAAGGTGTGTGTGCCGTGAGGAAGTGGGATCTGACTCCAGAAGGCCGCTGTCTTCTCTGAACAAACATGGCCGCAGGGATTAAAGGCATGAGTGGGCGGGGCTGCATCCACGTAAAATCCAGACTCGCATCCCAGCCACAGGGGCACATACGGCCCTTTAGCTCGGCACATGGGACACTCCCTGTGCCGGCCCTCCCGGCCCTCTCTCTCCTCGCGGTGGTTGCCCCAGTTGTGGTAACCGTGCACGTGGCCACACTGGAGGTAGACCCACGGCTGCTTCTCGTCCGGCGTGTCCTTGCGACGCATTGAGGGGAAGGCCAGCGTATTGAAGCCAACAGGACACTGAGGGCGGGCTGCGTTGATCTCCTGTCGCAGCGCCTCCAGGTGCTTGAGGGTAGGAGTGCGTGAAAGGCCTTCAGCAGTGCGCCAGAGCAGGGTCGCACCACAAAGGTCAATGAGAGAGCCGTCGACGAGCTCCTGAGACTCAGTCTCCACCTACAGTAGACAGAGTTACAGACACTGATTGTAAATCAAATATTCAGAGCCAAATAAGAGTCTTATTTTGTGACCAATCATGCCAAACTAAAAATATTGCATAAATTTATATAAAACTAACATTTTTTTGTGTATTCAAATCATCATGTTTAGAATCACGATTAACTGATTACAAAAATTGTCACTGTCATTCTACCATATAAATCCACCTCCAATCAACATGTAATTATACTGATTGGAGCTTCTTTAATAAACAAGCCCCATTGTTAAGTGTGTGGGTGTGTGTGTTCTTGTACTTGCTGCAGAGTGAGGACCAAAAATCGTATAGACCCTACAGTGTGAGGACATTTTGACAAAGTGAGGACATTTTGGCTGGTACTCCCTTTTTTTCACCCTTTAAATCCTTTTTCAAGGTTATGACCTGGTTTTAGGGTTAGGGTTAGAATTGAGTTTAGGTTAGGGTTAGGGTAAGGGGCTAGGGAATGTATTATGTCTATGAGGGTCCTCACGTGTGTGTGTGTGTGTGCGTGTACGCCTCCACTACAATCCCACAGTGTAAGAGGGACTGATTTCACCCTGACATGACCCTGAACAGACAGGAGGATGGAACATGTGTGTCCTGCTTCAGACTGAGATGTAGTGCTATTCTGAGCACAGCAGGTGGCAGTGAAACATCAGCATTCCTTTTTTTTTTTTTTTTCCTTCAGACAGCTGACGATTCAGTAATGACAATGGGGACTGACAGCTGGAGGCAAGATGTCATGAGCAAATTGAAAGAGTTGGAAGGCAGAAGGGGGGGGGGGCTACTGGAAAATTGGTTTGACTGATTTTTGAGAAAACACTTAGTTCACCTGGGGTTAGATCAGGATCATACACAGAGGGAAATTATAGGTTTAGGTGACCAGAAAACAACAGGGTGGACAAAGACAGGATGATGAAAAGGGAGGGTGATTGAGAGGGATGATACAGAGAGACGGAAAAGAAGGGACATACCCTATGACACACAATTAAGTATTTAATAAAAGAAAAACACAGATGAAGGGTGGGGCAGCTGAGTTTACTCATGATTACATTGGTGTCCAGGTCTCCACGAGGTTCAGGGGAAACACATCTCTGTGGCATTATTATACTGCCACAAGTATATGAGTCCCTCTTGGTGACTGTTTAATAACCTTTATTTATTCCAGGAATATTTGCTGAGCACATGTGTACTCTTTGTGTCACATGGATTAAAAATACAACACATTCACATCTCGTCTGTCAGCTATCGGCCGACAGGCTGCTCAGATGAAGCAAGTGTGAGTTCAGGGTCTCATTTGAGGAGAACAGTTGTTGTTCGACTTCTGTGCAGCTGATTCCAAACCAGAAACTTTTTATTCCTGCGGCTGCTTTTCAAATCATGAACCCACCACCGTACTAATGTAAAGGTTGACCCATATATAAAAAGCTAATAAATAAACACACTCAAGTTTCATGATATTAGGAGGGTGATTCACACATGGTTGTAATTCAGTTATAGGCTACTGAAGTGCCTCATTCATCAACACAAAGGCTTTCATTAAACACAACAGGAACTCAGAGGATGAACTCTTAAACTAAAACATCTACAACAGGCTCCATAAAAACCTCTGTGTGTTACTCATAATTGCTTTGGCATCAACCTTGCTTTAAACTGCAGAAGGGCGACCAACTGCCCTGCTGGCAAATCTGATTGAGCCTCTAAAAATACATGTGATTTAATTTTACTTCACAGGAGCTGCAACCCATAGTCATAGTCCAAAAACTAAACAGTAGATATTAGTTTGTTATAATTATAAATATTCTTAAAATGATCTATGAACACAAGATATTATAAATATAAATAAGGGAGTTTAAAACAGGCAGCACACCTCAGGTACCTATTAACGTACAGACACAAGTTAGCCTTGAAGGCTTTTCAGCAAACTTGCTGAGAAGACCACTTTCCTTCCATTCAATCAGAAAGTCCTTCAGATGTTAACCTTCACTTTTGCGGGGCAGTTATCCCATTAAAAGAGCAGTGTACTTGAAAAAGGCAGTGAGGACAAAGGGTAATACACTAGATTATAAAGTTTTAAGAGGATTCATCAGGCACCGTTTGGAAAAAAAAAGACCCATAGCACGGAGATAATGTTTTCACTGAGGTGCTTTGTTGGTTTCTATTTATTTAAAAGCAGTATTATGTAAAAAAAAAAAAAAAAGCATGGATTTGTTCTAAACATAGAATGATGGACCATGTGCCAGGAAGAACACAGTAAAATTTGTGGATGCACTTATAGGATCCAGGATTACTTTTCATTAGGTAAAAGATGGATTATGAAAAGGTCACTCACACAGACTAGGTTTCATTGAGAGGTTGGGGACAAGAATATACTTTTAAATCATAAAAAGATATTTGTATTGGTGCTGTTGTATTCAGTAAAGTGCCACATGGTGTGAAATGAAGGTTTGAAAAGTGAATACACAGACATCTGAACGGTCACAGCATCAGGTGGATATAAATAATGAATTACTCAAGTTTGAACAGGGCACAGAGGTTCCTTTAAGAGCATATAGTCTAAGTATGCTGTTTAAAATACAAACTCAGTAAATACAATTCAATTTCAGCTGAATCAGGACCTGAAAGAGGGCTGCAAATGTATGTAGTAGGACAAAGTTTGCAATTTAAACTCCTGAGCAATTAGTCAGTATTAGACATTTATAATGTGCAAATGTGCACATTTGCACATTATAATACTGCCTTCAATATGCTAACTTCTTCAAAATATACAGTACCTCACCGCAACATCACAGATCTGAGTGACACAGGACTCGTATTAATTCAGCCGAACACTTAAACCCCATTATTTTCTTTCACCACACTTGATTAAAATAATACCTTTCTCAAAGCTGACAATCTAAATTGTCAGTCAACTGTGAAATAATGAGTGAGTAGATACTATAGTGGTAGATAATACACATGCAGTAAAACCTGCCTGGCTGGTAACAGCCAGGTTGGAGATAAGCAAGCTGTAAGTTGTGTGGAGACACTTGAAAACATGTGGGATGGTCGATAAGGAGACAGATGAATGTAGTGGACATGGTGACTGTGAGCCTATGGTTGATGACACGTATGTTGTGGGAGGGAAAATGGAGAGGAGAAAAACAAAAAAAAAAAAACCACAAAAAAAAAGACCTAAGTAAACACATCATCGAAAACCGATATCCAGTCGTTAACATGCCAAAGGTGGCCAGAGTCCTGAGGTTGGCTGAGAGAATCTGATGTCAGCTGCAGGATCCTCTTACAAGGTCCTGTTACACACAGCTTTGACAATCAGACATGTTGCTATGGGAACGGCATCCTGATAAGCTCCATGTGGTGTTAAGCTCTATGCAACCTCTCCCAGCGATGGTGTGAAGAGTGTGAAGGAAAAAGACAGTTGAGAAAGAAAGATGAACTTGTCAATCTTTAAAACCTACTGCTTTTAGAAAGCTCACATGTACACTCTTTACAAAGCAGCCCTGTTTTCGTTGAAGTTAATCTCATAATACATGGCATGACTCATCGAGTAGCTAAATTTCCTTTCTGGAAGTATCTAGTGGGAATGATACGATACAAATCTCTGATACTGACCAAAACGACTGGATTAGATATGAGAGAAAACATTTATAAAATGTCATGCGACAAGGACCTGAAAGAGGGCTGCAAATGTATGCTATGCAGTTGAAGAATTGCTGATGAAAGCAATGCATCACCACAAATGTATTATTTAATAGCTAAGTTGTTTAAAAAAGGTAAAATACTATGTTGGTCTGATATTGGTAGAAATTCAAGGTTGTGATGCTGGTATTGTATTGGACACAAAAAAGTAGTATCAAGCCATCCCAAGAATCTGGCACAATGCACACACCATTATATACTGATGTGGTGCGGTGTTTGTTTTTCACTTTTTGCATATTTTCCTCACCATTTTTCCCCGCTGCTGAGCTGAACGTGTTTCTCGCAGGGTGAAGACATTGCCACAGACTGAGATCTCCCTCCATACGCCAGGTTTGGAGTCCTGGGCGAAGCCATTTCGAGGGTGCATCACCAGCACGCCGTTTGTGGTCAGTCCATCCATTTGACTGTCAGACGTCTTCCACTTAGCAGCTTTCTCCTGAAGAACAAAAAGACATGGTTGAATGTGAGCAGGGTGGGGGACAATAACATTTTCTATTTTGTTGTCCTGAGCCTAATTGTAAACTGTAGTTCTATTGATTAATCAAATGATTTGGGATCTGGTATACTCTTTATGTACTCAACCCCAAGCATGGCTCCAATGAAATTATCATGAGCAATCTATTTATTTCATTTATTCTTTTCAGTAATTTATTTTGGCATACTTACCTGGGCCCTTTTGCCCCCAACGGAGCATAGGCCATCAACGACACATCCCTCAGGCTGATTTTGGAATGCCATTGATGCTTTCATTGGTGTTGGCCCTACACAAACACATTTTCGCTCATTGGGGCGAAGTGGTCCAATTAGTCTGGCCTCTACCCTTTGACCTGTCCAGCTTGGGTACCCCTAACAGGAGCTTATGCTCCCGCTGGCATAGCTCTTAGGGTCACTGAGGCACTCAAGCCACCACACCGCTTCAAGGAATGGACCATGTGGTGGATAATGGGCACAGGTTACCTCAAACTTTGCAGTAAAATAAACCTTTAACTGGAAGTCAGTTTTCCCTCTGCTGTCACAATTTCTTCTGATATTAAAATTAAAACAAAAAAAGAGAAGTACAGGACTTCAAAAAGTAAAATATTGTATCAAAAAATGTACAGAAAACAGTAAAAGCGAATATAACTGTGAAAAGAAACTGAGTTGAAGGTTTTATTTTATTTTACTCAGTATATCTGCTACATATCCTTGGAGTTTCTATGACAATTTATCCTTTTACTCTCTCACCCTGGCCTACATGTGTCTGAGGCACCAGAAGAGACGCAGCTCACCCCAAGGAAGATATTCTTGGAGGAATCAAAGCCTGCGGCATAGATGCGTGCAGTGTAAGGCGGCGTGCGCTCGCAGATGATGCGGCAGGCAAAGCGGGAGATGGTGCTCTGGACTGACTGGGTGTCTGAGTTACTCTGGCTGCCCGGTACCGTGTCAGTCACTACAAAGTCTATGGGACTCTCTGTAGACCGACCAATCTGATGGAGAGACAGAGAGATAAAGATGTGTTCTAACAAAAATGTAACAAAATATGCACAACACATGGAAGAACATATTCAAAATTGAAAAAAAGAAGGAAATAGGTGAAAGACAAAAAATGCACTTAAGGTAGATGACTTTGGAGAAACGTTTAAAGCAAGTTGACATGCATTACTAACTTATACAATACCAATGATAATCTTGAGGATATTCTGATATCCAGTAAGGACCAGTACCTTTGCTACTGACAGCTATTTGAATCACCACTGTACCATATTTACTGCACGCAGCTGCCTCCCATTGTATTTGTGGTATGTTCAAGCACACAAACAACAACCTGACTGTGAGATCAGCATATAATCCAGGATCAAATTGTTTTAATCAGTGCCCAAGATGAATCATGCATCATCAATATTAAGTTTTGTTTAACACTTGCTGTAGTTTCTTCCATCTGCTCCTGAACGTCATATCAGGGGAGTATAGACAGGAAATGCAATGTTTCCATAGACGTTGCCATGGTAGTTAACAATGTAAGCCTACTTTTGCTTATATTTTGTGTAATTGGCACCATGAAAAGTACACCAAATTAGCTTTTAATAGTTCTAAGTTTAAAACAACAATCACTGAAAACCTCTGCTCTCAATAGTTCAGCTCTGTTACCAAGACCAATTAAAGAAGGTATGGGTGAGCAGAGCAGTGAAGTAGAAAAAAAAAAACTGTAAATTGGTTGTAAAAACCACGTGATAAAAGCTGAGGCTTGTTACCTGGAACATGTCTGTATTGCTGTCATGGGTGTACTCCACCACCACTGTCTGGGCTCGAGACAGAGTGTATGAGATGCTGTGCTGGTCTTTGTTGCTTATGGCCTGTTGGGAGAGAAGGAAGAAAAGGAGGGAATATAAATATGAGAACATTTAATCTTTCAAGTAAAACTCTTCTTTGAAAATGTACAACAGGAATAAACTTGAAGTAGAGACATATCTGACACTAGTTCACTGCAAAGAACAAAAGACACTCAGAGGAAGGGTGTGGTGGGTGAGGAGTTCAGATGTAGTCAGAAGCTGGACCTAAGACTGCATTAATGTCTTTTCAGTCAGTGCGGAGTCAGGACCACCCACTGTGCAGAGAAGGACAATCACTCTTCCAGACCCTTTAAATTACACCAGCACAAAGCCTGACTTGTAGGTGTGTGTGGGTGTATAAAAGCGAATCCATCAAATACAGATGTTAAACCAAACGTAATCAAAGGTCCTCACACAGACACACCCCTCATAGTCTTCTGTTCCTTGGAACAGATTTTGGAGGTTTTATAACTGATGAGAGAAACACACCAAGTGCACCACCTCACTTGCAACTGCACGTTTATTTAGCTTAATATATTTTTAGTGTGTTCCAGGTAAATAAATTGTACAAATACCATTGCTTCCAACAGGGTGATTCCATGACTATAATGTACTGTAGAGTGTTACCCTGTGTGTGTTTGTGTGTGTGCGTTTTTTACCTTGGCTGCCTGTGGAGAGCAGGCGACGTGAACTGTGCTGGGTTTCACCCCGTTTGCCTTTGGTCTCTTACAAAGTGCAAAGCGGCTTTTACGTCGGCCTCTGTCCCCATTAGGCAGAGAGCCATTGTATCTGCAAAGACATGCACAAACAAACATATATACAAAAACAATAAACAATAGGGTATTATTGTCTGAGCTGCTGTTTTATACTCTGGAAGTTGTGTTGCACTCTGTCCACAATTATGTGCAAACAAACAGAAGCCTATATTTTTTATATACTTGTTTTACAAAAGCATATCATGCCCCTATAATCAACAAAGACCTACACATAACCCCAGAAGGCCTGAGAAAATAAACACATAGAGAGACTCATTTAGCCTGATACACGGCTGAGGAAAGAAGAATAAACAGAGGCGTTTCCTCTGACAGAATGGAGCCTCTGTGACTCCCAACTGCAACAAGTCTGTTGTGTCTCTGCGAATGTGTGCGTCCATTTTAGTGTCCTGTGGTAAGAAAACACTCGGAAAGCATTTATCGTCTCCATCTACCTTTCAGTATATCAACAATGCTCTTGTGTGTTTCTAAGAGCTGAGCTACAACACAATGACCACAGTTAATCCATTAGGGTGCTTGGAAACCTTTGTAACAAGTGTTAAATGAGAAAGTATGTCCAAACCTTTGACTGGTAGTGCACATAACTAGCAGTCTACCTTAAAAGTGTTATGACATCCAGAAAAAAAAAGTTATGGACTCCTTTAACTTTACTAATATATGTATATTCAGCAGGGATGAATGGCATTTCACAGTTTTCAGCTCATGTTTGACATTAATTATTAATTGGTATTTATAATAAAAAAACAGCAATATTAAGTGATGTATATATGGTTGCAGACAACATAAACGATGAATAAGTGAAGCAAAATCCAACATTATTGTCCCACATTTTAGATGAACAGAAAGATGTCAAAGAAGCCATCACTGTTGCAGATAAATACATACAGAATTCAGGGGCCTGGATGATAAAGGTCTGATTTCAAACCAGATTAGTGAGAAGAAAATTATGTGACAAACATAATGCAGCATACAGTAACAAGTCATGCTGTGCAGGACCTCAGGAACATGTCTTAGTCCAATGGAACATGTCTTAGTCCAATGAAATGCTTGAAATAAACCAGCCCAAAGTACGGAGTCCAGTGCAGAAGGCACAGACCGGCTGTGAGGACGCCCAGCTGACAGCTAAATGTTTCTCTGTGCAAATCTGCTAAGATCAAACAACGCCCAGAGGGTTTATGAGTAACCATGGTGAGAGAACAGAGCCACAGCAACGTTTGGGAAGAGTAACCATGGCAAGAGTGTAACCATGGTGAAGTTTAGCCCCGTATCCAGAGAGAGTGCACGGCAGTCTACTGGAGAAAACTCAAAGTGTAATTGGAAGTTCAAAACCAAGTTCCCAAGGGGGAAGAAATGTCTCTTGTACACACGTGCATCCAGTTCAAGTGTCTGTAACAAGTTTGTGTTTGTATGTGTCTCTGTTTGTGTAGTGTACAGGTCATCGCTAGGAAAAGGTTAGTCTGAATTTAGAGGAACATAGTGTGTTCATCAGTCATGTGTGTGTACAGGTTTTTCATGCAATGATGCAGGAAGGATCATAGTTAGGAAAAAGTTAGTGCATATGCAGAGACTATTTGTTCACACAGTTGTGTGTATGCGCGCATACTGCATGTGTTTTCTCCAAACACTTGTAAACTAAGGCTTGGTGTGCAGCAACAACATTTACGCAGCAAACCTATAAAAATATAAAGACATGCTGTACGGGTAATTACTACCTGAGGCTGAGAGGCTCTGTGTGTGCTAAACCATAAAAATTAAAACTTTAAATGACAGCATAAATGTTGAAATGTTTTAATGCCAAACTAAAATTACAGTGTGAAAGGAAACTGTATGTGTTCCACCTCCATCTGCAGGTCAATAGTCATAGAAATAATTGAGAAACAGACAAAGAAGATGTGAAAATGCATTCGGACAAGTATAATAGCAATACAGAATATAAGATGCACAGCATACAGAGACAGATGTGGATTTAGATGAATTGCAGTGTTACTACAGATGTTACAGTCGTTTGAACATTGATGACCACTGTGTCACTAAGGAGATGCTGCAAAATTTCTCTAGACACAGTCAACATCATAACAGGCTTAGTAAAAACATTGTAATGTTGAACTAGGGATCACGAGGATCTGTCTTGGTCACACAGGAAACATATTTTTAAAAAAGCACTTGGATAAAGTGCCAGATGCTTGGAGTTGACTACTGCTACACAGAGTTAGCACAACAGTGAAAATGCTTTACACTAGCCTACTGACCCTTTACGCTGCACCTGTGTACTTAACACCATTCCAGAAGTAGCAGTGCCTCAAGCTCCACAGGTTGTGTACCATGTGGTCAGTTTAGCATGGTCAATCTTTAATTTAGGATGCAAACAAGAAGAATACATCTTTAAACTTTGGTGCTTTTCTTGTCAAGTTGTTTCCAGTAATTTGGTTTGCGAGATTAGAGGTTTTTCTGCATTCTTTCAGGCCACAACTTAAATGTCCCCTCTTTAATTCCAAACACATATTTTTGAGCCCTGGGTGTATTTGTACCATAGATATGTACAGGGGCTCTTCACAGGGGATCACCAAGTTTATGTAAGACCAGAGCCACACTGAATGCATTAGCAGCATGTATGCAGCATGAAATGTCTTGCTTTTCATTTAGGCACACATGTTAACAGATTAACAGTGTTAACAGCAGTGTAGCTTAGCTTGAAAATAGAGTTCTAGCATTTCAACCCAAATTGTTTCCAATGTCTCTGTACATAAACACGTGTTCTTTACCAATTTAAAAGAAAAAGCACATTTCACTCCCATAAATCAATTTATTTTTTCAACTACTTTTATTGAATAAAAGATTTGGTGCACTGACCTAGTGCACTGGGCATTGAAACCTACTATAGAGTCCTGACATTTCCCTAATGAACTGTCTGATGCCATTGTGAAACTTTAATTGCACTTGTTACAGTAATTACTTTATTTCCTAAAGAAATAACAAGGTGTTTTTGTATGTGTTTGCATTTAAGTGTTGACTACACCTACAGCCACACTTGCATCACAGTGTGTCACTGTGTGCCAAAAAGACTGACCTGACCTAGAATCAAAAACTTGAAGAGGAAAAAACAGAGCATAACGGAAAACCGGGGTTCTCCCGTTCTCTTGAAAAGGCACAGAACTGCATTTACTGTTCACACTTTTTCCACTAGGGAAAATTTCCACAGCCATCTCCCTGACAATATTGCTCCAGCACAGCCCAGAACAACAAACTGTGAGTCAGCTGTGAAACCAAGTGTGTGCGTGTCTGTGTTAGACATAAAATGATATAAGTGTCTGTGTTGCACGAGCAACATGAAAGTGTGTGCATGCACGCAAGGCTACGGATTCTTTCCGATATCTACATTCCTCTGTGGAGTGGGCTGGGACATTGAGTGGAGTGGAATGGCCTACTGGGAAATAAAGTGGAGACAGACAGATAAAGGAACTCCTTCACTGTCAGTTATTAGAGAAAATGGGTGTTTGTGTGTGTGTGTGAGAGAGTCTCTGTACCATTAGTTTTCTTCTATCTGATTTAGGGTGGGGTTGAGGTTTTTTCCTACAGCTGAGTATGTGGACTCTGGTGAGGGAACACAAAGGTGATTGAGATGAGTATCCAGTGCTGCTTCATGTAATGTGGTTCATCCCATCTTCCAGAAATACTCAACTCTTGCTGAACAGCTGTATCTGTGCCCACACTCAGTGCATGACCCTGTGCAACAAGACCAAAATATCCCTCTTGTTTATGTTGCATTTTTGACTTTCCTTTTGGCTTTCTGGGTCCCTGCCTTTGTTCATATCTTGTTATCAACTCTTCTGCTGAAACATTCAGAGGATTAATTTGCCAAGCATATTAGAAGATGTATGTAGTGCTTAATTTTCTGTTCCTCAGCAACATTTACAATACATTGTTCCTTATCTTACAATTACATTTATATGTCATGTTTGGCATGTAGTAAACAAATGATAATACAAAGCCAGCTTGAGTGTACAATAATCATTGTCTGGGTTTGGACTGTGTGTCCATATTTTTTAAAATTGCTTTTAGTATCCCCGTGCCTTAAATAACCAGAGTTTTCTTGGACACAATGTTTATGTTTACATCCAGTGTTTCTTTGAAGATGTATTGTGAATTCTTTATATATATTGTATATATTAGCTCTGGAAAACACGGCATTGCCTTGCAACTTGTAATCCTGGGTTCAAACAGGTTTTTCACCAGTGGGAATGCATTTTATTTTATTTGTCACTGTTTCTGGGAAAACCGTAATGTCACAATTCATGCATGGGTGATGCTTTAAAGATATATACCTGCTATTTTAGTATGATAGAGGCTTAAGACTGTATAAACATTGTTTCCACCAGCCCTCACACTAGTAATATTTACAGCAAATACGGCATATTTGCTCGTTGTCAAGCATTTACAGTAACTGAGGAATAGCAGGGTGAGATTTGAATATTGCAATAACGTTATCAAATCTTTATTGAATTTAAGTTATTAACCACCATTATTCAGACCATTTTATCACAGAACAATCATAATTGGCCTGGTTCTTGCATTTATCATATATTGATATTTAATGCTGAATTGGCTCTGCCAAAAAGTTTAAAGTTACTCGTAACAGTTTTATGGCAACTGGGTTGATAAAAATCACTGAATAAAAATTTAAAAATATATATCATATAAAAAAATAAAATAAATTATGTTTCTGAATGTAATGCCAGTGTAATGCCTATAATCTGATGGTGCTTACCCAAGCACAATGAGCTCTCCATACTTCACTGGCACTTTGGTGGAGGTGGTGGTGGAGATGTTTTCCTGCTCTGGGGAGTACATTGGGCACAGCTGAATGAGGTTTAGAGGAGAAGGAGGAGAGGTGGATTCAAAGGGGCAACAGGAAGGGGAAAGGAGAGAGAGGAAGGGGTGAGGTGCTTTTCGAATGGAGCAGGGAGGGAAAGGAGGAGAAGGAAGGGGAGAGGTCAGCTGAGCCTCAGCTCCACCCTCTCATGTGTGTGCCTCTCTCTCTCTCTCTCTCTTGCAGAGTTTGTTGTGCCCTGCAGAGTGACAAAAAAGGATGAACAAGAAGGTTAGCATTAACAGCAGGAAACAGAATTCAAATGCAATTGCTTCTTAAAAGCTTACATTTCCTTATTTAGTAGATTTGAATTTAGTGAGATTTCAAATTACATTTCTCTGCAAGTAGATAGAGTTCACAGTCTCCCTAGATGCCAAACATCAGGTCTATGATGTGCAGTAAATACTCCATTCAAATTAGGAATAGGGTCTTTATTCATCTGAATCTGAGGGTTTAGACATATACAGCAGAGGCATTAATGCAAAGGGTTCCAACAAAAAGGAAGTGGGTAAGGTCAGTTGGGAAGATTATTTAACATGCATCAACTTTTACAACAGCCACTGCTGATAATAAGATAATAAAACAATTATCAGCATGATATAACTTTACAGAAGCGTAAACTTTTGCTTTACAAACATGGATATGTTAAATCAAACTCTATGACCTTGTTGGGTGACAGTACAGCACTTCATTGCTTTTCAAAATAAGGTCTATGCTGGGTTTAAATACTGAAACTGTTAACCACCTAGCTATTCAACTTTAAGTGTTGTGCTTGTCCTTCCAGAAAAGCTCCTCACTGACAACTGTCAACAAGCAGGAAGCTAGAGCAGCTTCAAAGACTGAAACTGCTCAGTCAGATACAAAATGAAACACACCCACCCACATCAACCTGCAAAGAATTTGCTACCAAGGCTAAAATAAAAGGCATTAATCAGAGCATTGGGGTCATGACTAAGGTCAGGAGAACATGTGACTTGTTTTTCTTGGAGTGAGGCAAGTATCTGCAAATACCACACAATGAAAAGTAAATGCTGACCTCAGGAGATGACAAACACACACACACAAAGCTTTCTAAATACACAGGAAATCACAGGGAGGAGCAGAGAAAGAAAGTATGTGCGAGAAAAGAAGGCATGAGAAAAAGAAGATAATGGACTTCCTGTTACAGTGAGCCACAGCTCTCATGCACTCTCGACACCATTGGTTTAAGTTCAACCTCTGTAGCGTGATCTCTGCTCTCTCCCATTCACTAGACAAAAAAAGTATAAGATCACTTTACAATCAGGCCTCTGACCTTATATGAAGCAAAAGCGTTCTCCAACAATTCACAGAATGCCCTGTGATAATATAATGCAAGGCCACACATGAGTATAGCATAGGAAGTGAAGTGTTTTGATGGCGAGTAGGGATTCCTCAGCAGTTAGCAGACTAACAGTCCCATCAGACTGAGCGTGAGACATTCATGGTGGGGACTACTGTTTTCAGACACAATGATGGACAGCAGCATGAGTACAAACTTAAGCTGAAGGTTTGCACAGGAAAATCAGGAACAATATGGCCTGTTTAAACTGGATCAATTGACAAAGTTTGTTATGTAGTTTGTGAAAATATACCATCATTTGCCAGAAACAAAACCACCTCTGAAGCTCAAAAAGTAACATTGTATATCTTTTTTCTTCTTTTTTTTCTTTAATGTAAACAAAGAACAAAATGCATAAACAGGCTCCAATGAAAATGTGTGCTTTATTTATTTTACTATACATGCCCTGAATATACTTTAACATCAAATACATTTAAAAACACACACAGACACAATACAGTTATGTGATCTGACTTTTATGAAACGTTAGAGTTTCATAAGTTCGTAAGATCAGGGCTCTGCATACACAAACACAGATGAGCCTAATGCTAATGCCAGTCTGGCCTTTGAGTCAATTCCTTCATCTCCAGCCCACGTGCTCCGTGGAGTCTGGTAAGGAGGGCTCTTCACTGCAGTAGGTGCATGTATTAACAGTTCCCACTCAGAAACAGGAAGTTGCAGGGTGCTTACTCAGCCACCAGCCTCTGTCACCAGCTGACTGTGGGTGATGGTGGCATTTCTGACTTTAGTCAGAAATAAAGTCTTCACAAGCATGACATCAGAGGAACACAAAATGCAAATACACGTGGGACAGCAAAGTGACCAACCCATAAACTGGGGTGTTAACACAATAGACTTGCGTGTTGGAGTTAGGATAACTCAAGCTAAGAAGAATATATGAAAATTTGCCACAATCAAGTAGCCAAATTCCAAATCCAAAATCATTTAAAGGTCACATAGAATGGTCTATTTAAACCAAAAATGGAGATTACTGATGTCTACTTAGACATCAGTACTTGTACATGTGATTGGCCAGCTACCAAGTGCATTCCCACTCACTTGTGATTGGCCAGCTACCAGCTGACTGACTGCTCCGTGGTGCTTTTCAGGTTGAATGTTCACGTCCATGACCAGGAGTAGCTGTTGGGGGATGGTACGTTGCATGGCAAATGTGCTAGTTATGTAACTAAACTGTCTCTCAGAAGTGGCTGAAGTATTTATTGTGACACATTAGTGATGTTTAAATACGGAAAGGAAGAACTTAGGGACACACCAAAAAACATCAGAAATTTGATTTCCCAGTGACTGTCCTCTTTAACTTTTTGAAAAATAAAATAAAAAAACAAATAAATAAACACTATGTAATAGCATACAGTGCACACCCTGACATCAGGCCAGTACACATCCCAACACCTTGACTTAAATAGGCGCTGGTACCTAACTGTCAGCTGGAGTTAATAATATGGAGGCACCAGCGCCCCCCGCGACCCTCAGTGGAGGATAAAAGCGGTAGAAAATGAGTAAGTGAGTGAGTTTTCATGTGATGTTACCAGTGTTTTTGAGAGAAAAAAATAAATAAATGGGACATGAAATAATGGGGACTGGCGACCTGTCCAGGGTGTACCCTGCCTCTCGTCCTATGTCAGCTGGAGTTAGGCACCAGCCCCCCCCCCCGCAACCTTCAGTGGATAAAGTGGTAGAAAGTGAGTGAGTGAGTGAGTGAGTGAGTGAGTGAGTGAGTGAGTGAGTGAGTGAGTGAGTGAGTGAGTGAGTGAGTGAGTGAGTGAGTGAGTGAAATAATGGGTACCACACTACATGCTATGGAAGTCAGAAACCGGGACAAATGGATTCTCAGCACTGCGAGTAACACTGCAGAGAAACCACATAACAAGGACATTAATGTTACCATTGTAAAGCACCATGCCACACCCAGCCCAACAGTGTCCATACACGTTTCTCTTTCTCCTAAAGTTTTCACTTAATATAAGAATATTCATACATTCATTATCCATATTTTGCATGTGAGTGTATACGTGTGTCTCTCTGCCACTGTAGGCAACAATATTCATTACCGTATATATTATTCACAACATATATTCACCATTCACAGTGGGTCCACTTTTTGGTGTGTGTGCAATGGTAAGAACGGACCTCACCTTCTCAGAATGCACATATAAAAATCTTCATGGCAAGGATTCCGCAGGATGTTGGAAATTTTTTTCTTTGAGGTTCTGTCAATCTGTATTGTCATTAAGGCACACTACATAAGGGGACACTGGTATCAAGGGACCCAAACTGCACTTCACACTATTATACCACCACCACCAGCCTGACGTGCTGTAAGATTAGTGCAACTGATGCCAAATTCTCACCAGACCATCTGCATTCCTCAGGAAAAAAATCATATTCATCACATTGTAATGTTTTTTCTAATCTTTGACTTTCCAAATTCAGTGGGCCTGTGTTTAATGCATACTCAGAGTCATGTTCTTGGCTTGGCCTACCTGCTCTCACATCCTTACAATCATACACCCTTTATTACAACCTCATGCCCAAAGACGTAACATTTGTAACTCAAATCTAAGCGTTACCGTTGTGTTAATGATAAATATAAATACAGTGTATCAGACTATAACTACCACTGTGAACTATTAACAGCTTCATCAAGCACAGCAAGAGGGAGGAAAGACGGTGAAGACAAAACAGCAGGGGCAGAGAAAAAAAAATCACACCATGTAAATCACATTTAAGTAAAGATTAGTACTTTATTTATCAGCAGATGGTGGGAAATAGAAATCGTTACACCTTTTTCTGACAGCTGGGGAAGTTTATTTGGAGGAAAGGTTTTATTCTGGGCGGTGATGATAAAAGCAAAATAGTGCAGGAGGAAGAGGGAAGTAAAGATAGAATGTGTTCAAACTGCAAATATGAATATAAGCCTGAGCTCTGCTCCCCTGACAGAAGGGGTGAATTCCATGCAGCAGTATCAGTGCATACTTAAACACTGTGCTCTAAACTATGTACAAGTTCACTACATCAGTACACACACCAATGTATACAATAAGAAGCGTTGAGGGAAATGTTGGACGACTTGCAAGGAATTGATTTTAACCTATGGATCCAGACACAACAGACCAAAAAAAAAAAATAAAAGATGGGTCCAAATGCAGCGGGTCCTGTCATTGACCATGTGTACTTCATTGCTGAATAAGAGTTCTACCCCAACTCTACCATTATCAAGAAATCTCTCTAGTCCTTTAAACAAAAACTGTGTTTACATGTTGCTTTCCCTTGTGTACATAAATAAAACCAAGTCATCTAGTCCAGTATCCCTGCTGAAGTTCACAGTATCATCATACATGTAAAACAGACAAGAGTATAGTGAAGAGTTAAAGGTAGTGCAAATGAAAAACCAAAAAACAGAGGAGGCTGAAATTTTCCATCTACCATTTATTAATTAAGTATGTTTTAATATTTAAATCTCCACTAATGGACACTTTTTATCAAAGAACCATTTTGAGTGACAGCCTAATTTTGTTACCTTTGATTTCTGTACTTAAATCATTTGTCATGTTGAGAAATATTTAACGCTGAAATTGCTTAAATTCAATTCGGAAGAACTAACATACATTATTGATACTTTAATGTGTGTGTGAGAGAGAGACAAAACTATATAAAGTGATATCTTTGGGCATGTGTGTGTGTGTGTGTGTGCATGCAAAGCTCCCTACTTCTGCAACTCTGCATGACACAGTGCTTGGTGTGGCTGCGTGCCAGGTGCTGCTTAGCTACAGATACACACAGTCCTACAACAATAGATCCAGGGCTCAGAGAGACTGACTTTGCTGGCCGGGGTCACAAATTGTAACAACCTGCTGCTGACAGTGAGAACAGCAAAGTCACACTTACAAAAGCACGTAAAAAATCCATTTCCACTGGCTGCTAACAGAGCACAACATGCCAAACAAATGTACAGTGCATGCACACAACACACATACGCCTTCATGCCAAGACAAATGGAATGTAACAGCTTGGAGATTTTGCTTTTAAATTTTCAATGCATTACCAGCTGAGCTGCATTGTTTCATGTCAAACTGTCAGTTCAAATGATCGACAAAGCAATGACTAAGGAAACTGAGCCCACATCAACACACCATGGCAAAAGTTCACAGCAATTATTTCATATTGCACGGGAAAGTGTTTAAGAATGACACAAATTCACATTTACAAGGTGCTGCTCTGTGACAACAAACAACCTTAGGCAACTTGGAAGTCAAGAAAATAAAATGGGTCAGAGGATCTTCTGGTGATGGACAAAGATAAACTGACAGAGGGACTTACAGAAGAGTTTTAAATAGTATGCTGAGCCTGCTATACGCACAGCCAAGGTATACTGTAGTCCTGATACATAACTAGCCTCAGGCCTTAAGGCTAAAGTTGCTGGTTCATGTGACAACACTTCCTAAATCTGACACCTAATTAAAGGGACAACTGATATTTGACAGTGATTTATGAAATCTTTTTGTATTTGCAATGCTTTTAACCAGATTTTCTCACCACTGTATCCACTGAAACAGCCAGAAGGACAAACACAGAAACCGCTCTATGCACAATGCTGATCATTTTAAAGACTAACCTTACTTTTAGTATTGTAGTGTGCAGCTCTAGATTAAGCAAATGTAAATTGTTTATTAATATAAACCTATGGCACCAGTGACTGAAAAGGTACACAGATTTGCTAAGGTATGATTGGTACAATCAGTTAGCATAAACCTGTTTGGCAAAAATTAATCTCGAAGCTATTTTCATTTTAACATTGATTACCTGTTGCTTTGACTGGGCAAAATGTCAAATGTCACAAGCAGCATGTTGTTTATGCTGTCACTGATATACATTGTAACAGACCAGTATTAAACTCAGGTTTTGTCAGGTTTTTGGCTCTCTGTGCTCAGCCAGTCTAAGGAAAAGTAAGGAAAAAGAAGCCTCACTCTGATCCACATCCTGGATCTAGGTGATTATGCCATGTTTCAGGGTTACATTTGTCCAGGTAAGTATGGCTATTGTTATTATCATTATTGAGTGTTGACCTGAAGTATATGAAACAAGAGGCTCATCAAGTAATACATATTCCTACTTTTCTGTTATTATATTATTATACTATAAAGTGTTGAATACATATTTAATCAAGATTTGGGCCAGTGTAAGTGTCAAGTTGAACCCTGTATCTGCAGATAAATGTGAAACTTAAATAACCAGTTTTAGACTTGGTACCTTAATTAAAAACAAACACTTTTAAAAATTATTTTCCAAATGTTTTTACTAATTCTGTAAAAGCAAAAAACAAACAACGGACACCAGGACAGGGATGCACACAAAGAAAAGGAAAACAGGCCCTCCTGCATGGCACAACATCTTCATTACTGGAAAGTGGTAATGATATCCTCCTGGTAAAGTGGGTCATCAGATCAATAAATAATAACAGATGCCTGGAAGAGACTTTCAGAAGCTGACATGCATCTGGCTAGCACATCTGCTCCAATTTGAAAAGACAACCTACTGGAGCATATACTGTATATGGGTAAAACAGAATATAATAGCTTTAGTACTGTTGTTGATTTGTGGGCCACAATATCAATTATAATGTCTATTATCTCTCTTTATTATAGTTTTCAACAAATTACTTGCCAAAAACAAACCCATCCAGCTTGACTTTTCTCAAGTTTCTTTGCCTAAAGAGAATCCGGATAACTCACATGTGAGCAAATTGACAAGCTGTCTCCAGGATGTGTTTAGAAGCACATGAGTTATGTATTTACTTCTCATGCCTTTTGTTATGACACTCTGATACTGACATTCTGCCTGCTGGGTGCTAAGTAGCTGTCACTTTAGTGTAGGTGTAGGTGAAAGTGGGTGACATTCATTTTGTTAGTGCAAGGAAGAGGGAAAAATAAGCTTATCTTATTATTTGTGGCTGCTGTGATCATTGTCAGAGTCCTTCATCAAGAAGGTCATGAGAAACCCAGATTATTCCAATATTACTGGCTCTCACCACATCCTCAAACACAATAAGGCTTTTAGGTGTTTCATACCTTTCATGTGCTCTATTAGCAGACTTTGAGGTCACTGAACAGTCAACCTCACATCTTCTAAAGCTTACAGCAACAGTTTTCTTAAAACAGAAAATGGCTCTCTGCTCTTTCCTCCATTTTCAGTCCTTTGATATCTGGATCCCTCCTGACAGTTTGTTCCTCTCGGCACAGACAGATGCCAGATAAGATGTGATCTTCTAGGTGTTATGTGAATTCGGAACCAGTGCAGTGTAAATGTAATTTTCCTGTGTCTCCTGCCCACAGCTTTCTTTGCAGAGAGGTGATCAGTTCTGGATAGTGGCCCTGTTTGGACAAGGTTACACACAACCTAAAGTCTTGAGTCTGGAGTCAAACAAGGAGAAGATTTTCAAATTACCAGCAACTGATAAATAAATTGAATTGAAAAAAGAGTGAACTGAGAATCAATCAGAAAAATATTTTAGTCTTTTTTGCACTAATATCTGTAGTTTATGGTTGGACAAGTCATTTAAATACTTCCTCTGAAATGTAGGAACATTTTATCACAAAAATTAATTAATATATGTTAAACAATCAAATATTTTTCTGGGGCTGAAGTTCATGTTCATTTGAAAACCGGAAGTATGCTTGGGCAAGTGTAAATATGCTTTCTGTTACACTAATATTGCTGAGCAGGGCTGTATTTACATGGTCAATTTATGAGCCAATTATTTTCCTGACTGAAAATGTGACAAAAAACCTTGACCTTATGTGATGATGTCTTTTTACAACCAACATTTCAAATCCAAAAGACTTTTAGTTTATCATCACATATATCAAGAAAAAAAATTATTTTATTTTATTTAAGCTGTAACCAGAAAATGTTTGGCACTCTTGCTTGAAAAATAACAAAAATCATGAATCTATTTTACACATCAATTTCAGGGAGTGAGTTGCCTACTCTCTATTAAAAATTTAAAGGATAGTATATGGTGATGTCAGGGCACAACTTCTCCCGCTAACATTTAAGTATGTCAGGTGACACATTCAGACACAATCTGCCAGTTAATTAAGACTGAGCCTGCAGGCACAAATTCACCGGCAGACACTGGCAGCTCGAAGCTTAATTGACAGCTTTGTTGCTGTGTGCTGCAAAATCAATTTAAGGATTTCTGCACTCTACTGCAGATTTCTCTCTCACACATAAATTCCACACAAACGCAGGTCTCATCACTACTTGTTTTTAAGAAATCCATTGGGCTGCATGCGCATTTATTTCAAATTGAGTCAAAACTTCATATTTGCCTTAGGTTAAACACTATCACGACTCTCATCAGTCTAAAATTAATTGCCACATTCATTGCCTTAGGTTTTTCTTTCCTGTATGTTCAGATTTCATTTCCTTGTCTTAATATTGATCTAAACTGATCTTTTTTAATGCTATGATGGCAATATGAAAATAAAATTTCCTTTTATCTTACCAGCACCAATAATTATGTCAGAAAACATTTCAATAACAAAGTGGCCCTGAATATCAAAAATATCAGACACATTTCTTGTTAATCAAAGAATGTGTAATTAGTTTACACATAAATTTTGTTCTTGGTGGGTTCTTAAATATTAGCTTCAAGCTAGAATATGTGAGCAGGACAAAAGCTAAAACGAAGAGATGATTAGATGGTTAAGAGGTGAAATGTGAAGTTCAGAGCAAAGAAGAAATGGTAGGAGTGAGCTTACTCAGCTGATGTACTGTACCTCACACTGCAAAGTATCATGTTGACCTCTTCTCTTCTCAAAAGAGCTTTCTTTGTCAAATCCTACTCCAAGAAGAACTTAAACCCACTTAACCCGTGACCTGGAAAGCAGGGTAGGGCTTCCAGCTCAGTGAAAGGGAAAAAGACAAAACCACGTGCTTTAACTCATGGCCTCAAGGAATAAGCCTTCGAGGGGAAGGGTTGATCAGTGCTTTGGTTAAATCCAGATGAAACCACAGTGAAAATGTCTCTTGGGAAGTTTGAATGAAAATCTAAAGTATCAAAACCTAAGTATCCACAGCACAGCAGCATATTTCTTTTATAACAATAATCATGGAAATGTTTTCAAGATTACCTCTAAAGCCAGGATGTATATCAACCTTTATAACACATTCACATCCTTTTGTTCTGTCCAATGTCTCTAACCAATCATATTATAATCTTATATAGACTTGGATTTAGTACAGACTAGAGAATAGCTAGAGATACAACACATTGCAAAACAACAAAAAACAAAAACAGGTTTCTGACTGATGACGGTAGACAGTATGTTTCTCAGAGGACCTCCATGTGAATGGAGCCAGTGCCACGTCAGTGCCTTAAATCAGAAACATCAACTTGCCGCCACAAACACCAGCTGCATGTTGGGAGCTCCAATTGGCCAAGATACTTTCAACCAGTGAGCAACCACCCAGGTCCCAACAAATACCTCAAAAAGATACGGATTCCCATTCAGGAAAAAAAAGAACCAAGCCAATTGTGTCAAGCTTCAATGAGTGGATGATAGCAATGCTTCCTCTGAGTACGGCTGACATGATGGTTGTCTTGGTAACACTAAATAGATGTTCAAACTGTGCAAATATGATCACAGTTTGTTTTACAAAGTTTAAATATTTTGAGACTGAACCATGATCACAGGTTTATTCTCTACATCATTGTGTCAAAATAATTCTATCATAAAAAAAGGTGATAAAAATAAAAGTAAATTAAGCTTGATTCAGAGGACAGTGAATACAAAGACAAAAAGAATAAATAAACCCTCATTAGTCTGGACATCACTCATCTCTTTATGGGCTTGAAAAAGGGAAAGAGCGTGAGATAAAAGGCTCCCCACAGTTTTTTTGGAATGTCTTTTATTGTTTTTCCAAATAATGACTAAAATGGAGCATTACACGGCACATCATGCCGGAGGTTTTATGGTTTCAGGAAAAGAGTAGGCTGCAGGGCCTGACCATAAACCTCATCCTTGTAAGTGGTGCGTGTTTAAAATACAATTTCATCCTAACAACATTCAATAACAAGCCAAAGGATGTGCTAACCCTACAAATTATGGCTAAGAGTTCCGCTTGCATGTGGGAGGTTGTATGTGTGCAAGTGTGGATTTAAATCCAAAGTGAGTGTTTGCAGTGCAAGTGAAATGCCTTCATGCATGCATATGTAAGCATTTGTGTGGGCGCGAGCTCATTTTCAGACGCCCTGTGTCTGGTCTCCACTGTGTAAGATTGCAAGGTCAGGTCAGAGCAGAGGGATTGTTTGCTCACAATGAAGATTAGACACCCAGTGACTCGGAAACTGATCCGTTGGAAGAAGGGGGAAATGGCAAACCTGATGCCGGATTCTCTCCTCTCCTATACCTCCTATGCCATCTCCTCCCTGGTCAAACTTGTCCAATCAATGAACATGAACAGATGGCATCACCATTACAGAACATGCAGAAAGAGGAAGGTGGGGAATAACTCAGCCCTAGTCATCTGTGACATGGGACGAAAACACACATTTTTTTTTTTTTTTTGCAAAATGTGCTCAAGTGGTGAAGCATGCATGTATTTTAAGAGTGGAAAAAAAGGTATGCTTTTTTTCACCCCTGTGTTAAGTTTAAGTTTTTTTAATGAATTAGTATTGAGCTGTTTGATGACCTATAGTTTCATGACGAGCAAAAATAAGTAGTAAATATCCTTAAAAAAACACAACTGGGCAACTAACATCTTTCATCCACAAAACAAAAGAAATGTGAAACATGGTCATAGTCAATAATGAAGTCATTATTGTTTTTGCTTAGAAGATTGTAACTCCTGCTAAAACATATTCTCTGATACTCAAAGATTTGTCTTCCTCAGTACTTAGGCATTAGTGGTGTTATTTATTAACAGTTCTTAAAAGAAAATGATTTGTGCACGAAATTCTTTGTTGGGTCGATGAAAATGAAAATGGATTTCAGGCAAGCATTATCAGGTGCTGTGGATCTAACAGTAGGATTAATTTCAATCAGATAATGTTTCTGTTCTGTTCAAGTTAATGAATTATTAAGTACCTGGGTTAATGCTGACAACCTCATCTTTGTTTACCAAACAACTGACTATTTTTATCAAAAGTATTAGTTTCTCCTCACAAGCCAGATCTTACTATTATTTCCAAAAATATCATACTATACTTGTGGATTGTGTTGGGTTTTTTTTTTTGCCTGTAACTAAAGTGCTTTTAAAATAAAAGTTTAAATCAATACACATTAAATAATTGTGCTAATGTTATTGAGGCATAAAGTTGCAAAAAATATGAGGTAGGTGTTATAAAAGTGGTTGTTATTGCTGGTGTTAGTTTACTGTAGATCAAGCAACTTGGTTTTACAAGAGACAGTGTTATGGAGGCAAGTTTTGTGGTCAGGGAGCTAATTGGCTGAAACCTCAGACAAAGTAAAATTGTACATTTTTCATAATTTTCCAACTCTACAAGAACAAAACCCTGCCATGACATCTGAGAGTGATAGAGACTTTGCATGAGGTACTGGTTGAGAGTTTTCAGGACACATGAAAATCAAACAAAAGGAACTGAGTACATTTGCATATTGTTTAATGTGGAAGCTACAACAACACATCACTGAGCTGCAAAGCATCAACAAGTCTAAATGTAGGGAAAACAAGCTCTCTGTGATGGGATTCTTTAGACTGGGTACAACCTGTGGATTCCTGAGGAGAAGCAGTAAATGATCCATCTCCAGTTTGGGACGACCTATTCATGGGGTTTAGGGTTAAGACCCAAACCAAGATGACCAGCTATGAGCAGCATCATTATCACTACTATCCAACATCAGATACCTTGTCAAAGGAAAACCGTTCCAGCCATAGCATTTATGCATTCAGTGTATGTCCATTTGAAGGATATAATAAAAATTTAAATGGCTCTCAATAAGAAAGTTTCCATACATTATAAAGTCAGCCTTATGTTTGAATACAAAAATATTTTACAGTCTCCACAATTTAATGAGATGATTAATGGTAAGTCTACATTAATGCACTTCAGCTGCACTCTATATGTATGACTTAATTTATCACCTGCCAACACAGCAACAAATACTGTAACCTTTTAGGACAAAAATAGAAGACCAGAAGAACATGGAGGACAACATGCACATCTTAAATGTACCTATCCATAAAGAATTTCTAACACTATCTACACTGAAGATAAAGACTGGCATGTTTTTTTAGCTGTGGGAAATGAAAACTTATTTCCATTCATGCACCAGATCTCACGATAACTCCAACCTTTCGTCTCAAAATGAAACCACAATGAGTGCTGGCACAAATAAAGTGTTTCCATCCAGAGTAGACTAACACCAACAGACAGGGAAAATCACTGCTGATGCAACATAACAGAAAATTAATGAGGTGTGAATTACATCTCTGAAAGCTCAGCTGGGTGGAGTGTGTACTGACAGATAAAACTGCATTATCAATACAAACCAGAGTGTGAACTGGTAAAGTGTTACCAAATAGATTAGACAATTAAAGCAATATAGGTATAATCCAAAAAATAATAATTATATATTTTGGGTGTGAGTGGTTTTAATACAAAATGTCTTCACTGTGATTTTCACTGCTTATTTTGAATCTTAACACGCACTGGGTGCCACAGGAACATATCTGACATGCCTGCAGCCACCCTGCTTCACAAGGATTTAGACAGAGTCAGCGTGCCGATGCACACAGGAAGTCCCAATCCCCTGCCCACTTACAGACACATGTACAGTCATCATGTTCAGTGGTCCCTGGAGGTAACTGCCACTGTGTCTGCATGTGTGTGTGTCTGTGAGTGTGTGGTCCAATATTTACAACAAGATGGATGGAAACATACTGTATGCTGGAATCACGAGCCATGACTGATAAGGATAAGGAAAATTCAACAGACCGGGCCACATCCAGGTTAGGAAATGCTGGACACAAAGGGTGGTAGTTCAGTTAACCTCAAGATTTAGCAAATCTAAATAAGCCTGATGTCAGGCCCCTCACCCAAAACACCTGAAAAATAGTTCCATACACACTAGAGCAAACCTTGAACTCTTCTGCTGGACTAAAAGAAATAACCTTCAACAATAATTCACATTTTTGTAGAGACTTGTCACCTATTTTACATGAGCATCTGCCACAGCAGGTAAAGATGGAGCTCATATTAATTACTTCAGGTTGATTGTGAATTCCCCCCATTAACAACTGACTGATTTGATTTTGTCCGAATCATTAAAGTAAAAAAGGACTGCAATTCATTTGGAATGAAAGAGTATATATAACGCAATAAATGTAGACACAAATGAACAGTAGACTTACTGTTTAAGAACACCATGTTTTTTCAGGATGGGGCACACATGCTCTGTATTATGGTGAATTAAAAATGAATTACCCTCAGATAGCTGTCATTTTTTTATCTGTACTAAGTTTCCTCTGATTTTATGAAGGCATATTCCAAGACATCCTCACTCAGTGGTGTCTGGACTCTCTGGAGTACAGTACACGCTACCATGATTAAGAGAGCTTGCACAGTAAAATGGCATACAGCAGGCCACTTCTCCATGTGCTGTGATTAAAACAGTGATCCTACACTAATATTGAAGTGGTCAACATTAGACACAGATCTATTTTAAACAGGTTAGAAAAATCCACTTGAGTTCAGTGCCAAGCACTTGATCAAATAAAGCTTTGCCACAACAATATTCGCACTCATCAGCTACAAACAGCAAGGCCTGAAATATGTGGAGCAGGTCAGAAAAAGGACGTGAATATTAGAAACAGGGTGAGGAATGTAAACTGGTCCTGTGTTGTTGAAAGTATATGTGAACATAGTAAAGGTGGTATCAGACATGACTGGACCATGCGCTCAACACGCAGAACCTTGATGACACGTCCTGAAAAGGCCCATAATGGTTGTCTACTGCTGATCACATAAAACATAAACAACACGTCTACCAAGGGGAACCAATCACCTTCAGGAAAACACACACATATAACTTCAAATGCATATTAAGTAATCATAAGGTCAGATCTTTCCCAGCACCATTTGTACCACCACCCTTGACTTCCAAAACAACAAGACTGGTGTTAGATCTTTTTGTGCCAGATTCCCACTGAGAATTAAATTAACTCATCAAAATAAACTACATGTTTCTCTTGAGGTTTTAAGACACTGGCATATCCACTGAATCCAGGACTGCTGCAGGGACTCCAGAGCGGGACAAGTCAGAACTTCAAATTACTGCAAAGACAAAGATGAATCTGACCATTCAACACCAATTAAAAAGCACTATTTTATCATTTAACTGATGAATCAAAGGAATAACAACAAGGCAATAGAACTATTTGCATTTCTTAAATGATTTGTCAGAACTGGAAATATTGGTTTTGAATACCATTATTGGTCCTAGTGGTGACACATTGCCCTGTTTTAGATGTTTCCCTGTTCCAGCACACTCAGCTCATCTCATCTGCAAGCACAGCAAAAGCTTGATAACGACCCATTCATTTGAATCTGGAGTGTAGGAGCAAGGAAACATCTAAAACATGCAGGGAAGTGGGTCCCTAGGACAGGATTGAAATAGCCCCACTCTAAAGGTCCAGGGTATAATATTTAGGAAAGTTTATTGGCTGATATTGGATGACCATCCATTAGTTTGTTTGTATAAGTGTATAATCTCTTTAAAAAAGTAAATAGTTTGAGTTTTTCTTTTAGCCTGTGAGTATAAGCTTTTGTATATTCTTTAGGCAAGGCACAAAACTTGCTATTGTTTCAAAGAAGAGGCTTAGTAGATGAACGGCATCCTTTCTGGTGTGTGAAGGCCAACCTAATGCCAAAACATACTGCATGTGAATGAATACCATGAAAAATACTTACTCCTCCAAAAAAGTTAAGGAAAATTTTTTTTTATATAACCACTAAAAGCTAAAAGGTACTTAAAGTGTGCTTCTATGTTTTGGTAACAGTTTGTTTCTTATTTGTAGGGTAGGTCCATTGTCTATGTCAGAGCAGCCTCCTGGTTTTCCTGTGAGCTGCACTGGGAGGAGGCTAAGTAAATGACAGAAAGGTATGGGGAAGAAAAAAGGAGGGGCAGCTTTGAATTACAATCAGTCATCAATGATTCAGTGGGCAGAACACAAACTGGAGGCAGAACACAAACTGTTGGTGGACATGAAACATAACACATACACAAGGAAGCTCTTTTTATGCACAACTAATAAACACAATAACAAATGCAAACAAATAAGCTCACAAGGGTCTGAGTGGCAGATGCAGTCAGGTCCATAAATATTGGGACATCGACACAATTCTGAAAGCACATCTTGTTCATTTTATTTCAAATCTATTGTGATGGTGTATAGAGCCAAAAAGATTAGAATTGTGTTGATGTCCCAACATTTATGGACCTGACTGTATGCAGATAATGATACTGGCACATGTGGCAATGCATGTCCATGTATGGGTACAGTACTGTACATAGAGTGGAAATAAGAAGACACATGAAATAACACTCTTACAGATAAGCAGTCAAACATAGACACACACATAGAATCCCTTTGGAGCCAAGCACCATCTCCTCATTATACAAAGCACAGTGGTGTGAGTTAATAATGAGCATAAAGTGACAGACAATAAGCATTCAGCGCTGCACAGCAGCAATTACACAACCTTTGTAAATTACTGTTATTGTTTGAATGCAATGTGAGGCATTAAGGTAATCACATGTCATTATTCAAGCATAAAATTAAGCAAAGCATGGCTGCGAAACGCATCATGTACTGTGGTGGAATGGGACACATATTCAGTAGCTTATATATTCAGTAGCAGTATATTCTATAGTGCTTAATCCATAGTGTCATTGGATAGACAGCAATGTCAATTGATTTCTAAAAATCGGCATGGGTACTGTCCATAGAAAAACACATATTGATCGACCTATAGTCAAAAATGCTCTAAAATAATTCTCTTCCCACTTAACCCAAAATATCAGTCATGAGTACAGTGCCCATAGTAAAACGACAGTGGGGGAAAAAGTCTTCTACAGTTACAAGCTTGAGGCTAATTCATGTTTTCAGTTCACCATCAGCTCCTTTTGGGTCCTTGCAGTGTTAAGAGAACAGAACAGTCTATACACTGTAGGTCTAACTGTGTTGCACCTGGACATAGTTTGTAATCATTAGCCTCGTCCACTGAAATGAGACATGGTTGTGTTTAGTGCTTATTGCTGCAGCCTTCAGGCTTCAGTGGGGTTACTTGGGATTTTAGAAGTATTTACACTTTAGAATTCTGGCTCCTTTTCCATCACTTTGTAAGATAAAACAGCCCTTACATTTCTGGCAGAAAGCGGGACTTAAAAGTTAATCTTTAGTCTAAACAATTGCTTCACATATTATCTAAATATATCTATTTAAGAACCAAACTCAGCAAATTTCTGAGGTTGCTATGTCAAGCACATTTGCAGGAATTACTGCCCTGTGTTACATCTGCATTCACTGAAGCCATGGGGTCAAGATATTTCACACTTTGTATGAGGATGTCCACACAAGCTCATTTGGGACAGCAAGGTTGGAAAGTGAAGCAGGAAATGGAAGTCATGCAGAAGGGAAATGATAATTACACATCTGAGAGAGACATACAAATCTTTCTTTCACAAGTTATGCGCATCCTCAATGACACTTTCACTTTCTGGAAGTGAAAAATTATGATGATATAAAGAGAAATTTCACTCCTCACACAGGAACAGGAAAGAGTGTGGTTTTAATTTGAGTTGTCAAACTTCACATTAGACAGAACTAGAATAGAAAAATCAACATTTATGAAAACAGGTGCCAAATTACTGTTTCAAACATGACAACTGTTACTCAGCTTTTGTGCACTCCTGAGCTGTTTCAGTGTTCTGAGAATCACTCCACTACATAACATGAATGAAATCATAACATTTTAGCATCATCACTGCACATACAATGTAAAGATTGCAATGTAATAGCATAAAGTAGGCTCAACATCATGCAATACTATCACAGTCATCTGTCCCTATTTGTTTTGAAGCAGTAAAGAACTATTTAAAGCAAGAAGAATGAGGAGTCCTGCAGCAGATGGTCTGGTCCCTATAGAGCACTGATCTCAGCATCATGGAGTGAGTCTGGGATTAAATTAGGACACAGAAGTGTGAGACAGGCTTAATCCACACTAAAGTTCTCCAAGGTGCTTGAATCAACCTACCTGCTGCGTATTGAGCAGAGCTAGTCTTGTTTTAAATGCCACCTTAATTTTTTTTTTCCAGTCATCTCCAATTTGTATAAAATAAAAGTGAATTGAAACCTCTCTAATGCATTATTTTTAAAACATCCCCACTTTACCTATTGTGCCATTAGTGACTGTTACAGTCTTGTATTACTGTGATACTAACTTTTTCCACCAACTATGTTTCAGCTCAGGACATTTCTGACATGAACATGACATGAGCAACACAATTTTTCCAGAACTCCACCAACACTTATAAATAAGGAAGCTATTCATGAATTTGACTCCCTTGCCGTTAGTGTAATAAAGTCACCGCCAAATACAACTGTAGACTCCAAATAGGTTTTTTTAAAAAGAAGCTGAACAGCTTCACTATGTTTCATCTTACCCCCTCCCTCGCTTTTCTGACTTGGGTACTGGCAGCAGGAGAGAAACATTAGTATTACTTTCAGAGACAGAGAGGCAAAAACTCAGACAAATGCACAGTGAAAGGAAAATGAAAAGGGAAGCCAGCAAACTGAGAGAAATTACAAAGATGGATTTTTTAGAACTTTCCAAAACAAAAATTCAACTAAATAATAAATAGTCTAGTGGAGTGAGATTAAGTCAGGAGGTGGGAAAGAAAAGGGACTTTATGTCACTGTGGAGTCTGCACTGAGCTTGAGCACAGATGTACCTTCCCTTCATCTACTTTGTATTGTTCTCTTGCACTGCGTAATCCTCATGTGTGTGTTATTGCTGAGCACAGACAAGATTTAAATAATTCATGTGGTTTACAATAAACTGATCCAAAACCTAAGTTTAAATAATTCATGTGGATGTGATGTGACCTTTAGGGAGCTTTTGTTCTCACTCACTTACTCATTTTCTTCTGCTTTATCCTCCACATAGAATCATGGGGGGCGCTGATACCTAATCCCAGCTGACATAGGGCAGGAGGTGGGGTACACCCTGGACAGGTTGCCAGTCCATCGCAGGGCCACATAGAGACTAACAACCATTCACTTTCACATTCACACCTATGGACAATTTATAGTGTCCAATTAGCCTAATCCCAAAATCTGCATGTTTTTGGACTGGAGAACCCAGAGAAAATGCACCCACACACACACAGGGAGAACATGCAAACTCCATGCAGAAAGGCCCTTGTTCCGACCGGGTGGCAAACCCGGGACTTTTTGCTGCAAAAGCAAGAGTTCTAACCACTTCACCATCCATGTGGCCCAGAGCTTTCGCTATTACTAGAAAATAACAGAAGCAAAATAAAGGTTGATTATTCTTTTTGTTGATACAGTTATGAAATATCTCGTTTTTCCTTCTTTCTGACATTAAATTCCTTTCACTGTCACTCTGTGACACACATAACTGTAATAAGAATTATTGTACATTAATCGCATGCCAAGTTGATTTAAGACACTCTACTTTAACAGCAGTTTAAGATTACGATATGGGAGGGTTATCAAGCTCTTGCAACTCATTTGCTTTTTGCGTAAAAGCACACTGCCAAGTTGTTAATTTACAAAGTCAAAATGTTGACAATACATAGACCACTTTATGGTGGGTTCATAAAGAGCTTAAAATGTTTTTTTCAGCAGTGTGGATGCTGACATACAGTATAGACTTGATTATAGCTGAGGTGATTAATTAATCAATAATTAATCAAAACTGGCAGAAAATCAACCAAAAGCTATTTGTCAGACATTTGCATTTTCTTCTTTCTCAGGTGTGTGTATTTAATGCTTGTCCATGACAATGTATTGAATCATAAATGGCTGTGAAGCTATCATATTGGTATGTGTGAAATTATAAAAGCCCTTTTTTGAGATCTTGTGAACAAAACTATTTACTGAAGAATAAAAAATGCAATTGATTAAAAAGTAACTCAAAAACACTTCTGTTCAAAGCCTGAGAATCCTACGAGATGTGGACTTTATGATGAGTGCTGAGATTAGTCAGAGGGCGAGCATTCGCACAAACACGTTCGTGCATGTTTCTTCCTAGCTATGAAAAACTGTTTTACGATTATTTATCACAAGCAAAGCAACAAACAAAGCAAGTAGATACTTTTGCTGTGTGTTCTATTAGATAACCTCCGTACAAAAATAAAAACTTCTTTTTAATATCAACTCAAAACACGAAGTATGTTCCAACAGCATCCAATTTGCTTCCAGTATGAAATGTTATTTACAGAATGTGGACGAGAAATGAAGTGATAATGATAAGAGAGTACAACAGATTTTTACCAAGCTGTCTCAAGCAACACTATGGAAAATCGCTCTCACACACACACACACACACACATTTCATCCCTACTTCACAGAAACAAGGCCATAAAAACGTGCCCACTGTCTGACCCACTTTCCATGACAGACATAATCTCCCTCCCCAAACTTCAGCCGGTTTAGCAGCCCAGCGCAGAGTAAGACGGACCAGGAGCAGGGTGCTGAAACTCAAGATACAGTAGGGGGAGGGCTGCTGCTCGCCTGTGCCGATGATTACCCCCACAGATCTCCACTGAGCTCAGCAGCCCTCCCTGACCCAACTGCACACCACAGGCACATGCAGGAAGAAAGATAAACACAAACACCTTCCAGAACACGAACATACTGTATACATCATTAGGGTTTGAAAGTGTGCAAACAAACCCCATGTTTTAGATTTTGTTGGCCTGAATCTCAAACACACTCACTCAACACTAAGACGTTCACCACCATCTGCTAGCATGTTTGTTGCAGCTTTCATTGAGTAAATATGCCATTAATGTTTAAGTAACCTTTGCACGCAGTTACCTCAGTCTAAAGAGCAAATTACTGGAATCATTCACACCAAATCTCAATTTACCAGTTTACAATAATTCACATCTTACTGAACTTGACATTCTGGAATGCTTTCATGGCACTTGCAAGATGCACACGTCACAGTGTAATATAAAGCTTAAAGCATAAAGGTTTTGAAGCACCTGCAACCAGGCTCCTAGTGGACGATACCAGCTGTCAATCACACTTGTGTCCACTCACACATGTTGAGCTTTAACGCCAATTTTCCTCTAAATAGAAACATAATTTTAAAAACTGACTATTGAAGAAGACCTGCAACGAGTGGTTAACTCCTCAGGAAAATGTTCAGTGATACTGTAAATCAAGCGAGAAGTGTGGGCCGTTTTCAGCCTGGTGGCAATTTTAATCTATCCTCCAGCAAACTTTAAGACTACATCCACTTTTTAGAAACAATTTATGCTGACCCTTAAAGGATCGTATATATTATTAATTGGAAAAAAAAAATCATTTAAAATAATTGATGAAATGTGTGTTATATAGTGTTTTGGTCCTGGACAGTAGCATCCAGCCCAGACTGGGACTGGGAGGCCTGTCTGTGTCCCAGAAGACTGTGTTACTTAGGAAACAGGGAGCACTGAGCCTCCATTAAGACATCAGAGCTCTCTCTGTGCTCTTGTCTGACACCATGGGCTCCAGTTTCCTCCCAGTAATTGAGACTCTAAACTGAACGGGAGAACACACACTCAGGCCCGCAGGCAACACACCCAATGCAAATGTGAAGACATACTGTGTATGCTACACTTTCACACTCTGCTTCTTCTCCAAGCACTTCACACTACACGTTACCACCATTTATAGAACTGTGAGATGCCAGCTTTAAATAGCCTGTGCAAAAATATAATGAAGACTATTCATCCTTTCTTATAACAGAGTGGTACCTTTTTTAGCAGACATTGGTGTTGCTATAAACCTCCTCTGTGGATCCGCACCAGACTCAGTAGTGAGATGGTCACTCATAGATCTGGTACTTGGACCTAATGGTATAATAATTGCTGAAAAGAGATGCAGTGGCAGCACATCACTTTATTTGCTTACACGTCTTCTACTTTATGTTTGCTGAATGCATCATGCCGTAGCTTTGTGAACCTATTAATATGAACACACACATAAAAAAAAAAAAACTTGCTGGTGCTCACCTCAGTAAGCAGCAAACTAATTTGACATCATAAAAAGACACCGAAATTAAGAAACATATTGGTAACAGACACAGCTTTAAAAAAAAGCATGTTATGATTAATCATTACACTGACAAGCAGACAATGGAAACAAGGCCCAGGGCACTGTGGGTAGCAGTTGGAGTTGATTAGCATCTGTCATATTTGGGACATTTTTAACACAGGGAAGGGAAGTCAGCTAGATCCTTAACAGCTGCAGAACTTTTCACAATGTTATTTACAACCAGTATAGTGTGAAACAGCTTGACAGTAAGAAGGAGTCATAAAGAAAGAGAGGAGACAGAGGGACATAAGAGGAATGGACAATTACTGAAAGAACAGGGAAGAGGAAGAGGGGAATGGGTGGTCATTAACTGGCAATCAAGCATCAGTAAGGGTTGTGCATTTGCTTAATACCTTATCAGGCAATGTTTCCTTTACTCACTCAATCCTACCCCCACTGTGACAGTACAGCATGCAGACTGGAAGTAATGTAAACTAATACCTACACACACACAGGTTTGCATTGCAATTTTTGTTAGGACACTGCAGTGACTTCCATTCGTTTGGACAGCCTAACCAAGGCCTTATATCAACTTCACTTAAATCAGTTAACCAGTTAATACCTAACCTTAAACGCACCACAATCCACATATTAAGCTTAATGGTAACTAGAGCCTCAGAAATGAGTTTCTGCCTCATGAGGACCAGGCTTTGTTCGCCCATGATTAGGACTATACTGGCCCTGATAAGGTCAGTGTTTATACCAGAAAAGGTCCTAAAAAGGTTACAAAGACGCGTACAAACACACACACAGGGAGCAGACAGAAAGGCAGAGAGAAAGAGAGAGAAAGGGAAATAGATAGAGAATCACTGCTTGCCAGGAGATTTATCTTTACAGAGCCTCTGATTTCCACTGAGATAAAATAAAGACCGAGTCAAAACAGGTGCATGTGTGTATGTGCACGCCGCTACAGCGCACAGTAAAAGCCACGTGACGACTTACCTGCTGACTGCTGTTAATAAATGAAAGAGCTAAAATACTGATAATAAATAATCAATTGTAGGGACAAAACAGGAAAAAGAGAGCACTGAATGGACTGGCTAGCCCTGCATTAGCACATAAACATTGGTGTCTGACACTACCTGCTAGAATACTGTTATTATATATAATTATAATGAAGTATGTGTACTCACTGCGGTATGAATGGTTTAGTCCTGTTGATGTCTCTGCTTGGTGAGGCTCACTGTGTCGCTGCTGCTGCTGCCTTTACCAACTTGCTGAGGTGAGCAAGCTAGCTAACGCTCCAGTTCACCGGCTCATACAAACACACACACATAGAGAGAGACACGCACACCATAAGAAAATTTCGCCTCAGTTTCTCTCCCTCAAGGATGGTTTGTCACCCAAACCTGAAAATGAATCCTAAAAATAAATACGATATAAAGGTTTTGTGTCGCCCTCCTCTTCCTGGAGTTCGGGGACATCAGAGAGCTGTGGTTCTGCCGCTGCTGTGTTCACTGACAGGCTCTCGGTGCGCTGTCCTTTGTTTTGAGCATCTCAGCGTAAACACCGGACTGACCCGTCCTGCCCGTTCACTGGAGCTGAGGGAGGGAGGAAAAACATACACACGCTCGCGCTAACGTCGAATCCGCAAAGGATTCTGGGGCTTGTATTTTATGCGTGCAACAATTTAACCAATGATTTTCCCTTGCTATTACTATTCAAGGTAATATCTGTAGGAAATATGTAGCAGTAATTTTTCATGTAAATTAAAGCACCCATGCTTTGTAATGTCACTTACTATTATTAATAACTATGTTTATTTATTGTTTTGTTTATTTATTTTTTTTACAAATTGTATTTATTTGAATTTTTATGCTTGTAAGATGGTTGATATGAAAGCTGAAGAAAACACTTAATTGTAGTTTTTTTTTTTTTTTTTTTTTTAAAAAGAAAGAAAAACTTGTTAAAGAGAGAGACGTGCAACAGATTTGAGCAGCACTGTATTTTTTATGTTTCTGTAATGGTTGGTACCCCAATATATAGAAGCTCTTTATTATATTTTTTTAATGCTAAAATATGAATAAAAATATATCATTTATCTAAAGATCAAGTAGCGGGGGTATGGAGATGTTGCTGTATGGAATAGGGTAAAGTGAGCTAAACTGCATTATTGAGAGAAAATGATTTACCATAAAGGCGCTGGAACAAAAACAATTATTTACCAGAGTCCAGGCAGTTGTACCAGATGTATAGTTATATGCAGATGTAAGATGTAAGAGATATATGTAGATATTTATTTGCAGTGTCTTTTCTGGTGGTTGTACATTTTTGATATACTGTCTCACAATTTATTCAGTGCATATTACACACAGTTTAAAAAAAAGGGACAGGGGAAATGATTTTTTTCCCCTCTTTTTAAGTTATCATACAATTGTGGCAATTTGTGCCCTTTGCACTCCAAAAAATATTAAATGCCACATCAAACAGATCCAAAGGATCTCTTACTTGCAGCAGCGTACAAAGTAATTGTTTTTAGGAAAGTTCGTTTTCTTTGTGTAAAAACGTTTAATTTCCTAACAGTTAACATTATTTACGAATAATAAGTATATAAATGGGGATGGAAGTGATAAAATTCTACCGTTGGAGGATACTTACACAGCATTTTGTAAATTACTAAATGTATTTTGTTTGCAGAAGAAACAAACACAGGTGGTTTAACACCCTCTAAAGAGTTCAAGTGCAAATAATGCACATCAGGCAGCGGTACATGTTGAACTTTATTAGATTAGCTTGTGATGATATTGAAATGTTTTGGATAGTCATCTAAACATGTTGGGCAAACATAACATATCTATGTGGGAATCAAAAGTATACAAAAAGGACTAAAAGTGAAAAGATAAACATTTACTCATTTAAAAGGTCAGAGCCTTTAATCCCAAGACTGCCGTATTGGAGAAAATACTACCCTGCACCTCCAGGTACGATTGATAATCACAACAGTCAAAAACAAAGTGTTAGGATTTGACTCACAGCCGACGGCTGCACGAACTAACCTTGAACAATGGTAAGACCTTCAGGGGCTTCTCTGCTTCATTGCCTCCATGTTAAACTTTGATGTGAATCTGCGAGGCTCAGTCTCCACGGACACAGACGACTGACTTTCCCCCTCACATGCGCTTTCATGCTCACTTTCATTCAAAACCGTTTGCATACCACGAGCGCTTCATTTATCAGCCTTGTCTACACCAAAAACAAATCATGCATTATCAACTCACGCCTTTATTGTTCCACCATTCTTTAAAGGCCCCGTCATAGTATCAATACATCATATACCCCAAGAATGTCACTATTCAAGTCCAACAATTATTTTGACCTCCACTTTGCTGCACAGGTGAAGCACAAAAAGCATGTGGAGGTACTACATAAAAAAAGTAATGTACACGTGATGAAAAGAAATGTTGGACGGAGGGAACAATAAAGTAAAGAAACAGAAATGGCATGGTGCTGGAGCACCAGGATAGTGTATGTATACACTCACACATATGGTGAATGTGTGTTTCTTTCATGCAAAAATACTTAAACAGGTGGAAAGATCAGGCAAAGAAAGGATTATAGAGTGTCATTTTTTTTTTTTTTTTGACATAGTTTCAAAGTTTTTCAACAAGCAGCAGTGCCTGAAAGACAGCTCTGCCTTTAAGGCTTTTCCTTTCCATGTGTGCCTGGCCCTAAACACACACACACACACACTCGCAAACACATGTGCACACCTTACATAATCCTTGCACAATTTTAATCTGTGTTTGAACACTCTTGTTTACAATACCATGGTTACAACACCAACACCTCTCCAGGATGTTACCAGGGCTGGAAGCAGCAGACACACCTTCCTTTGAGTTGAAAGCAATCCAGTCGGTGCACTTCTCCCGTGATGGATGTTTTGACAAGTGTGTCTCTTTCCAAAAGCCAATGGACTGCACTTTTCAGGTATATGATGGAGCACAGCAAAGCCATGTGGGCAAACTCACTTTAGCCTGAAAACTGTAGTGCATTTAATCTGCTGCAGGTGGAATTATTATCCATTTTATCCAGTCAAACATTAAATTGTAAAAATGAGGCTATAAAATATAAAAAAGAGTAAAACACCTACAGTTAAACATAAGAGTGTAAATATTAAACTGACCTTGGTGATATTAGAAACACATATGCCAAACATAAAACTCAAGGTTACAAATTATAAAAATAAAAACATGTGTTTAAGCAGCAATATAAAATACATATTTTGCAGATTTTCAGTTTTTATTTAAAACACAAGCACTTAAGCACCAATCGCTTTAATTATTATCTTGGCTCTTACAGCACATTGAAATCTATGGCTTCTATTTCCTGGTTAGCCTTGCTACGTCACACTTTGCATTTATCATCTGCTGTTTTGTGTTTCCTGGTGGTTGTGTTTTGTATGTAGTTTCAATTAGTTCTGTAAGCGACCCGGGGACAGCAGTAAATTTGCCACTGCTTAAGCTCTGGCTTGTTCATTAATGTGCAATCACTGTCTCCATTCTAAATAAAATATATCATTAAAATGAAGTAACACTATGCTGCTTTATTGTAGAAGTATGGTGAACTTTAATTGAATATATGTTTTAAAAAGTAAATTAGTGAACAAATAAAAACTGTTGTGAAAAAGTAGGTTACAGTATTACAGTAAAAATGTAAGAGGGAACTGGGGATTGTGTTATAAAATGTTACTGGTAAACTATTATATTTGTCATAGCTTTTGATTTGGGAAAATTGACTGCAAAATGATCTAAAATGCCTGAAGGAAAAATCAGAGATGCTCATTAAGAAGTAACATTTCTTTGCCTGTGATTGAGTTAAAACTGCTGCTTCGCTATTCTGACTGAAATGGAGATGAAAAGTTGCTTCTGTCTGCGGAGGATGGGGATGGTTTTGAAATGTCTTAGTTGCAGCAGAGGTTCATCCTCAAAACACCACAGCGTAACATATTTCACTGCTATAACATTAACAAACATAAAGTGCAAAGGGATCAGGTTTACTGCAGTGTTGGTGTCTGACTTCAACACCAAAATGATTAAAGAGCTTCAAACTCCAAAATGCCGTTGTTTTGAATTGGGGATCAGAATAGCTTCTGTTCTCGTTAGAGTTGATGTTATCTTGGCATGGGATGCCGCGGAAACAGCCACACAACTGGATCTGTTCTCATCTGACTTAACTAAGTACCAAGTTCCTTAACATGATGTAAGTGACCTAAATCCCAGCAATAGCATCTGCTCTTGTCCCATGTGATGCTGACAGTAGACAAAGTGTGTCGTATCGCACTGGGGGCAGACTGCTCTCAGCGAGCATTTACTTCCTTGTTGTTGTGTGATAAGACCAAAACATAGCAACAGCTGGGTTTCATTCAGCTGCACAAGGGAGTCAGGAGAAGTCTTCACTGCTGTGACAGGATTATGTGATAGAAACATGCTGTGCTCATGCGCAGCCAAATATTAAATAACACAACTGTCCCGTGTTTGAGAGGCCGCGCTGAGCTCTGTTGTCGTGCTGCCATGGTGACAGTAACCATGCACAGGATAATGTTTACAGAATGTTTAGCATATCACAAAGCAGGCACATAGGGCGGCTGGACCAGATGAATCAACTGTGAATCAAGTGTGTGTGGGTATGTGTGTAAAAGCTTGTACTGACAGAGTTTGGTGTTATTTACTTGCCAGTTACTCACATTGTGAATGGATGCAGTGGGGACTTGGCACAGAATTTTCCCACTTAAATACAAATGCATCGTAACTACGCTAAATTGCAGTAACTTTTGTGTGTGAGAGTGAGGAAGTTTAATGTTCTGTATTACGTGATCTGTACATATGCTGCCGTCTGTGCTGTAATATGCTCCAGATGTTGTTTCAAATAGAAAAAAACACAAGGCGACTCCTCACTTGGTAACCGTGTTGCTTAATCACACTGACAGAAGTGCTGACCTCCTTCCTGATAATAATTCCAAATTCCAGCACCTGTCTGCACAAATCAAAACACATATAAATGCAGGGTAAAACTGATATTAGGCAACACTGAATGCCTCTATGTTGCAAATGGGTAATGAGCAATTTGAGAAGTTAAACTGTAAATTAAAGAAAATGACAACAGTGAGATTTGTTTTCATCCCCGGTGTTGGCTTGCTGTACGACCGCATGAGAGTGTACACGCCCAGAACTTTCTCAAAAGATTTTAATCCTAACTCTTGTAAACTGTCTGCAAAATTAGACAACAATGATTTCTACAGAATATAAATGTAGGCAGATGATCCCTAAACAGAGAAGCCAAAAGAAGAGGAATAAAACTGATTACCTGAACATTTCAAGTGTTTTAACAACACACATGGTCCCCAGTGGATTAATTCTTCTGAGTTCTGAAGATGTTTTTATTATTATCATTTCTTTTTACTTTCTCGGGGAAAATTTTTAAAATCTACTTGATGGACTACTATAAGATGTTGTAGACATTTACATTTCCCAGATGATGTCCATTTATGATGTCTGATGACTTTTCCTCTCTTGCAGCCATGAGATCAGTGTTTGAGTTTCTGTTTACTACCATTATTTAAATATTTGGAGGTCAGTTAGCTCTAATTCCAGGGAGCAAACCAGGGATGTTTCCAGTTTTAAATCCAGTTTTTGCAATGTTTTTTCTTTTCTAGTGGAAATTTCACCTAAAAATCATCATTCAATCATGAGTCTGTAAGAAAATCAGTACAATACACAAATTATGAATACAAACTACAACAATAAGCTTAGAATGTTGTCCAAAAGTCACTTAATCAGTGGCAAATGGACTTAGTTATAATGTAACAGTTACTGGGATGCAATGTTTCCCATGCAGCTGTAATCTAGTGGCAAATGTAAGAAAATGTTCTGTTTACTGTGCCTCTGACTGAGGGATTGATTACACCATGCGTGTCAAACGTATGGCCAGCAGGCCAGAAACGGCCCATCCAAAGGTTCCAATCCGGCCCACGGAATTAATTTGTGAAAACTTTCACAGAAATGTAGGCATAAAATGTAGAAATTGCATTTATTTTATTAAAAATAAAATTATTTTTCCTCAAAAAATGTCAGGTTATTCATAATGTTTTATTAAAAGGTATTTCATTAAATGTAAAGAATTCTTGTTTATAGATAATTTTACTTGAGATCAAATTGTACTGTATGTGGCCTCTGAATTTAAATGAGGTTGACAACCCTGGATTACACTATAGGCGCTAATTATTACAAAAATAAGGAATTCATGTTTTGAAAATGGACCACACTGTTGGTGCAGTGGTTAGCAGTCTCGCATTTGCAGCAAGACGACTCAGGTTTACGACCCAGTCTGAACAAAGGCCTTTCTGCATGGAGTGTGCATGTTGTCCCCATGTGTGTGTGGGTTTTCTCCGAGTTTCCTGGCTTCCTCCTGCAGTCCAAAAACATGCAGATTTGGAGATCAAGCCAATTGGACATATTATATTGCCTGTAGGTATGAATGTGAGAGTGTACAGTTGTTTGTCTCTATGTGGCCCCACAATGGACTGCTGACCTGTCCAGGGTGTACCTCGCCAGTTGCCCTATGTCAGCTGGGATTAAGCATCGGCGCCCCCATGATCCTCATGTGGAGGATAAAGATGAGTGAGTGAGTGTTTTGAGAAGCAGTTTGATGTTTCAGTACCTGGGTGAATATCAGCAACACTCAAAATAAATGATGCCCTAATATTACTTGCATAAATTGCAAATAAGTGAGATTCCCAGGTGATGCCTTTAAATAAATCATAACGAAGTCATTTAATCTCATGTGAATCTTTAATCTTTGCCCCATGTGGACTTCTGAGTAATTACCAAAACAGTACAGCCTATGACCTACTTTTGTCTCTCCTACCTCTCCCCACTCTCTCTCTCTTACACACAAACAGATATTTGTATGAAAACTGCTTTGGTAACATACTGTATCTTTGGTATATCTGTCTTTTAATGTAGAATTACTTGTCCAGGCCATGTCCAGGAAGCTTGGAGCTGCCTGGTGAAGGAAACAGCAGCACCTATCATTGACACATGCAGGCACACAATCAGTTATTGTGTACCTTCGATTTGCTTTGCTTTCTGTTGGTGGAGCATGCATTTTTTTTAGCATAGCAAAGTAACGTTGCTGATTAGGAGGATGAAATCATCCCTCATTATAACCTTTATTGCCATGTATACTACTCATTCAGTTCTGTTACAAAACCTTTTTTTTATTTTTTTTTTCATTGAAGCCAAGTTTAATTTCAAGCTATGGCAAACTACTGCATCATTTTTACATAAGAATAGGGAAACAGGAAAGTTCGTGAACGTAATTACATGACGTGTTGAAAAATGATCAGAGGTAATGTGAACCAGATGTAGACAGCATTAAATTTGGTTTAACTCTAAAGGTTTCAGCAATTTGCATCTGACTTAAGTTTGAGAAACTTTGCAACATTGGCATGAGTCATTCACAGTGTTTTCCCTACTGCTGTATGTGTGATTGCTATTATTCCAGTCAAATAGAACATTTTGTACATTCTGGAATACGTATGTGTTCTATGTGTCATACGAGAAGCTATAGTAGTCCTGTGAGCCCTTGGTTGTCATTGCATGTAATTACAGAGTAATTTGACAGTAATTAGGTGTGGTGTCGTCGCAAAGCTCTCCAACTACTGTAATTGGCTGTGGATATGGACAACCATACTCTAATTTCACACCAAACTAAATGAGTATTTTAATAGCAGCCTGTCAGTGGGGCATTTATCTAGTTTCCAGTGGTCACATTACAAGGTGTACTATAGCTGTTCTGAAACCTTAGTCTGAGAGCGGCGCGACAGTGTGCACAGGTCGAACAGCGGCTGCTCACACAAAAGGCTATTGCTCTGGGATTTTTGTGCAAATGTAACAATACAGACAGGAGCCTGGGGATCTGTCTCAAATGCACACAAATTTAAATTAGGAAAATAATAAACCAGAGGCACCGCTTAAGGAACAGGTGGTGTCTGATAGAATGTCTCTTGACGTGCATGAGTTTCAGGTCAGGGGAACATAATACACTCATTAAAGGATGAGTATGAGGGAGCTGTGCGCTGGTGTTTGTAAACACGGTCAGCCCCCTCTTTCACTGTTCACCTGTGCATGACACTCTTCACTCTGCTTTTTTGAGCAACCTCTGTTTGCACATTTGGCCTCAGTAGACTTCTACATCTGCCATTACCACAGATTTTTAAGATTTTAAGATAAAGTATTTTTCCAACCTAGTGTTGGTGTTAAAATGCACACTGATGAGACTATCTTCCATTTCCATAAATACATAGTGATGATTTGTTGGTACACTAAAATCCTGAGTTAGTGTACCAACTCCCCTGCTTCCCCTAGATTCGTTCTTTGTTGGATTGTGACAATATTAGTTTGGTTGTGTTTAGGTTCAATCAAGGTGAAGATCACAGTAAGGGTTACATATTTTCATATTTTGCTGATGATTTTTTTTTTCATATTATGGCTTAACGAAGCTGAATTTTTGGAATTGTTTGCAGTACAAAGTATTGATTTCAGCACTTTAGTTCAAATGTCCTGACTACATGCGGGATATTGTGGGATTTATTGCTGTGGAGGAAATACTGTTGACAGTCAAACCCACACACATTCATACTTTGCTGTGGACACACCCAAACATAGACAAACAGGCCTGCACTAATAGTACAAACACAATTGGGTTTACGTACATTTGTACAGATGTACAGTATATGTTCTCTCTCTCGCACACACACACACAAACAAACACATATAAGTTCAAATATTCAGGTAAAGATCTAAAGAAGGCAGTGGGGGTCATCATCATCATCACCTTGACAACAGGCAACACTGTGATGCATGCCAACATGATGTCGCTACATAAATCTGTCGTCCATGGCCTCCGGGTGTTTTTGTAACCACAGGAATTGTAGGGGGAATTTTGGTTTTCTGGTACTGAGTAAAATCTGGCACAGCTCTGAAACACGAGGACAAAAGAAGGATCACTCCACAAAGTTTATTGTTTGAAGACGCATGAACAGAACTTTATGGAAGCATGTCTGCTATCACAGCGCACACATACATGTCACAACACAGGAGGGTTAATGCTTCACATGCCCTTTGCGGAGAGGCAGCGGAGGTAGGCAGCTGGAGTTTGGGGCAGGGTAGACATAGCAAATCCGGGCAACACGGGCTTTCATAACATTATACTGTATACTGTACATATGTTTACCTTAACTACAATAAAACCCTGGATCACAAGTGGCAATTGAAGTGAATGACTGCACTTTATGGTGACCTCATGAAAGTCAAGAATTAACTGAAGAAAATAAGAACAAATGTCACATTAAGTATTGCAATTTTAACTACCAAACCCTAAAGCTACATAAAACCTGTTTTAATACCTGGGTGTTGTTCCATCAGATCTGATTGACAGTGCTTATGTAGTGAAAACCAAAAACCACACTGCTGGTATCACATTTCCACGACTAAGCGATGACTGGTGCAAAAATATATGGCATCACCTGTGTCGAACAAAGTAAGGCTTAAAATTAAAAATAAACAAATTTAAAAAAATCCCTTTATAGGAAAGTATAGAGAAAACAACTTCATAGCTGTAAGTTTTAGAGATTTTTGTTGTCCATGTTCTCCTGCGGTTTAGTCTTTGTGAACGCACTTAATGTAACATTATTTGTAAGCTGCATCCTTTATCTGAAACTGAGCCTTGTCAGGCATTACTATCAGACCTGACTGAGGGAGCACGTGGTGTGTGTGTACACCAGCAGTGCAGGGGCAGTCAAAGTGCTGACCAACTTGGTTTTTTGAGCAGTAAAATTGACTACTGAAATATTTCATGGACACTTTGTTATTTTCAATCACATTTCAGCCTGTTTGCAGCCAGCTCACTTGACTAGATTGACCATGTTGGTGTTCCCTCTGTCAGTCTTGATGTAAAACAAACGTGTATGCAGCGCATAAATGTTGTTGGGCAACATGAGAACTAAACTCAACTATATTGAGAAACACAGAGTGATCCGTGTGGAGCTGATAAGCCTAATCAGCACTGTGTGAAGTGACATCTGACAGTGGTTTGAATGTGATGGTCATTCTATTTAAATGAATTTTGCACTACAACTGACATTTTTGATCAGATGATATTACTATAGTCAATGACTGGTGATTAATCTATTGTCAAGTAACCCACTGGAGACCATGGAAAGCTCGTACCAAATTGTATAACAATTCATGTATTGGTTGTCTTTAGTGACTTTACTCTGAAACGCAAACGTCAAACTGAAAGCAGCACCATGAAGATAAGTCACCATGAAGGGATTAATTTTTTTGGAACGACGGCTGTCTTCAAAATTTCCTTGCAATATCTCCAATTTTTTTGGTTTTTCCTTTATTTCAAAAGAACACAGTTATCTCATAAAGAACCTATGCAATCTATTTATTTGAACTGCCACCTTTAGGACAATTGTGGTTTATGTAAAAAACAAAGAGTTTAGGCATTTTAATTTAAACAGTGAACAATTGCTTATTCCTTAAAATTGATAAATGAATGACTCAGGATATAAATAATTTCATAAGCTTTACAAAAGTTACTTGACTATTCTCTAAAGGTACACTGTTGTGTGATGGGGTCAAGTGAGGCACAGAGGTGCTGTATCTTTACAGTTTGGCAAAATGCAGCTGAGTCCATTTAAAAGCATGATGGTGTCATACTGCATGTGACTGGGGATTAAGGCTGAGTCTATGCTGCCCCTTCCCTACTTCTACCTAACAAGAGCACAATGTCCCTTGAAATGAGCAGCAGAGCACACACCTTGCGCATATCAGAAGGCTTTATACTCCTTTAGATCCATAATTTATGGACATGCAAATTACCCATTAAGCAGCATTGCATCATATACCGTAATATCATGGCTACTGCAGAGAAGGAGCATTCATATTGAAACACAAGACATGCTGGTAAATTTGTTTTTAAACTTTTCTACACTGACAATGACAGTTTTCTACACCTGATGGTTTGATTGATTGTTCTGACTGAGGTTTGATTGAGTTTCTGACCTTTCTGTGAGCATGCAGAATGTCTGTGTTTATAAAAGTTAGACATGGCTTAATGACGTGTTTGTTGCTATGTGCTGCGACCAGGGAAAAATAAGAAATGAAATAAGAAGTCATTTCCCATGAACCCATGTGAATGTAAACATTTCTAAATCTAGCACAAAATCTGATGCTGGATTTAGTCTGCAGTCTGCTGCCTTTTCAACGCTCAGGGTCTGTCAAAGGTTCTCAGTTATAGAGTGATAGTTTATATATTTAATACAATTACAGCGGGATTATGCACAGCTATTCAAAGTGATGTTGTGCTGGTACAGATTTTGTTTCCATTCAGAAAAATCTGATCAGCTGTTTTCATATTAACACTCTTTCTATTCTCTGTAATCTTTATGTTTAGCGCACATAGTAATATTAATCTTTTAATTTAACTCTCAGCAACAAAAAAGCAAATTATTAAAGTGTGGATATGTTTTTTAACTTAAATCATTTAAAGACATTATTTACAATATGTGGTCAAGTCACCGATGTGGTGGATTTACAGAATACCTTGTTGTCAAGGAGATAAATTATTTATATTACCTAAATCAGTCACCAGTATTCCTTTTATTGTTCTTTTCATTCTTATAATCAATTTTTGAACATATCTGGTTTGTAAAAATTAAAAAAAAAGCTCTAAACTACAATCTCCAACTATATGGTGGCCTAGATTTGGTTTTTATTCCTCATTTCTCTGTTTAGTATGGATGTGTCTTCCCTTTCCCCGCACTGCAGACAACACAACATCGCAAAGGCACATTGCATGATGACCAAATCACTGCTACTTATACTGTACTTACTGGATGTGTGCTTTATATAGATACAGTTGGTGCACAGTTAATTCAAGAAAATATAAAGAATGAGCAATGTACAACCTGTGTCAAAAAAAACACCACCACATTTTGCATGAATGCAGACAGTTTAAAAAGCATGGCACACATGATCTGTGAGAAAAAAAAATCTATTCCGCTGCCTCCACTCTGTCCAGCAAAGTAGAGGCTAATCCAGACAATTTTACATATACTGCATACGATATTAATACCTTCCTTCCACCAACATCTACTCTCTCCTTTCTTTTCTCCCATAGCAAATGTAGGCACAAAACAAGTTATAGACAAAGCAATCAACTAGAGCCAGTAATGTTGATGTCCAGTCTTTTTCAGCACCTGGTAACACACTGAGATGAGACAGTTACCACTTCCTGCAGACAAGAACGCAAAAGTTTACACAGATACAAGTAAGATACTAGAGGAAATAGCATTGCTGAATGGCTAAATTAGCCTGAATGGCTAAATCAAATATATTAGCTTTTTGCAGACAATTCTGGGTTCCCACACTACGATACATTGCAACAGCGGCAATCTACTCTGCAATGTATTTTAACTGTGTGATAGGCAAAAACAAACAAACAAAAAAATCTATGTGCTATAATATACTGAAAAATTTTGTTCCTCTGTGTTTCTTCACCATGTACTGCTTAGGCCTCACCTAATGTTATACAAAGTGTATCACAGCAGAATATAGACGAGCATTAAGATTTATGGCAAACAGAAACAAAAAGGTGACCCTGAGTTGGTGCATGGACCATTCTGGAGGGGAGAAATTTCAACAAGCTTCACAACACACTCTACGACTATAGATGAACAAATACTCTGACATTGGACATGTGCACATTCTGTTGTGTGTACTTTTACTTTTTCCTATAGTGATTTGAAATTTCACCCACAGTTGAACAGGCCAAAGCAACTGTTGCAGGATCAGGCAACTGACTGAGGACCACGTGTGTGTTTGCGTGCGAGACAGATAATCTGGATTAGGGGAGACTGACACACTCTTCCCCTCCTCCTGCTCTCTGCCACATCAGTGCATCCACCGACAGGAGGCCCAGGTGTAGTGTGTGTGTGTGTGTGTGTGTGTGTGTGTGTGTGTCTCCTGAGTGTCAGCTGACACATCTGTCCACACACAGAAGGACGTTCCTTGGTGTGAAGCTATGAAGTCCTCAGCTTTAAGATAACTGTGGCCAGGATGAGGAAGAAGGTGTTCCATCCGAGGGTGACAGCGAAACCTCGCCACACCATCATCCGAGACAGACCCCAACCTGCTGACACATTTACACAGTTACAGTACACACACAGCTTTTATAAGAAACTAGCCCATTATATACTTGCAATTTACATAGTCATACCTAATGTGAGTTGATTTTTATTACTTCTGAAAAGAAGATTATGGTTTTCATTGTGGTTGTTGTCTGTTTGTGAAAAGAATACCTCAAAAGGTAATTTGATTAAATATTCTAAAGAAATGGATTGATTTGATTGTGATCCAAATATGGATCTGGATTCAGGATTTAAAAAAAATTATTAACGATGCAAGATAGGGAGTTGTGTTGACACTGTGGGAAACTGAGTGGACTTGGCACTTGGCAGAGGTTTGTGGTCTCTGAGTGTTTTCTCCAACTTGAGTTTTGGGTTATATACAGGGATGAGCTGATACAATGCTTGGTATCAGTCCAATACTGGTAAAATCACTAGATTGGACACTGGAAAAGAAATTATTACAGACTATCCCAAAACCTCAAATTTCACATATGAATTCCATCTGTAAAATTGAGGGCTGTTTGTGTTTTCTATTTATGTTTTTGGAGGAGAATACTTTACATTTGGTATATTAGATTTTTTAAATGGGTGGTTATGGCGAGATTTTAAATCCATCAGCATGTGTGTTGTATGCATGTCTTGTTAACAGCTAAGTAGTTTAAAAGATGTTAAAAGAAAGAAGTAAAAGCTGTGATACCTGTATCAGTATCAAACAATAAGCAGTGTTAAGTTTGTATTGGATTATGTGGGGATATGGAAGCCTATTTGCGTAATAGTGACTGTATTCATGGACGTAAACATGGACATAAATTGTGGCCTAAAGTGCGAGTAAATCTAATCAGTGAATGCAGCAGGGTGAAGTTGCAGTATTTAAAGAGGGAGCATTCCCTAAATTGAATCCTCCTGCTGCTGACTTCTGCCTGTGTCTCATGTACCACTGAACCTCCATGATAAGGTCTTCAAAGCAGGAAACAGAGTCACTGACTTCCTGTGCTTGGCATGTATCATGTAACATGGAGGGAGCTCAGGCTGTCTTCAGTGTGAAAGAGGATGAAATCCAGAGAAGGAGAGACAATATTGGGGAGATGGAACAAAACTACTGCCCCCTTATATTTGAGGAAGTTAAGTTACACAGGATCCAGGGCTGATTAATGATTTAGACAAGTGGCTGACAATGTGATAGTAACACGCGCCAAGTGCTTCCTAGGGTGAGTTAAAGCAGTTGGTTACATCATGAAACCAATGTGAGTTGTGTAACATGTGTGTATACATTACCTCTGTACATTATACAGCGAAGGGCCTCAGAGGCGTAAGTCTGAGGAAGAGCCAGGCTGAGGTAGCGGAGAGGATATGGGATACACTCCACAGGCCAGATGATACCTACCAGTGCAGGACAGAGAAGAAACTGCATGAGAGGACATTAATATTTGCATGTGCTGGTTAAAAAAAGTGTTTAAAATGCCGTGGTTTCTCTTGTTTTTAACGTGCTCTGTTGAGAACCTTTATATTTTCTGTACCATGTACAGCAGACGAATAAGTAAGTGTGAAGGAAATGAGGTTTCAAAAGTTCACATTCGAAACTTCCTGGAATCATTACTTGAGTAAACAAAGCCATTGCACAGATCATTTAGAGAATCCAGTCAGTCACTCGACCTACAACAGCAGATGGAGTTTACCTTTGTTCTGAGCGTTGTAAGGTTTGGAAAAGGGACAACAATAAACAACAGAAATGTTTTGGGTATTTTATTTATTTATTTTTTCAAATAGTTTTTGATTTTATTTCCTGGCATTTACAGTTGTCTTGCCCTGCCTTCTCTTTTCAAAAGGTTGTTTTGTGTGACTCTTAGGAAGACTAGCAAGTAGAGGGTAATAAGGATTATCATCATATGATAAACCGGGATTTATCACAACACCCTCACTGTATGTGAGATAGTGTCTTAAGAGCTGAAAAATGACCAAAAGATGCCTTTAAGCTTAACTGGAGACCAAACTTTCTGTTTTCGACTCCATAATCTAGAACAGTGTCGTGTCACTTATCTCACTATTGATATGTCCAAATAAGTTGAAGTATTATTATTTTTAATCTTGCTTTTAATTAGTCTGATGTTGCCGATACGTGTTTCATTGTAAAATTCTTCACTGTATATTTCTTTTCAGCTAAAATCTATGTTTTTACGATACACTACTGCAACTCTCTTTAATCTCGGTGTTCCAGGAGGAATATACCCACTAGTCCTAGAAGAGCCTTTGAAGTTGTGGTGGTGTAAAACCAATCCAGACAAAAATTCATCCACAACATCTGCTTACGCCCTGTTTTCAGCATCAAAGAGTTTGCAATCAGCTTTTTCTGGTTAAATAATGGTCTAGTAATCAGACACCTACAGGACTTTAAAAGTGCTTATGCTCACACAGAATGCATCCACACCCTGCCACTGTTTACACACACACACGCACACACAAACACACACACACAGAGAGAGAGAGAGAGAGAGGCCTACCACTGATGATAAGGTTCGGGTAGAAGATGCCCAGTGCGGTCTGGTTGGCGCTCTGCTCATCATCAATTGCAGCAGAGATGACAAGGCCGAATGAAATGCCAGTGATGCCCTGCAGCACGATCAGAATTATGACCAGCACCAATGAGCCTTCATTGGGCATCTGTAGATAGAGATAGACAAGAGAGGCAGAGGGTTGAGAAAACAAAATCATAACAGTAAAGGGCATTTTCACATGCTGAAAGCTGGGTAGGAAAATGGGGTGATGAGAGTTAAAGTCTGACCAAAACCCTATTTTTAGTCAGACAAATGTCTACATGCACAAGACAGGCAATATCAAATGCAACATTTTCAAGTACTTCATTGCAAATACAAGTTTTTTTAAAACCCATATGTGCTCAGATGTCTTCCACCTCATTCTTCTCATCGGTGGATAACTCATTTCAATGACAAATTAAGTTAAAATTAAGAAAATCTATATAATACTAAAGTGTTTTAAATATACAGTATGTGCTGTTTAATATTTATCAGCCAGACATTGCAAATAAAAAGGTGTCTGCAGTTTATAACAATGCAAGAGAAAACCCTAGCTAACTGCACAACAAAGGTCAAAGCTGCAACAGTTAACAAGAAGTAAAGGAGCTTCTAGTTTCAGGTATTTTCTAACAAATTCAATTCAATTTTGTAAATAATATTCCCATTTAGAAGAAAATAGACAAAGCACTAATCTGTCATTAACACCAATGTTAATGACAGATTAGTGTCCAATTGGTGCATGTTTTCAGGTGATGTCTGTTTCCATTCACAAAAACTGTCATGGCTCTAATTACATTGCAAATGTATATGCTCCAAAATGGGCCTGTGGTTCAGAGGGAGCTGTCTCAAATATGAGAAACCACCTCATGTGATGTCACTTGATTCCACTCTGGTACAAATGTAATCAAATCTGCAAATTAAGATTTTAGAAAAATCTAAAAAAAAGTGCTAAAACACCAAAACAGCACAGGGACACATTCAAGCACTTGAATCACTGGCCAAGTGTCAGAAACTGTGTTGCATTGTGGGTAATGCAGGTAATGCAAGAAAAAAAAACGAGTATGTTGGTTTGTAATGAACTGAGTGTGATCTAATTTTAAAACAACTGTCCATCCTGTTATATTCAATTTTACAGAAGTAAATGAAAACCAGGTGTGTGAGACGACATGAGACAGAAAGACATTTAGCCAAGATATCCAACAAGAAATGTTCAATCTAAATTTAAAATAAACTAAAAACAGCAAGTTTAGTCTCAGCTCAGCAAATAAAAAGTAATACATCTCTGAACTAGAAAAGAATGTGTGTGTATGAATGTACACATGCAGTGTGTTAAGACAGTACCCGTCCCCCTGACAACGTGCAAAAATAGACTCACACCGAGAGGCCACATGACTACTCGGTTGCCACAGCAATCAAGGATGTTGCTGTGGCAATCCAGCAGTGATTCCTGGATACAACCAAGGCAGGAAGTGATTTATGGAGGGGTGGTCTCTTTAGACTTCAGTACCTTAATTAACACACGCACAAGGACTCACTAACACACACATACAATTTCGGATACTGACGAGTGCACACGCCCAAAACAGCATGTGCCTGCGTGGACACCGACAGATAATCACACTCACAGAAATGATATCTATCCTGTTTTTTGTTTTTTGTTTTATCCGACTGACCTCTCCTGACTGACCTCTACTGATTTCATCCAGGAAAGGAACAGGGTCACTGATGAAACTGATGACCCTGTTGCCCTTCGGCATCTCTGAGTCACACAAATAAGATTTACACCATAATTTCTCTAGTATAGGAAAATTTTGAATTACACAATTATACGTGAATTTTCTTAAAAATTAAAAAAAAAAATCTGTATGACAGTTTAAACTCTTACAGCTCTAATGTATGGTAGGTAAAGTCACATTTTTAATGATGTAATAAAATGCTAATGAGCAGGGTAATAAACCTGCTGTTAATGTGAAATTTCAACCTCCTGCCATTTACCTCAGACGGTCTATAAAGCCAATCATTTTAGAAATGCAGTGACCTTTTAGAGGCCCCTTCACTCTCAGAAAATATCCTGAATAAACAGTGTTTCATTTTCACATTATATGGCCTGTTGTGGCCAAAAAGGTAAACAGTACATTTCTTTAGATACCTATTTCTTTTCCTATTGATCACGTGGCAGTCCACATTATTTAACAGATATTCTCCTCCTGTAACATTCTGCCCTGCGGATCCTCTGCCTGTTGCTGCAATGACCCAGCGACCAATCGATAAAGCTGCATTTCACGTGAAGAGCTTGTTTGCGTTTTGTCTGTGCGGCCGTGTGTTTTCAAGCTCGCTTCAGGAGCACGGACCTTAAAGACGAGCAGGATGAAGAGGAGCAGCATGAGGATCTGGACGCTGATGACAAACAGCTGTGAGAAGAGGTGAGCCAGCATCGTCTCCATAGAGCTCACACCTGGTTGAGAGACACCGGGGCAGAAATTTAAATTAACACTCGGTTCATGAAAAATAACTGGTGGTATGTCAAGACAAAACCCAGCATCATTTAACTTTCCTGATTCTAAATGGCTTTTAAAAATATCATTGTGTGTCAAAAAAAGTATACTTTATAAATGCCTATTGAGTTATTTATCATTTTATAGCTATAAACATGATTAATACCATAACATCTGTCTTTTCTTCTTAGTAAACATAGTGAAATTCTGCTGTGATCATGTTACTCCCTCTGCTGGTAGTATTTCTGAGTACACTTAATTGATTTATTGACTGGTTTCAATTCAGTGTTTGGTGTCTGTCCACAAGGCTTTGCTTACGACGTTTGAAATATTAAAACAAATGACTTTCAAAACAAAAAAATACAATGTCAAAATATGCAGTTTGAAGAGGATATAACAGTTTGGATATAAAGGTCCTTCTGTGTAGTGTATTCTTTTCTGTACAGCTTGGCAAAAAAAGTACTTAATCATTTTTTTGTTTTTAGTGCCCTTTTATTTTATCTGTTTTGCAGTTATTAAAGGCGCATAGAAATAAAATGTATTGTTATTGTTATTATTATGTTTTTTTGTTTTTTTTTATTGTTATGCACTAGTATGAAATCATCCATCCATGATCCATACATACATAATTATTCTGCCTAGGCAAGATGCAGAGTACAACGTGGACAAGTCTGACACACACCAAACATAGAGAAGCAAACAACCATTCACACTTGTGGAATTTCTCAGTCTTCAATTAACCTAACTCCAATCTGCATGTCCTTGGACCATGGAAGGACCTAAACCACTCACCTGCAACCCAGCATCTGTCCAAAAGCCCCTCCTTCCTCTCAAGGACAAAGGAGAGAGCGGTCAGACCCACGGCCAGGTAGAAGGTTATACTGGAGGGAAAGAGGAGACACGTGGATCCCAAGTTCAAATATGTTTTGGCTCGTTTAAAAAAAAAAAGGTATCTCAGGAGAAAAGACTATTACGATTATTACACTGTGACGCCAACTGCTATAAAACACCAAAGAAGAAGAGGACACCTGATCATTACATATTTATGCGTCGACTTGAAATTGAAGTACAGCAAAACTGACGTCTGCAATCAAACCAAGGTGCCGGGAGTCAACGATAAGCTGTTTCTCACATGCAGCCTCAACCAGCCGGCATCATACTGACCTGAGAACAGCTCCAGGAGTCACAAACCTAGTGAAGTCTGTGTTCTGGCTGCCATAGATGGGCTCCTCAAACTACATGAAAAACAACAACAAAATATTTCTGGTTTTTTTTAAAATTGTGTTTAATGAATTTGCACCATACAGCATATATAGAACATTTTTGTCATACAAAGTGTCCACATTTTTACCAGAAGGCTACCTATTTTTAATGTTTTAAATGAATTTCTATGTATTTATTAGTCATTAATTTGCATTTCAGCATTACTCTTGGGTACTTACTAACATAAAGGAATTTTGAGGTTGTACTCACTCTGATTCATCCACTCCTCCTTCAGATTCTTATGTGTATAAAAAGTGCTATAAAGTTTTATTGATTGGTATTGCAATAAGTATTGTCAGTCAGTTAAAGTAGTCTCTTTTGCGATTACAAATGTGTGCGCATTTTTCTATTCTTATACCATTTTTGCATTTGTTATTATTCCATAAGCTCTTAACTTACCTTTATTGGCAGGGAGGCCAGGTATGACATACTGCCCAACTTATTGTCCACAAAGGCCTGCAGACAGAGGACAGTCAGCAATTAAATGTCTATCTAATGGATCAGTAATGCACAGAAGAAAACAACTCAAACTGTTATGGATTAGCACTTGATATACAGTAAGTGGAGATTAGTCAGTATTTTTTAAAGTTGTATTTATATTGATTATGGAAAAATGTGTCTTTCTACACATTATAGATTGCACTGAGCCACATCCGGTGGTTTATACTGTGACCAAAAACAGACCTATTTTCATATACAATTAGGAAACACTTTTATACCTGAAAAGCATCGTGAAGCTTCTTCTGCAGCATTAAGGAGATTTGCCGATCTAGAAGAAAACAAGAAAAATGACAAATTCAGCTTTTTAGATTCACAGTTTGATGATGACGATGATGGAGATATAATGTGGTAATGATGTTGCATTTTTCCTTTAATGATTTATTACATGTAAGTTGATCATCCGAGTCACCTGACAATATGATACAAAAAGTTACAACTTTACTTGTCCAAATATTTCACGGTAGATTTCACTTAATTTAGTGAAATCTACTGCATAAACAAAGAGGCAAAACTGAGAAGTGTTTGTATCTCACTGGTGTGGTCCAACCAGACGTGTACCGATCCTCCATCGACCACTTCTTCAGAAACATGTCGCTGGATCACCCTGTAGAGTCAGAAACAAAGTCCTGATCTGAAAAAGGATTTCCACCAGTTTGGGAATCAAATCCACTTGACATTAAACAACAATCACTGAAAATGAAATGCAAATGGTGCAGAAGGTGGGGAAAAGAAGAAGAGAGGAATGGATCCTTTAGTTGTACGTAATCAAGGTAATGATGACTGAGTTCCATTTAGCTTACTCTATTTTAGGGCGAGAGCTGGTTCGCGTTACACTGTCCTGACTGAGCCATCATTAATGTGACAAGCAACACCTGTGCTTTCCCTGGTAGAACACTACAAAAATGGCTCATAAGTGCTAAAATGTGGAAATTTTAATTTTTTTTTTTTTGCTTTACTGTATGTAAATAATGTATAATCAGTGAAGTGGGTCATGTGAAACAGCGATTTGAAACAACAAAATTAGCAAATCGCAAAGGCTGTAATTTAATTTGATCTCTTTTTTTTTTTTTTTTGACTGTTGTGTTTTCCGCGCAAAAGTAAATACAAACAAAGCAAAAAATTCCTCTTTAAGTTGTGGTAAAATATAGAGTTGTTAATGTCTGAATAATTCGTTTAGAATCTATTACACTGTGAATATTAAACTGAAGCTCAAAGCTGAAAATCAGATTTTCTCATTCACGTTTTCCCCGAATTGTTCAGCTCTAACATGAAGAGATGTGGCTATTTTATAGCATTTATTTTTTTGTCCAAATCCTGTAAATCAGGACACTATAAGCCACAAGACAGAGGCAGCTAAATGGACCTAAGTCATCATTTATACTATTATTTACACCTGTGTTTTTCCCTCATGTGACCTGCCAAAATGTCTGCCACGAAAAGACCCATCATGGTGTTCTATAAATTGTGACTGTAATTAAAGAAATGAGTTTCACATGGCAAGGAGCTGGAGGAGCAGACGCCGTGGTGTTGTTATTTTTCTTTTCCTCAAGCAGGTCGGTCACATGAGCCCAGGTGTGTCTGGGACAGGAAGGACCAGACTGTCTACCCAGACATGGCACACACACACACACACACACACATACAACTGAGACAACAAATCGTGCTCTTTAACCTCCAAGACTGACTCATCCTCACATGACTGAAACTCTGAGGTGTTACTTATTTGGTGAGGTTTGATTTAACAACTGTAACAATAAAGTTTGTGAAAGAAGTCATTTTGACTAAACCTTAAAATAAAGACTAGAATAAAGATCTTGGAGCGTTTCTTGATCGCTTTAATGCCCATAGGAAACTCAAATGCTCTTGAAGCAGCGTGTTTACCATGTTTGTCTGCAGCTGGAATGCTGCACACGTGTCACACTGACTTTCGGATGGAACTCTTCACTGTGGGGTTTGAATGATAAATGAAAACGCTTTTGACGCACCCATTCTGTCCTCTGTAATCAGAGCTGTGTTGCAGGCATGTAACATCCTTAAAATAAGTTCATGCTGTGGTAAATAACTATTAGAAGAGGGAAGTCAAATGAGGTAGAAGAAGTGAGTGCAAAGCAAATACCGCTGTCTGCCGTCGGACTTACATCCAGGCTGAAAACCTCTAGTGTGCATGGCTCTTTTCTTCATAACTCTGTGATTACAGAGTTATGAAGAAAAACTCTGTCATTTACAGTGCTCCCACATATCTGATCTACTTTTATCCGACTACTTCTTATTACTTATTTCATCACTCAGAAGCAACACACGACTCACATTTTCTACTCTCTTTCAGGCTGACTAACATTTAGACAAAAATGCAACATATATTACCCCGTGAACACAAATGCTTGCAGTCTGTGAGTGCAAATTTTAGGTTAATTATTTCAGACTGTGTCGAAAACATTAAAGGCACATTGGAAAATAATGAATGCTATAGCTCAGCTTCACAAGATCGCAGTAATGGCATTAAATACCATGTTGAACAGCACCATATGTACATACTGTATGTCATGAACACAAAAGCTTCAGACCGTAAGTGGATTTGCAGTCACTGGAATTCTTTGTGTCTTTAGTGTGAGCTCCGAGATTCAAGCCACGATCTTTGTTACTTGCTGTTACTTGGATATTAAATTTGCCAACGTGGACTTAAAAATCAATTGGTGTGACCATTAGAGACATAGGAATCACATGTGGTCACATGGGGTTCCTCTCACCTTTTTGTCAGGTAGCTGGTAAAGTTCTTGCCAAAACCAATGATGCCCCAATACTCTCCGTTGTAGATCCCATCAAAGGCCTCAGTATGAGACAAGAGCACCTATGGATAAAAAAACAGCAGTTGTGACATACTGTATGTATCATCCATCTGATTTTTTTTCAGACAGTGTTAGAGAGGATCAAGCCGCTGTCACTGAAATGTTAAATAGCTCTACATTCAAATCACTGAAATAGAACCAGATGTTGTAAGGAGAAACATTTTCAGTATCCCACTTTCAACAACCACCACCAAATGTGTTTATTGGGTAAAGGGCCGGGAATGTTAACATCAGCAACGGACAGGCTGCATGTGGGTATCCAGTCAGTTCTGATATTTTTCATTTTCCATAGAGCTGTCGAGAGTTGGACACTTTGCCTCCAAGCATTTCCGTGTCACACTCACTCACTCATCTTCTACCACTTTATTCTTCACATGAGGGCGCTGGTGCCTCATCCCAGCTGACATACTGTAGGGTGAACGGTGGGGTACACTCGGAGCAAGTCCATCACAGAGCCACACACAGAGACGAACAACAATCCACTCTCACATTCACACCTACGGGCAATTTAGAGTCTCCACCTGGCCTAATCCCCAAATCTGCATGTTTTTGGACTGTGGGAGGAAGCCATTATACCAACGGTGTGGGCCCATTTCCAAAATAACAAATAAAAACCAAACAATTTCACTGCACTAAACAGCAGTTCTGTCCACGTTGGTTGTAAACTGAACTGTCACATAGGGAGGTAACGCTTTTCTGACTCCTAGAAAAAGTCAGGTGTCCTGCGCTGCTCTGCTGCGAACAGAAACGAAAATCAAACTGCTAAAAATCAAATGACACATCTGTGAGAAAAGCCTGCTACTTCCTCTGTTAGACCAAAACCAGTTAGACATTTATAGCAAAAATGACTTGGTTCCTCTTTGGCTGTGGTCAGTGAATATGATGAGCTGCCTGATGTGTATCTACTGTCTGTCAGTACCCCCCCCATGTTAAATCACCTGTTGCACACTGGAGTTGTCCAGGAAGGAGAGCAGGGTTTGGCTGTAAGATGAGGGAGAGGTCTCGTTGTTCACGACTGCAACCCGGATCCCCTTTGGATCAGCTCCAACACACAGACAGATCAGAGAGATTTGGATGACGGGCAGCAGGAACTGGAAACACAGTGAACTGCAAGCGTCGAAGGAGAGATGAACAGTTACAACCCTTAAATACACTGTCAAGTAATAATAGATGCTGTGAAATACTACATGTTATTAAAAAAGGACAAACCCCGGCATCCTCTTCATCCGCACCATTGTTTTGATCATTAGAGCAGCGATGTTTCTCCATTTTGGCAGCAGGTGTCTGGCTCGCGCCTTCCAGTCAGCTATTCAGTCCAAAAAAACACACACTATTGATTGGGTCACTATGCCACGTTAGAGACGCTCTGCCTTTATATTTTGATGGTAAACCCTCCAGTAATGATGTCACATAACGTTTCCATTTTAAACTTGAAATATAATACAAGATACAGTGGGAAAATAATCCCGATGCGTGTTTTAAATCAGTACCCGAATATTTCAGAACTTCCTCTGCTGCTCCTGGTCCAATCCCGAGAATCGGCCGACTCTCATCTCGCCCGCTCTCGAACGACTGGCTGTTCTGTAACACTTCCTGTGGACTGCATCCTCGTTTCGAGCTGACCTGATCGGAGGTCTCGCACAGCTGAAGGAAGGCGTGCTCCAGGGTCTGCAGGTAAAGCACGGCGTCGGTACAGTACACTGGTATTATTTTAGTTTTGAAGTTATGAGACAAACACAGTTCTTGTCTTCTGGGTGCAATGTCTCTTGATTGGATTTTGACAAATATTAGGAGGAAGAAAATACACATGCAGCACATGATTGGTTAAAAGAAATCTATGTTGCTTTTGGTTTGGAACAAATCATTTGGTTCCACATTGATTTCTTTGTGGCTCCAATGAACAGCCACCCTCCCCGGCTCTACTCACTGTAGCACTATGCTGCTTCATGACTTTATCTGGAGGTCCTTCAGCAAGCAAGTGGCCGTTTCGCATGAGGCCGACCTGAAGAAGGAAGAAAGTTTGTTTTTTTTATTTATGTACCTGCACATAAATCTAGACCACACTCAATAACTCCCAGAACAGTTTTATACAGAAAAGTCTACCAAATTATTACATCAACACTCAGATTAAATAATGAGGAAACTCAAATGAGTGCAAATAACAAATCAAAAATAAAGAAAAACATTTGTATTACTGACACTTTACAACTCAATTACATTTTTGTCCCACAACATGTTTTTTGATGCACACATTCAGGCTGTGTAATTTAGGTGTTTTTGTGACTCCAGGAACAGCCAGTTACAAAAGAGTGGAGTAACTGGTTTCCAAAAGTCATCCGCAAACTCATCCCATCAATCTCTTTAGTGGGTCAGAGTTTTCAGTTGCTATGTGATCAAAGTAATGTCCCAGGCAGAGTTGAACAACCACAAAGCATGACCTAGTAAAACTCATTCCCCTGTCGAACTACACAGCCAGAACACAACAAAGTGGTCTTTTCAGCAGTTCACAGTTCTGTGCCATTTATTTGCATTGTCCTTGGTGTGCCTGCAAGTTCTAGTGTGTAAAATTTAGGTGAAATTATTTTCATTTAGCAGAAGTGTTTTATTTTTATATCAGGGGCCGGGTCAGCTCTACAGAAGTAGCCATTTTTAGAACCACCATATTTTTACAATAGCCCAGAATCAGTAGAGGCTATTCAGATGCAACATGCAACTAACATCAACAAATTGTACGCACTGCAACTCTTCTAGAAATAAGATGCTCACTCCCCAAATTAAACAAGAGGAGAAAAAAAAGAAAATGATTGTGACTTGCAGAGGCCGAATTGACAGCGCAACCTTTCAACTATAAAGCACTTGGTTTTACACACAAAGAAGATTACTAGTGAAACAATGAACAGACTCCTAGAATGACTGGCTTCATGCTGAACCAAACATTAGTCTGACCAGCAGTGATGGTGACATCGGTGTCAAGTGTGTGTGACCATTTAACGTAAATCCACGGTGGTATTTCTGGTTAAATTTTCTTTGACTAGTAATTGTCTGAAAATGACTCTCGCTGTTGACTTTAATTTTGAACATGTATGTGCCTTAATTCCTGCTTACCCTCACACTGACTGTATCTGAAAGTCGGCTTTGCAGAGTTTGAGCTCATATTTTCCTAACAAGCTGCAAAGGTCCAATATCCGCAGTGGCCGTGTAGCACGGTAAACGTCTTTACTGTTTTCAAGTGTCCAATGTACACATTACTTTTTCTGAACAACACTGCTATGCGTCTAAAAAAAATGAGCAAACTATATGTATCACTACATGCTATTTTACACAGACTGCACATGAAGGACAAGGCTAGCATTGCTCTACTGCACCATCTTCTCATGTCTTAGTGTTAAAATAAATGGCAATACCAACACCAACTATGTTGATGTATCTGTCAACGACAAAAGACAACAACACGCAGACACTACAAAGGTGGCAAATCCCTAAAATAGTAAAATAAGTACTTTATATGGATGACTTATTTCATATTTTAAGATGGAAGAGTAATTTCCCCAAATAACTGGTCAGTGTTGTTCTTCACTGGAGGATTTATACACATTGGCTGAATCAGGACAATGGGACTGATCACCTTTTGACAACAAAGAAGCTTTATGAGTGCAGAAATGAGGTGGTAAATTTTGTGCAGTTTGTCAAACTATAAAATATCAAAACTATGTTTACTTTTACAAACTAGAGCAACCGGAAAACTTGAACTTGTAACCAAAAAAGGTGAAAAATGTTATTCAATGGGGGAAAAAAACAGATTCAACAGAAATTCAATAGGAAGTTGTGCCAGTTGATTGGAGCTTTTGTTCCTCCTGTCTAAGCTTATCAAGAATAAACCTCATCTTGTATGTCAGCACAGAATAAATATCAATGGAGCCATTGTTTGTGAGGACTAGGCTGTGTTCCTGACGGTCTTCTAGTGTGCAATGCACAATTTTCCCTTTGCGTGTACATGCATGTGTTTGTGTGTGTGTGTGTGTGCACATCCCCATGCATGTCTGAATCATCTCACCATATTGGCTTGCCTGGCTTCCTCTATGTAGTGTGTGGTAATGATGACAGACACTTTACCCGTCTTTACAATCTCCACCAGATGCTGCCAGATCCTGGAGAGGAGTCAGAAGAAACCAAACAAGTTACAGGGCTTGGACAATGAAACTGAAACACTGGCCAATTTAGTGTTGGAGGTTTCATGGCTAAATTTGCACCAGTAACAGCAGCGTGTGAAGGGTCAATTAGCCGAGTAATAGCACGGTTTTGCTTAAAATATTGCAATGCACACAACATTATGGGTGACACATCAGAGTTCAAAAGAGGACAAATTGTTGGTGCACGTCTTGCTGGCGCATCTGTGACCAAGACAGCAAGTCTTTGTGATGTATCAAGAGCCACGGTATCCAGGGTGATGTCAGCACACCACCAAGAAGGACGAACCACATCCAGCAGGAGTAACTGTGGACGCAAGAGGATGCTGTCTGAAAGGGATGTCCGGGTGCTAACCCGGATTGTATCCAAAAATCATTAAACCACAGCTGCCCAACTCACTGCAGAATTAAATGTGCACCTCAACTCTCCCGTTTCCACCAAAACTATCCGTCAGGAGCTCCACAGGGTCAATATACATGGCTGGGCTGCTATAGCCAAACCTTTGGTCACTCGTGCCAATGCCAAACCAGGCGTTTCAGTTCCATTGTCCAACCCCTGTACATAACCAATGGATTGAGTTTTCCAAAATGGATGTTGAGGTCGAAAACAACAGCATGTTATACTGTTACTGTTGGCAGACAGATGCGTTAATCAATGTATGAATCAAGTTGTGTTAACACCTAATGTAGACACTGTTGGGAGATCTGCTGTATGAAGTGTCTTTTCAAATCAGAAGTTATATCATGGAACCGTACAAGGAGCCATGTCCTGCTTTATTTATGGCTAAAAGTGCAATTGTGTTTCATGAACATAAGCAGTGTTGTGCTATCGCCTTCAGTTTTAGTGAGGCGGCCTTAAGGCAACCAGTTTAAAGCTTTTGGTTTATCTATTAGAGGATTACAGATTAAACCAGCAGTTCATAACTTTGGATGAGTTTTGTTGTTGGTGTTGATGTTATTCTGCTTCTGTTTGTTCTTCATAAACAATAGTACATATTAAAAAAAAAAGAAGGCTTATTCTAAGGCTACAAAACCCTAACTAATTTAACATACACTTGATTGACGTTGCCTATAACTCAGTTTGTCCTCATAGTCTGTCCCATGTCCTTACATGTTGCCTTAGTGTTGTTTTGTCTTGTTATGTTATGTGTGTTGTTCAGTTATTGTTTGAAGATTTTTATTTTTTTGTCTTTATTGTTGCATTTCTGTTAACTTTAAATAAACATGTATGGACATTTGCATTTTAAACATTGTATTTTATTTGACTAGGAACATCTGCCCAGGGGCTTTTTTCTGGCTATTGTCTTAAATAGTCTGTGTGGACCAACTGTCAAGCAAACTTATCCCTGTGAGGACATTCTAGCTGGTCCACACATTTTTAAAGAGTTTTTTGAGGATTGAGACCTGGTTTTAGGGTTAGGGTTAGAATTAGGTTTAGGTTAGGGTTAGAGTTAGAATTAGGCATTTAGTTGTGATGGGTAACGTTTGGGTAAGGAGCTAGGGAATGAATTATGTCGGTGTGTGAGTGTCCACATAAAGAATGCAAAACCAGCCTTTCTGTGTGTGTGTGTGTGTAAAACAGTACATACTTAGCCCTGAGCACAGGGTCTACTCCCACAGTGGGCTCGTCCAAGATGAGCAGCTCTGGATTCTGAAGCAGAGCAGCACCGAGAGACACCCTGCGCCTCTGACCGCCACTGCAGCCAACACAGAGAACACAAGTGTAAAAACAGAAGCCAACCAAGGCGACTCCTTTTGACTTTTTGCTTTGTAACTGATTATCCAACTCGGATCTATGCATGCAGTTCACTCCCCTCAGGGGAGGAGGTGGTGGGAGTCGAAAGTAGCAATGACAAAACCTGCAGGACAAACCTGCCTGACAACAAAGGAGGAAAAAAAAAAGAAGTGAGACAAGAATGTTCAGTGGGAAATGTCATTTTAGTCCAAAAACCCCTTTTCGACAACATTTTTTTAATGAATTACAAATTAGCAGGGTGATCCCAGTTTATATTTAAATACAAACCAAAGAATTAGATAAAAAAAAGGCAAAACATGTGAAGTATATGTAGTGTGTTTAAGCATACCAGATATTTTTTTTCTTTTTTTTTTACCGACTTAGGCAGGCAGTTTAGTTGACTGGATTACTGATGGTGTTGGCCCGATTTGCTTTGCAAAGGAGGGACTCTAACATGCTCCTGCTGTTGTTAAATCTGTACTTTCATTTGACATTGAAAGATGTGAGGCCACTGGACCAGACAGGGGGACGGGGAAGACAAAAGGGACAGGGGACAGAGAGACAAAGGAGGACAAACACGTCCAAAAGGGGAGGGGCAGGAAAAAGATAGAACAAAGCATTAAAGAAAACTTGTAAGGCATACAAAAGTGAACCAAACCACCTACAACCACCAGAATAACAAATCAGTATTGAGGTGTGTGCCCCCTGCTCAGGGCTTGCCCCCAGGGGACACGCGATAACAGACCCACGGGCAGTGACCAAGGCCCTGCAGGGCACCCAGGCCCCACCCTAACCCTAACCCTAGAGCAGGTGATTTCCTGGTTTCTTTCTCTGCTGTGACCGTAACCTCAATATCTTTGCCTCTTCAGGAATTCAGGTACAGACAACTGGACTTGCTTTATTAACTAAAGTGAACGTTAAAATGTGGACTGTCTTCTTTTTCTTCACACAAACCAAAGATATAGTCTGTGTGAACAAATGAGACATTGATCCCTTTGAGGATTTAAAAAAGTAGTTTTCAACGTTATTTATGGACCAAACACCAAAGAGATTACTTGAAAAGATAAGCAAAAGATTTTTGCAGAATGTATATAAAATAAAACACAGTTGCTCCCTTTTCAAAACAGTAGAGAAGTTGCAGTGAAGGAACATGATGGACTGTTACACAAACGAGGACGTTACAATATTATATGGCCCACTCAGAAAAACTGGTTTGAAGGGCACAGAAGTTTCTTTGTAATGCATCAGGGTTGTGAATCGACAGCTGTAAATGGAGATAACATCTATGCTCCAGACCGTTTGTCTGAAATTACTAACCCTAACCCATCAAAAAAAAAAAACTTATTATGGAAATATACCCAATATTCTATTTTTAATTTGTAGTTTTAGTTTTTCTAGCTTGACATATATACAGTATATTATATGCTCTGTGGAAACAGTGTAGGTGGAATTTTTTCTTCCAAAACACAGCAGCGAGAACCTGCCTGAAATTTCTGCAGCAGTTGATGACGCAGAGATGATCGACAAACCCAGTTAATATCTTATACAATATGAACTGCATAATATTTTCCACATATTATTAATGAACAAAAAGTCATACAGCAACAGCCACATTTAATTTTCTTCCGATAAATTATGTTTTAATTTATTATGAATTTATCAAAGCGACTGGGGATTTTCTTCACTAACTGTCCCAATGGTTACACTGATGAAACAGAAGATTGGACGTGTATCAACACCCATCATCTTATCTTTCAGTAAAGATACTGAGGTAAAATATTAACAGCTTTGAACATGTTGTTTTAATAACGTCATCACAGGCATCACCCAACTAAAGCCAAGTGTCATATGCTGATGTTAGATAAACAAATAACCCTCTCCTAAATGAAAACTTGGCTCTTTTTGTGATGACTTGAGGGTTTGAGTCTTACAGTTTCATGGGTTTACAGTCTGTTATCTGAGGACAAATCGGATCATGCTTGTCAGGCGTCATGTAATTCGGGTGTCAAAGTCCACAGATGTCTGCAGACAGCGGTAAAAACTCATTCGGCTCATTTCAAAAACAGAACTGTAAACATAACAGTTAGGAATGTGTAAGCATATTTTTTTCAAGCACGGCACTTAATATATTGCAAAAATGTAGTTTTACCTCAGATTTCGGACCAGACTGTTCTTTTGAGGTAGATCGAGGAAGTCGATGAGGAAGTCCATACGTGCTTGGGTTTCCTTTGAAGTCAAGCCGTGGATTCGGCCAAAAAAGGTCAGGGTGTCGCTGATGGTGAACTCGTTGTACAACGCCAGATCCTGATTAAATAATGAAATACTGAAATTTTTGCACTTGCAAATGCATCCGTACCTCACTAATGCATAGGTACGTAGTATAGGTACGCAATGTATCAAAGATAGAAAAACAAAGTTCTGTGTTGGATGCACTAAAGTATTCCATGACAAAAAATATCATGTTAGCATTTTAATTATCCAGATGTGTAAGTCCACTGCGGCACTAATTCAGGGACTTCTGATTTAACTGAAAGAATTGCTGACAGCATTTAACAAATTAAAAAAAAAAAGGAATCGAAAAAGGATTAAGTGCATAATTATTCTCTGCTCCACCAAAATCAAAGTCGTACATCAATGAATTGTTGTCGGCAATGCCATGTGAAAAAAACAACAAGCCAAGTTCACCATGAAAGGCAGAGTTGCAAAGTGGAAAACAGAGTGTCACATTTCTCACTCCCTGGTTCATAGATCACTTCCTATAGAGAGCAACAGTGATGCTCAGTGTAAGACTCAAGAGAAGACTTGCAACCTATGTTATCAGAGACAACAGAGCCGCCATGTGAAAAACCCTCAAGCATGTCACTTAACCTGCTTCCTACACCTGCATCGGGTTGAGGGCAGAATATTCTCAAGAAAACACACTTACAATTCTGAATAGAATAACAGCATGTTTAAATGTGCTGCTGAATGGGCAGAGCTCATGTCCTTGCCTGATATGCAAATACACACTGACATCACTGTCACTGACACTGACGTTAAGTTTTTAACGAGATGACGAATGACTGTACGGATGTGCCCAATACCACTGTGTCTGTGTACGTACCGGGGAGAGAGGGAGAAAAGGAGTTGGAAGGAGCTGAGAGAATCAAAGCTCTATTCATTCTGCTCTAACATGTAATTAGACTGAACGATTAGAAAAAGCTAAAACATGTGGCAGACAGCGTTAAGGGTTTGTAAGCAAGGAATTTGCTGTACAAAGGTCACCCACTCATTGCCTACAGCTTTATCTTTCACCTGAGGGTCGCGGGGACGCTGGAGCCAATCCCAGCTGACATGGGGCGAAAAAGGCGGGGCACACCCTGAACGGGTCACTAATCCATCGCAGGGTCAACATAACACACCAACAGAGGCAAACAACCTTCCCCCCCTCACACTCACACACTCACACCAATGGTCAATTTAGACTGTGCCTTTTGACTGTGGGAGGAAATCAGAGTACCTCGGTGGGACCAGGGGCCTCGGTCAGACTGGACTCGCAAACCCGGGAACGGGAACCCCAACCGTGCTAGTCACATGCTCCACTGTGTGGCCTAGAGCGCAATATCATTTTTTTTCCCGGAAATATCATTGTCTCATTTTCCATTCAAAAAGATGTTTAAACCCACAATTGCACATGCGTTTCTTTATCTGTCACTTGAGAACAAATTTTAAACTCTACTGATCTGAAATTGTATCATAATATTTATTGAAATGAATCATTATTATGGATTAGTTTTTGTTTTGGGTCTTATCGCTCAGCCCCAATCCTGGATTAACAAAAAACGTTATTTAAGATCAGTTTATCAACAAAAGTTGAAAAAGAACTCTTTAACAAGGACGCATTTACAAGAAAACACAGAATGAATCTAAAATGTTGACAGATATTTCAATGGCTTCTGGTATATTGCAGCAGGTTCCTTACAAATGGTCTGTATCTACATAACACAATTATTTGTAACTTTGTGCTAAGACACAAAAATGCTATCGTTTACCTGCGGCATGTACCCGACTTTCTTCCCCGGCACGTCATGACCAGGAAATGCAGGTGGCTTCCCCAACACAGTGATGTGACCTCGAGAGATTTTCAGAGTTCCCACAATGCATTTCAGCAGTGTGGTTTTCCCACATCCACTGGGGCCCAAAAGACCATAACTGCAACACAGAAATCACATCAGTATTTTAGTTCAAATTGGAACAATCTCTTTCTTGGGTAAATTCTAATTTTCTTTCGCAATTTGTCCACATTGGTTCCTTGATATGTAAAACATTTAAATACAGGGACGTTGTTGTGTCACATACTGTAAATGCACAACTCTGTGTTTGAGAGGCTGTACACGCAAAATCAAACTTAAGAAAGAATTTCTTCAGCTTTCTTCTCAGCTGTGGAAACAAGACATTGATATACAGTAAACAAATAAAGATAAACAGATTAGTTGATTAGATAAAACACAACACTGCCTGCAGACTGCGGGACATCGCTATGAGACACGAGTGCTTTCAATAGAACTACTGTCAAATAGTAGAACTTTCATGAAACATCTGTTGGCTCTACAAAACTTTTAAAGAGAAATCAGTTCAGATGGGCCACACTTCTTGGTGGCATTGCACAGCATTTCTAAATGTGACACTATATCAGCCTTGTCATGCAGCACATTTCTGACATGGGGAACCTGATGCAAATGCAAATCAAGTCAATATCACATTTTAAAACAATACAATTACCAAATCACAAAGGCTTTGATTTCATCTCTATTTTTTTTTTTATTGTTCCACGTGACAACTAAGATCTCATCTTTGCATAACAGCATAGTGGTTAAAATTTTGATGGTGACCACTGTAGTAATACTCCATCTTGTATCATATCAGGAATATTTGACCCAAATTATTCATTTCTAGTTTCCACTGAGGTTTATCGTTTTTTTCCCCATCCCTGTTAACGCAGGTACATGTGAGAAATATGATCCTGTCTCACTCGAATCCACGTACAGTAAGTCCCATGAAATGACAGACATGAGAGACAATATGGAAGTCAAAGGGAAAGCACTGGGAATTCCAACTATCCCATGAACATTGAGCTGGATTCAATTACCTCTTTAACGCCACTGACCTTTGAGTTTGACTGAATTAAACTTTTTTTTTCAAATGTAATGGAGGTAAACCTGACTGTCCTGTAGGATTTTAGCAAGCGATGAGTCAGCCCATGCATGACAAAGGTTAAGTAGACTGGACACGTCACCCAACTATATAACCACATTTGCATGTCAAAAACACACGTGCTGACTTGTCCAAAGCCACTGCTTATGCCTTTAAGTGCTGCAAGGAGTGAGGTGGATATTTCAGGCTTAATTTATAACATCTCTTGACACAGTCTGTTTGTGAAATCAAAAGAAATATCAAGCAAGGGAAATATATTGACATTCTCCATTGAGGGAGCATTAATGTTTAACAAATACAGCTGATAAAGAGATCTTCGAAGTTGGCCTGACACCATGTGCATGATGACTCTTCTGAGTGAGTCAATGCTCCACTCACATGTATCCCTGTGGTACAGTCAGGTTGAGGTTGCTGAGGACCTTCAGCTTGCCGTACGAGCGGCACACATCTCGGCACTTGATGGCGAAATCCTCCTGTCCAGCAGGCAAAGAAGCCTCCACATCGGCTGTCATGTTCTCTGCCTTCAGCTGCAAGAGAGACCACGCTTTGTTAAACGTCAATAGCAGGGCTGCCATGTCAGATTAAGATTAAGATTTCATCCTGTATGTGGACTGGGGCAACTGGGTGTGACAATGAGCTGAAAATGGCAACTTGGTAAAATGACAATAAGCCCATTTGATATACAGTTGTAAAGGTCCAGTGTAAAACATTTAGCTGGCAATATTTTCATTTGTAAGAAATGGAACATCCAATAACTAAACTTAATTTGATGCTAATTGAAGACTACATACAGTAGGATCTCCAGCACAATTAGAAGAGACAGGTTAGGTGAAGGATATTTAGCTGCAACAAGAAAATCCAACAATAAATATTGGGACATTTTTGCCCAAAGCACTACGGGTTAACACATACAAGGTATTCAGGGAGGAAATTTCCACTACTTCCCTGTTTTGCACTCCTACTGATGTGCAACATACCTTGCATATTATTTAACTTTGAAATGTACAAATCTTCAAATAAACGACCTCAATGAAATGTTATGATACATTTGCATTTCAGGCACATTCTCAGTCAGTTTTTGTTCCTTTTGCATGGAAAATTTTGAAGTGGTGGAACAGAGCACAAAAAGCAAACAGTGATGTACTCACGTGACGTAATAGACTCTATATTACATGTAGGTTTAACAAACAAAATTGATATACTTATTAGGAATCAAATACCTAATTAATCGTTAAATTAACTAGACTAACTAAATTATCCTAGTTTGATACTAAATAAATTGACTGGAGTGAGTTGTTTTAAAATAAAAACAAAATATCTGATTTCATTCATTCATTGTCTACAGCTTCATCCTCCACATGAGGGGCCAACCATTCACTCTCACATTCATCCCTATGGTCACAGTGTCCAATTAACCTCTGCCTGTTTTTGGACTGAGAGGAAGCTAGAGCCCTCGGTCAGACTGGGTTATGAACCCAGACCTTCTTGCTGTGAGGCAGCAGTGCTAGCCACTAGTCCGCTGAGTGACCCTAAAATATCTGATTTTGGTTCGTAATTTTGAATATTTTTTGGTTTCGCTGCTGCTCTGTGACAGCAAACCAAATGTCTGGTTTGTGGACACAACATCTTTCTTAGATTTGAGGAAAACCAACCGCAATTTCCCAGTGTTTTCCGATATCTCACAAAATAAGTAACTGATTTACCAAGAAAAACAATAGTGAATTGAATAATCATCAGATGCAGCACTACTACTAACATTGTAACCTACATGTATGTTTAAATATTAGGTGTATTCAAACAGTACTGAACTCAGAAAGAAAACAAAAATACTTCTGGCATTCAAACCTTTCATAAACAAAAATTCAATTCATGCGACACCACTTTCCTCTGATGGAATTTAAGCTCTTTCCTCAGGAGTGGCATTGGTTAAAAACCATAAATTTTTATTCCAAGCGGCTAAAAGTAAATCATTCTTCTACATAAGCCAGCCACCAAACCATAAAGTTTTCTGAAGGCAGAGAAACGTGTGTACCCTTTCACCCAAAAGTCAGAGAGAAATCTCACTTCTGGCTCAATGACAAATGCAAAAATCTCTCCCACATGCTGATAAGATATGCTGGTTCATGCCATTGTTCAGTAGAGAAAGTATTTGGGTCGTATTCAACAATCTTTTGCCCGGTAATCTCTAATAGCAGCCTTCTTTCCCAGGGTTCCTTCAGTCTCCATCTAACCCCCTCCTTTAATCCAGCATCTCTCATTTTCTAGCGAGGAGATTAGGAAGATTGTGTAGCATAATCTGATGCAACTTGTCGGCCTCAACTTTGCCACTGTAGCCTACATCTGCAAAATGTACACAGACATGCGTGAATCCACCTGTGCAACCAACCATGAGGTTGTGATCACTTCAGATGACAAGCTGGTTTTCCACTCACTTCAAATCCCTGAGCAACATCTGAGATAATAATTTGATGAAGATAAAGTTGCCTTATCAACAAGAAACACTTAAATATCAACTTGACAGAGGGTACAGAGCAATTTTAGCACTCACCCAAAGAGAAGCAGAGGACAAGACGTTGAAGGCAAAAAGAAAAGGATGAGAAGCAGGCTGAGTGTCTCCACTGAATGAGGACAACAACTTGTGAGCATGTGAACATCAGATGACACAAACATCTCACTGCAAAGTGGAAGAACAGGTTCAGTCCACCACCCAGCAGCACATGCTGGCTGCAATCAAAGCTCTAATTGCCAAAGTTTTGTTGTAGTTTTTCTATTTAATAGTTTTTTTTAGGAAATTTGCACAAAAACACAAAATATTCACGCATTATGAGGATACATGTCCACTGACATATTTTTAACTTTATGCGTGCATTTAAACTGAGGACATAAGATTAAACTGTTGGCAACTTGTGGGTTTGACTTTAAACATTGTAATTATTTGTTTTTTATGTTTGTTTCTTTTTTTTCCAGTCTAAAGGCAGAGCAGGCTATTGTTCCAACTATGTTATGAAAAAGCCCATAATTAGAGAAAACTCCTTACTGTGGCTCCACACGCTCTTCTAACTGGCCACTTCCCTCAATAATGTCCTCAAACTGCAGCCCAACAAAGCCTCTCTTTTCATTCATACTCTGCGCTGCTGATCAGGAACAATTCCTACCTTGCCTGCCAACTCGCTGCCAACTTGCGTCACCGCGTCAAGTGGATGATAAAACGAGCGTCGACGTGCGCAAATCCCAAATCAAGCCGGATTCAGCTGCGAACGAAGCGAACGCATTTCTCTTCTGTCGAAGGGATGAGCCGCCGTCGGCCTATTTATAAGCCGAGCCTCGGTAGCCTACATCCACCGACAGACACCACCACCAGCTGCTGCTGCTGCTGCTGCACTTTCCACCTCTCCCTCTCTCTCACATCAGCAGCGCTCCACGCGGGATGTGCGCGCCGCAAACAGCAGCGCCGTGACGCACGCATGGCGCGCGCTCACCCTCTCCCCAACAGCTTTACTTTTACCCCGAAGCTTAAGCGAGTGCTGCATTAAAGCGCTGCGGAACATTACAAATATCAGTGTTGGTGCATGCAGATTTTCTTTTCTCCATCTTTGCAGGGACCGCAGAGAGAGAGAGAGGGAGAGAGAGAGAGAGAGAGAGAGAGAGAGGAAAGGAAAGGATCAAGGTCGCTCTGATCAGCTGATCATCAGGGGAATAATATAATTGAATCCTGGGCGTTTTCTGCAGACTGAGAAGGCATCATTAAATATCCAACAGCATCTCACCCGCTCCTCCATCTCGGTGCAGTCTGCAGGTCCGGCCGTCGCATCCCCTGCAGCCACAGCGGCCATGGCAGAGAGAGAGAGAGAGAGAGAGAGAGAGAGAGAGAGAGAGAGGCGCTCCTCACACTGAGACACATACTCAGAAGACCTAATTGTAAAGATGCATATTACATATTGATTCAGGTCAATACACTCATGATTACTAGGTCTATACTCAACAAGTATCTACTAAATTACTAAAAAATACTTTTGTCTCGCGGGGTTTTACAACTTAAATGCCCCACCGACACACGTTTAAAGTTCCAGTGTGGAACAGTTAATGAGAATTAGTGACATCCAATGGTGAGACAGAGTGCAGAGTGTTTCTTTCACCCCACATACAGTATCAGGGTGTAAGGACACTTTGCACTCTGCACTCTCACCACTTTCCCTGCCTCGTATGAATCCATTTGGTCATGAACAGTGAGCTCCCTGTTCCTAATGTGAAGTGTGTGTGTTCAAATTACCGTGCAATCATGCCATCTCAAGATGGTGGTCACTGTCAAGCAAGCCCCTTACTGTTAAGTAAAGACTTATTCTAATTCATAAGGCAATGAAAACCAAACCCTTTTTTATTATTATTATTCTTTTAAAGTGATTATACATATCACATTTACTCATTTTGCAAATGTTTTTATCCAAAGTGATTGACATGTGACATGCACTGCTGATGCAGGAGCAACTTCGGGTTAAGTATCTTGCCCACGGGCACATCGGCATGTAGACTAATGGAGCCAGGGATCAAACCCACAGCTCTCTGCTTGAAGGGTAGTATAGGGTGGGTAGTGTATTTGCTTTCTGCAAATAAATAAATAAATAATTTAAATTTAAAAATCTCCTAAATGTTAAACACTGGGCCTTTAAATGTGATTAAATTTTGAAAGAGAAATGTCTCTCAAAGAAAGCTTTCAGTGGGTCAGCAGGTAAAAGGCAGGTGCTTGAGCCTCATATTTGGTCTATTTGCGCATGCCCATGTTCTTATATCATAGCCACTGTATTTTCTTGTTTGAATACTCTGCACTTCAGAGACTGAGGAGGGCTGTGGTTGCTGGAAACAGGGATTAAGAAAGTGGAAAATATAGTGAGAGTGTTAAATAACAAACAATATTTACAACTAATATTTCAAGTGTCAGGAGCTACAGGCTGGTTGCATTACTTTCACAGCATTTTCTCATATAAATACTTTTATATGTACCTTGCAGTTATACCATATTGTACTGTAATTTAGCAGTATTTTTTGTATTAATACTGTAAATTTTACTGTAACTTCACTGTTATTGTATTACTGTCATTATATTACTGTATTTTCCTGCATAAATATATTTTTTATGCTATTTTACAGCAGTTGTGCAATATAATTCTGTATAATACACACTTCAGAAATCATCTTAGAGTTTCCTGTAATAATCGCAAGTATGATAATTTCACAGTAAATAAGGCATTACATTGGAAACAATCACAGTGAAATTATTGAGATGATAATGATGTAATTCATTGTGAACATCTATAGTTTAAGCTCATGAAATCCTGTAAATAATGTGTTTTTGCTCACAAGGCCAAATGGTCCATGCACCAAAACAGTACTTGTCAAAAGTTTTAAAAAAAAATGAAACTAACAATTTAAAAACGAATTATGAAATAGAGATTGTTTTGTTTGAAATCGACACAGAGCAGTGCCCGATCAGACCACAAGATGGAAGCACAAAACAAGAGGCCTCATGGCCAAAGCAAACAAGATTACATAAGAAGTTCAGGGAAAGAAGTCACCAGTGAATGACCCTTTAAAAAGTGGTCAACCGTATTGAACTGAAGAGTTGGGGACAAAATTTGCCCATTCAAGATATGGTAGGGACGTGTTCCTGTCCCCTAAGAAAATGACTAATGTCCTAATTCCTGTCTGCTTGCAAATACCTCCAAATCCCACCAGTGGGTGACAGCCCACATTTTGGAAAGCATTGAGTTAAATGTCCAGTGTGTAACATTTAGAAGGATTAACTGGCAGAAATTAAATATTCTACAAATATGTATTTGTTTGTATAAATGTATAATCACCACAGAATTATGATTTTTTTTTTTTTTTGTTTTCATAGGTTTTAAATTATATTATATTATTATACGGAATTGTATTAATTAATATTATATGCACTTTACTCAAAGGCCTTGCTTTACGGAGGCTGCCATGTTCAACAACAGCCAGAAGAGACAAACCAGCCAGAGCCTGCCGTTTGTGTCTTCAGGTAGAAGCTTATGGTGTGTTCCAGTTGGAGTTGGAAGTCAAAAAGTCCAAGTTGTAATCAGATTGCAAATGTGGAACAATAAGCTCACAAACCTTGGCACAGGATTACAAGGTGGCTGCCACATGTACAAACACGATTACTTTTACCGTTAATTGCATTTCAGTCATAATTGTTTCACAGTAAATCAGTTGTACACATAATACTATTGCAGATTTATCAGTGGAAATACTGTTTGTGTGTGCAAATACCCTGTAGAGCATCGTCACTGACTGGTATAAATGACCAGCCTGGGAAATGTGTACGTTCATGTATTTTTTTTTTAAAAGCTTAGAGGGGACAGAGCTTTTTCTGTTGCTGCATCTAGATTGTGGAATGATCTTCCTTTACATATTAGACAGGCCCCTTCTCTGTCTGTATTTAAAAAACATCTTAAGACTTAAGACATTTTACTGTTTGAATTTCAACCCAGTATGAGACATTGATTTTACCAGTTGCTATTTTTTTATGTTTGTTTGTGTGTGTGTGTGAGTATATATGTACAGTATTATGTATATGTATGCAGTGTGCATGCATGTATGTATGCATGCATGTGTGTGTGCATATGTATGTGTATAAAGTCAATTTCACCTGTTGCACGGATGTACTGTATATGGGTGTACATATTTACACTCTACAGTGTTTTACTGTTTTTCAGTAGTTGTTTTATTTATCTCTAATGTACAGCACTTTGCTTCAGCTGTTGTTGTTTTTAAAGTGCTTTATAAATAAAGTTGGACTGGATTGGATTGGATTTTCTGACTTTTCAACTGGAATGCAGTTAACGCAGAGGTACTGTCACTCCTGACTTCTGATGTAAATGGGATGTACCATTACTATGCAAACCAGGTCGGAACCGCATCCTTTCTGGTACACTTAGGCCACCAGACTTCCATGTCGTGCTTGGGAAAACTCGTCCTTTGTGTGCTGAAATCTACAATCTCACCAGTAGATATCACTTAACACACAGGACCTTTAAACAACATTATTTGGCTGATGCTTTGGTGAGTTGGTTCAGCTTGCAATGTCCTAACATGTCCACATAGGGGCAGTCTGGAGGTTTTTACAGGTTAAAACAGCCACAATAGAGAGATGGACATGGAGGAGAATGAATGAATGAATGAATGAGGGAGGGAGTGGGGAAGTTTATGATCTTCAGTCAATGAAGGGGAGACAATAAGAATGCCCAGTTAATTTAGTGAAAACCAATTCATGTCGCTGGCTCAGAACTGGACAGAAACTGGTTAATTTGTCGCTTATTCTTACAAAAGGCCTGAAATATTGTTTAATCACTCCGAAAATGTTGAGTTTGGGCGCTTGGGTCAATTAGGCCAGAGCCTCCTGTCTGTCTGTCTATCTGTCTGTGTGTGTGTCTGTGTGTGTGCAGCACATGCTATAACACTCCAATGGTTTCGTGCTTCAAATCGGGAATAAAACCTATTAATTATAGGTGACGTACTGACGAAAATCTGTCTGATTAGCCTTCACCAACAGACGGGGATTAGGCTTTTAGTCTGCAATTATTATAAAGCATACGTCAGCAGATGTCCACCCACTTTCCGAGACAGACGTGGTGTGGGGCTGCTGTGGAGCCGAGTCTTGTTGGTTGGCTGCACTCACTGCAATGTTCCTGTGTTTATGTGAGGCCCGTTGAGCCAAGAACAGCAGCAACAGCAGCAGCAGCGGCAGGAATATCCTCAGTGCCACGACGCCGACACACGCACGCTCCCACGCTCCCACGCCAGGCAGCGCTGACTCTGCTCCCATAAACAGCATCCTATGCTATTCTGCTCAAGATGGCGGTGCAGGCAGCGGAGAAGGACGGAATAGTGAGTATTATGGGAGAATCGGGGAGGAAAAACTGAACGGGTGTTTGTTGTAAGCTGTTTTTTTTAGATCACAGGCCCGTGGGTTTGTTTTTACGCACGGTTATGTCAGTTAATCCGGCGTTTGTTTGGAAATGCGGAGCGCCGCGGTGCGCAGAGCGCATGCTGTCGACTCTTGTTTCATGTGTGGCCGCGGAGGAAATCCAATACGTGTTGATACTCAAGAGCCGGCCGGGTGTGTTTTCATCTTTAGGCCTTTCTTTCAGCCAGCGCAGCGAAATGTGTGCGTGCATCGGCTGCGTCAGTGTGACCTATGGCCAATTTGAAATCGTAAATGAGGCCAATTTATTGTCTCTTATTGCGCAGTAGTGGAGAACGACATGTCAGGTCTGCTTTTACTGCCTCAGTCGTTAGAAACTGAATCCCAGGCTACAATGTGTGTGTTTTAATAAATAATAGGCCTGCATCCAGAGTTTTAAATGACCGGTGTGTGTGTGTGTGTGTGTTAAAGAATGTGGAGGATGACCACATGAATGACTCGCTGGGGAACCCCGGCCTCATCTCACCTGACAAAGAGGATCTATCACGTCTCCTGGTATGAGAAATGTCTTCCCCCCCCCACCCTAACTGTCTTTAATTGATGCAGTTCTTTGCGTAATGGAAGAAATGTGCGTTTTGCATAGACTGTTCCATTCAGCGGACGTATCCGGGGCGGAATGCGGCCAGGGAAGAAGATCATAGTGATGGGCATTGTCGACCTGGAGCCAGACAGGTATGATAACAATCAGCAATGCATGCACCTTATCTAGAGCTCACGGCATTCATTTTTTTGTGCCATCCATGTGCACAGTGAGTGATGTTTTTTTTTTGTGTGTGTGATAAACCCTTTGTTTTAACTGAGGCTGGTCAGACTTGCACAGCCACTCTGTCACAGTGAGTAATGTGTGGGCTGCCACAGAGACTGGCGCCTTCTTCTTTTTTCTTCTTAAGCATGCAGAGACACAGGGGCGTTCCCCCCAGCAGCAGGGAGGAAAAATGGGTTTAAAGAAAGGGTTTAAAGAAAGGGGGGGGGGGGGTCGGGACGTGTTCGGGTGTGTCCTTACCCTACATGGAAACTTGTGTCAAAGTTGGACATGACCTCATCACGCTCAGTGGCCGCTGTTGCTGCTGAGACAGTATTCAAGACAAAGTTCATGCACTGACACCGAGCTGTTCCAGGCCTCAAACAAACAAACACACACACACACACACAACTAACAAGGTTGTTACTGTATGAATGAATTATTGAATGCATGAATCTTTTTGAACATGGAGTGAAAGAAACCAAGACAAGTAACAAAGTAGGTGGACCCAAAACATTTGTATATCCCTATCACTTTCCCACTTCTTTTTTGAATAACTAAGTGGTTTCAGAGTTCAAACTGCGCTTATTTGGTTCTGCAAGTATTGCAGTTCAATGAAGCATTGAATGAAGCATTTCTTGAGCCATTTACCCACAAGTCATATGTCCATGATCACTGTACATCACATGATATTTAGTCAGTTATTTGCAAGCTAAATATCAACCATACTGTAATTATTGTCTCCACAATAATGCACGTAACTGCACAGCTGCTGTGGGGTTGGGGCTCATGCAAAACGAGCTGTAGGGATTATTTATGATTAACGCACAGTTGGTTTGCTCTTGTGCAGCAGTGGCATAATTATGCAGCCGATTTATCTCAGATTATCTGTGTGGACTCCTGTCTGACTCCTCTGTCCTCTGGACCCCTCCTCCCGCAGCTTTGACGTGAGCCTAACCTGCGGCCGTGACTCGGACAAGGAGGAGCTGCCGAACGACGTAGCCCTGAAACTCACCGCCCGTTTCGGTAACCGCCAGTTTCTACGTAGTGCCTGCGTTTCTGGGAAATGGACAGAAGAGGAGGTCTCCACCGCCTACTTTCCCTTCATCCCTGATCAGCCCTTTAGGGTAACGGCTCCCTTTTACATTCATTGCTGTTTGATAATGCAGGGTACTTGAGGCTGAAAAGTTCATGATGACCACATGACGACTGGTGATGTCTGTCCAATGGTCTGACATCTTGTGCTATTGATGAAGACCTGAAACTAGTGATGGAGACCATTAACTCATCAGGAAAATGTTAACCGATGTGGACTTCCATTCAAACGAAGTTCTTTTCTTGCACTCGTATATTCTTCCTGTTTTGCTTTGACCAGCAAACTGGAAGACTGTCTATTTTTTTTTAAATATACTGTACAGTTTATGAGTTTGACTGACTTGGGCATAATACATCTTTGACCTGATGAGAATTGAAATCATGTTTTGTTATATTGCCAGTTTAGGTAATAATATGAGCGATCAACTATTTTCCAACATGGACTAGTTTATTCATAGATTTGAAGATTCTTCCCATAGAACATTTTTTATTGAGGTTTGGAAATGTGGAGAATCCACTCAGTATTTGTGTGACCAAGAAATTTAGAAAAAAGAAAAAATGATAGTGAAAAAAACACAATAGTAAACATGCTGAAACATGTTTCTTAAGTGACTTCCTTGTAACGTCGCCTCAAAGGCACTGTCACATGCTACAACAGTAATGTTGCAGTGCAGAGACAAACAGGAAGTGTGTTTCCAAGCTTAATCATATCGCTCTTACATAAACACTGCTCGTATCCTGTGGTTGAGTTTGAGAGGCAGCATCATTATCAGTGGGCTGGGGGTCGAAGGACCTGAGGACATGGTAGCTCATAATGCCAAATTCCGCTCTAATAATTCTGAAAGTGAACATGAACAGCACACGTTTGGCTTTAAATATACAATGAGGTGGTTGTTCTCGTTTCGCTTTGTATTTTGTTGGAGAAGTCAGTCATTCAAAGTGGACAGTAAAAACAATCCATTTACTGAAAGTACTGAAGACACACGTACCACATTTAACTTGCTTGTCTTGGACATCTCTGCTACATCAGCCCTCTGAGAAAGTGTCACTGTGCACAGTCATGACTCATGTCAACAGCTGGGAGGACACAGATTAGGGACGTGTTACAGATTATGTCCAACAAACGTCTGCTGTCTTTGCACTGTTGACTTTTGGTATTTGGTTAATTTGGGTTCACGGTGCGGAGGTGCAAGTCATCCACTCGAGCAAAAGTGACAGAGAGAGAGAGAGAGAGAGAGAGAGTTGTTTTATAACTTGTTTTTGGCACTTGTGTTGGGACAGAGGTCATACTTTCACTTTCTGTGTTGATGGAGAGCTGTTTATCATTCCATGCATGCATACACGATCCCTAATTCAATTCCAGCAGTGGTGATGTCTCACCAGTGGTTTGCTCTCTTTTATGTATCCCTGTATTCCTTGAGATTTCAACATGTGAGTACCAGTGGATTTCTTTGCATTACAATAAGCAAGTTTCCAAAGTGGTGTGCCACATGGAGCATGCACACCGCACACCAAAGAAATGGACCGATGACAAAATTTAGGAGACCTCTGTGGACGCACAGACGTAGATAGGACGACCCATTTCTTTAACTGCAATTAAGCACCACTGCATATTTTGAAATTTAAATTGCTAGAAGGTCATTTTACTAGATTTAGATGCAGACAGGCCAGCTGTTTCCAGTCTCTATTCTCAATTTATCATTATCAGTGGTTTTTAACTTCATAATCTCCGTCTTTCTGGCAGATTGAGATCCACTGTGAGCACCAGAGGTTCCGGATATTTGTGGACGGACACCAGCTGTTTGACTTTTATCACAAAGTAAAATCTTTGGCCTCAATCGACACAGTACGGATACAAGGAGATCTACAGATCACCAAGCTTGGTTAACATCCTGACTCTTCCTGCTCTGCAAGTCATGTGTGAAGCAAGGACTTGATCACAGATGACCTCACACAGACACACACACACACACACACACACGCGTCCGCTTGTTAAGTCATGCCACTCATAACCCAACATGCAGCACTACGGCAAAATAGCAACTGGAAAAAAGTCTTTAGCAGTGACGAGTTAGACATCTGCTTCAATTTCACCCATTTATTTTCATTTGATGATGTGATCTGAGGTGATGATGCTTTGTCGGTGAATGCGTTTCCTTCTGTTTCAGGGATTTTTCCTTGTAGCCCCAGTTTCGTCAGTTCAGGGATCTCACAGTTTATTAACAGTGCATACATGTTGAATTCTTTGGGAATGCTGAGATAGAGTTAGGTGTGGAAGACTTTTCAGGCTCAGATTGTACAGAAGGTAGTTACTCAGGAAAATATGTCTGAGAGTAAGCATTTGAGTGACATTTTCTGAATTGCGGAATAAATCTTTAAAGATTCAGTGTGTGATGAGTAGTTACACCTAATGGTGAGACTGCAGATTGTTCTTCTCAGGCAGTTCAGAATGTTGTTCTTTGTTCACACACAAAGCCAAGGCATTTGCCACAAGTACATATGTAACTGTACTTATTCCAAGGTTACAAAAACCTAACCATTATTTTAACGCAAGTACATACTTTTACAAATAAACTTATGGGTAATTTTATTCAATTTCTGCCAGCAAAACATGTTGCACACTGGAGCTTTAAAATTAAAGTGGGAAATTCTCAAACTTGTGGGCATAAAGATTTTCTGAAATCGTCTGGGGGAAAAACATGTTCATCAAGCTGAAGAATAGACACTGTTTGGTGATGTTTGCTATAAAACTCACAGTATTGAGCCCAAGCAGTGTTTGAGCTCGTCTGAGCTTTTTAGATTCTCTGGAGAGGGTTGTAATTGATTTTAATTTTAGATAAAAACTACATTTAAAAAAAAAAAAGGGGGTTCAGATTCGATATTGACTCAATCCATCTGAGTTTTAGTTAACGCACAGTATTACACCCATCTCTGTGCTGGTGTATCTTCATCTCCATAGGCACTCCCTCACCCTCCCTTGGGTTTATCCCAGTTGTCATGGTTACACACTGCTGTCTCACCAACCTCAATACCCAAAAATGAGGATTATATCATGAAGAGATGCCCCACACTGAATTCCACACTGCATTTGTTTGTAGATAACACTCCTTATCATCATTCGGATTAAAAAATCCCTTGTTGGTGAACAGTAAGGAAAGTTTTGACTATAATATTTTAATAACGTTATTATAAGCCAGCTGGTCTTTTCTGTCAAACTCGGAACACATTTTTAATGCAAACGTCATCTGAATCATTCAATAAAACAATATGCAACTCAATAGTACACTAATTTCAGTAAATAGTTAGAAGAAACAGCAAATCATGCGGACACATTCCACAGTCAACTGCAAAGCAGAAACCGAGCCGGATTGGTTTATTGAATGTATAGTATTCATGTTTCAGTAGTAGCGTAGATGATTACAGTGATGCACAAAATGTTTACTTCATGTCATGTTTTTTTAAGTGGAACGGCTGGTGCTGTTATTTCAACTTTCATTATGACAGTATGTTGTACGTGTTTTATGGCTTAAAAAAAAACAGAGTGAGTGTGCGATCACACATTCATGTTCGGCCCACAGTGGAGCAGATGGATGTAACAAAGCAGTCTCATCCCTGTTTAACACAGCGGGTGGGTTGTTTCGGTGACTTTCATTGTGACTGATTTGTTTTCCTCTGCACAGCACATGTGTTTCTTCACTGAGGCGGACAGAAGGTTATAGTCAACACACACAGTGATGATGGAGTTTACCTGTAAAGAAAACTCATCAGTATTAAAGCTGTCATGTTTTAAGGAGCTTATAGGGTCAGCGCCAACTACGCTTTGTCACGTTGAACTCAATAAGAATGTCACTGTATAGATTTCTGGATATCACTTGCTCATGAAGGGATGATAAGATGTAATTTATTTCTTTATTAATTGGTTATAAATCATTCCTAAGGCTTTATTTATCGCTATTAATGGATAACAACATTAATACATTAAGAATTTGTCTCTTTAGTTTCTTTTTTTTTTTTTAATTTGGTAATAATGTAGTCATAATGTAGGTACATTTTAGTTTTGCAGATATGAATGTTAATAAACCAAAATATGCGAAAGCTGTACTGGTTATTTTTGGTTCAGTTTAGGTGACGGTTGCAAGAGTTTTATAGTGTGTAAACAGGAAAGTAAGTTTAAGCTGGGAGTTAAATCAAATGAAGGCCAAAGGTAGAAAGTGGAGGGGGCAATTCAATATTTCCGTAAAGGAAAGAGCCTAAGCTCGGACCTCAGCACTAAGTACTGGAAACAGCCTCTGTGTTAGTTCTTGCTGTTGTGGGTGCACATGGTGATCATGCATTCATCTAATGCTGTGTCATGGTTTATAAACTGCACTACACAGTGAAGAGGGGCCGACCATAACTAGCTGCTGCAGTGAATTTGGTGTTTGTCGGTAACAGTTGCACTGATCTCACTGCAATGCTACCGGGAAATGATGCGTTCCGTCACTCATTTGCTCGAGCAAACTTGGTTGCAAGTCTTGCTCCCTTCTCTGCGCAGTGAGCCGCTGCATCTACTGTATGTGCTGCACTGACCAAAGCTTCCAATCTCAACTTCCTTGAGGCAATATATGGTCATGGAGCAGGACTTGTTTTCTCCTGGTTGTTTTGAACTTGACAGTTGCTGGTTTATTTCTGAGCACAAACAGGAAATGAGTACAGTTTTGTTAAAAGAGAGCGGTGTGAAGTTCAAGTTCATTATCCAGTGTTACAACAACAACAAAAAAAAAACAAATGTGTGTGAAGAATGGGTTACTGTATTTTACAAGTCTTTTTTTTAATTGCAACACAGTTTTTGCTATGGTTCATGTGTTTTCATTTCTAATGCTTATGTTAGTATACTAAAGCCTGCACTATGCCAATAATGGGACCATAATTCGTAAAAAGACCAATTCTCAACATACAACAGTTAAAGTGTGCATCGTTCCCATTAGGTTTTCTTCACAGTTGGCTTTGGTGAAGTACACGATAAACCAGCAGGGTACTTAAGCTTATTGATTTGGTAGTGTTGCACAATTAATGAGGTACTGTTTTTCATTTAAGGGACCTTGGAAAACCTAAACATATAGTACATTGTGGTTCTTAATAAAATAGTAGGTCCCTGTCTCTGATCTTTTGATAATTATCCCAACCATTGTTAGCTCCTTTTACAAATGATCTAAAACCGTTTAAAAGAAACTGAATGCCCTAGATAAATACATGGTGAAAATAGTGGTCATTCTCCCTTCAGTTATTTAGGATGCTTCTACAGACAGATGCCATTAGATTTCCTGACAATCCTAAACGCTGATGTCCTAAAAACTAATGTGTATTTGACCCAGGACTGTATGTCTCTCTGTTTTTGGACTTTTGGACAGTACGTATTTATTAACATGACCTCACAGGCTTCAGTTTTACATGAGGAATAAAACGCTGAGTTGCGAGCAGGAAGCGTTTTGTCGAGCATGTATAAGTTATTTCTTGTCTGCTTTGTAAACAACAAAGACAGAATTTATTATATTGTAGTTTTTTTTTTCTTTTCATGCTCCAGTCCAGCTTGCGCGTTTATTCTTTGTTTTAAAAGTGAGACTTTCCTTAGGACAGCTTAAATTTATGATGATATAAGACTAAATATTGCTGACACAAACAACAAAAAAAAGAATTTTAACTAAAGTCAATTTGTTTTAGTATTAACAAATGAAACAGCAAATTGGCTTCCTAAGACTTACTTGGCCACGTCATATCATTTTTGAAAAGAAGTAAGCTCATCTGATGCTAATATATTGTGTGGTTGTTCAATAATTCTATTTATTACCAGCAGGATGTGTGTGGTAGCATTATACGTACTGTATTGTTAACATGCCAAGTTTTGCTGTGTATAGGAACGCATTTTCTTTTCTTTTTTTTAAATAAAAGTGAATATTGTTTTGGTTCCAATGTGGACAAATATTCCAATTGTACTTTCATGTATGATGTAAGGATATGTGTGAGATGTGTTGGATCAAATTTTTAGCTGCAAAACAAGGCTAACAAACATTTTATATGTGTTTTCTGGCCGTTTCACTTGTTTTTCCACAAACAGGCACTTTGCAACATAAGTCCCAGTAAAATAACTTCAGATAAAATCCCTAAAAAAATTTGTGTCTTGTACTTGATCAATCGTTTAATGAAAACTGCAATTATGTTGGTCATCTCCAAATGTTTATCCTTTAGGTCCTACTCATGTTTTTGTAGAACAGACAAACAAAACGGCAAAACCAAAAAACTCATCTTGGAATTTTCTGGTGCCCAGCTCATTGCTTAACTCAGTACTAATCAGAGAAAATAAATGAAACAATAATAATTATTATGAATTTATGAATAAAAATGTTTATAGAGCACCATTCAAAACCCTCATTACCTTCACAGGGAGTAATTAGTGTAAGAATAAACCACAGAATTATCTATGAGATGGCCAATCAAAAATAAAACTCAAATGACTCAAATTCAAATAAAACAAAAAAGGAAATGCTCTCCATTAAAAGGCGTATTAACTTAAAAAGCAAATACAGAGTTGGCTGGCCTCATACTCCTGTATCCACAAGTCTAGGTACAACAAATGCTGTGTTAAAGGTGTTTGTAATGTCGTCCTCTGGTTAACTTCCCATCCGTTGCTGCGGTTACCATTTACCTCCCCACCACCTATGTTGCCTCATTAATGCATTTTGTGAAGGGAGGGGATTTAATTTGCAAAGAAACAGCCTGACGTCACAAGCTTCTTTGTGGAGTTCTGGCTCCTGGAGCTGAAAGTGGACAAGTTTCTCCAGGATTTACTGACAGAGCACAAACACTAAGAGAGCAATGTCACAATGAACAAACTCTACCTCAGTGATACCTGCTGGAAAACAGACCGGTTTAGCATGAATTTTAAAGTTTCCCACACTTGCTAAAACACTAATCCATTCTCTGATCAATGAATCAGTGGCCCAAACCCATTTAGTGAACTAATGCTGTATTTTTTTATTTATTTTTTGGCATATTTTTCATTTTCCACTCTTGTTGCGAGTTTTCTCTCGTATCAAAACACATTTTGCACTGTGATGCACTTTTCACGCATCAAAGGAACACAATTGCAGCCCAGGTGTTACAGCTGGTCTGAAAACAGTGTTTTATTTTGAGCACAGATTTTATTTTGAGCACAATTTAGTTTGAAAACTACGGTTTTTGCTTGAAGAAAAGGCTAGAAGTTTTCAAGAAATTTATTTTTAGCAGTTCACAAAAATATGAAAAATATGACTTCACAGCAGGCTTAATGTTTGACGTGAAAATCTGGCAGTAAAGAGACATGAAAAACAAGCCACTTCTAAAGATGCCATTGCTCCGTTTCTTTTAAAATCCTGAATTAAATCCTGAATTAAAACACCTCACGTAAGCAGCAATTAATCCCAATATTTTGGGGAATGACCTACAGATTTGCTCTCTTATATGAGCCAGTTTTATTGTATTCGCTGACTGCAAAAGATACAGAATTGCTGACATTGTTTGGAAAAGAATATCAGCAATTTGTTCCTTTAATTTATACAATGCTTCCTGCTACAGAACTCCAAAGTCCCAAACATGAATATCTACACTCCAATGCCAACAGTCGGAGAATCCTCCACTGCAGCAGGGGGCGCGAGTGAAAATAAATAAAGTGGGTGTTAAGGCCGAACAGGAAGTAGTCGCTGCGATATTGTAATAATTCTGCTTTCACTTCCCGGGGGCGATTGTGTGTATTTTTGTGTGTGTCTGTCAGTTGTCGCTCGTACCAGTTAAATAGAAAGCGTCGTCATGTTGAGGACGCAGCAGCTTCGAATGCTGCTCAACGAGCGGCTGGCAGCGACGGCGGAGGAAATCTTCGGACTGGTGGTGCAGACAGTCGCGGAGTATCAGGATGAGATAGTCCGCTCTAAAGCAGAGATCGTGTGCCTGAAGCAGGAGATCGAGCAGCTGTCCGCCTTCAAAACGGTCAACTCTTCATTCAGAGCAGGTGTGCGTCACCTTCATTTGATAACTGACTCAGAGAAAAGTGTTTCTGCATAAATGTGTGAGGAGGACCTGAGGGGAGAGTCCGTACACCACTGCTACTGTTCTGCAAATCACTTTTATTGCCAGACCCAAGGTCCATTTGCTTGACAAATTTCTAAACATTCCCTCCTGATTTTTAGACAATTTACGATTCAGATTCCAGATACGCCTGTCATGTATCTCTCTCTCTGAGTATATATACAGTGTGTGTGTGTATAACAAAAAATGCCCTGGTCTTTTGAAATCCCTTCATTGGCCCATGATCCATTTTCAAATGCATTTCAAAATAATACCAAGGGCTGGCTGCAGAATACTGAGCCAAACACCTAAATTATACAAGCCTTTATGCAGCCTGAGGTCCTCCAGCAGATCATTACCATCCATCCATCCATCCATTCATCCATCTTCTGCCGCTTATGGGTGGCGGGGGGCAGCAGCTTAAGCAGAGAAGCTCAGAAATCCCTCTCCCCGGCCACTTCATCCAGCACTTCTGGGGGGAATCCTGAGGCATTCCCAGACCAGCCGAGAGATACAATCTCTCCAGCGAGTCCTGGGTCTTCCCCGGGGCCTCCTCCCAGTGGGACATGCCCGGAACACCTCACCAGGGAGGCATCCAGGAGGCATCCTGACCAGATGCCCGAGCCACCTCATCTGGCTCCTCTCAAGGCGGGGGAGCAGCAGCTGTACTCTGAGCCCTGACCGAGCTTCTCACCCTATCTATCTCACCAGCCATTCCTTGGATTAATCTAAAAAGCCTAAAAGTTACCTTTCCTCTGTTCAAGGATCTTCAGTTGTGGAATGACATGCTGGAGATGATGAGGGAAGATAGTGTGTGTGTTTTGCTGCCTATTTGTTTATGTTTCTTTTTTCTCTTTTAACTGCTTTTTTACATTTTGAAAATAGCTCCCCAATAAAGGTAGTGTTGTTATTACTTTTGTAACACAAATCAACTTTTTATTTTGACTATAAAAAGACAGAAAATAATGAAAAAGATCTGTCATAATTTCAAACTGCTCCTGGCAAAAAAAAAAAAGGTATTTGCACTTTAGTAAAAGATCACAGTGCTTCTTCCATTAGTAAATTAAACAGATCTAAACAGAAATGTATTTGTAGTCATTTATTCAACAGCTTTTACTCTGTCTTTGTCTCTGTCCTTTAGACACTCCATGTCCTTCTCAGCAGCCAGACAAGATTCCTTTTGTGGAGAGCAATCAGAGCAGTGACCCTCAGCAGGTCAAACGGGAGCAGGTGGATCTCTACCTTAAGTCAGGGCTGCAGGAAGCCACTTATTCTGAGGATGTTCCTGCACTGGAAAATCAGTGCAGGACAGACCGCAAGCCCTTCCCTTCTCCTGCTATTACTTTGACTCTGGGCGACAACGATGATTGGACTGTTGATGACACCTCGCTCTGTGGTCCAAGTGAAAGCGACACTTTGCCAAAGAACCACAGAAGACGAGCCCAGGATAAAAAGGTTTGCCGTTTCTGCCGCAAGCGGTTTAAGAAGGATTCGGCTCTGATCAAACACGTGGATGAGGTTCACACAGGAGAGAAAGCCTTTAAATGCTCTCAGTGTGATAAGGAGTTTAATCGCAGGGACCACCTGTCTGTGCATTCAAGAGTTCACACTGGGGAAAAACCACACAAGTGTCCTTTCTGTGGAAAATTATTTGCTCAAACCTCAAATCTCAATGTTCACTTGAGGGTGCACACAGGGGAAAAGCCATACTTCTGCAAAACATGTGGCAAAATGGTTGCCCACAGCTATCACCTCAAAATCTGTGGCCTTCCAGTGTCCGCAGGGGAAAAGCTATTTCGCTGTTATGTTTGTGGCAAAAAATTTTCCACTTCTTCCAATCTAAAAGTGCACATGGAGATCCATGAGGCCAGGAATGTGAACCTGACTGTGCAGTCTGATGATCAAGATTGAATTACCATTTCATATTTAAAACATTTCTTATTAATTTAATAACTAATCATAAATGCACTCATGGTCTGTAACCTGACACAAATTTTCCGACTGAAAAAATACCGCCTTTGGTGAAAAAGCAAAGGAAAATAAATTGCCAAGGTCAGGGAACAAAACAGTTCCAGATAACTGCTTTTCGAGTTCAAGGATTAAAGACAACCAGAACAGCAGCAACCAGAACTAACTAGCTGGTTGAATTAACCAGCTGATGGCTCATGAACACTGAGAGTGAAAATATCCAGTAACTGTCTCTGTGATGTTACAGTGCTGTACAATGTTAAATGGAAAGATTATTCTTGACAGTGTCATGGTGGCACTCTGTTCGGTTTGGATTTATATAGGGCCGCAATGATTATTCGATTAATCGGTTGCTAAATTAGTACTACAACTAATTTGTAATCAACTTATTGGTTTGATTTATTATTATTTTTTTTAATTAAAACTAAAATGTGAGTATTTTCTGGTTTCTTTGCTCCATATAACAAAGAAATCATTAAAACGGAATAATTTTGTTTTGTGGACAAAACAAGACATCTGAGAACGTCATTTTCAGGTTTGAGAAACACTGAGCAACATTTTTTTGAATCAATCGATTATGAAAATAATCGTTTGCCCTAGATTTATACAAACATTTTTCTATGTTGACGTGTTGTGGGTTGACACTTGTCTGTGTAACAAAATAAAACCTTTTCTTGTTTTGTTATACTAAACAGCTTATGTGATTCTGGAAATGTTTTTCAGTAGTGAATCTTTAGTAGTGAAAAGTGTTAATTTTCAGTGAAAGACGTTCATTGATCAATAATCTTTTAGCACATTCATTAATTCATTCATACTTATAATAAATACATTTTGGATCTTTGAAACCTGGTTTCACATCATTCCAACTTCTTATCTCAGAAGGTTTTTTCTGATCCAACCCACGTGTATTCAATGAAAACATTATAGAAAAACACACCAGATTCGGTGATCATGTTTACATAATTATATATAGTCATATAACCAGATTACAATGTTTTAGTCACAGTATGTACATAGTGTATACTGAATGTCCCATACAGTTTATGTGGAAGTGAATCATAATAAGACTACATATTTGTAACATGTAACCAGGAATATGAAAGGAATATTCTTCAGCAACCCATGTAAACCATACCATAATCTGGATTATGTCATTCAGAATACGGTCAGTAGGGTGATTATTAGCGTCCATGCAAACACAGTCTTATTTTAAATATGAAGTGAAGTAGTAGTGAAGCACAAAAGGATAAAAAGTGCATGTTCAAATCAGGCAGCACACATATACAGAGCCTTAACAAAGATCATCTATTTCAAAGCACGGTCACTCTGTCCTAAAAGATGGAGCCCGAGTATTGTTACTAACTGTTCTGTGGCCGCAATTGAGTGACTACATTTCCTTAGAACGGAATGTAGTGAGACATCTTAAGTTTGTTTTGCTCTCTTGCCCAGTCTATGCGTCGTGGCTTAACGATGCTGATGAGAGGTGATGGACAGCGACGCTGCACCAGTGACAGAGGAGACGTGACGGCAAAGCAAAGTGAAAGACTGTTGGTAAAATTAAAAAATTCCGACAGACTCTATCGCGAACCAGCAGTTAGTCCCGTTGAAATAGCAAGTCGGCGTTTCTGTCAGGCAGCGCTATCTGGCTTCAATAGCTAGCTTGTGGCAGTGTTAGCTAATCCGTTGTCCTGTAGTTAAGATATACCGGAATGTGTGTGTGTGTGGTTTGAGGCTGTAATGCACAGTTCAGTATCCGTAAACAAGCTAGCTTTGTCCACCTTAATGCAGTGAGGAGATAAAACGAATTTGCAGTTAATATGTTGGAGAAAATATATTAATAAATTGTTTGGTTTAAAAGTCTGCACATAAGGTAGTAGCTGTATTTGCAAAGGTTTAAACTCTAATCCCATGATCCCGATGAGTCTGCTGGCTTGAACAAGTAGCACAAAACAGCGGATACTGTTTCCTGTATCAGTTTACTGAGTCCCTACTCTTTCTTTCCACTCTGGCATCAATGCTAAGATCTCAGTTAGATGTAAATATTTGCCCTAATGATTTGAGGAGACAAAGAAGAGAATAGGAGAAAGGATGAGTTTGTGCATTTGCAGGTTCCTCATTGAAAGTACATTTTAACCTGTCATACATCAAATTCTAACTTTCGAGACGCTGAAACCAATGATGTTCAATAAATGATCAATCACTTAATCCATACTCAGTTTCAATAGAAAAGGAATAGAACTGGCACAACAGGATATAGGTTAAACAAAACGTAAAAATCCAAGATGGAATATAGAAAACTGAATAAATTAGCATTTTCATTAAATAGTAATGTTTCTGTTTCCAGTGTCCTGCAGAACATGTAAAGTCAATCTTTTCACTTTTTTACTTCCCAGGTGCATGAGGCCTTCAGGTTCTGGTAGGAAAACCCATGGAGCCGTACATCATGCCCTTGCACTCCTCTTCTCCCCCTCCACTAGATGATGATGATGATGGTGATGGGGAGGCTGGTTCCGAGGATGATGAGTTTGGAGACTTCGGGGGATTTTCCTGCTCCCCTCCAGACTTTTCCGATTCCGCTAAGCCACCACCATCTAGCCTCCAAGAACCTGCTCCTGCCACTAGGGCAGTCAAAGGCCCACCCACCTGCAACTTAAATCACCCACTTGAACAATTCCAAACTCTATCCAGCCTTGGCTCAAATTCTGTCAGAGGTGAGGGTTTTGGTGCTGAATTATCTTCACCTCTCACAAATGGATATGGTGACATGTTTGAGGCCCGTGATGCTTCTATAGTAGGGACTTTCTCTTACATGGAGGAAACTGGATTTGCTGATTTCACTGTGTTCACAGAACAGGCATCTCACCCTTGGTGCTGTGGCTTCTCTCCCTTAGGCAACCCAGAGAAGTGTGTTGGAGAAGTGGAAGGGTCAAACATGGGACAACAAATCTGTGATTCAGCAGATGAAGTTATAATGGACTCTGAGCCCAGATCTCTTTATGTATTCGAGGCTAGAGAAAATATATGCACTAAGGTCAATCACTGTGAGAAAAGAGATGCAGAAGTCGTGTGCCCATCTCAGGACCACCATCAGCCTCAGGAAGCTGCAGCAGCTTTGGAATCTGAACAGCCTCGTTTTGCAGAGGAAGATACAGGCAGAGATGGGGGCGGCTGGAGGGAAATTAGATGTCGCTTAAATTCGTTACAAACCTCAGAGCTGCAGGAGGATGAAGAGTCGGAGAAGCCCCCGACAGTCAGTGCATATGAATCTGCTTTTGAGGACCTGTCCTCTGTCTGTGAGGATTTCTCATTTGAAGGCATCTCTTCTGACCTGGAGCCAAATGTTTCATCTCTTGCTTCACCAGACAGACAGAGTGACTGGGACCAGACTGATGATGATGATGCTGAAGAACTGGGAAACGGCAGGCTCTCTGACACTTTTGGCAACAGCAGCATGACAAATCTCAACCAAATTGAGGAAGAGAAGTGTTTTCATCAATCCGTGACTCAGGAAACTTCTGCTACCTCCAATCAGTCACATTCTCTAACACGTAGAGGAGATGAATTTGCAGACTTCAACAGCAGTGTTTGGGAGCATCACAGGGACCAAGACTGTGTCCAAGATGCTAATGTACAGGTGCAGACTCTTGGGACCCTCCCGCCAAGTGACAGCTTTGCAGATTTCTGCTCAGCGCCTACACAGGAGGATGGAAAAGGGTCTTGGGCAGTGTTCGAGGATCAGAGTGCTCAAGAGGGAAAATTGTGGACACAGGTCAGAGACCAAGTCAGCAGCCTACAGACTGATGGGTTCACTGAGGAAAATCAGGACAGGTTGCAACAATGTGGGGTTTTAAGGAGAAACAGCTGTCAGGCATGGCACATTTCACTTTGTTTATTTTTTGCTTTTTGTGATGATAAAAAGAGAAAGCCAAATGCTAGAAGATGTTTTGTTTTGTAAATGATTCCTCACACATGTGACATTTTTGGTTCAAAACAGTAAGTATTTATTTCTGAATTTCTTCAATGATCTTTCCTTTTTTTCCCAACCAGGGGTCATTTTTGTGCCGTGTTCAGCAGCTCCTTTGGGCCACTTTCCCAGAGGTAGTGGTCCCAGCTGTGGAAGGAGAGAGGGAAGTACAGAGCCTTGGTGCTTTGCTTGTTGCCCGTCACCTGACTGAGAGTGAGGAGGAGAAGATGCCCGAGCTCAGCAGTGATCAGTGGTGAGGTTAACTACCCCTCAGTATCGAAGGCGGTGGTGATGATGGTTGAAAATCAACATTTAAATGAACCAGAATGAAAACACAAATAACAATTTGATAATTCTTTGTGATAATGGAGTACATAACAGGGATTTTTGCTGTTTTCTTGTCTTCTTCTCTAACAATTTTCCAGGGATCAGCAGGGCCTCTGTTGGCCACACAATGATGTCCACAGTGCAGTTGGCCTCCAGTTTCAGTGGGGTGGTTCCCATACAAATAGGGCTCTGCTCAGGTGCCTCGGTGTGGACACAAGAGACATTGTAAGTTTGCTCAAAACATAAAATCTGCTGTTTTACTTGTGCATCTAATCACAATTCGAAGTTAGTCTGCCACTAGCCTGGTTATTTCAATGACCATCCATATTAATTTTTTGTCTATTTTTTAAGATGCAACCAGGAATTATAGGAAATGTATGTGTCTGTACACATACATACACATCTTGAGCTCTTTTAAGGGGGTCCATCTTCTGTTCTCTCATAGGACACTTGAATACCACCTCTTAAGTACCCAGTCTGTTTGCTCACCTTCCTTTAATTGTGGCTTTGTTGATGAAAAACCATGATTTTAGGTCTGTCAGATGTTGTGATCTTTGGCATTTTGAATAGACTGATGTGATTGAATGTTAAACCATATTGTGTGTTCTCACTCTCTGAAAGGTGTTCATTGGAACAAAGACATCAGTAGCTGTGCCTGCTTTTGCATCCAGCCTGGTGAGTCAACTGAACAGGGTTATGCTTTTTCGTGGGAAGAAAAATTGTGATATTGTAAGATGTTCTCTTTTATTGTTGTGTGGGTTATGGATACAAGACCATACAAACTGTATTTACATTATGAATCCAGCACAAATCTAAACGCATTTGCCTTTTTTTGAATTCATATTTGATTTTTATGATCCATCAGGGAATGTTTGTTCCTACCAAAGATTCTGCACCAGCTGCCTTTTCTACAGAAACCACAGCAGGGACACCCCAAGAAATCCCAGGTCCCCACGTCAAACTGGACCCCTCAAAGGACTCAGTGAAGGTTAGTTCACAGCATTAGGTATACAACAATTATAGATTTTGGCGGTACAGTTATTGTTTGAAGAAAAAGTAAGGTTTCATGGTTTTACAATTATAATTTATTATTGTGGGCCACATGGTTGGTGTAGAGGTTAGTACTCCTGCCTTTGCAGCAAGCCGCGACCCGGTTGAAACAAGTACCTTTCTGCATGGAGTTTGTATGTTCTTTCCGTGTATGTGTGGGTTTTCTCTGAGTTCACCAGCTTTCTCCCACAGTCCAAAAACATGCAGATTTGGGGATTAGGTCTTTAACCTAAAGTAATAGTTAAATACTTGCATCTCTATGCATAACAGGTGAATACATGAAGTTGCAATGTGTTTATCAAATATGTTAACTCCTCTCTGTAGGAGGCGCTCCCTTCCAGGCTGTTGGAGTGGAGCAGCCGTGGCCTCCGCAGCTCTCAGGACGGTATGTCCCCTCGCCGAGTCCCTCATTTCTGGGGCTGGAAATAGATCCTCAGTCATCATTTACACAGCTTCCTCTAAAAGCCAAAACCTTTAAGAGTTTACTCTGGGCTCCTCCGGACTTCTCTTCATCTCCTGCAGAGCATGTCTGCTTCTTTTAATTTATGCCGTGTTTCCCCTCCACACAATGAAAAACACTTTGAGGTACTATTTTTTTTCTTACTCATGAATAGTCGGTGATCCAATATGTAATTAGACAGAAAAATTACCAGTCAGTGCCAGTGATTCCAAAAACGGTTACTGGGGAAACACTGTTCTGGCCTCCCTCTCTCACTCCCTTACTTGAGTGTCTCATCTTTACTTCCTGCCACCTTTACTTCCTCTTATTAATTTATCTCAGTATTTATTAGTCCCAGTTGAGGTGGGAAAACCACAGTGGGGTGTCCATCTTGAAGTGGCTACTGATATGAGTGAAGGCTACTAGATTTAATAGTTTATCAGTTTACCTTTTTAAATTTTTTTTTTGGTGGGTGCTGTGGAACTGCTAATTCTCTCCTTGTGTTAGTACTGTGGTCTGATGTTAACCCATTGCATGCTTATACTACTACACATCTACATTTAGCCTTAAATCTGACAGTACCATGTGATTTTCTGAATTTCTTTTTACATTTTGACAGAATTTATTTGTTTATATTTACATACTATATGGTATGACTTCACCACGTGCTCAGTTATGTTTTTTTTGAAGACTTAGCGAAGACACTAAAGTTATTGTACAAAGTAAAAAACCAGGTTAATAAGCAGCATTTTTGCTCAGGATCTTTTTTTTCAATTTAATTTGATTCATTTTTGGTGATCAAGAAGATCTAACCAGTGATGACAAAAAAAAAAAAGCATGGAGCAGGAATTGGTATATTGTGGTTCTTACATTGTTTACAGCAAATCTACAGAATGTAACACAACATCTTTTATGTCTGTTTTGCTGCTGCATGAGTTTGAAATAGTTAACATGAAAATACATCAAATAACTATATATATAATAAATGGTAAGATAAATATAAAGAACAAGAAAACTTTAGAAAATAAATTCTCATAATTGTCAAACAAAGAAAATCAAATGATATCTTTTACTGTAAGTTATGGGAACTGATTCCCTGACTGTGAGTTCCATGTGTGGCATTACATTGAATTCAGACAGGATTGCAGTTTGCAAGCTGAGGAAGAGCATTTTAGTTTTATTGCCACACAATACTCAAATAAGTAAAAAAACAGAAACAAATATGAAATGATTGAAGGAAAAAATAAAAACCATACAGAAAAGACAGTTTAATTTTTTTCACATGTATGACTGGTAATGAATGTACAGCACTAGACCTGGGGTTTCCCAGGAGCAAAGCAGCATTCAGTGAATTATACAGGTTGAGATTTTTAGTCCTACTTAAATGACTTTACATGTAATTTGTTTAAAGACACCTCACTGAGTTAATTCAGTCAACCAAAAACACAAAGAACACGCACTTAATATAAATGGAATGATTTTTTAATTGTGTGTTATATTTATTTTTAAATCATTATTCAGCCTATGTTTAAAACATTTAGTTTGACATGTGAGGGACAGATGACTTCTCTCATTATAAACTTTATTTCACTCAAGTCAAAAAAGATTTGTGAGACAGCAAAAAAAAAAAAACAAAAAAAAACTTTTGCCTTCAATTTACGCAGTATTCTGTTTTGTTTTTTTCTGTTTTACGCTGTGCACTGAAGCGTATACCATATTCACATGTTGAATAGAATCACATTTGTTTCCAAAGAACTGGATTTTGTGGACAAAATTTATAGCTCCACTAGACTTTAAGTCAACTTTATGATATTTTACAACTACTCCAAGGTGTTTCAGTTAAAGTATTTCAGAGTTGTGCCTTCATACCAGGTATTTTTATTTTTTAAAGAGTCCCCCCAATGGTTTTATTTTTTCAGACATACTGCTCAAATCCAGATTTAATGCACTCAATCCTTGTAAATACTGAAATAAATCAGTTGATTCTTCCTGCTTTAATTTGCCTCTCTTTCCTCAGCTTTTCTCTCTCTTCTTACTGAAAGCAGCATCACTTTTCTTTGGGGAATGCAAAGTTTGAGTATTTAAACATCTTTACACCTTGCGTGGGTTGGTGTTGTTTTGTTTATTTTTAACTAGACAGGAACTTCAAAACTGTTACGATTTCAAAGATGATAATTTCACCTGTTTTTAAAAGTTGCGTCACTTAAAGCAATCCATCTAATTTGGGGAAGAAACATTTGAAAAAGACTTTGTCAATTAAACATCTCTACAAAATGTTACATAGCATATGTGGAAATAGCTTAACCACGGTAGACAAACAGAAAATGAATCCATTTTGCAGTAATGAGACTGAAGCAAGCTTGCAGACTACTGTAAACATTAAGTGAAAGGAACACTTATAAAGAACTGTGACACTATGTATTTGAACAATACCATGTCTTTATTGTTTAAGTGACCTGATGCTGCATGGTGGCCTACTGTGTTTCAGTAAAAGGACTGCACATCAATCAGAGGAACATGCTTCTTCCTCTACTTCACGCTTTTACTTTTATTTCATGACTAACAATGAAGCTTCCCATCCCTCCTCACCCCACAACAGTCCTCACCTGCTGTCTCCCCTTGCTAGCACAGACTACTTTGCTCTCAGCTTGGATTACTTTGGTCCTGAGGAGGAGAGCAGATCCAGCAGCTGCAGCCGTAGCAGTCCTCCACCAGGTCAGCATGTGAAACTGCAGAGATGTAGATTTAGTAAATTGTTCAGTGTTTGATTTAGCTCATGTCATATTGATACACCTGTGACTCCTGTGTAACATGTTTCATTTGTTGGAATCAATAACGTGTAAAAGGAGTTGACCGTGAGCTCTATGAGTTGACCGTGAGCAAAATGGAAACCAACAGTGACAGCTGCCACCTAGAGGACATGTTGAATCGCCTGATGTCTGCTGCAGAGAAGACCAGCACCTCAGTCAGGTCAGCTCAGGTGTTAAATGCATCCACAATGAACACACATCAGACACATTTGTCTTTAAATAGTCATGCTGTGTGTGTCTGTGCCCTCAAGGAAACCACTACAGGACGAAGAGCTGAGTGCAGAGGCCAGCAGGGTGGTCACTGGACTTCCTAACTTATCCTTTATGAAAGCTACTGTCCTCATGTTCCCAAGCATCCTCATACCCAATGAGTCCTTTGTTTTAGAGTGATCTTTTACACACACACACAGTTTTTTATGAATTCAGCCACATTCATTTCCTGGAGACTTGGTCTAAACTTAACCATAATTACTACTGCCTTGACCCTAACCTTAATCTAACCCTAACCTCAGTTTAACTTTAAAACATGTATTCACCTTAAAATGTACTAATTAACATTGTGGGGACTTGATATTTGTCCCCATAAGGAAGACAAGTCCCCATAATGTGACTGTGTAAACCTATTTAGGTCCCCACGACTTAAGGAATACCAGGTAAACAAACACATTTTGGTCAAACTACTTCACCTGCTGGCCATCTGCAGGCATAGCTCTAAAAATGTTGACTGTTGACTACTAGAGAGTCAGAATAACTTCATGTGTGTTGGCACATGCATTAATTTTCAATGTGTAGTATACAAAATATTATAATATTATAAACATTTGAAGATGCTTTAAATGTGAAACAGCATTGTTCTTTGATGAAAATGTATTGTTATATTAGGCTTGCCAATTAGATTTCTATTCCAGTTTGTCTTCCTGTTTTTACATTACTATATTTCCACAAAATGTTTGAGAGAGATCTCCAGGATATTTTGAACACATTGAACAAATAAAACAACATATTTTTTTTACATATTTTGTAATATAGGTCAGCTGTGGCTTTTTCACTCCTACCTACAGTGCATATCACTTTTTCCACTGAACAACTTATGTGTTTTTATATTTATTTTCATGTAAAATGTTTGAGCTTTTATACTTTCAGTAACATGTAAAAATAAATTGTGCCTGCAGCATTATGTATAGAAAAAATCTTCATTGATTTTGCATTAAATATTTCTCATGTATATACTGACTCACCTTTTTTTATTTTAAATTATGATTATTGTATGATTGTTTTATAAACATCTTGCTACTGATATTGTAGAAATTACAGTATCACCAAATGTCTATCTTGCCTTATGAAGGTTTTGGTTCATTATTTTATTCTAGAATATATCCACTTGTGGTTTTTTTTTCTGAAGGTTCATAAAATTGCGGAAGTGTGTATTTCACCCTATGCAACCTGAACCTTTTATTTAATAAGATACTTATTTTATTTCTCTTGTTCCTCGTATTTCTTGAGATAATACTTTTTCATCTAGATGACACATTCCTAACATCAAGACTAAAGAAGAATAACTAAATAAGTGTAGCAGGGGTCAGGGGCCTAAACCTGTAAAACAGGTCAAACTCAAATTACCCTGGGGCAGCCAAGTATCTGATCAATTGAAAACCTTTTTAAAAGCAATTATTCAGTAGGAGTGGGCGTTGTGAACTTAGATTTATATTACAATATTCTATAATGATATCGCAATGATAGATTTTTTTTACAGAATTTCAAAATAAAAGTGTGGACATGGAACGAGACAATGAGGGATTTAATTTGTATACAGTGCAGCAAAACTAACAGGACTAACAACCAATAATAATTCGGAACAACCACAGGAAGACACGTTCAAAGCGACAGCAAAGAGACAAATAAACAACTAAAAAGAATAACAAAATTAAGGACACAGGCAAACAGTCAACAAGGGGGGACAAATTACTGTAGGGAAAATGACCGAGATACAAAAAGAGACAGTCGTGGGACACAATACGACTACATAAACTTCAGTTTACCCACTCAAAGTGAATCGAATTGTATTCAAATACAATTTAAAATTGTATTCCCCACCAGTCCATAAATATGCATTAACGACAATGAATCAGTGTCTTGGAGGGAGTGGCTGCTACTCGAGCGGCTCCGTCACCGGATGAGCCCCGTTCCCTTCCTCCTCACGGCCGGGTTGGTGTGTCTTCCTTCCGGCTTGCTGAAGAAAGTTGAGGGAGGTTCAGCAGTAACTGGGCTTTTTAATAATGGATAGTCAGGGAAGGAAAGTGGTGGTCTGTGACAATGGGACCGGGGTAAGTTTAGCACCGTGGGTTGACGCACTATTAGCATGTGGCTTTGTTGAAACGATGCCGTTTGTGTCGAACAATTTGCCGAAACAGGAAGTGGCGGTGTCACAGCGTCCAAGCTAGCTCGCGTTAACTGGGTGGGTAGCTAGCGAACTCGTTAGCTTGCTAATTTTCATTCATCCAGACCCTTCACGGAAATGCCACACATACTGTGTGATATTGTGTGTGCGACTGCTGAATACACAGTTATAGTTCCAGCTCTCAACAGCTGCGTGTACCCCTTAATTAAATAATGACTCATTACGGCCAATGGTTATTAAGCTACGGCAGCTAGCGAGCTAGCTTGTTAGCGTTAACAGCTGACTGGATTGTTCAGTCACTAATTTCAGTGATTTCGTTTTGCAAACTCTGCACATCGACTGTTTCCGCTTTGGTTGTGCTTCGAATGACCAGAGCAGCAGCTGAATAATTTGTCAGATGTCAATCGTCAGGTGGGTGCAACGTTAGCTGGGCCGTGTCAGTTGAATTGTAGAACCACCTTTTAAACAGCGTTTTCCTGCACAGTAACAAATGCCCGTAGAGAATTGTCACCCAACTGCCTGTTAGTAAAAAATGTAGACCCTAGGAAGAACATAGCTAAGACGATTCATTAAAGCTGTGTACTTAAATTTTACGTTATCGTACGCGTTTTTCCATTTTCATTTTTGCTGAATGGTAAAGTGTTCTTTTCCGTACAGGACTTATACATTCATTGCTTTTCCCCGAATTTTGGTTGGGTTACTCTAATTAAACAAGATTGTTGCATTCAATCCAAACCACTGAACGACATACACCGGTGCGTCCTAACATTAAAAGGCGTTATCTCTGTATACCATGGTAAACGCTGCATAATGTACAAATGCCTCTACTATACAAGTTGTAGCATGAGTACTGCAATTGAGAATAGTTAAATGGAATGCAAGGGTGTTTAGCTAAACTGATAACTTATTAGTATTACTCTGAGTCAAACAGGAACCACCTTCTACATAATCTCTTTCCTTCTAGTTTAGTTTGATGGATAGTACAGTATGCAAATTCTTTGGTTTGTCTATCTACCTATAAGATATTCCTTTTAGAAAATGAATATAAAATATATGTGCATTTGAAAATGTATGTACATATTTAAAATAACTGAAATAAATGGAGGGAAGTGGTACACTGATCAGTTTAAACATTAAAACAAATACTTTTGTTGCTGATGTATCCCACTTATGGGTTTGCTCTTGTATGTTCTACTAGATTTTACTTATTTTTAGATTAGATTACATTAAAAAACAAACAAGTAGTCCTAGGTGTGTCATCTGATAAAACAGTTATTAAGCTTCAAATACGTAATACATGGCTGTTATGACTGCACACTTTAGGGATCGTCATAGTGTTTTCTTATCACAGTCTAGTTAATTTTAAGGGACTTCCAAACTTCTTTTGTTTGGACAAAAAGTGTTTAAGCCATACTGCTTATACTGTGGTAAATGATTTGCTGGTATGTTTTACAAATCATTTACTGCACATAGGTGATCTTGCCTCTGCTAAAGCTAAGGTACTTCCTGTCTGAATCTTGTCAGCATTTAAAGAGGATGTTGCCTCAGCATGTTGCTGACTGATGTGACTATTTTCAAGAGCATTTAGTGGAAAATTTTTTTTAACCCATTTCACAGTTGAATTGAAAAGCATAGAGGAAGTGAGTCTGAACAATTGCCAGCCATCTACACATTTTCTGAGCACTTCACACCATAGCCCAATGTAAATCCTGACAGTTTAACACTGTGTATCTTGTGCATGTACCATTTAAAAAATATATAAATAAATAAATAAAATAAATAAATAATAAAAAAATAAATAAAAAAGACAACTCTTTTGTATGGTTTAAATGGAAAATTTTCTTAACTTCACCATAAATGGTGAAGCCTGAGCTGTAAGATAATCAAGCTGATAGTTGCCTCACCTTTTACTATTACAGTCTTCAACCAGATTTATCTCTGTGGGGGTGGAGGTGTACAGATTCTGAAATTATACCACTAATATATTTATTAACTAGTAATTTGACATAATTAAACTGCATGTTGGTTCATTCTTGGATTAACTCATTCACTCTGACAGATAAGATGTCTGGAGTCATGTACTTCATGTACATGTGCTTTTATGCAAGACTGGAATGGGTCATATCAGAAGTAGTATAAATGTACCATCTAGCATTTAAGAAAGAACACAAAATCTCACAGTATGTACTGTGTTGGATTTAAGTAATAAAAATGTGGCTTAATATTATAATATTATAGCTACAACAATGACCTTAACATTGGTCATTGTTGTAGCTTCATTAGCATAAATGTAAGTTCAATGAACAGTGAATGCTTTGACTTGCTGGAATTTATGTCCATACAGCACTGGTTATAGTGTTATATTGGTTATGACTATCATGCTATTAGATAAAATATTGGATTTTCTACTATTGTGTTGGAGACTAAAGTGTGTTAGGACCTTACATCTTTGAACACCTTCACATAGGCTATAAACCTTTTCGCACTGATGCACTGGATGTTACATTTTTAGCACAGTGTAATTGCCAACTGTTGTTGAACTTGAGTTGAATTGAATACATTTTGTCTTGTTGTATTGCACAGTTTCATTATTAGTATGTATTTGTGTTTTTTAATCATCTTTGCATTTTTCTTTTTCCCTTTTTAGTTTGTCAAGTGTGGCTATGCAGGCTCCAACTTCCCAGAGCACATCTTCCCTGCACTTGTTGGGAGGCCCATCATCCGCTCCACAGCCAAAGTGGGAAACATTGAAATCAAGGTATGGCCTGATATTCCTGGGGTGACTTTTTTATTTGACAAGGAAGCTTTGATTTCAGATACAACACGGTCAGAGAACAAATGATTGGACAAAACCTACAAACAGGAATGAAAAAGACATTAAATTACATTTAACAGAGAATATATATTTTTCAGTCCTCTATGTAAATACAGCTCCTACTGTCCTGTAAGTATGAATGAGATGAATGTTTTCTCTAGAGCACCCTGCCATGTTTGATTTCTTTGAATCAGTACTCGAATATGTTTCAAGATTGGTTCTGTTGACAGAAAAATGTAATTGTCACAATCCCTGTTATTTTAGCATGAAGCCTGTCACTACCTCTCTCCTGGTTTTCCAGTTTTGTTTATTCATATTTATTTGTCCCCCCCCTTTATGTGCCCCCCTCCCCAACGATGAAGTAGAATTCCCAGAAGATGGTAAGTTCAGGTTGGTGTGTGCCTCCTGTTCTTGCCTGCTCCAGAGAATTTTGTCATGTTTTGATATCAGTAGAAAATTAAGCCCCCTTACTTTGTTTTGATTTGTTTTCTTTCATATTTGTTTACTCACACATCATCCCAACTAGCTTGCTGAGTGTTTAATGCTCAGTTTAAGATCTTTTGGCTGAATGAGTGGCACAGAGTTAGATATACACAACCTCATGTTAATAGACTTCTTTTTTCCAGGCTCATTGTTGCAGAAATAGTTGTGATGAATCATAGACCAACTGTTATTGATGGGGAGCTAAAAGAGATTTTGGAACACTTCCATATTCAAAGTGTCTGATCTGCGAGTGGATCCTGACAGCTAACAACACCCCCAAATCCTACTGCTATTTAAGGACTGAATTAATCACTACAGTTTTCAGCTGAAAAGTGTTGGTTACAGTTTGGAAAATTTATGCCAAATATTAAATGTTTGGTACCTGAAAGCATCATAAATTTATTATCTTTACATCATGAAATTATGTGCATATTTAATTAGAGTGCCATGTGCCATCAAGTTGCTTCTCTAATCTGCAAGTGTTTCACCTTTGTCAAGTACAGAGGAAGTGTTCACACAAAAGGATGCACGGCAGGCAGCTGCAGTTTAAAGACAGAAGCACATCTGTTTTTCTGTTTTACTTATTTTCATTGAGACCACATGGAATTGATGCTTGTGAGATGACTGGCACTCTGTTAATGCCAAAGCACACAGGATGAACCCATAAAATGGCTGCCTTCACAAGGCTTTTGAAGTCCCCATGTGGAACGTGAGATGCTTGACTGTGTGGCTAACACTGAGCTCTAACCCAGAGGTTGTTTACTTTGCCAGGCTGCCTTGCATGCAGCTAGTTGAATGGTATTAAAACAAGTGGATTAATGTAGCCAGAGGGAAGTGTTTCCAGGTGTAAATGCATGGGAAAATTATGCTTTTTTTGCATGCTGGGTATTTGAATTTTTAAGTGATGAGTTACACATCTCTCTTGGACAGGTGACCTGTCTTCATTTGAGTGAAGATTGAATTGGCTCTTGCTCTGATTTTAGCTGACCAGTAGGCTTGAAGGGGCACGTTGAAATAAATGATAATGTAGCCCAAACCAATACTTGGAGCTCATCCCTATTGCAAATGCCACTGAACTGGGCTTCACAAGTAAAGGGCTGTGTCATTGTGCTTCTTAATACTTATGTTTTGATGTTTGACCACTTACTCTAGGACCTGATGGTTGGGGATGAAGCCAGTGAGTTGCGCTCTATGTTGGAGGTCAACTACCCCATGGAGAACGGCATCGTCAGGAACTGGGATGACATGAAACACCTGTGGGACTACACCTTTGGCCCGGAGAAGCTCAACATTGACTCTCGCAGCTGCAAGATCCTGTTGACAGAGCCCCCCATGAACCCCACTAAGAACCGTGAAAAAATCATTGAGGTGTGTCGATGTTTAGTGCATCATTATGGTTGTAGTTATGCGAGTGGAAATTAAAAAGGGGAAACTGGCTAGTTTTTGCCATTTACTGTGTATCAATATTAGTCACTATTGACCCCCGCTGTCCCTCAAATTCTTGTAAAGGGCCTCTATGTCTCTACGGTGTTTCCCTTTCTGCTAGCATGTAATACTTTTAATAACCATAACACTCTCAGTTTGAGACATCCTTGGTTCATACATTAAAGGAAATGTATTTTAAGGCATTGCAGAAGTGCAACTTAATCCTCAGTGAAGTGATTTGAATATGTTACTTCTATGTTTTTCTGCCAGTAACTTTGAATGTATGTTTGCACATAAACTGTACTGCAAACTTTTGCTTTATTCAACTAAGTAATATTTGTTGTTGCTCTCTAACGTGTCCGACAGGTAATGTTTGAGACCTACCAGTTTGCGGGAGTCTACATTGCTATTCAAGCTGTGCTGACCCTGTATGCCCAAGGTAAGAGCACATGTCCTTCCTGGAAGTTATGGATCTGACCAACAAACAATACTAAAATCTTAATTACATGCCTAGAACTATGCAGACTGGCAGTGATACAAACTTGCAGCAGTGTGAACACTTGTTAAGTACCATGCTTTAATAGATTTGTCTGGTCATTATTAAGAAAGACTAATTGATTCAGTGTCATACTGTAATAAAGATCTCGTCCTCCTGTCTACAAAAATTGATTTTAGATACATTTTTGAAGGTAGAGTAAGGGAGGACAGTTCCACTGCCTCATACAGTACCTGAGCTACCCGCCTGGTTCCGGATATAATTTAGGATGTTACAGTTGAGATCATGCTAACATTGCTACCATTGTGTACAGTGAATGGTTGATGCCTTTATTCACAATGCAAAAAATAATTTGCTATTTCAGTGCAAGTGTTTGTCTTCTGTGTAAAACTACACCTCACAACAGCATAAAAACAATTAGACTTTCAAATTAATTGCTTGAAAAGAAAAATCGCCCCCAGTGTATAAACACCTTCAGGCTTCTCACTGAAGTGTTTTTGTGTGTGTTTACTTTTCATTGCAATTGTGTCAATATTCTTTTGTTGGAGTGTTTAACTACCACACCTTTGTCACTTAGTTTGAAGATTTTTTTTTGGGAATATTCCAATACCAGGTGATTGTTTGACATAAAGTCTAGACAGTCACATGAAAATCACTTGACAACGTGTAGGTTACACATGCAATGCTCCACCCATGGTGTGCTTGAAGCACACGATCAGATGAACTCAAACTTCATGTGATCTGTGCAATACTTAGTCTTCAAATTAATTACCAACTAATGGGCAACTGGTAAATTTACATAAAATGTGGTTCAAGCTTCTTTGTGTTTGAACGGCCAACAAGTCTAAGTCTATCTAAGTTCTACTTTGCTCATTTTCTGCTCAATATTTTTCCTCTGGGAATCCACTTAAATAACTGCATGATTCAAATTTTAGAACATGTCCTCATTATCTCAAACTGCCTTTTGAAGCAATTTCTCATCTGAGCTGCTGACTGAAACTAATAGCATTACCTCAGGCCTCCTAAAGAGCCCAAAGCTAATGTTGCTTGCAATTATTTAAATATTCCTTCATTGTCTTACAGTTGATCTAAAATTAACCAATTATCATATAATTTAATCTTTAAGCCGCAATCCATAATTTTCATATTTCCATATTCCATTACTCGTTATTTTGAAAAGGCAGTGATGTGGCATGTTAAGTCCTCCTGTCAGGAATTAAAGAGAACATTCACAAATTAAATTTCCGATGTTTTTTGGTGTGTCCCTGTGTCCTTCCCACATCTAAACATCACTAAAGTGTCACAATAAACACTTCAGCCACTTCTGAGAAGGGAGGGCTTCTGTTTACCTATGCTCGAGCAAGTGGTTTTGAAAAGTCAAGTTTAATTATGTAACTAGCACATTTGCCATACATTGAACCCTCCCGGTCATGGGCATGAACATTGAACCTGAAGAAGAAGCAGCACCATGGAGCAGTCAGTCAGCTGGTAGCAATCACAAGCTAGTGGGAATGCACCTGGTAGCTGGCCAATCACAAGAGACTCAATGTTCTTGGGGGCGGGCATTAGCTCAGAAACAGAGTGCCTGTTCAGAGGCTGGCAGAGAGCAGCAATAAACTGGCTTAATCTGAAGAGACTATGAGGTTTTTGACCATAAATATTATTTAATTTATGTAAGTACACATCAGTAATCTCGATTTTTGGTTCAAAAAGACCATTCTAACCCTTTAAAAAAAAAAAAAATCATTTTCTGATGTTGACAAACGACTACAGTAGATCAGTTTTTCCTGTTGGTGTCTCACTACTGTCCTATTGGTTCTGCTGGTTTTATCATGAACTAATTTATTTAAGGTCATCACATGGGCAACTATTGGGTTACATTAGGGGTGAAGTAAGTAGTAGTTAAGGTTCATTTAAATTTCTGTAAGTCAGTGTAATGTCTTCTGAAGTAATGGAATTTGTTTTTTGTTTAAGGCCTTCTGACTGGTGTAGTAGTGGACTCAGGTGATGGTGTGACACACATCTGTCCAGTGTATGAAGGATTCAGTCTGCCCCACCTGACAAGGCGCCTGGACATCGCAGGCAGGGACATCACCCGCTACCTCATCAAGGTACCTATGCTCTGAGTGACACAGGGTAACAGAGAACACAAAAGAAGTGGCATAAACAAAATAGTTAATGGAGACTATATAAGCACAAAAAGACTGTTCAAAACACAATTAAACTAGCGTCTTCCTTGGACGCTTGGCTGTAAATATCCATTCAGATTCAGAAAACTCTATTTATCCCGGCCGGGCGATTGAGGAAATCATAAAAAATCCATAAATAAGCCGCATCACTCTATAAGCCACAGGTGTCAAAGCATGGGAAAAAAGTAGCGGCTTATAGAGCGGAATTTACGGTACTAATTTAATGCATTTTGCTGACAAAGATATTGATGTTAGGTCTCTTCTAAAGAGATCATAATCATAACCCAGAATTTTGGTAGACTGGCATTAGTAGTTGCATTCCGATAAATTATTGACCTTTGTCATCCTATATCTCGTTTCTCTGTCAGTTGTTGTTGTTGAGGGGTTATGCCTTCAACCACTCTGCCGACTTTGAGACTGTGCGCATGATGAAGGAGAAGCTGTGCTACGTAGGCTACAACATTGAGCAGGAGCAGAAGCTGGCGCTGGAGACCACTGTGCTGGTGGAATCATACACGGTAAATATTCAAACATTCCACATAAATAACAAATCTACAAAGATTTCTTCATTTACGTTGGTAGATTTGAAATAGCATTGTTTTAGTTAGAACAAATCTGTGCATCAGTGCATAGGTTCTTGGTACATCTGTCACCTACAGAGGAAGTTGATGTGTTTCTTTACAGGGTGGTTTAACTGATGCTGACCTTATTTGTAATTTGGTCTTTGTGGTTACCATTTAGTCTAGTGAGACTTTGAGGAGAGCGGAGACAGAGATGGTTTTATTTTTAGGTTGTAAAAAATTACAACAAAAACACAAAATTCACTTAAAATTAGGGACATGTTGAGCTACTGATTTTCTTTTAGACAGATTTTACCCATTTCCAAGCCCACAGGGCTTTTCCCTTTTTCTTCTCTCTCTCTATATACAGTAAATAAGTTTTTTTTGCATGCCACATGCACACAAGCTTCACATTTCTGCTTAAAATAGTAACCCTGTTTAAAAAATTACTCCAAAGTGTTTGTTATTTAAAAGTGGCAGTAAGTACTCAAAACTAATGGGGTAACTAAATCTGTTTCTGTTCTGAGCTAAGTAGACTACCACTGGCCCATTGTTGGCACCAGTGGTCCAGCCAGTGCTGCTGACTAACTGTTTTCTCTAGGAGTTAAACATATGGGGCTGCACTGCTCCTCCTCCAGGCTTGCTTTTCTTTCCAAGGCCTTTTCCCTCAGAGGGAACCACAGAATCTAAACGCAGCACCTAAAGTCTGTGTTACTGCACGCCTTACCGAGCACATGTTGTGTCTCAGAGCTCACTGTGACCATGTGTGTTTGGGTTAGTGTAGGTGAGTGCATGCATGTGTGTTTGTAGGCATGTGAACGTGCAGATGTGAGCATCATTATGTGTGCGTGAATGTACCGAAACAAGGAGGGCAATGTAATCGGGGCTGAAGAGCCCTGAACTGTATGTAACATCATTTCCTGTGCAGCCACATTGCGGCTGAGGCTGGGCTCTGCTTCCTCCCACTGCCCTCAGCTGAATGAAGCCTTTTTATAGTCACAGACATTAACTCTACTTCATCTGGAGCCTGCATTCTCTGTATGCTTATTTTCCACAACATATCAGTTAAAAAAAAAAAATCAGAAAATCCTTTATTCTTACATTCAAGATGTAAACCATTTTGTGTTTTCTGCCAAGTCATGTATTAATCCTACATCTTTGATGATGTCATACTTTTTTCCCATCTCTTTTCATGTCATGCCTACCAAACTCCAACAGCTGCCAGATGGCCGTGTGATCAAGGTGGGTGGAGAGAGGTTTGAGGCCCCTGAGGCCCTGTTCCAGCCGCACCTCATCAACGTGGAGGGTGTCGGAGTGGCTGAGCTCCTCTTCAACACCATCCAGGCGGCCGACATAGACACCAGGTGAGCACAGTGCATAGCTACTAAGTTGCCTTTACTTTTCTAAAGTTAAGGCATAACATTAAAAAAAATCCCAGTACACACACACAATACGCAAAGTGTTGGAGCAGTACATTGCCCACTGAAGCACTGGAGGGTTGTAGACATCTAACACTGCTTTTCTTTCACAATTAAGTTCTTTATGGAAAGTATGAAAAATGACCTTGGCTTTGTAAAATAGTGGAAAATCTTTTTTTTTGGTCAGGGAACACTTGGAAATCCAATACATTATTAATATTTATTTCCTGAGTTGAGTTCACCTCGAGACACGAGGAACTTGGGAATTGTGGCCTTTTGTAAAATATGACAATCTGCCTGATGGAAGGAGAAACCAGTGACATCACTAGTATGATTTTTAGGGCCGGGTTAGGGATTTACTTGTTATTAATTAGGCATTATCATGGATGCCATGTGTACCTTGCATTTTATGTGCCGATAGTGCACATCCTCAGAGATTAATCTTAGGCATACTTACAGAGCAGTAGGGGCAGTGCAGAGGGTAGAATAGCTGTTGTTGTATCATAGCTGATTTAAGGGCCTTGCATACGAGTTATCATGGAGCCGCACTCACCTTTTTTATATTCAGTGTCGAACTTGGTGTGCCCCCTAATGCTCCCTTGTGTACATATTGCTGATGTATTCACCTGCTCTCACCCTCTTTATCTTCTCTTCTCATCAGGCCTGAATTCTACAAACACATCGTGTTGTCAGGAGGATCCACCATGTACCCAGGCCTGCCTTCTCGCTTGGAGAGGGAACTCAAGCAGCTGTACCTGGAGCGTGTGCTGAAGGGAGACGTGGACAAGCTTTCGGTAAGAAAGTGTCCCCTTGACCAAAACTACTCTATATGGTTAATGACCTGTTAGTAATCTGCATTGTGCATACATTACCACCAGGCGGTGCCAGAGGCCAACAGACAGAGATTTCTTATGAGCACAACATATGTTACAATCTATTGGGCTTCAGTTCCCAAAGTTAAAATATTTGTTTTGGAAAATTTTGACTTCATCACATTTAGACACACATCTATTTTGTAAACAAAGCTCTTTAGATGACTTATTAGTTCAATAGCAAGTCATTATGTGCTTTACGTTTTTTGCCTACAACTGCAACTGACCTCACTTTTTCTCAAAATATTTGTATCATTCTGTAATGACAGCATGTGTTATTCGCATCTGTCATGAAAAGTATCACAAATGTTTATAGTGTCTCACAAGTCTTCTGTCTTCTTTAATAAATCCTCAAAGACTCACTGCTACAGCCTTGTTTGTGTTAAAGGTGGCCCTTTATTTGTAGTTAAATCTTTTATGGGGGCTGTGGTCAACTTAAGGTCATGGTGATTACAATGGATCCAAGACTAACAAGGTTAATCCAGCTGCATATTCCATAAACCTGCAGTTTTTTTTAATGCCATCAGTACTTTCAATACTCTCCATTAGATTGTAGTTTTCACCCTAAACTGTTTGTTGCACACATGTCTAAACATAACTGCGGAGACCAACAAACAGAAGCAGTGTCTTTTGCCCTATTTGGTAAAAAAATATGAGCGTTTGGACAGACTGATCATACAGAGTATTAAAGCGGATTGTTACAGCAGCTGTTTAAGATGATTACTTAGGTGTTTTTCCTTGTTAAAGTCAGAAAGTTGAATCCAATGGGAAGTGAAGCTAATTAGAATTGTTAACCCAAAAAAAATCGCTTTAAAACAACACCATGCAACATTGTAATCTTAAAATTGGCAGTGGGAATAATCTAGGTACCCCACTGTTTTTTTTTAATGTTCCAATTATTGGTTCCTCTCCATTGAATCATCACTTTGATGAGCTGTTGACTTGTGCTAATGAGAACTGTGCTTCTGCACCCGAACCTTTGTCCTTGCACTATGCCTGTTGCCTATACTATGTCTGGTGAGCAGGGAGGATGTATGTGTATATTAATGATAGTCACTGAGTAAAAGTTCCAGAACCATGAGTTGTGCTGAACCGAGGTCGGACATAAAGACATAGAAGTCATCAAAAATCGGTTTATTTTTACGGTGCTGTCCTTGCTGCAGAAACGGCACGTGTAGCCAAAGTTACATAGTGTTGCTTTAACAATGCAACGTAATGTGCATAGCGTTACTCATAGTGAGGAACTTGCAGAACTATCACTTGACTCTTCAGCTCTCCTTAGTTCAACAGTCCTTTTAACATCTGTAATCATATTGTTTAGAAAGGAAGTCCTAAATAATTTCTGTTGTGGTTCTAGTTCACTGCTCACATAAGTCTTGTTTTCTTGTGCAGCAGGCAGCTGTGCTCAGACATTTCCCTCGAGACTCCATGCAGACAGAGTCAACTGATTGGTTAATGTCAGGTGTACAGCTTCTTAGATTTATAGGTGGTAGCAATGTTTACACACAGCGTGTGCCCAGTACATTAAGGTGAAAATATACACGTGCTACTGATATCTCCATGAATATGAAGACGAGACTTGAAACTGTTAAAATAATGTACACATTAAAGCATTAGGCCTCCACACAACACTTAAAAAAATAGACATACAGGATACATACAAGAGTAAAAGACTGAGTGAGGGGAAAAAATCAACATAACCCCATTTAGAATTAATAAAACAAATTTGTTGTCGAGTTTTGGCAAACCATGGGCGCTTTGCACAGCAGCCATTTTGATGGGCCGTGGTAGAAAAATCACAGGTGTGAAGCTTCCTCAGTTTCAGTTTGCACGCTGGTTCACTGCAACACTGTCTTGCCTTCCATGAACTGAACAGAACCGTTCATCAAAATGGCTGCTGTGCAAAAGAGCCCATAGGTGCTAAAAAGGCAGATGCTTTGTGTGTTGTGTCGTGTTGACCTGTACAGTGAGGGTTTGGTCTCATGTGAACATCTTAATCTATGTAAATACTGTATAATGTAATGCATAATCATGGAATTGTCAGCAGGCCTGATTTTCCGAGTGAAATTGCATTTTAAGTGTGTTGTTTTTTTCACCGTCATATTGATACTTTGTTTCCTGTGAAAGACCAGCCCCTCCATGTTTGTGTGGGCCCCTCATTTTATTCTTCTAACAATTAATGTCTCAAAATGACTGCTGTTGTCTGTTTCAATATTTATTAATGTAGTTAAATAATAAAAAAAAAACCCAAAAGTTTGACTCTGTAGAAAAACAAAAAGACCTGTATCATTTCCCACTTGAGGAAAAACAGAACAATGGGCCACTTTGAGCAGCACTGTCAACACTGCAGGAGTCACAGGTCTTTTCCTTTGTTCCACAGGATCTTCTCATGAGTCTTTGTGTCTCCCCCTTGTGTCTTGTAGAAATTTAAGATCCGTATTGAGGATCCTCCCAGGCGAAAGCACATGGTGTTCCTGGGCGGTGCCGTACTGGCCGACATCATGAAGGACAAGGACAACTTCTGGCTGACCCGAGAGGAGTACCAGGAGAAAGGAGTCCGCGTGCTGGAAAAACTGGGAGTCACCGTCAGATAAAGCTCTGAACGGACACAACCAAGCAAACACACACATTCGAAGACACACACGCACACGCATACATGACTCGCACACATTTCCCTCTTTGCCCCATCGCAGAGTATATATCTATTTATCCCTCTTCTTTTCTTTATCTTTCGGCTCTTGATTCTCCTTAAACATCTAAGAGAATTGAGCCGTCGCCTCCTCTCTTGATCTTTCTCTCCTCTCCTTTCAGTGTCTCTTCTCTCCTGGTTTGGGGTTGGCTCACACTTTTTCTTCGCAAAGCCCTGATTTCCACTTTACTCCTCCGTTAAATACAATAGAAGGGTTAACAACACCCTGCTGGAGTATTTTGGAGCCTGAGTTTAATAGTAGTAGTGATGGAGATGGTTAAAACCAGTGTGGGTGTCGTATAGTAAAAGCTGTGTTTTTTTTTTTTTTTGTTTTTTGTTTTTTTTTAACCTGCAGTCATGTCTGATGGGAATTTAGCTTTGGCAGATGAAGCCACCAGCCTTTCAGAAACACGGGCTTTCTCCTTTGATTAAATGTACGGAGAGGAGAGTAAAATTGATGCAAAGTTTTTAAGTAACTCGTAAGCGTCTTTGATATCAGGATCCACCACAAACAGCCACGGGCCACTTTCAGCTACTGTTCCAGGTGAGCGAGAACTGATCACGCTTCATGTCCGTTTTTATAAATGATATCACAACTTTTTCTGTACTGGGAGAGGGATTCCTCTTTTTGTTGGATGTTTGTGTTCATTTATATCTTTAAATCAGATTATTTTTTTTTCCTCCTCCTTTGTTGCTGTGCACTGCTACCATTGTAAATGGGGTGTATAGTGGTAACAGAAGTTCCTCCTTGTTTTTATGAAGAATTGATGGTTGATTTATAAAGGGACAAATAAGTGAAGTAAAAACCCCTACGTTGGACATCAGTTGTGTGACGGTACTTCAGGGTTTGTGGTTGATGGGGGTGGGTGGGGGTTATTATTTGTTCCTCATCAGACAGCTTTGCGTCTGCCTCCCCTCAGGGTGTAAACCTTGAGCTGAATGAACAGGTGTGAGCAGGTGAAGCAATATAGTACCTCTCCTGTCACATTTTCTTCAGATCCACCAAAGCATGGAGGCAGCCACAGGCTGACAATGAGTGATTTGAATCTGGGCACTGAGAATAGCTAAGAAAGTAAAACGGTATATTTTTTTTTTGTTTGTTTTCTTTGAAGTTAAAATGCTGTTGAGACCATATTTAAGTTCTCCAGTGTTTCACTCCCAACGGTCGACTCAATGATTACCGGAGGCACTTCTATTTTGAGTATGATTAAATATGTATTTTTTTTTTCCTCTTTCCATGAACATCTATCCAGTGCCAAGTGCAGTTAATGTTAACTGGATCTCTCATGTTTTAATGTCTTTCGTCACTGTTTTTGTTTTTATTTTCCTGTGTTGTTCATAGCATAACTGCCTAACGCTGATTTAAATAAAGAAAAGTGATTTATAAGGATTATTGTCTGACCCCATTTTTTTGGTAATAATCCAAAGTAAATCTTGAACAAAATATCAACTTAGTTTTACTCGGAATACATGAACCTGCTAAATGTTTCTACTGTTAGCAGTAGGACTTGACACTGTCAAATGTTTCTTTACTAATCGGTTTATTGTTTTTTTTTCTTTTAAGGGTTAAAAAAAATGCTTATCATTATTCCTCTTTGCCTGAATGGTCTTTGTCTAAATTCCACTGACTTGATTTGACACATTATCTTGAAGAAATGGTTACAATCATTAGTAGAATTTTGGTATATAGTAATGTCTTTGATTGGACCATGTGTTATAGGTAATCGTATCATCGTAAGATGAAGACATGTCCAGTAACCCACCTTTTTTCCCTATGTCCAGCTCCTCTGACTCTCATGTGGAGGATAAAGTGGGAGACAATGAGTGAATGAAATTAAGATTAATTTTCATTTCCATTTTTTCCCCTTTCCTTGTCTCTCTTGATTAGGTAGGAAGTGAAATGAGATGAGTAGATTGATATGACTGCCAGAGGAAAGGATGGATGTATAAAGGTGACTTAAGCTCAGCTGCTGAACAGGAGGAGAAGGATGAAGAGGTGGAAGGAGAGGAGGTGGAGAGCTCGGCACAGGTCAGAAAGAGGAAGAGGAAATAGAACAGTGGCAGTGGACTGGCGCCACCAGAGGAAGAGGCTCTCTTTCCGTGCCTGAAATAAAGATCTCTCCCAGACTCTTCCGGCCTTGTTCCATTTTAATCCCTCGACTCCTGCCACTTCCCTCAGCCCTGAACTGTTACCCTGAGGGGCCGTTTGACGTTCAGTTCCTCCACATCGCAGGACAAACAGAGATGACACTAACTTCAACAAAGGTGGGAAACGGCCAAGGACATCCACGCAAGTGTTGTACTGGGGGCCGGTGCTGTATTAGAGGCCGAAGTTTGCATTTTTAAAGCTGGTGTTATTCTGCAGATTCGGATTATACATTTATTATAAAATAATATCAACTGTGAAATCAATTCAAGTGGATTTTCCATGTTTTAGGCTGAACATTGGGCTTTATTTCTCCATTTTAAGGCTGAATTTCTGATAAAAAGGAAAACTGCACATCATTGGATGATTAAGACTATGAGATGTGATCCTCCAGTGTAGCTTCTAAAAGGCATTTGTGATTCATCTTTAATTTTTCTAATACTTTTTAAGTCAGGTTTGTGGCCCAACTCCCAAAGTGCTGCACATGCTTAAAATTTACAGTGAAACACGAAGAGTAAACAAGAAATCGATTTATATGCAAGTATATAGCAGCTTGTAGTAATAGTCATTATACATTTGAAGATTTAGTGCATGTCTGAGTCTGAGCATATATTTTGAAGTTATACGAAGGACACAAATGACATAAGCGACTGTTTCATGTTCTTAAGCACTTTTCTGATTCAGTTTACTTATTTCAATTCATTTAACACCAATGGTTGTTGAGTTGCCTTTGCAAAAACCAGCTCAAGCGTTTTCCACAGGGTGGGAGTAGAGAGAGGATTTCCTCTGAAGTGGGTTTATCTCAGGTGCAGGGTTTGAGCTGCGACACTCCTTAGTAAAGTATGCTGATATACTTCCCTAGTTCCTTGTAAGCTACTCTGCTTCAACATCTCCGCTCTGTGGGGCAGAAATCTCAGTCGCACAAAGGGGGGGAAAAAAAAAAGGTCACAATCCTGCCTATCTTTGGACATGAGACCACAGCACTGGTGCGGGACAAGCCACCCATTCCTGTAAATTGCACTGGGAAGTGAGCGCCGGTGCTCTGTGCACCCTGAAAGGGGCCATGCTGACCCCATTACACAAGCAGATATCTTAAATGTTTGCACATGTGGACCGTGATGCTGTTTGCAGCCGCTGAGCTGCTTAGCAGGCCTCCGAAGCCCTCGGGGACCTTCTATTTCTTCTCTTCTCTCTCGTTCGCCCCCCCCCCCCCCCCCCTCTCTCCCTTTCCCCCCCCCCCCCCCCCCCCTCGTGCTCCATCATTATCGCCCACATGCTTTTCCGGAGACATCCTGAGTGAAACAGCTCGACGTCCTCGATGGCTATCACATGTTCCTGCTGAGGAGGGAGAAAGACATCTTGAGGAGAATGAAACAGGGTGTACTAGGCTTTTCTCCCCCGCCCCCCCGCCCCCCGTGCTTTATTTCATTAAATGCTTAACAAATAGTTTTGTGCAGGAAACTATGGAAGTTATTAAGGATTAATAAGAAACGTCAGCTCTTGAGTAACTTTCTCTTATCCTCTGGATCTCCTTGCAAAGTCACTCTTTCCTCCAGAGTCTGTACTTATCGCCCAGTTCTAGCGCTTCACTTGGTTTTAGTCAGTCGATAGTCTACAATTAATAAGTACCTGAGAAAGGTCCAGTATTTAAGAATTAGCGACATCTACAGAATAGAGACTGTAACAGATGGAGGACTACTATGGTGACCTAAATCATGAGGCCTTTCTTCATTTTTGAAATATGAAAGGCAACGAACGCTAAAACACATTTTATTTCAAAGTGACAATACACTTGTACGGATAAACTAAAAATTTGTCCACCTAGAATAAAAGCTCATTCTGTAACATTTGTATCATTACAGGCAATAATGTTCAGATTGAAGCCGATGTTCATGCTCCCCAGAGGATACAGCCCAACGGATGGTGCAGGTAAACAGCTTTTTTTTTTTTTTTTAAAAAAAAGTACTTTTAATAATGAGCCTCAAAGCACAATATTCCCATCATCTATACTAACAAATGCTTAGCAGACGAGAATGAACGGAGACGAGTTCTTTAAAAGTCATTCTTCCGTAATCCACCTTTTTTATGATCAACTGCATTTCACGTTTATTTTATTGCGGGTCAGCACGTGCATTCTGTTCCTCTACTGTGGTGAAATGAATGTGTCAGTGAAATGCATGCGGAAGATTTGTTTGTCACAGTAACGTAAAGCTCAAGCTTTTGGTGTATGCTCTTAGTTTGAGAAACCTTTAATCCAAGAATAAGTGGCAGGCTCACATATGGTTCCACTGTTTTCTCTCATTTTATTGGAGGCGGAAAGACACACATTTCACTTTAGTTTTCTCACAGACCTGGCCACCCTTCAGTATCTACAAAGTACTTCCTGTTCCTTCTCGAAAAAGCGTGAGCTACATCCATCGTACATGTTAGAAACAGTTATTTTTTAAAAAAAAAAAAAAACCAAAACAAAAAAAAACAAACGAAGAACAAATAGAAATAAAAATGTACAACATACACTTGATATATATAATATAATTTTTGCTCTTTTTTTTTTACAGAGGTAAAAATACTAAGCGTAAAAAAATGGGTCTAATTCATTACAGGGAGTTGTTTCTTTTCAATGTAAATACACAAGGAGATAAAAGAGGATGAGTTCAGGCACTTGTAAATGGCTCTGACATGTGAGAACAACACTCACAGACATGAGACGAGACACGCACGCACGCACGCACACACACACACACACACGCACACACACTTTACAATCTGATTTGCCCTTTTCCTGATACATCACGTCACTGAAGGATGTAATTACACATGGATAGGTGTTAGTATGTGACTGCAGATTCAGCTGATCCCAGTAGCATTGGATCAAGGAAAGGGATGTGGCACGCACACGCACACACACACACGCACGCACACACACAGGTACACAGGACAGGATGTATGAAACTGACACAACCGGGGAAGGAAGGACATCCTCATGCATTCTGTATTTTAAACTACAGTAAGTTAGTGACATTTCCTTGGCAAAACAATCAGGGATGGATGTTTGTTTCCAGACTTTTTAAGGACCCGACTCGATTTATTTTATATTTATTTTCTGAAAAAGCTTATCGTGTTCCCCAGTCACGTCCCCAAAGATGGCATCAACCAGGCATGGACGCAGCTAAAAGCGCCCGAGCGGTTGTCCCTTTAGTCTAGTGCTGTCACTGTTGGGGGGGGGCGTGATTGTTCAGCCAATCAGCTGTGCTGTCACTTAAACATTAGGCGGCACAGAGATTTTATTTTTTCCTTGAAGAGCTCGAGTTCTAGCTGTTTAATTCGGAGCTAATCTGAGCTGTTGTTGATAATCCGCCGTTCAGTAACTAGGGATCACAATTTAGTCTTTAAAGGAATAGTCTGAGAATCCAGTAGGAGCTAGACAGCACACACATAAATACCCCTTCGTAATCCTGTTTGTACTTTGTTTGGGCATTTTGTAGACTTTTGTACACACACACACGCACACGCACGCACACACACACGCGGGTAGTATCAATCTCCTCTTTTAAGTTGCAAGATGATTTTCTAAAATGTCAAACTATTCCTTTAATGTTAGATGATGTAGCCTTTTAGGGTTTTGCTATTAGAGAAAAACTTAAATAAAAAGAATAATATTCAGATTTGCACATCTTTAATGTCTATAATGACTTAACTTAATCGTAACTATGGTAAATTTAGTTTTCTGGAGAGAGTGAACAGCGTGGGTTTTATCCTCGCTGTTAAACTCACAGGGGATAAAAAAAATGAAGAGTAGATTTAAAACACACAATAAGCTGACTTTACTCATTCAAATATCAGTTGTGGATGCCACAGGTGCGACCGCGGGGCCCTATTGGAGGGCCGGTCTTAAAGTGGGGAGCTGATTGTACGTCGCAGGCAAACTGGAGTCAGTAGTTTACATGCTGGATGGGAACAGTTCCTTTTCGTTACAAAAATAGATGAAAACCCCAAGTTTCTAAGTGTTCACGGTGAGACTGATTGCTGATTGCCTTAACAACGCTCACACTTTTCGTTGTAGCGGACATCTTCAGGTGTGTGTGTGTGTGTGTGTGGGGGGGGGGTGTTTGTTTGGAGCCAGGCTCCAAATCTTAAGGCATAACAGACACTGACCGCATTTAAATTCATCTCCAAATGAGCTTTCAGTCCTTAATGTGAAACGGACGTCTGAGGAAATAAGAGCCTTAAAACGACACTCTACTTCAAGTGTATGGTAAATAAAACAAGCAAAAAAAATAAAAATTAAAATAAAAACCTGACTGGAATTTTATGATTGGACAGAGTTCCTGGTTTAGGTGATATTTTAGGCACTGTTTGAAATAACATGAAAGGAGCAGGGAGAGAGTAGTGTAGCATGACTCGAGGCACCGTCTCTTTCAGTGAGTATATCGCACACCCCAGCACTTGTTTTTTTTTTTCCTTCTTCTTTTTTTTGCTGGTGAATCAGTTTAGTGAGAAAATAAATAGGATAAAAATTAATCTTTGGGATATTAGAAGATGATTAAGATGGAGTACCACGTTTGTTTCAGTAAACAAAGAAGATGTCGATGGTGGAGAGCTATGTGGACTATATACATGAGTTTAACTGTAAGCTGCAGCACAGACAACAAAAGGCCTCGGCGCACACTGTAAGCATACACATACGCCATTCACACGCACGCACACAACGCGCTGACACATACTTGCACATATAAAGAGGTGTAGTGTCTGATTTCTCTGGTAGCTGGAGTTGAGCTGAGGTGGCCTGATATTGGAATAGAATACAAACAAAATGGCCACGCATACATCAAAGGAGAGGAAAAAAAAAAAAAAAAAAAAGAACATGGAAACAATTCAAGTTCTTTGACGGCAAGTCAGTGTACAAAGTATAAAGTACCTGCATATGCGATAAATGACATATAGGTCAGCTATAAAAAAAAAAAAAAAAGGGCCCCCTGAAAAAAAGAGTGCTCTCTCACTAGAAACAGAGCGTGAAATGGCCACGTGAAGAGAGGTGAGAGAACTTTCTGCCGTAAGGGGGAGCTTATCTTCCCAGGCCGTTCAGAAAATGCACCAACTTTTTTTTTTTTTTGGCTTATTTCAGTGTCTGGAATTTGTAGAGAAACCCAGAGAAACCAAGGCAGAGAGCGAGCAGCCATGACAACTTGTCCTCTTTGTGCATTTCCCCATCCTTCCCTTTCCCTGTGCTTGCGTTGGGTTTAGAATTTTGTTTTGTTTTTTTTTGTCATTTCCAAGCACGGTGGCTCAGCTCAGGGCCTTGTGTCGGCCTCCGCAGCACCCACATGCGAGCCCCGCCCGGTGGCAAGCATGGAGAGGCGGATAGAGGCAGAGGCAGGGGGCCACCAGAGACAAGCCGAGCAGAGCTAACCAGCGTGTACCGAGTCGGCCTCCCCCACTGCCCTCACCTCCATCACAGGAGCAGGGGTCTGAGTAGTCCCCCTCTGGGTCAGACATGCAATGGTAAAGCATGGTGTCTGCCAACCACATGCAGCTGACCCGCCGAATGCACGCCCGTACAGGGTCCGGAGCATCCTGGCACCGGCCTCTCCGATTGTCGGCGACGTAAAATGCCTCGCCACAGTGCTCACACTGTGCACGCTCCATCCCTCCCTCTTTCCGCCCCTTCCCACCATTGGTGGATGGTGAGGAGCTGGGGAGGAAAGAGCGGGGCTGTGTGGAGACAACAGAGGAGAAGCCATGACGATAGGAGCCGCCATGGCCCTTATTGGTCAAGGGTCCAAGGGCAGGATCAGAGTCTGAGGGCGACAGGGCCGGTGCCAGAGGGTAGGTGTAGTCGTGCTTCTGTGCATCAGTCTTGGCAAAGTGGACATAGGACTCGGAGTCTTCCATTTGGATGAACTTGTCACGCACAGTGGCGTGGCGGTAGTCCTCATAGCCCCTGAGCCAGGGGCGATCTGATGGGCGTCCAAGGTGACGCTCTGTGGTTTGCTCCCAACTACGCTCCCGAGGGTTGATGCGGACAATTTCCTCGTCCTCCTGGAAAGTGACGTGACGGGTGAGCCGAGACAACGGCTGAGGGAAAAAAGAGAAAGAAGGGTTTATACACATGGCGGCTGTTCAGTTGAGCAGTAAGTCAAGTACGTTTCCCTGCACAATTAGGACGAGCTGTGGCTGGAAAGCGCAGTTCATTTGGACAACTGCCCTTGTCACAACAGACAATCACTGAAACAGGATCAATTTATTGAATGAAGTTTGTCCACATGCTCCATGCTGGGTGGCGATATAGCCTCTTTCTGTATGTTAGTGTACAGTATGCGGCTAGTTGTTAGCACGTCGACCACCAATCCCAGTCTTCCTACCATCTATCATTACCTTATATATATAATATTCAATTCTGTTCGCTGGCAGAATATAAACTTGCTTATTTTTTGCTTGATGTTGTCTTCTCCTTCTGTGTACTCGCTTCTTCTATTCTATCATTTCTGGGTGAGTTTGAGTCAAATATATATATGCACTGTAGTGGTTTGGATTCCCAGATGCATTATCTGGTGTGAGAGTCTAGACACTGAGAATTAGGTAAGACAGAATAATGTTTACATGCATTTCAAGAGTCTGCTTTTAGTTGGACTAACACAATAATTAGTTGTTTTTTTTCTCAAATGTAAATGTACTGGAAAAAACTCTTAATCAAGACTTTTGTTTCATTTAATGAAAAGAGGTTTCCTCCATACAGTTGTGTGATAAACCCAGACATGTTTTGTCTCACCTGGTCCAAGAAGAAGTGGTCTGAGAGCCGGTAGGGGTCATGGAGGTCATGCCAATGTCCCATCACACACTTGTGTCTATGCGGAAGAGGCGAGGACTCAAGTGGCTGTATAGAGCTCTCCAGCTTCTGGGAGGAGTTGGATGAGCTGTCTGTGGTGTTCTGAGGGGGGCAAACAAACACAGGATGTGGGCTGAAAGCCGCTCTCTGATTGGATGAAGAGGAGGCCATGATTGGACAAACAAAAACAGGAAGCATCAGTGCAGCTTTGACCGGGAAAACAGGAAGTGTAAGCTCTGTTTGGATCATTGTGTGCAAGTTTAGCTTCAGACAACAGCAACAGTCAAAACGTCTGATAATCACCAGGCCTAAAAGTAAAACAAATCTATTTATGACATTACCCCTTAATAATGTTACCACGGTAATGTCATGTGACGTGTGCAGCTGACAAGTGAAAGGGCTGATTATCAAATAAATCATGTGGTTATTATTTGCTGTAATTTAACATGCATCTAATTTGAGCCAGCAATAATATTTAGTGTACACTCAGTGATGGGGTGGACAAAAAAAAAATCAAAAACACCTAAAATCACAGTACAAGCGTAAAAAGAATCTGATCAAAAGAGTTGAATTAGCGCTTCTGTGAAACCGTTTACATGTTAATGGAGGTAGAGCTGATTGAGCCGTGTGTGGGCTGTACTGTTTAAATCTAAGTGCACTTAATCAAACCCTCTACTAGATTTGCAAAATGGATAAAGAAAACCGTAAATACTCATAGTAGTTAAATCATGTTTATCCATGCACCAAACTGCAGAGGTAATTTTGGCTCTTCTGCAGTGAAATTAACATGTTTTGTCTACTCATGCCGCAGCAGATGTAGATAATTTCCTTCATTAAGCCAAATAAACAAGTGTAAAAAAAAAGCAGGAGTGGCAGCATAGAAGTCAAAGAGGTAGCAGCCTATTTGGCCTATTTAGACTAATGCAGTCATTAGTCATGTCAGCAGATGCTGGTGTGTTTGCCAATAACATACATTTTAAAGCCAATATCTGATGATACTGATTATAGTGCGGATAATATCGTGCACCCCTACCTCAAACTTCATTTGACAGGCTCAAAGTCGTTTTATGCTGCTGGTAAAAATGACAGCGCAACAAAAAAAAACAATTGTTCCCTAGTATCTTCTCTTCTGGCCTCTTCACCACTTCTGCCAATAGCAACCTGTCCTCCTTCCCTCAATGTCACGTTCTTCTCCTTCCACCTTTTCATCTGTGTGTGTGTGAGAGAGCGAGTGCGCTTGTGACGACAGTATCCTGTCTCCCTTCCATCAATCGCCGTCAGGGCTTCACTCCAACTCAAACCTTGGCCAGACACTAGACAGTCAGTCCGCTGCCGTGCAGCGCTCAGACAGACACATTTCAGACAGGCCCACAGGGGGTCAACCTCTGTGGGTCGCCGCGGTGTATCATCTGATAGGGGAGGTTTGGACTTCTGTCTTGTCATGTCATCTTGCTAATGTGCGTATGTGTGTGTGTGTGTGTGTGTGTGTGTGTGCATTTTGATGGCAAGTCTGAATCAGTGAGAAGGGTGCATGAGTTTTTGTGAGATAAAGAGACCTGGCTTTTGCTTCAGAGGGCTGACACAAGTCCATTTGTTTAATCTAGTTATTCTTTAAAATAAAATAAGTCACATAAGCAACAGTCACAAAGTCTAGTAATCACCAGGCCTTAAAGTAAAATAATCAAATGTCAAATAAATCATGTGGTTATTGTTTGCTGTAATTTAACATAGCATCTCATTTGTGATGCAAAAATCACACTGCGTGCATTGTGGACCTCACAGCAGCTATGAGATTTCTGTCTGGGTTGAAGTTATGAAGGAAAACACTCAAACAAACAAAAAATAAAACCAATAACCCCCGAAAAAAAGGTGAGAAAGCCCCGTGTCTTCTGGCAAAAAAAAGGGAAAGAGTGGCTTTAACTCAACTGATTAGCAAATTGGGTGTTAATGCTTCAACATGTGTATTTTAATAATACCATGTGACAATAAAGAATATTTGTCTTGATCTTGATGATAAGGCTAATGATTTCAACACTCTCCAGGTCCCAATAGAAAAGCCAGTGAGGAGCATGTATTCTCTTGAACAGCCACTAGTTGCAAAATCTGTAAGTTCATGATCTTAATGACAAGGATCCTTCTAGTGACAGTGTCCATTTAGAAAAGTACGGACCAACATAGAGTCACCTTTCCTTCTTCTCCAGCTCCACCCTTTCATCCAAATATGGGCTCTCCTGGTTTCCACAAACCAAGACGGCACAGGCCAAAATGCAAAGCTCTAGGTTTCAGAGAAGCAGATCGCAAACCAATGACCGACGTCACAGTGGGTCACCACTGGACAACAGTGTCTTGCCTCACCCTCATTTTGAGCCAATCCATTCCATTTTTGAGACATTGCACTCAATGGCACAGGCATGGACGTCATAGAGGCTCAAGAGAAAATGTCAGCGGATGACCAGAGTCATTAGGATTTATCAGCTCCAGCTGCACGTTACCCAGTAGTGAGCAGTTTTAGCCATTCCTACGAGAGCTACGAAAAAGGAATCAGCCGAATCTGACCAGGAGATCTTTCTCCAATCAAGATCTCTGTCAGGTTACACGGAGGTCTTTATTCACTCACTTGTTCTTGTATATGTACTTGTGCAATATTTTCCCCACACGTGCCAAATTCTGGCACTCCAACAAGCCTGAAACTGATGCTATGAATTATTTTTCAGGGTTATATGACCCAGATCTGGTGTGTGTGTGTGTGTGTGTCTGTCTGTCTGCTGAAGCTATCCCTATTATATCCTGTTCCCCACATGGAAACCACCATGCTGAGAATTTCCCCCAGCTTTCTTACAAAGCCCTCAGAGCAGTCGGCCAAAAATAACATAAAATGCTGCCTCCACTCCTGGCTCCACCCCCCTGGAGAAGACATTACCGGGAGGAGGAGCCGATACGCTTTAAAACCAGTCTGACTCTGGCCTCCACGGCTGCAACTAATTCAAAACACAGACCAGACTTTCTGCTGCAAGCTCCAGCAACACAAGAGGACTCAGAGACAGAGAGGAGTTGAGGGGAAGAGTTTATATTTCTGGACATCCGCACTATATATTTTGGCCCAAGGCTGGACAGAGGGCATTTCAAGTTATTTTCTGACACAAAACATGTTCCAACTCAAAGCTCAGGAGCATTCATCCTTCAACTGGCCCATCTCGCTCTCCTGGGATGAGCTCAGAATTGCTTCAATAGCTTGCACTCCCCCCAGTAGTGAATGAGCCAAAATAGAGGCAGAGAGAGAAGGAGACGTGCTGAAGGGGGGGACAGAGGAAGGGTTGGGTTAAGTTTAGGTTTGGCCAACGAGGAATAATTTAGGGAAGTATGTCCATCCTAGCTCTCCTCCCTCCATCCTCCCCTGTCCTCCCCCCAGAGGCTGTAAATCTGCTGCAACAGTTCCCTCTGTCCATGACTGCCTGCCGTGCAAACTGTCGCTAACTTTAGGAAAGCTCTGGTAGGTTAAGCACAAGACAAGACGATTGTGCTGAAAGGGTTTTTGCTGGTCAAAATGTTTCATCAAGAGCTCATACTCTCTGTGCACCTTTACTTCTTGCATCGACAAACAAGGGAAACTTTGTTTTCTTTCGCTGCTTTTAGGAGCTGTGACGATCATTGGCCAGAACTTAAGACAGCAGAAATGCAGGGACAAAGCCACACAGAAAGCCAAAATATAAATTCAGACAGCAACTGTTTAAAACCTCAAACAGTAAGTAAATTAATGAAAAGACAACTGAAAAACAATTGCCTGTGCACTTTTTCCACTATGACTGGCACAGCTTTCATTCATCATGCTAAAACCATGGCAGCGAAAAAATAAAGGTTCTGTACAAACCTAAAACCTGGACCCGTATTTGTTGAACCTGGTCACTTTATCTGCCAAAATGGGCATCCAAACTCATGAGTGGACACTAGTTTCCCTTTACTGACTACTAGCTGACCAGGCTATGCTCTCTGACGGATGACACAATCAAGAGATAGTTCCCAAAGAGAATTCCTTAATTTGTTGATGCGCTTCTATAAAGCAGCATATATCTGCCAGGAACTGCCTGTGATTCACTGCATTGAAAGCTTTTACTTCCCTGAAAACCCAGTGCTCCATTTCACCCCCCCCCCCCCCCCCCCCCCCCCCCCCCCCTTTTCCCCCCCCCCCCCCCCCCCTCACGTGTTTGTGTGTGTCTCTGTGGTGGCTGTACACTCCCAGCAGAGCACCTATTAGTCTTGGCCCTTACAGACAGCTCAAGTCAAAGATGAACCATGAGGCACTTCCTCTCATAAATCACCGGTCCTGCACTAAGCTGTGAAACAGCTGCTTGCTGCTAGAATGGTGGCTGCTCTCCTTTTCAACTGGGAGGGTGCAGATAGTGTGTATGTGTGTGTTTGTGTGTGTGTGTGTTGCTGGTGGAGGTGGGGGTCACCAGGAGAGAGGGAGGTGGAGGAATACAGGAAGTGACCTTGTGGCCCTGCCTGCTGTTCCCGGTGTCACATTACAGGGTGGGGGAGGGGGTCCTCCGTGCTAACTTAAGGTACAGAGGCCCTGACACACAAAACATGACACATGCTTCATGCACTGAGGCAGGTATATGCCAATGAAATGAACAGTAGTTTCACTCCAGGGGCCTATAATTCATTAAAGTGATACGGATATCTACTAGAAAATAAAAATTGCCCTTGTCTCGATTATCCTCACCAGAAATGATTACAATTCACGATATTATTGCGATATTAAACGGACGTTGCCTTCCGTCTGCACCTGCAGTGGTCCGAAACATTGCTGATTGGATACATATCGTTTAATGGAAAATAATGGATTTAATAAGATCCTAATAAGTCATGATGAAAGTTGTGGCTCCCCCTTGTAGCACATAAAAGCAATATGTATGTTGGCGAGTTAGTATCTTCAAGTCACTCGCGTGACATGCTGATGTTTTTCACCATTATTTACGATAAAACAAATTCACCACGATTAGTTTATTGTAAGTGCTTGTTAGCAAGATGAGCGATAATATCGTATATTGCCCCATCGCTAACATCTGCACCACGTATTCATATAAAAATGTTCGCAGCTAAAAATCATCTGCATTCAGATGAGCATTAACGTAATTAAGCAACTAATAATAATACAATAATAATAAATACATATATTACACATTACCGTTCAGGTAATTCTGTGTTGTCCATTCAGTTTCAGACAGTATTTTATATACTTTTCGTTCACTTCTGATAGACATGGATCACACTTAAGTGTCGCACCAGTAACTGAAACCAATTTAACACAGTCACAGTTTCTCATTAACAATAGAGGAATGGCAGAATCCTGGTTGCTCCCTGCTGCTACTCGAGACTCGAAGATTCCCAGTATGGGAAAACACCTAATGCACACCTCCATGATGCACAGGAGTGACAACCAGATAGGCTCCAGAGACACTTCATCTTAACCTTCCTTTGTCACATTTTGCACAAAATCCCTTATTTCTTCTTGAAAAGTCGCAGCTTTTTGTACCTAAATGCCTGATTCTGTCAGGTGACGGCATACAGACGGGCCTCTACAATATCCTATATCTAACTGTGATACCATATGAATGTAGGAAACATCGTGCTTACCGTGAAGACATCGTCGTCACCGAGCTCCGTCTCATTCTGGAGTGCCGTAGAGGAGGTGGTGGAGCCTGTCGAGGAAAGAACGGCAACGCATTTTAACTCTCAAGGATCATACATTTTACCGGATGATGCGACCATTCTGATTGGCGGCTAATCTGTTGATAATTTATTGTTAGTAAGAGAGATTACTGTGGAGCCTGTGAACTCCGACTCCAACTGGTCTTCAGTGAAGCTGGTGACAGTACAATACGCCTGCTTGTACTTGAACATACAGTTAACATAGCAGGCAGTTTATAACTTTTGGGAAAACACTTGGGGAAAAAGTGAAGCTGCCTTCACTTTTAAGAGTTATTATTCTCCATAAAGCCCGCCTCCATTCAGAGCTAAGTGAATATACTTGTGGATCTGGACATGAGTCTCTCCACTACATCTGCTCCACTGGGACTTTGTTTTTCCTGACAGATCTACTACCTGACAATATGTTCAGCTTAGTTTATGGACAGCTGGACCGCAGCAAGGCGTACCTTCAGCCAGATCCTCTATTGCTTTCCGTACCCCCCTGTCAAAAGCTCTGGCGTCCGCTGGACTTTGGAAGGACAGGCCACACTTCCTATCCTCCACTTTCCAATGATGAAATGTGGGCGTCGCTATGGTGTACACCAGATCCTTCCTCAGCGGACAGTCCAGGATCACCTGTTAATCCAGCACAGAGCGACCAATTTAACATGGAAACGTTTTTCCTTTCTTATCCTCAAAGGGGTCATATGTAAGAAATGTACTACATTTGGTCATTTCTTACATCCAACCCCATATATAAATATACATTTCTTGCGTAAAGGAAACAGTAAACACTGGCTTCACCAGTAACAATGGTGCTGCAGGTATATTCACAATTCAAATTTTTATTTACAGCTGGCAAACTTTAATTATGTTCTGGTGTGTTTTTTTTTTTTGTCCGTTGTGCCTCGTCATATCCTCTAAACATGGGATGATTTTCAGCTCCAGCAGAAACACACACTTTCAATCTCTGCCTGTTGCCGACATACACAGCTATGTATGCGCACATGCATGAACGCAGTGTAACACCAGGTATAAGTGCAGCTGCTTACTTCTTTTACTTCTCGCTGAAGGTCACTGCGTTGCATTTTACATCTGTCACCTTAAATGAGTGCTGACATACGTTATGCTGTCGCGGAGCTTGTGTGTTTTACCTGCTTGTCCCGCAGACGCTCGCCACGGATAAGGAACTGGGAGCTGCTGGAGGCCGGCACGGGTGCCAACTCGGGCGGCAGGAGGCGGCACACGCCCACTCTGCTCAGAGCTCCCCCGTCCTGAGCCAGCCAGCCGCCGCTCGAGTCGTCCCGTGTCATCACCACCGCTTTCACACGCACGATGTAGCTGTCACTGGATAAAAGAGAGAGAGACGGAATTATTAGAGATTATATCTAATCTACGTGTTGAAGAAGATTTTGACACAGTCGGTACAGTTAGAAGTTGAGCTCAACTACGGTGTTCAAGTGGACTACTGCATTTGTCGATCAGGGAATTGATTGAGTGAAAGAAGCGTGTTCGCTTCCAATACACTAAGCGGTGATCTTTAAGCTTGTTAGTATTGGGCGATTTTTGGTTAATTGATGGCTACTTTTCAGCATGTTGCACAGTAATGCACACCATTATGAGTCTTCCTTTTCCTTTTTTTCCCCTAATGTTACGTAGAATTACAGATTTAACAAAACATTAGTTTTCATTCAATAAAAAGGATTACCACATAAATAGACTAGCTTCAGTGTAACAAGCCTTTTGAAACACAGCTGCAATCTAGCTGAGATAAGATTTTTTTTTCTTTTAGGAAATAAAAACCAACTTTTATTTGGTGACGCCAACATCCAGTTTTATCAAAATGTATCTAAAATGCCACAAGCGCAATTTCCTGCACATCGACATATCTCATTTCCGTTTAATTGGTGTTCAGAACAAACTTCACCTCAACTACCAACTCGCCGTGACACTGCAGGCGACGTCAGTGAACATATGAGGTCATCGTGAAAGCGGTATTAAAGACACGGGAATCGATATTTGGGAGCAGAGTAATTATAGCTACCATGTTTGGTTCCACATTCATTTCCACAATGCAGCAACCTCTGACTGTATGCTGAACCGTTAACAATAGTATTAACAGCTAAATGTCTAAATCAATACGAAAAACAAAACACTCAAGTCATGGTTAGATTCTTATTTTGTTACAGGGTGAATCACTTTGACGTGTACAATGTACGAATTGCAGAGAAACAACCACTTCCCTCCACAGTAAAACCACAAAATACATATGCGTACATGAGATTAAATCAATATGGAGGGGTCAGTTCTTGGTATTGATACAAACCACATTCAAGTACAAATATGGTGTGTTGAAGACAAAGGGTCGGAAAACGAGGCACAGGAGATAAAAACCACGAGAAGGAAATGTGACAAGGTAAATGGAACAGAAACACGGGCAGCCAGAAACACGGGCACTTGTGAAAGAAAAGAGAATCTTGTAAACTTCAAACTTTCCTTCATTTGTCGAGCAGGAGTCTACAGGTCTGTTGATGCGACAGCAGTTTATTATAGAGCTGGATTCACACATGGGCAGAATGTTGGAGGGCGTCTCAAGTCACGAATGTGCCTGGTGCTCACTGTGCCGAGGTGGGAGGTGTTGCACCGGACAGGACACATGCACACGGAAATCGAACACAAATGCAGCTTTGTGTTTGTGCTTTCTTTTGTGTTGCGCACAACATAATCAAGAAGAGAATTTCACCATGAAAAAGGATTATTGAATTAATCAATAACTTTACTTCAAATGAATTTAAAAAAGGGCCACCTCACCATCTTATATTCATGTACATCATTTTGGGAAATAGAAAACATGTTTAGTCAACTGTCTACTAACTAATAAGTAAGTAGATAAGTAACAATCTACATGGTTTACAACCTCAGATGATTTGGACTAATGATCGTGATGGCCATGGTTTAAATATTGGCCATACTTTGTGTGCTCAACAGTAGACCTGCAACTAATGATTGTTTTCATAATCAATTCATCTTTTCATCATTCTTCTCTCACTTAACTGAGGACTCGTCTGGCCCATAAAATGTCAGAAAACAGTGAAGAACGTCCATCGTGTTTTCCAAACCTGGAAATGATGATGTTCTCGAATGTATAAAATTATTCTGTTTGAATCATTTCTTGGTTATATGGAGCAAAGAAACCGGGAGAATATTCACATTTAAGAAAGTGAAAAATCATAAAGCTTGTTTTAATCACTTAAATTCTCATGCTATTTATTTGTGTTAGTAACAGCCTAAAAAAAAACTGCGGCGAAAATAAGAATGAAAACGATGATCATTCCCAGCCCTGATGTTATTCCTGATGCACGCTTGCATGCAACAGTGAACTGGAGCCGCGTCAACAGACACGCGGATGACACTGATACTGTTCATAGTTGAAATACAGTCAGAAAACGGTACAAAAACAACAAATGACAAAAAGAAAGTCCCTATGCAGCCAATTACTGTACATCCTTAGTGTTTTAAAGACGCTACAATGGGGGTAGAACACAGGCATGACAGCAGTCGGCCTCACAGGGACGTGGTGAATGACCTGACAATAACAGGATGTATCCGATTTGTGTGTGTGTGTGTGTGTGTGTGTGTGTGTCGGCTGAGAGGAGAAAGAGCAACATTGAAAGAGAGCGGGAGAGAGGGAGGCAGAGTGGGAGTGAATGAGAGAGGTGTTGTTATATAATTAGCTTATAGACAGTGCAAGGATTTCATTGCGCACACACACACACACACAGAAAGAGAGAGAGAGAGAGAGAGAGGTGGCAAAACTGGTTCACCAGCTTCCACCCACACACATTCATAAAACTGACTGAATGACAGACATCAGACAAGCGGCCCGTACAGAAAAGCAACCACAGGTTAACCCACGAGGTTTGTGCCGTCCTGTGAAAACACACACATTTATATCGTCCTGTTCATTTTTTAATTCATATTTTACAGATGTTTTCCATCAGGATATTTGTGAGGATATTAATGCCAACTAGAATAAATGCCCTCATTACTGATTGGATTGAGTCTTAAATAAAGTCAGTGGGAAAAGTAAAAGTGTCGATGCCAGACTGGAGTTCGAAGGAAGATAATCATTTGACTTGTTGTGCCAAACTATAATGAAGGAGCTAAATAGCTACTCAGGTTCTTCTTAGTCATATGGGAAACTTGAAGAGCAACAAAAGGAAACAATAGAGATTTGAAATAGAAATGAACTATTTATACTATGTATTGTTTGCCTCTGGAGGCAAATTAGCTTAAAGTAAGAGTTGCCTATTGCCGGACAGTTTGGTGATTCCAGAATTATTAGTTTGTGAGGTTTTGTGTTCTATGTGTGTTACCTTTCCACAAAAACAATAGTTCCACAGGCTTCGCATGATCAAAGAAGTAAACATAATAAAATGAAAAGGGATTTAAAGAGTAGTGTTGAACATTTTATGACATTAAAATGAAAAATAAAGTGAACGTAATGTTCGAGACAAGGCTAAGACTAAACATTACATACGCCGAGTTTGTCTTTTGTGCCGTGGTGCATTTTAAAGCTATGTTGTGGTGTATTTTAATGCAAATAAGAGGACATCCTGTTAAATTGATATGCACATGTGTTGCATAGTGTGTGTGTGTGTGTGTGTGTGGGAAACATCACTTTCAGGAGATAAGGTTGCTGTGATGCAGGAGATTGTTTCAATAATGAACAATCAAGGAGTTTGATGGTTAAACATCCACTGCGTAAGAATTAGTGACATCTAATGGTGAGAGTGCAAACTGTAACAAACGGTTACAGTGGCCTCTGCATACCAGAAAGGATTTTATTGTTTGTTTGTGGTTTGTTTACATATAAAAGGCTTATTTTAAGGCAATAAAACCCAACAAACCCAAGTTTTTATTTTAAACCAATAATACACTTATAGGTAGTACGATTCATTTCTACCAACACACTCTCCAGGATGTTACAATCTGGACCTTATAAGTGCTGAAAACCTCTGTGATATAAAATTTAAAACCATACATTAATATCTACACTAAAGGATTTGTCTGTGAGCACTACAGTGGTTCAACATGACCAAAACATGTGTACGACACCTTCACTTACGGAACCACACATCCAGGCTGCCCACATACAGAAATAACACTAAATTCTGTACTATATAAGCACATGTGCTTTAAGATACACGATACCGGCTATCAGCTCTCGGAGATGAACTTGTCACATTTTGGGCTGTCTTGTGACCCGTGTTTAGAGTCTCGTCTGCCGACAGGCCCTGTAATCTGTGGCTGGAACACACAGACAGCCACAGCCAGCAGCAACGTGCTACTTTAATACACTTGGGAGTGACCACACATTCTGGCATAAATACACACAGACACACACATACAGTACGTTTGGGAACTGTGAATCTAATTCTGTCCCGACGAATATTACATGAGGTATCGATGCTGGAAAAAGGAGTGTGACGACTAGTGTAAGAAAAGGTGGATTATACTCTATTTATAATTCTCATGACCAATCATTAAATGTGAAACCTTTTTTCCCCTAAACAATGTGGTTGCTTCAACTCTGACCAAAACTGTGAATTACAGCTATCATGAGCTTAAACTGTGGCATGTTTGAGAATGCAAACATTTTGATTTAAACTCAAACAAGTCCAGTTGCCTGCAACTAACTACTGAGTATGACTGTGACCGGGATGACTGAGAACCTTCGTAGATTGCAAACATGCTCCAAAGTCTCCGTTTGGTGGGATGAGGATGTAAAGAGATGACTCAGTTAGGAAGAAAGATTGGGAAACTCAACACCTCACCTCCATGGAAAGAGCAGACAATTAATGTATCACATCCTCTTCTAATTTAATATGACCTGTTCAGGAATAAGCAGGTTGAAGGAGCAGGGTGTGTCTGACGTCAGAGAGGCAGCGTGCATTTGCAGAGTTTTCACATGTCCAACTATGGTTTTGCTGTACTCAAGCCATGTTTCTGATATAATTTACATGCTCCTCCAGCTTGTGTTGGTGCCATCGTATTAAAGGGGAAGCTATGCCAAAAGATGCAACAGTGCATTGTAATAGGATAAAACTGGCATTAATTAGTTTTGACCAAGACCATTTCCATTTCTGTTTATGGTAATTGAGCAAAACATGGATATGTTTGTACAAAATGAAGACATTATTTTGGACAGCATGCTCTGCAACCCTGAGCCAGAGAGTTCCTGCTCTCACTCAGTACATTTACACTTTACAAACAATCGGATAGTTGTGTTATTCCGACTAAAATTGTACTAGATCCAACTTCTAACAGAATAACGACCCCAGACAATGCAGTTGAGAGTTGAGGTACTATTGGCTATACTGTACATGTACATACTGTATGCATTCTTGGCCTATCTGTCAGCCTACATGTGTAGAAACCAAAATCAACATGACCCTCACGCTTCTGTTCTGAAGATGATGGTCCTGAGACTGACAACAGAACTTGGAAAAAAAGGCTCTTAAATGCTGCTGGATTAACTTACAGACTGGTGTGTAACGTCAGGACTAATCTCTGTGGGGGAGTTTCATTCGATGGTGAGAGATTGAGAGGGAAACGTCCTGGGTGGATGTGATTGCTTTTAAATTCTTTGCAAGGTCATTTTAGAAACTGTACCTTTACTGTAATTGGTTTTATCCTGTATTATATTGGTTGGATGCTGCGGTTGATTCATTTGTTGTTTATGATAGTTGTATATGTCTGTTTGTGCTGTTGTAATCTAAGACCATGTTGCTGTGCTGCCTTCTTGGCCACGTCACTCTTGGAAAAGAGATTTTTTGTCTCAGGAGGCTTTTTACCTGGTTAAATCAATTCCTTCTACTGGGTTTTGACCTGAAAATAAAAGAGGTTGCCTGTGGACAGTGAGGAACAAAACATAGCTAAGTCCAGGCCAGTATATCATTTGAACTGACAAGGAGGCCGGCTTTATGTACCACCTTATCTACCACCTTAAAGAATTAAATGTTTTAAAATTCATGGATGGCAGGAACACTCAGAATCGGGCTGAACAGGCTACATCAGAGGTCAACCAGAAAATGTCTAATACTAACAAGCAAAAACATACCAGAGTTGGACAAACTTAATTCCCTATATCGATTTCCCACTTGTGCTTGTATTCTGGGACACTGACGTGTCCAACTAAACTGCACGGTCTTAACTGCATTAAAACGTACAGTGGGTATGTGTCGGGGGGAGAAAGTTCCGATCACATGTACTGTGTCGGAAACAGCCGACAAAAAAAACAGCCAATTTAAAGGAAATTTAAATGTCCCCTTACGGACTTTACACAACGTACAAAAATTCAACTATTGTACTGTCAATTCTTAGCCTTTTGTTTCTAAACCAGGTCCACACTCTTGCAAACAAGAGTGCATTATAATCAGAAAATAAACGGTGGGTGGAGCACACGCCTGTATATTCCCTGCCAAGTCACATTAGTGCACCATCAATGAACTCTTAAGTTCCCTGGGTTAGTTTAATTTGCATGTACGTAAGCCATGTTAACAAATGACATTCTGTATACATTTATTATATTAGAAAATCAACACAAAACTGTAGCTGAAACAAACAACTGTTATTTAAATATTCATTTCAGGCCCAACTATTAACAGATTAGCCGGATTTTGCAAATACCCGACCTGAGCTGTCTCTGACAATAAGACTGTAAAGGGGGCTGGGAAGTGGCTGCCTACCAAGTCCGGAATCCAGCTCATGTGTGACAGATAAAGGGTCACAGAGGGCAGCCCAGTCATGTGTGATAAGGGCGGCTCTACTTCCTCTGATAAGGAATGACTGGCCACACCTCTGACTGATCAACAGAGACACATCCCTGCACAGGAGCCGCCTCTCGCACACGTAGCATATAACCTGTGTACAGTGATCAAGAAGTGGCTGAATGTGCCTCACCATAATAAAGATGATTTTAGTCACGGTTTGTATGGATGATGCACTGAATGCTGGCGGTGTTTTCTCAGCACAGACCCAAAATGGGCTGCAGCAACTCCGCAGTAGATGATTTTTGCTCCCTTTAACGTGTTTTTTATTAATCTTGTCATTGTTGACTGATTCAAAAATGTAGACCTGTCACCATAGCACTGTGTAGGCGCAGGAGAAAGGTCTGGCTGCAGGCTGTTTGGACTTGAGTTGCAACTGATGGCTCCATTACCAGCTTTCTACAGCAAAACAAACCGGGTCTCATTTCACATTCACTGAAATGGCAGACGTCATTGGCACCGGTGGTCGCACAACAGCCATATTGCATGGAACATATATATCACATAAGTAAAAACGATTATATTTTGTAAATGTCGGCAACATTTCCCCTAATAAACGTATAGTGTGTGCACTATGTACTACATCGCCCACTAATTCAGTGTATAATCAAACTGGAGATTTCTTTTTAAACACATTTACAAAACTCTGTTTGGCACAGTTTCTTATTATGCACACACAGATTATTAAACACAGATGTGGAAACAAAACTAGGAAAGCTAATTGGCTCTTAACCCCTTATAGGCAAGTGAAAAGCCGAGCCAGACCCTCAGTAATGTCTTGTATCCTCTTATTTTTTTTTATTAGACTTCATTTATTAACTTAAAATATCCAATTATTTCAGCTGACAGAGTACAACACAGGTCTCCTTATCAGTGCAAAAAAATGTACTGGCCTGAATTTCTCAAATTGTTTTTTTTTTAATTGTATTTTCAGGCATTGGCCGACTGTCGTCTACTGATGGCACTTTTATGGTGTGTTCGTTTGACTTTGAGAAATTCAATTTAGTAAAATTTCAGTTGGCTTAACATGTATGTATGTATTTTGAAAGTCCGTTTTTTTTTTCTGATGTCATACAGAGCGTCTCATTCGGATAAAGTGTTGAATGTCATTGGCAAACCTTGCAATAGTATAGCCTGTAGCCCTGCTTTAGGGCACCAAAGGTTTGCACACATTGACACTAGTAAACACTGTTCACTTCCTTTGTTTAAAGTACATTATTTACAACTAAACGTGATGGGCTGTACTGCTTTCCTGATGTTGTTTGACAGTCTGTGGTCTTTCTTTGTCATCTGTTCTTTTAAAATGTGCAAGGATAAAAGTGTGAATCTTTCAGTGAAGGCGAAATAACCTACGCTGTATAAAGGGTCACTAAACCTTTCCTATAAATATAGTTAGGTTGAAAAAAAATGGCATTTGTTCTAGATCAACATTAATGTCATGAACGCAAAACGTACTGTATCTTACTCTGCTAAAACAAGAACAACAAACACCACAGTGGATTAGTGGGATGTGTGAAGAGGGGGAAAAACACACTGAGTGATGTGAATGAAAACTCAAGCTATTATTCTCTTACCCATCCAGTCAGCTGATGAGCAGAGATTAGCTAAAAAAAAAAAAAAAAGAAAACAGGCAAACAATCTGGGTCCATTGTTTGGTCTCTAGATATAAACAGCCGTGGCCATTATATTAAGCTCCGGATAACAACCAGTGATGAGCTGCTCCCTAAAACACAGGAAACGCTGTGAAGAATGATCTGTTCCACATGATGTGTGTGTGTCTGTGTGCTATTTTGTGCGTATGTGTGTGTGGATGATGGGGGAATAATACAAGGAAAAAGTCCTCAGTTAAATTTATAACGCGGTAATATTTACCACGTTATAAAATTAAAGCAAGACGAGACTCCAGTGCAAGGATGAGAACAGAAACCTAGGAATTATGTCTAACTTTCATGTTATGCAGTTTTTTAAAATGATAGAACAATCAAAAATGTAAGATCAAATTGTAGCCTTTGTTATTTTCCAAATTGCACTGTTTCAGACTGCTTTTTTTATTTTAATAATTATTAATGTTCAACCCAACAATAGAACATCACTAGAATTATGATGACAATGGAAATGCCTATTTTGCAGCTTGGGTTACTTTTTCTTACAGTTCATCTTTTTCCTTCTATCAAACCTTTGTTTGTCTAATTTGCAAGTCTTATTTATGTCATATTGATAAAACACAAGTTCGCCTCCAAAATTGACTTTGACAGTAGACAAACTGCCAGCAAAACAAAAAAGAGAGGAAATTTTAAATCAGTCCTTCATCACGGTCAATAAAAATCCTGTTTGCGATCAGTTTCACCCCCATATCGGTTCAGTAGCACAGAGAGGCATTCAACACAACTAGGTCCTCTGGCTTGCTTGTTGTTTAGTAGGCAATGTAGGAAATCAATTAGAAAGAGACAAGGTCAGTTGGGAGACATGTGGTACAAAAGGGAGAAAGAAAAAAGATGTTCAATATGTGCCTATTTGGGGAATATAAAGTAGGAATAGTCCTTTAAAAAATGCACAGTTAGATGCAACACTATGTTGGAAAATGTTTTCTGCACAAACAATGGCGGCAATGCACCTCCAGATACAGCAGCTCTGTTGTTGATTCATTACAAGTTATTCCGCCAATTATGCATCGTTTTGACAATGAGCTTAAACCACCGTCCCAAAATTCCACACCTGTCAGGTTTATTATGGTCTCACAATCAAATGCTGCTAACGTTAAAAAAAATGTGTGCGAGGAACAGAACAATCCTGCTGGGGGAACGTGCAGCCCCTGCTGACTCCTCACTGCTGCATGTGCCAGTTGATGAGTGCTTTTTGTTCAGGGATGGATTATATTTCGTTGCTATGTTGACCTTAGCTGAATGTCACTGGGCATCTCCTGTCCAATACTGACTGTGCACATGCCGACCCTGCAGCACCACTCCCCAGATCAATACATCCGCTGCTTGTGTTTTGACTCTGCACAGTGTGTGTGTGTGTCAGAGAGAGCGAGAAAGCTCTTTCACTTCGATAAAAAGGTAGTAAATGTCCTGAGAAGGACAGGGCAAAGAGTTCCATCCTCCAGACTGGACATGATGGCTGCGTTAAAGTTTTGTTTAGAACGCGCTAATCTAAAGAATCGCACAAGCACACTCAGCATTGACTGTGTGTGTATGGAATTAGATGTGTGCCACTATTATCAAACAGCACTTTCCACAAAGCAAGTAACACTTGTAAAATTGAGCAAAAAAGTGAACCACAAAATCTAAATAAACTAATTGCAAATAAATCAATATAAATCAGAAACATAAATCTATTTACTTATTAAAATTATGGCATTTTATTTGTCTGAAAATACCCCTTTTGTTTGTATGATCGGAATTTTATTTGCTCTGACTCTTTTGTGTTTCCGATCCAAACTTGCCCTTTGCACTCCAGACTTGTTCTTTGCGCTCCCTGGCTTTTTGTTTGCAATTTTGACCATGGGCAGGCCTAAGGGACAGCTCAATGGACTGACACAGGCACAGGCTTAGAGGCACTGTCCGTCTGGAACTGGTTCCCCCCAAGTTTTCCCCATCGACATCTGACAAAGTGCATCCTAAAATAAATAAAGTATCTAATGTTTGTCAGATTATCGGTGAGAAAGATACTAGGTCCAGACGGACAGTGACTCCAAGCCCAGGACTACTTTCGGTCCATTCAAATTTGTGTCACTCAATCTCGAAAGGGAAACTGAAGACATATGGTAAACCTCTCAGAAAGTAAGATGGGTCATTATAAATGTATATCTAGCCTGCTACAACACAAGCAGCACTACCATAATGGCAGGGTCAAAGGACACAGAATGATGACTCCACCCCAAGGCCGATGATTAAATAGTAATCACATTTTTTAACGAATGAAGTGTGTTCACCTCTGCAATGCTAAGTGGTGATATGTCCCCTTTCAGCTCGTTAATGTTAGGTGTTTTCCTCTTTATTATATCACAGACCAAAGCCAACTTTAGCTGGTGGCTAGTTGTTTGCATGTTGAGCACTAGTCTAACAACATTCGTTTCTTTATGCTGACAGAGCATAAATTTCGTCTACCTCATCAGTCCCCAAAAAAAAATAAACTGGTCAAGATTTTGCTGCTCTGTTTTCGTTACTTGTATTATTTCTGGGTCAAGGCCCAGGGGCGGGAACTGTGAAACATTTTCAGAGCACGGAAGCAAGTTTGAGTCCAGTAAAACTTGTTTATGTAGTAGTTATTCAACACAATTTGCATTATCTCGGGGTGTTGGTCCGATGTCAGGAAGTTCGATTTAGCACAGTTTCAGTTGGGTTAAGACATTTGCATATATTTTAAGTCTGGCTTTAGTCAGACTAACACAATAATTCATTTTTCTTCCTAATGTCATGCAAAAGTACCATCTCAGAACACAATCTATGCGAATTAACATACAGATGTGTTGAAAACACATTTCAACTTCATCTGCAGAATCATCTAATACCCCACCTGTCATTATGTTTCTGAAAATGGTGCACTCTAAACACTTGGGATAGCCAGATGTGCAGAAAATGAATCTGCCAAGAACTGACTTACTAAGTCCAAAAGTACAGGGGCCTCTAAAAAAAGAAAAGCTGACAATGAGACAGAACAAAAAAGGCAAAGGTCAACAGCCCCCCCCAAACAAAAATAAATTGAAGCTGAATGTGAAAAAAGGTGAATAACGAGCTGTTGTATGTGGTGGTGATGCTGCTGGAGTGGCCATGGACGAGGGGGCCCAATTTGGAAACTTTTGACTCCCTACATGAATACAGTAATTCACACTGGCTGGCCGAGACACCAGCTCTATAATCAAAAGGAAAGCTACACTGCTTCACCTTTAAACATGACAAAAAAAGATACAAGGAGTGCTGTTTATTTCCTGCCTGTGTCCCATAACAGGCTTTTATTACTGATAAGAAAACCACACATAAGCAAATGACTGCACTTATTTCCTGCCAGTAATGAAACATTAATTAATTAATTTTGTATGAAGCTGCACTGAATCACCAAGAGATCACTATTAATATTTACAGGCAGTGTCTCATGTTTGGAGAAAAAAAATATAGCTGAAATGTATGTAAAAGGCAAAGCCAATAATAACAGGTTGACCTAAGCTGACAAACCGGGTCAATCTGCATCAATTATTATCATTTTTTCTTACAAAACACTAGTGGTGTATTTGTGCTTCAAAACAAGGCAGTTCAGCTTTATATATTTATAGTGCTACATATTAGCCAGCTTAGATAAGTCATATAAGAGAGAATTTACAAAGCCAATGATAGCCAACTCTCTTGAGCACAAAATAGATAGATAGATATGAATAACATAATCAGGGTCTCAAGACATCCAATTTGAATAAAGGGGAAAATTCAGTTTAAAGAGTTATGAGATCAGCATTAGCACTGATTAAGTAGATTTTAGTATTAGTATTTATGAAAATTCAATTTGAAGGTCAAGGGGACCATTGAAGGACTTTCCTTGAGGAATTCAAGAGCTTTCTAAAAACAAGATTTGTTCTTGCATGTTTACGCATCTAGTTGTGTTTCCTGCATTTATTTTTCATGCTTTGCAGCATTTTTTTCCCCAACAGTGAAGATATTTTTAATGTTATTCTGTAATTGTAATATTTTTTTGCAATATCCCACATTAAAAACTTAATCAGTAATAAAGCCACCGTTTACACTGACACATTACACTGTGTTGTTTACATGAGGCATTAGTAGAATATTCCATTGATGTTCCTGTGAGAATATGAAGCTGAGTGAATTCAAGCACTGCGCTGCCGTATCATGATATTAGATTCTATCCATTAGAAAAATGTGGCAATTATATCATAGCAGTGGCTGCAAATAAATGAAATGTATGGGTACAAGAAAAGTGCAAAATAAACCTTGGAAAACAGAGGATGTCTGCTGAGGAGATGGGTTGCATTCACACATGCTAAAGAACGTGGCAACGTGCACCTCAGATGACCTCCGAATGTGTTTTCATGATCAGATATGAAGCCCTAATCACGACACATTGGTTGCATTCAGATCTTTACTTAGTGCTTTTGGATCACTCATGGGACATGTTCATACAAGGTCTAATATTCTAAAATTCCAACAGGACTTTATAAACTAATTGCATGTCTACGTAATGCAAAACCCAACATCTTAACCGGATTTGTGCTTATTCTATTACCTTATTCCAGTTGAGGTAATCAAAATGTCCTCTTTACATGTCAGTGTCTTATTCAGCCTAAAGTCTTTGGGTGTCTGTGTATACATAGTCAGTGATTACAACTAAACCAGTAAACATTATTACTAGCCCTGCGTCATGGGTGTGGCCAGACGTACATTCAGTGAGTAGGAAAAGACCCACTTGTCATCACCATGGAAACTTTTGGAAATTAGGGTTTTAATTGAGGCCTCAAGCCACTGTTAGTTTAGAAAAAAGACAGTATGTGACTCACAAGACCACACAAACATGCAGGAAACTTTTGAAGCCATGGTGGAGAGGATGACACTGGACACACTGATATCTACTATATTTAACTAAGTCTCCACAAGACCCTGGACACAAGTTTTCATAAGGACCATGAAATTGTTACTGCCAACTGAAATGCAATACTGTACATCTGCTCCATCTGACAAAGAACACTCGTCTGGACTCTGTTTTTTAATTTAACACCCAAATCCCTGCACTCTTCAAGTCATTGCACAAACAGCACACTTGCACTATGTACTATCATTATCTCATGACACATAGTTTTGTTTCTTTTTCTCTGTATGATTGTAGTACTCTACAATCATACAGAGATACATCCTTATACACTCCCTGGCCAGTTGATTAGGTACACGTGTTCAAATATCCAATCAGCCAATAGTCAGTGCATTTAGGCATACAGACATGATCAAGACAACCTGCTTAAGACCTTCTGTCAGAGTGGCAGAAGGTGATTTAAGTCACTCTGAAGATGGCTTGGTTGATGGTACCAGATGGGCACACACAACCATCTCTAGGGTTTACAGAGGGTGGTCCAAAAACAACAGAAAATACCTAGTGAGAGGCAGTTCACTGAGCAAAAATGCTGTGTTGATCCCAGGTCAGAGGAAAATGACCAGATAGAGAAAATTATAGAAAGGCAACAGTAACTCGCCAAAGTAACTCAAATAGCCATCCGTTACAACCAAGGTATGAGGAAGACAATTTCTGAATGCACAACATACCAAACCTTGAAGCAAATGGCCTACAGCAGCAGAAGACCACACTGTGTGCCACCCCTGCCAATTTATATCAAATGGTAAGTGTTTCATTCCAATATTTCTTTCTTTTAAATAGACGTAGAGTATTTTCCTCATATTTCATTCTAACACTTAATTCTTATTCTTTGTGCAGCTATCCTGCACTTATAATTGGTTCTCATGTATTCTGCATTATCCTGTGGAGTTTCCCACATACATTCATACTTATGTAAGTGACGGTAAACAAGAATAAAGTGTAGGTAAATGTTTGTCATCATTTCAAGCACAAATATAGTGAGTGTACACACGTACATACACACGTACACAAACATACACATTGAATGGTGACGTTGCTTCGATGAGTAGATAATCAACAGGGAACATTTGGAAGGGCAGGGGTGAAAAATAGAAGTACACCTACTGCTATAAATTAAAAAGGAACCTACTGTGCACTGTTGGGCCAGGCGCCAATGGTTCACTAAAGACAGGCATGTCCAACGTGCGACCTGAGACCTGTTTAATTTATTTCTCTCACTGTGATGGGTATTTTCTATACAGCACCAAATACAATTTCCTCTAAGGGCAATCTATGGGATGCTGTCATGCAGGGGCAGTAGGTCACTTCATAACGGTAGCCTTTTTTGATTTGAAGGAAACAAAGTTGAAAGGGCATCTTTTCCACAGAGGCAAACAGTTTGGTTCAGTATGGTACTTATTTTTTCTGCTTCCGTTAGGAATAGTCCCAAAATAACCAGCCGCAACCGTTCCATTTTTCAGTACCCTTCCCTTGCGGTACCAGAGTAAAACGGTATGGTATGGTATGGTCCAGGAGGAGCTAGACCAGCTCTACCCATGACAGTTGGCTGATTGTTTATTCAATGCCCGCAGTCTGTTCTCATACAAAGCTTGATGTCTTGTTGAGACAAACAGCCACAAACCATACGAGCTGCAGGATGTCCTCTGTTGTTGTCTGCTATTTCACACTTGTCGTTGTCGCACTGGTACAACATTATGCAACGTATCTTGCTGACGAGGACATCGGGCACAGCCCACACCCTGCCTACCAAGTAAAGGTACTATTCTCAGTTGAAACCCAATCCCCAAATCTGCATGTTTTTGGACTGTGGGAAGAAGCCGTGGGAAGAACCCTAACCCTAACACACAAGGAGAACATGCAAACCCCATGTAGAAAGGTCCTGGTCTTCTTGCTGCAAAGGCAACAGTGCGGCCCATACAAACACACAATAAACAAAATTAATGGCAAAGTTTATTACATTTACTAAAGCAATTGAAAATATGAAGCTACTATACTAAATAATGAATACCAGTGTACTACTGAAGTGATCCATCTATCAGCAGTGCTGTCTCCAAGAAATGATAAACGAGGCAGCAAAGCAGAATCCAGGACAGTTATATCATTCCGTTTCCAACATGGTCGCAGCCTGTGTTTGTTATATTCCTGTCTCTCTGTGTAAACAGGGCACAGCAGGAGCAGGGCAGCAGACACATGCTGGACTCCGGCTGAACACCAGCAGAGTCCGGTCACTTCGGTGCAGTGCCGTGCAGTGCAGTGAAGGCATGAATGGGGACGCGCTGAAGGTTAGAGGGCTTTTATGAATGAGCCGGCGTCACGCCACCACAGCACAAACATCCCCCTCTGGTGCCCTTCGCCCTTCCACAGCCACATTCCTGACACTGAGCTCAATCCCGTGTGCTCAGTCAGTCTGACCCACAGACACTGGAGCGGCCGGTGCTGTAATGGAGACAGACTGGGGAGGGGAGGGCGACGACAAACTGGGGAGCAGTCATTTAAATAGTAGGCTGCTGACATGCCTGTTGTGGTTAAAAGGCTCGCCTACATTATCTCCATTGAATAAACTGTCTGGATTTAACCCTCTGTCGGTTGTTTTAACAACAACAACAACAACTATAAGCGCCACGACACCTGCAGTAAATGCGACAGGCACTAATCCACAAAGCTGCTTCGAAGTAAAAAAGCTAATTTTACACTTCGAGCGCTGCCGTGTAAAGTAGGCCCGTCTGCAGCGTATGAACACGTCCGTGGGCCTGTCTCTGTGTGTATTTATAAACGGCTATATGTGACGGACAGTTCTCGAGCGACGATTCAAACTGAAACCGACGCGTTTTCTCTCTTTTTTTCCCCCCTCAGGACAAGCCGTCGTCTACAGTTGGTGTTTTTTATGAATGGAGCGCGGCAGGCTATGCAAATGAGAGCGATTGAGAAAGAGATGGCGGATGAGGCATATCGGATATCTCATATCCTGTGAGACTTCCCCTCTTCGGTTGGAAGCAAACACACACACACAGACGTGGCTAAACAGCGAGGTCAAATTGCCTTCGTAAACGGGATTTTCTTTTTCTTTCGCTCCCCTCTCTTCTTCCGACCGAGAGGTGCGAGGAGTCGCTGGCTGTTTGTGTGTTTAGAAAAGGTGTAACTTCGGGGCGTGTTTCAGTTTCTGAGTTGAACTAAGACCAAGGCCTGCTGCTGCTGCTGCCTCAGATCCTTTCAGAAAATGTTTCCGATCCACCCACGCTTATTCCCTCCTCCTCCTCCTCCTCCTCTTCATTCTCTCTCGCCTTCACAAGACTGCTCTACACCAAAGGTGGGGGTCAGAAGAATACACTCTTCTCCCCAGCACTGTCAAATAATGCATCGCCTCCCAGCAAGCGTTTAAACACCTAGAACCATCTACTGAATCCCACACACCCATGTCAAAATGTAAATGTGTTTGAAATAAAAATAAACTGGATTATGATGGCAGTTTAAATGTATTCCACCAAGTTGCCCGAATCATCTGCAACTTGTAGGCACAGGGGGGAAGCGAGGAAAAGAAAGGTTTGGAGAAATCTTTGAGGCACAGTACTTACTCGTTTGGGTGTGTTTCTTCTATCATTTTCTCGTTTCACCTCAGGTAATGTACCACGGCGGTTGCATACTCGTCGCTCGTCATTCTTTCGCCGCGGCTCCTCCGTTTCTGTCGCCGATTCCGCATAAATCCCCCCTCTGCGCCTTTGTGCGAGTGTCGGCTCCGTGGCTCGCCTTCGAAAGCCTCTGCGCCTCCGTCTCCGTCCCTTCACTTCACTTCTTCCTCCCACCGGAGACACACGCCGTTTCTCCTGGATCGCGAATGTTTCCCCCCCCCCTTAAATTCCCGCTCTAAACTTTAGCAGCCCATCGCCCTTCGGTGGGTATCGAAGCCTACACAAGACAATTTAATCGCCGAATCCAGCTCTTCTCTTCGCCCCCCCCTCCTCCCTCCTTCCTTCCTTCCCTCCCTCCACAAACACGCACGGACACACAAAAGCCACACGCTCCTCTTCGGAACTCCTAAAGGCGCATGTTTTCGCCGACGACTCTGGTTCCAGTTGTGCGTAAAAAAAAGCGCGTCGTCGCTGTTGTTACCGAGGGGTGGCCCCGCTAGAGCCCCATCTCTCTCTCTACTCCATGTTGGATTGCAGGCTGGCGAGCAGCTCCAACGACGCCGGGGGAGGGAGGGAGGGAGGGAGGAGGAGGGTGCAGGGCGGAAGCGGTGACGTCGGTCTACATTTTGGTGAAGGGCCCACGGTGGCTGTTAAACCTTAAGGACCATTGATAAATGACACCCCCTTCTTTAAGGAAAAAAAAAAATCTTCCCAAGGGAAAATGTCACCTATATTCCCATCTAAACGTCTGACAAATTCTTCTTGGAAAAAAAAAAAAATCAAAACAATATATAAAGAACCGAGGTGTTACCCAGCACTACAGAAGACTGGATTATACAAGGATTATATAATCATAGAAACAACCAGGGCTTATCATTTGGGGTTTTGCCAACATGAGAAAGGAACGACTCGTCTCTATTTGACCATCTGCATTTGAATTGAAGGATTTTTAGTTTCAGAATCTCCAACATCCAAAAATGATGAAACAAACACAATAAAGGGAGGGGGGTTGAGGATAATCTTGTTAGCTCCATATCTTCTCACAGACGATCAAGTAATCCATTAAAGAGGTGAATTAGCCTGCGGATTGAGCTTTTAACGCCCATTGATCTCGCAGAGTGTGGGGAAGTTGGATGATTAGGAGCTTTTGTTGTCGCTGAGTGCCGCCAGATTTGTGTTCCTGCTTAAACAGTTGCCACTATTGTGTTAAGGTTCATACTTGGGCATTAAAAAAAAAAAAAAAAAAAAGAAGGGGGGGGGGGATCAACACAGCTATAGATTGAAATTATGGTCGTGTAGCGCCATCAGGTGGCGATTACTACGTCTTACACATTGGGAGTCCAGGTTCTGACGTGCAAGAATAGTCGTTACTCTATAATGATTGTCTAAGCCTAAATAATAATTCTCCCAGTACTTTATTGGAAACTTTGCCTTCACAGACTAATGACAAAATATTCTGTCTATATTATGTGTGAATGGAATTTAAAGTCTTACAGAGGTTTTTTTTTGGATGAACAGTTCACACACAGCTTTGTGTTTCACCTGGGTTTTATACAAACATGCCAGCCGCTCCTCCTCTCTCTACATAATTCCCTGTTTATGATTCTGGACCCATTCTGTTTTTGTTACAGTAATGTCCCATAGATGGCCATACAGTGTGCACATATTCAAAGTTGAACCATTTTCTACAAAGCCTCTGTCTCCAAAGTCTTCATATTTATATAAGACAAAGCCCTTATTAGTTAAAATTACTTGCACTGCTTTTTCAAACACAAAGAAGGTTCTTAAATATTTAGCTGATCAATGACCACAACAGCATTTGAAAATGTTACATTTTGTTGGTGATGTAATCATTTTAACAAGAATTGCAAATAAGTAGCTTCTTCTAAAAGTTATTATATGACAGTAATATGATAATATACATTAGTGATCTGGATGTGGTAGACTTACAACAGCATCAAACACAGACTCAGCCATGAACAGCTTGTTTGATTATAATTTAATTATTATAATCCCACCAATCTGAATCCCCCTGTTGACATGCCATCAATTAGTTCACCCAAATAGTTTTACTAGCAATCTGACATTACATCTTAAGTTATTAACTGTAGTATATGGATATTTTATTGAAATGTATAATTTTAAGGCATCAACTCCAACCAACATTTAGAGTTGGAAGGAAATAATGAATGCTCTCTCAGTTACCCAATTGTCATTGTAGTTTTGTACCAATAAAATGTTTATTTGTTTGAAATTTGATTGGCCTGTATTCAAAGAAACAATGAAAAAAAAGAAAAAATATACACAGAGCTCACTTTTTTGAAAACAGGCGACTGGCTTTGTTGAGTGAATGACGGTAAAACCTAAAAAGCAAACCAACAAATTAAACTGGCACAAGCTAAACTTGACTAGTAACCCCATCCCCAGTTAACTACACTAGTTTGCTCTAAATGTGATCATGCTTGATAACTGTAAAATTCAACCCTGTAACACTTTTCGGTGGCTTAGTTCTACTCACGTCAAGACCAGATGCCATGAAATGATTAAAAAAAAGTCTTAGGAACATAAAAAGTCCTCCCTCATGCAAATCCAAAGACCAAGAAAGGCTCTAAATATTGTTTTGTGGTTATTTTACAGTATAGGCACCACTCCCATTGTGCAAACAGGTGCAAAGTGCTTGCAACTTGAATTTTTATTGCATCAATTTATAAACTAAGTCATAGGCTGTACCATTGAGGTACACAATTTTGTTGAATTGCGAAACACCTAGAAATTTATGGCTGGGAGATAAACCTGTTTGTTTTGCTAGCATTAAAGTTTTGTTTGTCCAAAACCTGGACAATGTGATTAACTTAGCAAATACATTTTTTTTAGTTTGTATTTTCTTCAAGAGAATTGTCTTTGTTAACATTTAAAGTAGACCTATGCTGGTTTTCTACTAGTACGTCTGATTTCTGTCAGTGTGTAATTTGTGTTTGTGCTATATTTTCTGTATGTACTTTTTAAATTTCTTCTGGAGATATTGAAGGGTCATTCATCTGAAGCTCCCTTGTGCACATAACTTATGAGTCTATACACACACTCTGGTTTCCATGACTTCAGAGGACATTGCTTCGCTACTCTAACCTTAACCATAATTACTAGTGCCCTAAGTGTAACTCTGACCTGAACTTTAACCTAACCCTAACCTCAGCCAAACTTTCAAACATGTCTTCACCCTAAAATGTAATAATTTTTGTCATGGGGACTTGATTTTTGTCCCCATAAGGAAGACAAATCCCCATAATGTGGTTGTGTAAACAGATTTAGGTCAGTGTACATTGATTTTTGGTTGAAGTTGTTCCCGTTGCTTAAACCAAGAAAAGAAAGCATGCAGATATAAAATGTCATAGTTATGAGGGAAAAGGTTACAAGGGAAAAACTCTGACTGACTATTTCTTTCTTGTGACATATCTAACAATTACTGACTTTCATATCATTTTGTTTTTTTGTTCATTTTCATATATCTCCTAATTCTGACTTTTTAATGCAATGATTATGACCATTTATGTAATTATAATGGCATCATAGTTACATCATTTCAACCTCTATTTTCACAAAATGTTAGTTTTTTTCCCCATGTTTATGACTATAATTCTCAAAATCTTTCTTCCCATAATAATGACAGCGTTTCTTTCAGAAGTTTTAACAGGTTTCTGTAAGACAATAAATAAACATAAATAAAACCAGCTGACCAACTAGGATAGGGAAAAGACAGGATGTTTTTGGGCCTATTCACACTAATATATTTATGTTTTTCAGTGTTTCTGTCTTAAAAACTTGCTTTTTGTGTTTCCCTTGAAATAAATTCTAAGTCAAAGACAGAGGCGTTTGTTCATGGAGCAAAAATAAATTTGCTCAGGTGTCCAATTAAGAGAACTTTTGCAGGTGGAGTGGTGGAGATTGAATCGTCACACTAACTGTTTGCCAACTGCGAAAGGGTTTTCTATTTAGTAAACCAGATTAGCTTCAAGCTGGAGTCTGTATCACACTGCTTTTATCTACAAAGGTAGGATCATATACACATGGCAATATACTGTTGTTGTTGTTGCCGTTATTACACATATGCAAGATGACGTCAACCATTATAATCGCAAGAGATAAAGATCCAGTGTGTATCATTTAGGATTTATTGTCACAAACTGAAAACACTACCCAGTCATGTCACTCACTAAACTTTGAACTCCTGTTTTAAAACCTTGAGACTGGCGATTTGGCCGGCGCCATGTTTAGGTTTTGCAACTAGACATTCACAGATGTCACCTGCAACCCCTGGTGGTGATCCATTATATTCTTTTCCTCTGATTAGCTTCAACCAACAAAGCGGAAAACTATGTCCATATTTCATATATGATCAGTATATATAGAATATAGATCATATACTGTATATTCTATATATGATGGGCTCTACATATAATGTACATAGTCTCTGAAAATATGTGTTCAATTGCTTTGAAAGAAGTAATACATTGATAAAGAAGACAACATTTAATTGCAAACTCACACGGCATATTTTTCTCAACATAGACTTACTGTAAGGTTTGCTGCCCAGCACAGTGTTATCGATTTGTGGAATAGTTTTGGTTGCTCTGAAATCTATGACATGTTCATGTTGGGTAATACATTTTCAAGGATTTATATTAGTTATTACTCCAGGGCTACTCACACTTTTAATTTAAATGTGACTTGGTTCGAAGCCTTCATTATAAATTAAGTGTAAACAAAGGACTATTGTTGCTCTAAAATTTTGAGGTTTGACAGAGAAGCAGGACTGTACGACTGTTATCTCACCAGATTAATCTCTGGGCTGGAATTTTTCAGATTTGATTTAGTATAAAATGGAAATAACATTGAGGCGACGCAATGTACAGTACATGCCACAATAAAGGCAGATGTTTGATTTGGCTTTTTACTGACTTCATTTCAGCATCGCTCTTGTACTAATTTGACCTGATTCTGGCAGTTTCAGTGTCTATTAAACACACATACAAACTTAAGTGCAAGAACAGAGGTTAAGGTACAAAATAAGAATAAAAGAGGAACCCATTCACTATCACAATGATTTGGAAGCTGATTTTTGAATGTAAAGTGTTCCACATTGTTGCTTTAATGGTGGCCCTGCTCTTTCTTAGGTAGGGTTGAGCCTACCTAAGAAAGGTAGTAAAGGTGAGTAAAGGAAAAAAAATCTGATATCACCCTTAAAGCCCAAATATAAACAAAGGTGAGAGCTGCAAATGTCTGCCACACGGTTGGAGCATTATCTTTTTAAAAACGATGGCTATATCCAGGTGGTAACAGCACAAATGTCTGAACTAATCAACTAAGTTGTTAAAGATGCTGTATCAGACTGATATTGGTATTGTTTCTTTAGGTTGTGATAACATCAAAGTCCCTCTCTTTGGTGCTGAGGGCTCCACTTAAAACTACGGGGCATGACCTTTGGTGATTTTTGTTGGTGATGATGTTGTTATTCTGGCTCTGGTTGATCTTCATGAACATTAACACTTTAACATTATTTGTATGTTGGGTTCTTAATCTGAAAATGGGCTCGGTCAAGCAAAACTATCAGTCCTAACTGAGGCAGCATGTGTGTGTATACAGCAGCAGCTGTCAAACTGCTGACTGATTGGGTTTTTTGAGCAGTAGACATAACTTCTGAAATGTTTTGTGGCCACTTCTTTGCATTTTCTTTCATGCTGCAACTTGTTTGCAGCCGTTTTGCATTACTAGAGGCTGTTGTCTTTGTCTGTCCTGACTTAAAACAAATCACTTCCTGTGTACAGCACAGGAATTTTGCTGGGCAACATGAGATCTAAACACTGTTTCACTGAAAAACACAGAGAGAGCCATGTGGAGCTGATAGGCTTAATCAGCATTGTGTGAGATAACTTGACAATAGTATGAATGTAACAAACATTAGTTTATATTTTAGAATTAGAGACAATAGATTTAAATATGTAATTTTGCCAAAGACTGGCAGTGGCCAGGGTGTGACAAAGAAACAGTCCACAGTGAAAAGTGTTATTCCAAAGTGGAAGAGGAAATGTGAAAAACAAAAGAGACTCAAAATTGTGGTGTTCCTAAAAAGACAGATCTTTGGTTATAACCATGACTTAGAAATTTATGTTTAAATACGTGTTTCGCAACATTTTCTCTGCTCATTCCAGGAGCCGCTCCAGTCAGAACAGTAAATACATGGAAGTCTTTTAAGGACTTGACTGTGTCTCTAATTTAAACCACACCACATGGTGCTCCCCTCTCACAGTGACCCCTCCTGAGTATCACAAAACATTCATCAGTCCTGACTCCACGACCTCTCTGCATCCCCAGCCCCCCGGCCAATCAGAATCAAACCAGACAGCGTCTCTCTGTCTGTAACTTTTGTACACGTACATAAAAGCCTTCTTACCCTTCATGAGAGCTTACACCCCCCCCCCCCAATGCACCCCACCCCCCAAACACTAACATTGGCACTGCCCTGCACACTAATGATCCCCCTTCTAACCCCCTTTCTTGTCCACTTCCCACTGCTGTACCGCTCCATATCCAGGTGATAAATGAGGTTGCCCCAGTGTGTGCTATCAGGTCAAGGGTCGACCTAACAGTTCTTTTGGGGTTTTAGGGCAAATGGAAGTCAGTGGGACGTGACTTACCAGTCTGGTCAAGCTGCTGCTTCACTTCCCAGCATCACCATGGCATCTCTATGTATGTGTTTTCCAGCAGAGGGAGACAGAGACTCATTTAACTACTCAGACAGTATAAAAGATTCTGGACAGCTTTACATTTGTGCTTTTTTTAAAATATAATTTTATCATCTTCCACCTCATTAGCACCTATTTGTAATCCTGATCCTTCTGATGTAATGTAATTAACATGAATGTACATTTGCATTTGACAACAATTTATAAAAGTTACAAACCCGTTTTTTACAGACTCTATAGCAATAGACAAATAGTGGAATTCCACCCATTACCAGTAGTTTACCAGACAGTATTTGTCAGTCTTTCAATTACAGCAAAAAATAAAGTTTGATTAGTTAGTTCAGTTAAGCCAAAAGGACCTGTTTTCTTAGTTGTGAGGATCAGCTTGAAAGTCCTGAAGGATGAAACAGGGAGCAAATCATTTAAAGAAATCATATTTATTAAAATAATAATAATAAAGGTACATTTTTTGTTACCATTTTCATTTTTAAAATGTGAGGAAAATTATTGGAGATTGTTGTTGCAGTTCTAATTCTCATCTAAATCACTTGCCATTTCACACCTTTAAAGACCAATCAATGGCACCATGTTGTATTTAAGGGTTCTTAACTATAAAGAACCTCACAGTGAAACCAACACTTAATTCAGAACTGCTTGTCTATGCTTTTATACAACACTTTCTGCATCACTTAGAGCATCATTTTATCCTACCAACCCTCTATGAAAGCAAGGTACCACCTACAAATGAAGGCATTTTTTAAAAGAAAGCAACTTTCATAATTATCTGTTAATGTTTTTTAAGCCAAAATGACAACCAGCCAAAGTTTTTTGTTTCTAAGTTGTAAAAACCATGTGTGTGTGCGCTGTGCTGTGTGTTGTATAAGGTCAGAACTGGGGTCATCAGTGTTTAGTCTGTGATTTTCTCTGGAGTGGCGACTCCAGCTTCCTGTCCACATTGGTGAGATTTATAGGTATACCCTCTCAACTTGGACCTTTTTAATAAACATATATGTATACAGTACATAGACCCTATACTCTATTAAAAATAAATGATGCTCTTTTTGACATTGATTTTGGTATGTTAGTGATTATAATAAAAGAGACAGTGGGAAAGAACTTCAGAATTGAATGTCTAAAAGTAAAACAGAGATCAAACACAAATACATAGAACAATCTTAGACAGGATGTGAGAAGTAATATTTATTAGGTAGATTTTAAAAAACTTTCACCTCCTAGTGGCAATGTGGCAAAACAACATTCTTGACAACAAAACGAGCCTTTAAAGAATATTAACGAATAATAACACAGGTACCTCAACTCCTACTTATGTGCGCCTCATGTCCAGCCTCGTGGCCCCTAAACTCCTGCAGCACTATCAAAATACACACTTTTGCACACAGCTTGGCCTCCATGGCTCCAACAGGCACTGTAATGGTTCTGGGAGCCAGACTCCGTCTCCGTCGCCAGGGCCCGGCTCCAGCCCCTGTGTGTGCGACAGCAATTTCCTAAAGAATCCACAGCAAGCGCAACACTTCTCCTTTTATTTTTACAAAAACACCACTGACCCCCACTACCACATGCGTGCACACACGCTCACAACACTACCACTTCTGAGAAACACAGCGCAGTCACTTGCAATTACAACTCATCCAAGGATATGATATACAGTCCTGTCAAATAACCAGCAGGCCCATGAGAGAAGCAGAAGGCCTTTTTTTTTCTCCCTCGTTTGACCATACAAAGTCTGTCTTCTATGCGTGCACCAATACCCAAATGTTTTTGAAATTCAAGAGAAAAATGGATTTTATTGATACAATCTCATCTTCTGATGTTTACCATGTTGGGCTCAATTTGTGACTTTCCCACCAGTTCTCAACTTGCACTAAATCAAATAGCAAATTCCAGTGGCTTGTGATCAGTTCAATAATTCTTAATTCCCTTCACAGACTGTTTTACTTGAAGAACTGTAAGCGTCCACAGGAAAAATGACCCATCATTTCTCAAGAAAAAAAGAGTAGTCTGAAATTCATGCTACACGAACGTGGAATTTTCAGCCTTTTGTTCTGATAATCCCTTTTGGATTGATTTTGCAACCCATTTAGTTGGGAACCGTCAACTTTTATCATTTGGACATGAGGGTCATTTCTTACCTCTTAATACATATGAACAGATGCAATCAAGGGTCAAAATCTTTCTCTGATCACTCATGATGTTGATGATACACGTTTGTCGTGCTTCATATTTAAGCATAAAGCGTCTTCAATGTTTATTTCAGTGTTTTAAATGCCAAAAGTAATTTTCAACAGTGCTATAGAATTGCTAATCAAGGCTGATGGAAAGTCCCATCAAATGCATGTTATCATGTTACACACCACAGAAGGCCCAAACATTTGCAATTATTCATGACAGTTCTGACATAAACAGCTTATCATCTCTGGCCAAAGATCACCGTAAACAAATCCACTGGTGATCAACCAACCTGACTTAATCTCCCACTTAGATTTCCAAACAAATCCTGTGACACACACACGCTGGTTTTCATGACTTCAGAGGACATTGCATTGACTTACATTCATTTCCTGGAGACTTAATCCTTAACCTTAACCTTAACCATAAATACTAGTGCCCTAACCCTAACCCTGACCCTAACCTTAACCTAACCCTCAGCCTAACTTTGAAACATGTCTTCACCTTAAAATGTAGTAATTTACATTATGGGGACTTGATTTTTGTCCCCATACGGAAGACAAGTCCCCATAATGTGACTTTGTAAATAGATTTAATTCCTCACAACATAAGGTACACCACACACACACACACACACACACACACACATGCACACACACGCACACACACAGAGATTGTATTGTTATAATTGTTAGGACTTCCAGTAATTATTTTTAATTCACCCTTTACCTACCTTAGCTAGGATCTCAGGAATAACATTCTGCCTATTTAAGACTGGGTTTGACGGGGGCCAGTGATTATTCTGGAAAAGGTCCCAAATACTGTCGGTAACAAAAACACACAAACAAACACACTTGCGCTGCACACAGACAAACACTTCACAGAGCTTAAGACTGAGTCTGTCAGCACAGAAGGAGCATGAGTTTATGAGATTAGACGTTTTGGCAACAACTATCAAAGCGAGCAACAGCACAAACAGTGTTCTCTCTCTCTCTCTAAAAAAAAAAAAACAAAAAAACAAAAACAAAGCACAGGTCTGTGTGTGTGTGTGTGTGTGTGTGTGTCCATCTAAACAAGCCCCAATAGCCGCTTTGTTGCCAAGCTGCTCTGGGAGAGCGTGTTGATGGAACCTCATTGATGTTTGGATTAAGGCACGCCTCCATGATCAAGTGCTCAAACACTAGATAAGAGTGACAGAAACACCCTTTAATCCTGGCTAACCCTTCTCTAAATAGGATGCAAGCTCACTGAAGGAGAGCAGGGGGGTTAACCCTTGAATGGATACTTTGATTTGTTTTAATTTTAACAGCAAGGTGACACTTGTACTTGAATATTTAGAAATAAATGACTAAATATTAGATATGATGCAATATTATGACATTTTGGAATAATTGCTTATTTTAATGTTAAGACAAGCTTGCACAGAAATATGGAGTGAGCATCTCTTTATCTTGGAGTAGGCTTATGTTCCAAAATGCCATACTATTCCTTAAACAGTTTAATCTGCCTTTTTTTTTTTTTTAATTTGAAACTGGTGAGAAAAGATCATTTATGTTCTGCTGTGATTGGCTTTTTTAACAAAAAAAATTCTTAAATTATCCTACCTTACATTGACTTGAATGAACATTGCACAGTGATCGCTTGTTAGTTAAACGTCCAGTGTATAAGAGTTAGTGGCATCAGGTGATGAGACCACATATTCTCTGCTCGTCTGCTCAACCATCGCTTTCCTGTGTATTTCCAGGAAAAATGGTGGATGTAAAAAGGATGTCTTGGTCGTACTGCTTTGTTTGCACATGCTGCTATAGAAATACACCAGCGCAGGACGGTGGCTTACGCCAAGCTCTTGCCTAAATTACATACAAGATGCTTATTTTGAGACAATGAAAACTTTTTTTTTTTATATAAAAAAACATTTTAAAGCAATCACACATTTATGCAAAACCCTTCTAAATGTTACACACTATAGAAAAGCCAGTTGTTTACCTCTTTCCCGTCGACATCTCTTGTCTTTGGGTGAACATGTTGTGCATTCATCCAGTTTAAAGGTTTATTAGATGTCACAGCACTGCACCGCAGTTTAAAATACTCACATATAGAATCACACTAATCTATTATGATGGCACTGGCAAGTGATTATATAAAGAGGAATATGGAATTAAATTATAGGACAATATAAATATTTACTTCGTCCTACTCCTTTTCAGACATGCAAAAAAAGGTGACTATATATTTATTTTTATATATTTTTTTTATCTATTCTTTTTTTGTGGTGAACTTATAGCTAACTAACTAACTAGCAACTGCAAAGTTCAACGTAATGACTTTGTTGTAGTGTGACACAGGAAGATTCCCATTATGTCAGATATGGGTTGTTTTTTGCTGCACCGGCTTCTTTAAAATGAATAAAACGACTGTGTAGCTCAACTGAAGGTGTTACTCCTCAGTGAATCTAAAAAAGTTCATTTTAAGGGGTTTGAGGAAATGACCAATACTATTATTTTCTATACTAAAGACTGTTTGCAAAGTAAGATCTCCAAAATCATAACATATCTTTTGGACCAGTACCATTTAGGTTTTTTAGGATCAATACATTACCATTGAGAAATTGAGAAATTTCTCAGTAGTACTATTACAATAGTAAGCAGGGACACATGATTTAGGGGTATTGGTCTGTTTGTGTGTGTGTGTGTGTGTGTGTGTTTTTTTTTTCTACGTCACTGGATGAAAGCAATAACAAGAGAAAACCTCCATCTACTCCCAAGTTTAGGTCTTTCCTTCACTCTCTCCATTTTCATTTTCACCCCCAGTTTCACACAACTGTGACAAAAAAACTGTTGAAATTGGATGTTAAAATACCTTTGCTTTAGCAGCCTGTCAGCTTCAGGCTGACGTGTGAAAAGGTAATACAAGCTAAGCTTTTACTCTCAGTGAGGAACCCTCCTCCTCCTCCTCCTCCTCCTCCTCCTTCCCTTGCCTTCTTCTTCTTCTTCTTCACTGCATCAACAACTAAACCAAATTCACACTATCCTTCCCCAAACCATCCTAAACCAGGGAACGCCACCACCCAAGTGTAACACCTCATTAGAGGAAAAATAACGCCTGCTAGTGGTTTTGTGTGTGTGATTTGTCTTTTGTGTCCTGTTTCTAGTCAGGGCGGCCATGAATATTCTATTATTTGATTCTTCGGATACATCATTAATAGACTGATGTCTTATCTCGTCATGCTCCAGGTCACTTTGACTTTTCATCTAGAGTGCTACAGGATGTATGGATTCACTGTAGGTTTACACTTTACTCACCTTTACATCTGTGGTGTAGCGGATTTCCTTCAAGGAAGGTCCAAGCAACGTTTTTTACCAGGTTAATGATGAGTCACAGGTGGATTAAAAACACTGATATTTCCGCCTCGTTTTCATGTTAAGGCTTTGAGAAAAATTTAACACTCTGTCCGCCCCCCCCCCAAATAATCAATTTGGCTCAATTTTTATTCAACACAGTGAGGTTCAGCACAATATAATCGGATGTGTGAAGTTTTATTTATAGTTTTTCATACACAACGCATCAGCAATACACCCCGAGTTCATCCCAGTTATTGTTTTTGTGATGTACAGTTTTTCAGTCAGAAAAATGAACATCTGTGTTGGTGCGCCATAATGAATTGTTGCACATCAGCATCTTTATCTGCAGGTGATGGACGATAAACCTTATGACTTTATTCCAAACAATCCTGCAATGAATGCTGCAAATTCACCCAAGCAGTAGGACTTGCAGAGGAAGAGGAGAGGTGAAAATTGAAGCATGAAATTGAAAATGGTGCTCAGTCTGAGTCTGTCCCAACTCCTGTTACGACCCCAGACCCCAGACTGGCCACATTCAAACAGCACTGCAGACTGGACTATTCTAAAGTTATCACTTATGGGAAAGTCCACTGAAAACAACACTGACTAAAGTGTTTTCTGTAGGTGCACGTTGTCCTTTTTTTAAACTTATCGACCTGAGGCATTCAATTAGGATGACATGAGCTGGTGAGAAGAAAAACAGCAAGTCATTACATCTCAAACATGTCAACCCCTGAGCGCCATTACAAACAATGATTGTTAAATCCTGTGACTAGATTAAAAACACCTGTTGGTAAACAAGACAATTATTCTCTTGAATCCAGTGGGGAATGATGCGTTAATCATACATGCATCCTCTTGGTTAAAAGGCAACCTGATATTCCCCCACTGAATTGTCACTGATTAACTCGATACTCCTGACTGTTTAAAATTCATCCCACCAATAAGCAAAAAACTCATCTCCCGTATGCGTACAATTGCGCTCTTTCCCCAAGATCCTGGAAAGTGTATGCATAAAATATCCTAGTCCCCAGTGTCAGCACAATTAGCCGTAAATAAAATGCCTACTCCACAACGCTTTTGCAACATTTTAATTAGACAAACCAGCTGAAGTGCGGGCCCTTTTTATTTAAATAAACAGCCCGGTTTGCCAAGAAAAAGCTCCCTGGAGGGAAAGACGCTAAGTGAGGTTGCTCAGGGCAGGAAATGGAGAGATAGCAGCAGTTTACCCGGGGATAGAAACGATGTATGTTTCTTCAAAAGAGAGAGGAAATGTGTTTCCTTAAGCTGTCATAATACCTGTTCCATCTTTGTACCATATGTCTGCTGTTTTGAGTTTTAGGCTACTGTATATATCTGTATCAGGTTAACCTCTGGAGATTTTGTAAAAAAGTGTTTATCATAAAGACTGTGGCTGGTAAGGGCCCTGGGCGCTTTGCAAATATTTCTGAGGAATAGTGAAGTTTCACAGAGTAAGTGGTAAATATTGTATGTGATGTTGAAAGTAATTTTAATAAAGTCCAGGAAAAATGTCTTGTTCTTGTTTCTCTTGTATCTCACTGTTTCCAATTATGACTCACTAATTGCTTATGTGCTGCCTCTACTGTGATTATATTGATTGTTGACATTAAATGCATGTTGGCCACACAGTGGTGAATGTGGCTAGCACTGTTGCCTCACAGCAAGAAGGTTGCTGGTTTGGCTCCCGTTTTTGGGGCTTTCTGTGTGGAGTTTGCATGTTCTCCTTGTGTGTGTGTGTGTGTGTGCGTGTGTGGGGGGGGGATGGTTAATCTATTCACCATCCTCCATTTTCCTCATTTTAACTGGATAATTAAGGCAAAAGAAAATTTGACATTAGTCACTGAATGGTAAGAGATTTAGTAAGATTTACTTTCACACAGCATGAAGTGGCTCTGCATTGTGCTTTATGTCACTGTGCTTATCTTCCATTTTGTCTATTATCCAATGCAAAGGGAGAAAACAACTCCCAAATCTTTGTCTCAAACTTGTGATTAAGCCAGTGAGAATTTTTCCACTCGTACCTCTCTCGTGTCTCTTCTCATCCTTTTCCCTCCACCAGGACCTTTTGTGCCTCCCTTTAAGACACGGCATATCATTGTTCTCCATATCTTGTCATCTCATTTCTCTCTACTCCTTTCTGATCATTGTGTTTTCTTTCTGAACTGCCTCATTTGTAATCATGTTATCTGGGCCATTTTCAAGCATTTTGTATTGTTTTGCTCCATAGAAGCTTTAAGGTGAGAAGTACGACATCAAAGCTCTTGCAAACAAACAAGAAAGTAAATTATTTAGAGTGTTGTGTTGCAAAATACATTGTAATACATTACAGTAACATTTAAGTGTTCTTTTGTGTTTGAAAATGCAAAATAAATCAAACAGGGACCTGGTAATTCCTACATGTTTACCCTCCAAACAGCCTCTGAACAGAACCGTGAACCTGCTCACTGGATAGAACAGCTCCCCCTTATCATCATGCACTTTCTAACAAGAGACTGAATCCACTTGTAACTACTGACAAGGATGATGATGGTCTCCCACTCTCCATTGCAGGGAAATGTGTTTACATTTTGTCCACTGGGGGGCAGTATAACCCCAATAGAAAGCCACAGGAGAACCAAAAAGACCTCCCCCTACATGTCTTCAACTATAGTGCTGCTCCCCGAGGGATGAAGTGGAGTGGATGAAATCGCCTATGCCAAGTTTGTGAACCTTTTTATTTGTGAAGTAAAATTAAGAAAATGAAGTTCTCAGGTTTTGAATGAAAACTATCTTTTTTAAATATGTCTTTGTGAAAGTGACACAATAAACTAAATAAAATAGATCAGATTTGATTAGGCTTGAAAATTAATAATTGTAAATCAAAAAAGGACAACTTATTTAAATGCTTCTGTAATAGTTTGTTTTGTCATTTGGTTTATTATTATTATTTGCATCTTGTGAGTTCTGCACTGTGTGATTTGAGTTGCTTGAGGAGAGAGAGAGAGAGAGTAAAAACTTTCCCATCTGTCCTTATGTTCTTTTCCTACTTCCTCAGAGCTCACTGAGTTTTCCCTTGTATCTTTTCTGCAGCTATTTACAGCCACGTAATACCAGCTAGATAAACTCTTTTGATGTGCCGCAATCTCAGATCTCTCGGTCTTTGATGGGAATAGGTTTAGACATGGCAATCAAGATGTATTCAAGTGAAAGGCAGTGATTGATTCTTAGATTATCTTTCAATGCAAACTTTGGATTTCTTTCCTGTAAAAAAGGGGTTTATTTTGAACATGGTCACAATCAGTTAAGTTTTCAGCCAATATAGATTTGTTGATGGGAAGTAGCCACAGACAAAGTTGGAGTGAAGTGAATTAAATTTTAGCGTCCATTGCTGCTCCTCCCAAAAAGGTTTTGGATGTGAGAAATTACTCTAGGCTCTCAGGGCCTCTAGAAAATGTAATACACTATTCTGTTTTATTTGTTGTTATTCTACATGATTGTTTTTGGGTGATTTACAGTAGTGATTTTGAGGGCAGAATCATTAGTCGTCTTTATGATATGTTTTGACACTGTACATTTGACAGCAAGATGTAAAATTGGTTCAGGAATTACCGAGATTCGAGAATAATAAAAAGTTGGCTTTGGTGGCGGAGATGCAGAGCCACAGCACATGCTACACTCATGCACACTAAAGTATATTGACTATTCGTATACAGAGACAACAGGCCAGGAGGGAAGACGTATATAAGAGACAATACAGTAGACATATCAAACTGCAAGTGTTGGTTCAGCATCCAGTGACAGATATTGTTTTTCAATACTGTGTTCCTGAGAGAGAGAGAGAGAGAGAGAGAGAGAGATAGGGGTGTGTGATAGTTCGTCAGTCCAAACAGAGTCATAAAGCACTGCATGGTTAAGCCTGATGAATTAATAACAGGGAGGCAGATGGGTCCCAGGGGCACTGTGGGAGCAGAGCAGCATGGAGAGCAGAAAGAACGCACATCAAACACACACACACACACATGCATACAGAACATAGGCAGATACACGCATGCACCCACTACTCAGCCTTAATCACCCCAAGGTTAAGTGAATCCAGCATTTAAGTCACAACTTGTTTCTCCCTTTTGGAGATTTCACACCTTTACTTTCCTTGCCTGACGTGTGCTGTAGTTACAGTGACTGATATTCTTCCTCTATGAATGTGTTTATCATTGCACGTTGAGCATTATCTGCACCAGACCTAATGAAAGCCAGCAGAGGTCAAAACACTGACAAATGAACCCGTCAAAGAGCATCGACGCAGGATCAAAGCGTATTTTTCACATTAATTGTTTTGTCACTTGCATGAAGTTCCTGCTCAGCATTTCAGTTTTGCATACATGCGGCTGTAAATGCTTTGTCTCTGTACCTGTTAGGGCTTTATGTTTAAGAGTGAGTGAGTGTAGCTGGTACTCAGGTCTAATGATCAGGATGTGAATCATTTTAATTGCCAAGTTCAATTAAAGCTGCTTGGGGTTAGAATTTATTGTTAGGATATACCGGTTTTATTATTAAGCTAAATCATAATGTGGGATATTATTTTCCCTTTATCTCTTTCTTTCCTGACCTGGAAGCTGTTGTTTTCCATCTTGCTGGTCATCTCGGCACAGCATTAAGAATTATGTGCGGTAAAGAAAACAGGAACATGCTTTGTGGCTTAAGGTAAGTACATTTTCAACAGAATCATGAATCACCGTCTGCCTCATTGTCCTGTGTATATGCAGATTTATTCCAAACAGGTTGAACATCGCAGAATATGCAGCTGCAAGGACGACATGAGCTCACATACATTACAAAACATGGTGGACTCACCAAAGCACTGACATAGTGTAATGGTGGTTGTGGGCACAAGTTGATGACACACCAGAATGAGGTGCCAGCAAAGGCTGTGTGGTAATTTACGATGGGCAGACAGGTCAAGGTTGCCATGTAATCTTCTGTCTAATGGAGAGCAGTAAGCGCGTATATGTGGTGAGAGAAATTCACAGTGTGTGTGTGTGTGCACCGCTAAAAGAAATGAACTTCCTGCAGACTGGTGAGAGCTTTAGTGACATTTATTTGATCTTGTCAAGGGTAACGGCATTTTGTGGCTTGTGTTAGTAAGCGTTCTCTCTTACTTCTGTAGGACAGAATTCACAGTTGTTTTTTTTTTAATCTGCTTCAGGCGATGCAGTTGTTGCTTTCTGTTTAAAATGAGCTAATTTATTCACAAATACCTGGACACAGGGGACAATTCGTTAATCATGGTGATCAATTTACATTATGGTGGTCAATTTTAAGGCCAGTCTTAAAGCAAACACATGCGAAAAAAAAGTCATTTTCGGGTTTATATATTTTATACCTTTCTACTTCAATTGCTTAATTTGTGGTACATCTATTATAACAAGGTGACGCCAGCAGCAACAAGAATTTAGTAAGTAATCGATGTGTGTGTTTGCAGAAATGATGAATGCTAAGAAGTTTCCTGAATGCATCTCGTTCTAAGCACATCATCTGAGCCCGACACACTATGAACCCTGAACTACTTTCACTAGCTGTCATGTGTTACAGTTTAGAATATTTGAATATTAGACGAAGAGCTCTGTTGAGTATCCAAATTGCATTTTTGCATGAAATGCCCATGCCTAATGTATGAAATTATAATGTACTTGTATACTGATCAATAACTAGAAAATAAATTGTTCCTTTTTTGTCATACCACAGGACCACGTCCTTGCAGATGCCAATAATTTCTTGCATTTCTTATCCAAACACTGCTAAAGTCACCACTGAACACACTGGTGACCGTCCTAAGTAACCGGCCAAATTTGAAGCCTGTAAAGCAAACTTTTGGACAGTTATGCAATTAAAAGACAGACAGATATTTCATGCATTTATAGATAGATAACTGTAATGACTTATGTGGACATTTGCATTCACATATACAGCCTCTTTGAACAATTTCTGCAGAATCAGTTGGGTTCACAGCATGTCTGAAAGAAACAAGAACTGATTCCTTTTTGGTTAAAGAGTGTGATTTACACAATCAGCGATAGAGGATAATATGAAACATGATTTATTTGATCATCCCACAATATAAGTGCAGTATATACTGTATAGTTACATTGCACAACATTACATCTCATCATAAAAAAATCAGATAAAACTGGCTGCAAAACTTTATGCTTATACGTAAAATAAATTGTGTTTTTGTGGCATGAGAACCTTGGTTTGAAAAATGGCAAAGGTAATCAATAAAAAGCATAACTAAAAAATGGTTCAATCAATCCTATAAGAATTTATCAGTCAAACCAAAGTGCAGTGTGTGGTCATTTCCTTCCTTCCTTCCAACCTAGTTGTCACTTTGATAAAACAACAACTCTGTAATGACAAATTAATCCTCTCACAAATAAAACAAAGCATTTAAATTTCATCAGGCCTTGGTATGGGTTGTTTAGCCTTGTCACAACAAGTTGTACGTGAAAAGGCCTTTGCTGCATTTTTGGCTTCTCCATCCAAGGTTGAATAATTGAAAGTATTTTCAGGACAGGAGACATGGAGTCTTGGAGCTTTTTGCCTCTTGTTTCCTTAAGCTCTAACGTGGTGTTGCCGCACACCTCTACACTGTTGTGTGGGTGATTTCCCAGTTGGGTTATGGCATAAGTGTGGGAAGTGACTGAGGCCGCCTGACTTGGGCCTAGTCAGCCAAATGCCTCCACACTGAACTGGATAAATATGAATGGGCAAATAGGATATGTACATAGTGAACAGTGTAAGGCAGGCTCAGTCAGTAGGATATACAGTATACACCACCAGTACATGCACTCACAAACAAATACTGTAACTCTGCTCTATACAAAACCCACATGTTTGGGGAGTGAATTTCAGCTGTCTGGGCGATGGCATTCATGCATGCATCCATTCGTGTGTGTTGTTTACGTGCCGGTGCCAGTTTGCATGTGTGTATGCATATGCATCTGTGTGTGTTGGCTGCCAAACATGGAAAGCAGGAAGAGGAAGAGGCTGGATGGTTGGAGGGGGTGTTTATTTATTCATTACCCAGCGGCCTCTGTGGTTTCAGGAGGACATGGCAACACTTGTCCTGGGCCCTTCAGCACTGGCCTGTGCATGGCCTGTTTTGGCCCTGCCAAAGCCTTTAGCTCTCACCTCCCCTGCTCTTTGCTCTGCTCTATCGCCTCTGTTCTTTTTTAACATTCTCCTCCAGATCTCGCTTTTTCTTTTTTTTTTCTTGCTTCTCTTGTTTTGTATTCAGAAAGGTTGTTTTTGTGAAGCAACTCACTCAACCACAGATTTAAAATCTGATTAATTTAGATGTAATAGAGAACAAGGAACATTAGAGGTGCTGGTAGATAGATTTTGATTTACTTTTCCCTCACACAGAACCTGTTTATTTCCAGCCTTTAAGCCTGTTAGAAAACTTTAACTAACTGATGTCATCTTATACATCCAGCAAGTTTCCTCTGTAACTTTCAGCATGGAAGGTATTTATTATGCGAGGTTGTGATGGAGTGTTGGCTTAAAGGACCAAACAGTTGGTGTAGTGGTTAGCAATCTTGCCTGTGCAACAAAGAGACAGGTTCAAGATCCAGATCTCCAATTTCTTCCCATAGTCCAAAAATAGGAAATTAATTGGACTCTATGTGGCCCTGTCATCAACTGGCAAATGGCCCTATGTCAGCTGGGATTGGCACCAGCAACCCTCATAATTGATCTAGAGGTGAGTTTTTGTTCATATGATTGACCCAAATGAAAGGGTGGTAACAGTATGTTCCTGTACTCATTCTATTTTAAGTTTAGGTTTTAAAGTAATTGGTAAGTTTAAAGCATCACTAATGTATTTTTATTGGTTCAGATGAGTGAGGAAATACCACTAATTATGATTTTTGTGTATTATAGTTGATTCTTCCTCACATGATTTTATGTAGATTTCAGTAACAACACATACACATTTCATTATATAAATTTCCTGCAAGAACAATATACAGTAACAAAGGCTCACCACAAATCGATAAATATGTTCATGCATTGCACAAACACACTTTGAGATACAACACACCAATGAACACTTAGAATGTTATACCTCAGGTGTTTCTCTGTTTAACAAGTGTTTGTTGTTTTCTGCTCAGAATTTTAAAACCACAATTAACTGGTTTCTTCATATTCCTCTCAGGAGCAAAAATTGGCCTTTAATTATCTCACATCTATCATGATAATTATCAGGATCTACCAGTTTGAATGTGTTTTATTGTGATGATTTTGGCCATCACTCATCATCCACTCCTACAGACCAAACACATCTTTATGTTTTTAAGAATGTAGATTCTGTTTTTTAGTGATTTATGGACATTGTGAGACAGCGTGCTCCATCTCGCTCATTTACTCAACTTTATTTTCTAGCAGAGTGCCTATACTTTTCAATAACATCATATGAACCTGTAGTTGAGGTGGAGTGTTTTATTTGGCCTGAGGGAAAAACGTGAACATGTGTATTGTGTGTGTAGGTGGCATACTTAGCTGCAGAAAATATCACATCCGCGAAATAAAACAAACAAGAGGCCATAAAAATAAGTTAGATTAAAAAAAAGGACAGAATAATATATGGAAGGACATGCACAAAATAAGAGTAGAATTGTGGGCACAGACATGTAAACACACGTAATGTAACATAAGCTCGTGCTGTGCTCCTCACATGACCTGATGGACTTATTTCCCCCACGGTGCGAGAGCATCGATCCTCATAACAAAAGACTTGAACCAGGCACACATCTTGCTCCTGACCCTTCCTTCCATGCTCGGTCCGAGTGCATGTTCAAACCTCAACCCGATCAATGGTCATACTGAGGAATCAATTTCACAGGCTTTGGGGTGTCAGATGTGATAGGGCATCACTTTGGCTGTGTGGTGTAAGGGAGCTCGGCCCAACTAAGGCTTCAAAGCTTCATCAGCCAAACCATTGAAATCAAGATTTAGATTGGTGCTACGTGACGAGAGGTGCGGATCCACCTGTCTGCCTTCTTTGGACGTGAGAACCTTTGATTGATTGATTCGACTGAATGCCGCTTAGTGGTGATGATTTGTGAAGTATGTCGGTGATTCCTTTGCTCTGCAGTTGTTGTTAAAAAGTCATGATTCGAAACTGTGCCACATTTGAGTCCCCTTTTAACAAAAAGCCTTGCTCAGGACAGGAGTTGAAAACTAGAAATGGGGAAAGAAAAGAGACAACTAAATCACAGCTTTGGGACCATGACTGTCTCTATCAAAAAGTCATAATAATACATCCAGATGTTGAGATATGTCAGTCTGTACCAAAAAGAAATTGGTACAGACTCATTTACTCATTTACTGGATGGATGGATGGATGGATGGATGGATGGATGGATGGATGGACATTGCCATCCCAACAGTCTTGCTGCTAGCAATATCTTTGAGATCCAGAAATTTTAACCCGGTTCTTGTTAAATCACATTAGTGATGGTTGTGGAGGTCCTATAGGTCTTATATTCTTCCCCTTTTACCCACCCAATGCCCTGACATTACCTGACAAAAGGTGATAAAACACTTATGACGTCATTTAATTTCTGTGAACAAAAGAGAGGAGAAATGTCTTATCACTAATTTAACTGTAAAACACCGGTGAAAGCTGGAATAAATTTGATGTGAGAACTAACTCCAGGGCCATGCACTCGGCAATGTGGTGCCATGTTTTTGTAGTAATAATTGCCCCATTATTTATGAAAGTGTCCTGTGTTTGTATTAAGCAGCAACACACCATGGCACTGAAAAGCAAACCAAAAAAAAAAAAAAAAATCAACCCCAAATTAATCTAAATAAAGATAATATTAGCTGTAGAAAGCAGAAGAAATGTGTTTGTAAAGAAATGTACGCAATGGATTATTTAATATAAACCTACATAGATGGATGGATAGATACTTTAATAATACTCTTGGGGAAATTAGCCTGCACATAAATAAATAATACATCAACAATACAAACAGTATACCAGCAATAAAATGAAGCAGGTTCAAGTTTGCATGCTGTGCCTTGTTGCAAGAAATTGAGTGAAGTACATTTAAAGGCACAGTGTGTAGAATTTAGTAACATTTATTGGTGAAATTGCATGTTGCAGCTGAATGTCCATCACTTCACCCTTCCCTTCCAAGTGTGTTGGAGAACCTACGTAACCTTCATTTAGCATCAAAACCCAAAAGATTTTTAAGCTGGCTCTGTAGAACAGATCTGGCTCCTGATATGAATTTAAAAGGCTCATTCTGGTGTAATGAAAAAACAACAATTCATACAATCTGGTGATTGTACACTTATTTATTTATTTATTTATTTATTTATTTCTTGCTTCTAAGTAGCTACTTAAACTAACAGTACTGGAAAAATATAGTTACTTTTCCACCTATGCTTACTGGTATGACGCAGCTACCGCTATTTAATGATCCAAATTCTGGTAAGCAGGAGATATTTAAATTGCACTTTCACTGTACTCTGTAGCCTTTAAATGTCTTATTGTCTAAGTCTCTCATTCTTGCCTGCTTCTGGTGCATAACCCAATGAGCATTCCTTCAATACAAAGACAGACCAATGAAAGGAAAGGAGTAAAGTTACTGTAGCAACCCTTAAAAGAAGATAGACAAAAAGAAAACACAAAAGTATAAATATTCAATTGAAAAATAAAAATGATGTTATGCCATAAAAACAGTCTTAATGGGTTTGGCAGAGCTGTGTATGGCCGGGAAGCCGCATGATGTACCTAAGGCACAGCAAAGTGTTAACATGAAAAACACATCAGTGGAGAGGAAGGAGGGAGGGGCAGGTGGCCTGTGGGGGTGGAGATGAAGACATGTGGCCGATAATTCCCACTTTGATATTAACGTGCATGATCACAGTAGGTCACGGGCCCTGATTTCAGTTCAGGATTAGAACTGAATCTAATGTATGTGGAACATGTAATTCTATGCCCTGCATATGTTGTGGTGGGTAATAAATCAGAGAAGGGGAAGTAATTAACGACTAAAGCTATTAACCTTAATCACATACTGGGGCTGCAGACATAGAAGAACTACAAACTAAATGGATTTATGCTTGAACTTGTCTCAGGAATGTTTTCTGTAACCCAGTCGAGGTGATGAATGAAATCTGCATTTCACTGCCACTTCTGAACTCAGCGTACAAAGTTGTCTTATTTTGCTTTAAGCCTGTAATTATATTCTTTTATAGTTACATAAAGGTCCAGTGCGTAGCATTTAGGTGAGTGTACTGACCAGTCTTGCGTTACAGAAGCCACCATCTTGCACCACCATGTCTCTCCATTTGTGTGAACAGACAAACCTGCCAGAACATGCGTTTCAGGGTTTAAAGCAGAGTCTGATGTGTTTGGGAGAGGGAGGCATCAACAGTCCCACGTTTGTCATAATCTTGGGACTATACTATAGTGCCATAAGTGACATCGAACATCTCACCTATACAATTGTAGCACAGCTCCACTTGGCTCAATGCTACTTGTTGTTTTTGCTTTTCCGTTAGAGATACTACCTGGTACCTGTGACGTCGACAGACTGCCGGACACTGATTGGCAGTGAGTGTCGTCATGAGCATGACATCCGACCCAAGAATCAAACCGATCAATGCCGAACTGTACATCTTTTTAAAAGAAATCCTGAAAACATGCATTCATCTCCAACATTTAGCAAGGACATTTCTAAAATCTCAATATTTAACAAAGGAGTCTGGTGTATTTAGCAAAAGCACTGCTGAACGTCAACAATGTTGAGCTTAATCACAACTTGTTCAGGCCTATTGTAGTTCAGTGACTGTGTCAGATGGAGACTGCGCTCCGTTCATGCCGGCTCAAGTATTGAGCAAATCTTTTTAATTAATTGATTCTAATGATTCGGTACACTGCTTTTCTTGTCACCAGTTGTGACGTCAGGGAAGTTTCATGCAGCCGTCCCCGGTCATGATGAGGAGGTGCTATAGTAATGGAACATCCCTGATACTGAGTAGAGCTGAGCCGAGCTGTGCTAGAACTATGTAGTGGAAAAGTACCATTATACATACACAGTGAACCTTACACAGAGTACATTTAAAATGGGGATATATTATGAAGATGTACATAATATCTTGTGTTCTAGGTACATTTAAACAACCTTACTGGTTTTGGGTCAATTTCACTGAATTATTGTTAACATTGACAAGTTGTTTGTAATTCTTTAAAACATATTTTGTTTTATCTGAGTTGAAATTTGATGGTAGCTGACTGTAGTACTGTGAAGCGAATGTAAAATGAGCGAATGTCACTCATTTTACATTTATGACCTAATACTAATATGAATTTGAACAAAGAGATTGTGTTTTGAAGGTGTAAATTAAAAAAATAAATAAATCAATCAATCAATTAGACATGCACAATAAAAACACTTTGATTAATATAAATTATGGTGAAAACAATGTACTACAGTATACTTCATGGCCAAACAGAAGTTATGTTGCAGTTTTTTTTCTTGGATTAGTTGGAAGACAACAGTCAAGTACAATTTTTAATTTCCTGGCTGGTGCGGCAAACAAAGTTGAGACTTGTCAGGCTTTCGACAAGTCTCTTAGGAGAAAAAAAAATGCCTCGAGCAAAGATTTAACATAAAGGGGTGTTTGTTTTATAGATAGAGGTGTTTGTGTGTGTGTGGTTTCATGTCTGCTTTTCTGTAGAACACATACACATTTCTTTTTTTTTTTTTTAAATAAAGAAAAAAAAACTGTTTGTTGTGCGTCTCTCTGAATCCCAGAGTCTTCCACCACAGAGGGTTGAGAAATGAGCAAAAAAAAAAAAAACAGTGGAGAAATTAGTCAGTTAAATATCTCGGGGATTTTTCCATCTTTGCCGCCTCTGAGTATCTTAGCATTTAAGTTGGTGTGAAGCCCACAGTCATACAAGAACATAATACACCATTGTTATCAGGCCTAGGCATCAACCGGTGTGAAGGCCCTATTGCATTCATTGGTGTTATCATAGACTTGAGGACACAAAAGGAGGTAAACAGCACAAAATAAAACCTGAAGAAAAGATAATTCAAGGTTTTTCATCCAGAAATTCACAGAAGACCCCTGCAACCAGACTCCTATCTATTTTCGTCTAAATGGGAACATAATTTGCAAAAAAATGACATCATGTAATGTGGAAGAAGAGATGAAACCAGTGATTGAGACCATTAAGTCCTTAAGAATGATCTTTAAGTGAATAATAGTGACTCATTTTCCCACAGATTTCCATTCAACTAGGGTTCGTTTTGAAACCAGTGAAGTCGCCCCCTGGTGAGCGCTTTATATTTATACAGTCTATGAGTGGAACAGATGTAACTAATAAAGTGGCTGGTAAGTGTATGCACTGTGGTCTGTTTTTTAACAGTAACTGGTGGGCTGTTCCACTTTCACTACACTCTCTCTCCATCCATTTTCAGAAAAACATGTCAAACCAATATGAACTCCTGTGACCTCTCATTAAAAGCTCTGACCATGGCACTTTAGTCACCACTGAGGTCATATGAACCCATGACCCCACCATCTAAGCTCAGATTGCACCATCTCTCATTCAACCCATCATCATTACAAGATCAAATAATATCTGAGAATTTGATCCAGAATCTGTAGGTAATAGCCACCTCAGCCCACTCGGCTCCGTGATTTATAATCAAATGAACAGAGCTGTGGACTTACTGCCTTTTTGGGCTCGAGGCTGTAATCAATTTCCCCCTAGTGAGTGGTCGGGCCACAGAGTTCACTGTTCTCAGGGTTTGATAAGGGGAAGCCGAGCAGGGACTTTTAGTTTGGCCTGATGTCAGGCTCACCATCAGATAAACAAGCTGATTTGATCTCAGTGCTTCAGGGAGATGACTGCTGTTGCACTCAGTGGAATTCTTACTATGTGTGAGAGTGGGTGTATGTGTGTGTGTGTGTGTCTCTTATTGGTTGGGTGTAAGAGTCTACTTAAGCCTAGTTTCCCCTCACTGCAGTGTGTCCAGAACGAGGTTGTGCGCACCAGAAATGACTTCATCACTGTCCGTGTGTTGGGCTCAAGGCCTACAATAGTTGTCAGTGCTATGTCGCACACATGCCGTGGATGAGCACGAAAATGGGCCCAGCAGATTTGTCTTTATAAGCAGGTCTAGCGACCAGAGAAACACAGTTCTGAGGTCCTGCGCTCTCTGAGTGCTCTTATTAGGAAAGCAATATAGGGAAGAAGTTACAGTTAAGCTGTATGAAACACTGTGTGAGACACAGAGACTTCCCAACTCTATCACATATCTCTTTTACTACTTTTATTGTAGCTTATTAGATGTGAGGTGTGACAACAAAACTCAAATGTGTAAATAATAGACTGTTAGAGTGTTAAAGAAAAAAAGGGATTTAGTGTTTTTATTTCAATTTAACCACTAAATAATGTACATCGGCAGTGATTGGCAGATGTTATCTTGTTGAATTCCTGTTTATCCAGATTCATTTCTTTTTTATGCTACCTTGCAGTTTGGAGAATAATGACAAGTGCTGTGCACAGACCATAAACGCCTTTGTGGCTGCTCCTGGTGCACTTGGTGTTTGTGGAGGCTTGCGCATGGAAACAAGGCTTTATTGTATTTGTCAATGTGCAATAGAGACTGTGGGAGTTTTCATGCAGAATGTATGTGATTTAGTTGGGGCACCGCCAATTATTTTTGAATAAATATCTACCTAGTGTAAAGATGATCTTTAAGTCAGTAGCTTTAAATGACACACATGACTGACTGCAAAAACAGTCCGATACACAGCATCTCTCCAGAACTTGTGATAGAGCAATGAGTCACTTGCTTATTGATATTAATTCTCCATTATTATTTTGAAAATTGATGACTCATAAAGCATTAAAGCCAAAAAAGGAGCACAGCTCATCAAGATTATACAGTATCAGGATAATATGAGGATTAACGGTGTTTCTCTGTTTTTATCATTTAGTTTTAGGCTGGCAATTTAACTGCATTACAGACATTGCGACAGAAATTGAGAAATAAATTTGGATCCCAGAGACAGCTGTCTCAAAGCAACACGAGGCAACTAGCTCCAGAATGGACAGCTGTGTTGGTGAAAGCTTGTTAAACATGCAAGTATAGCGTCACACACAGAGAAACTGAGTCAACCATAATGGATTGGCAGGGATAGAAAGTATCAGAAGTGTCAGGGTTCAAAAATACAGCTTATTGCTAACATTATGGTCTTCTGTTGCCGGAAAGCTCTAAATGAAGAGTGCCCCCCTCCTGCTTTGAATTGTATTGTATGGAAAATGTGATCTGATGGAACACTAAGAAGGAAGGCTCATTCATAATAATACCTGCTTGTTAACTTGCCTTAGTCATCATTTAAAGACACTGACATGGCACTTTCACCTTGTCACATTAGAAATTTAATGTTCAGTACCTGCATTAGACACCGGCTGAATGAGATGGTGAACACTTTTTGACTGACACGAATTAAAGCTGATTTAATCAAATCATCGTCCCTTTAACAAGCACCACTCTTTATAGTGTAAACTGAAAACCATGGCTTCTCTTATTTGTTTTGTCAATCAGTTTTTATTTTCCCTTGGCTTATTATTGTAGCTTCAATTGATGAAGCTTTTACTACTGTGCCATGAATGTGTTCAGGTTTAAAGTCCAGGTCGCGTAAAATGTGTTTTGTCTAATGCACTCATTCGTCTACCCCACCATCACTTTTCTCTTTTAATTGCCTAAAACACTTTAACCACTAAACCCTCAACCTGTTCACATTAGATGAGCTCTGTTTGTGCTCTGATAACCTCTCTCAGGCGGCTGCTCAACAGGAAGGCTGATGAGAGGGTATATTAAGGCTGTTAAACAGTTGAGGAGGGCTAAGGGCTTCTGGGAGCCCAAAGAGACGAGAACCTTTATTGGAAATGTAATTTTTGTTTGTCTGCAATTACCTCCCCTGCTCATTTGTTTTACAGACACTGTTGTTATAGTGGGGAGAGAGTATGGTGGATTCTCCCAAGGATTGCTCTTCTGAGATGCTGCAGTTTATTACAAATGGGAAAGCTTTCATTGCTGATTGCCCTCAGTGCAAGTGACCCGTCTCAGGAGCACTGGTGCTGGCTATATACGGTGGAATTTACCCACAAAGTGCACAGACAAGAGGTTGATTGTGTGCGGAGTTACACATAGGAATTGTACGTATGAGTATACTGTTTATAAATTAGTAAATACAAGCTGGGAGTGCTGAGTCTAATGTAAGATATCTGTATGGCACACCATTAAATATGTGTATATGTGGTTTGGCTGATGTATCTTCATTTTAGCCATTATATTTGCAGTGAAACATCAGTATCAAAGAAGACGCACATTGCACAATGAACAATGAACAGCAAAGTGGAAAACTTGTAGTGAAGAGCCTTAAGGACCTGAATCTCCAGAGATGTGTAGGGTATTTTAACACATTTCAGGCCACAGTTTTACTGCCTTGGTTCAGTGTCGTTGCTTTAATCAACCGCTTTTCGAGCTATAGCAGACCGCTGTATCAGCAAAAAAAAAAAAAAAAAAAACTGAGCCGACTCCTGCTGAGGCTCAAATGACAGACACATAAAGTGAGAAACCTGCTGGTGAACACAGTGGAGCATTCTGCTGCTGAAGTTTGTCGATACCAAAACGGAGCTAAAAAAGAGACTAAATATCAGATTTACAATCCACCTGGTGGCCAGTAGTAGAAATGAACAATTAGATCGTGTAAATGGGCAACACTGTGTCGACTTATCCACAAGAGCTTGCTGGTTTAAATGTGAATGAAATATTACATTACATCATCATGCTTTTAATTAGTTAGTAATTAATAACAAAGCAAGAATAAATTTACTGCAAGTCATGTCATTTAAGAAGAATAACAGTCCCATTTTATTTCACTAATTCCCAAAAAAATGCATTTAAATTGACAAAAGGTTGAAGCGTTTAGCCATTTCTGCACTGCATTTATTTTGTTTATGTGTCAAGAGGAAGAATGTGGCTCTCTTTTTTTTTTGTCACTACATCTCACTACCAGCTAACCACTTTACCGTCACCATCAACGTTTTCTTTAAAAAGGCCACCGCCCCGACCTCTGACCATATGAAAGAACAAGCCAGTTGCAGCTATTAGTCTGCCCCACACTGGGAGGAACCATTATGGCCTGTCGAATGATGGTGGGTCAGTCTGGAGGCGCTGTGGAAGGGTCTGGGGAGTAGGTAATTTGATTGTAGTAAAACTAGGGACTCCTCTGCGAAAAGCATTGTGGGAGAGTTCCTGGTGGGTCATTTTAGCTTCACTTCCTCCATATTTCTCAGCTTGATTAAAAATTGATCGGCAACAGCAGTGTGAATATATTATTGGGGCCATTATTCACTCCTGACAGATAATTGGATGGTACACACAACTCTATTTCTTTGGGGGTAATGCCATCATTTGTGCGGTTCGGGTGAATGTGAATCTGTGTAAGGGAGAAAGAAGAAGATCGAAGCAGAGTGAAAGAGAGTGGGAGTGGGTAGTATTAGGGCAGATAGATGGTTTATCTAAAGCCTGTTTTTATTACTAGCAGTGGCAGAAATGGTGGTATTATATTGTTTTTTTTTTTTTTTTACCTTGTGTGTGTTTGCGTGTGCAGTTATGTGTCCTGCAGACTCTAAACATAGCTACATGTAGATCTATCACACAGGCATTTTGGAGTAAAATGACAGGTGGTATACGTCTATGTCTGTTTGTGTGTCTTTCTGCACACACCAGTGTCCCAATCGAGCAGGATACAGGAACAAAAAAAAAAACAAACATCACAGACTTTCAAATGCACATGGGTGACAACATCATCATGATGTGGCACGCGTGTCACGGCTGCTGTGCTTCCATAAGATGCCCTCCAGTTTTCTTCATTGGAAGTCAATAAATCACCCCCTCTCCTCATCTTTCCAGCAAACCTCAAACTCCATCCCACTCCAACACAACTGTCCCTGTCCATAAATATACAGTATGATGAGTATGCTATAGAAACATCAGGCAAAGCATATAATCTTTTTTTTTTTTTCTAGCCCTCATTCATAATCTATTCTCATAAAAGTTTGGAATGCGGCCATTAAACACTCTGTTAGATAAAACCAACATGGATTTGGATTTGCTTTTTTAGTTTGTGCTCATTCTCCGTCTCAAATTCACTTATTACCAAAGATTGAATTTTGCTCCAAATAGCACTCGAGCTGTGGAAAATGTCTGTGAATAAGCCACTCTGATAGCAGTTAGCATAGCCGCAGGCACAGATGGATACTGGAATGAGCAAAATGCAGTGTCTGCTCGGTGGCTAATGCTATTTGCTGTTTGCCCAAGGCTTAGCTTGCTGCCATTTTCATGCCTTCTTAATGTCTTAAGCTGCATGAAGAAAGAGATGGCTTGCACAACATGATATGGACCCATGCACACTTAGTTTGCAAATAACAGAGTGAACGTTGTCGGCATTGTGTTGCCTTTAAGGACCACTTTGACATTTTGCATTGTTGTTTTCTTTGCAAGTCACATTTTACAGTGAGATAGTGGGAGACTACAGTGTGTTGAATTTTGCGGCGAGCAGAAAGCTAAAAATAATAAGTGTACAATCGGACATTAGATTTGAAACTGACTATGAGATTCAAGATATTGTGTTTTTTTAATAAATAAAATCAAGCTACTGTTATAATTTTATATCAGAATATATCCAGGTTTCAATACTCCTAAGACACTGGATTAAATATATCTGGTTTTTGGATAAAATCATGTTTTTACCATTACCTGGGCCAAACAACTAATTAATTTAATAGAGAAAATATGGCACAGATTAATGTACAATGTAAATTACTGTTAGTTGCAGCTACATATAAGCTTATTCAGTAGTGTGCTAAAGACACTACCCAACCCCAATTATCTATTCTTAAGAAAGTGTCCATTTATTTTTCCAGGTGAAAGTTAAAGACTCTTTATGAGTTGACATTAAAAGGTCATAAAGAGGATTGAGGATTTAGTGCAGCAAAACTACTGTAAATCAGCTGGTTTAAGAGAACCAATGTGTCCTGCTTGGATATCATGATGGAGTGATTTGAAGTAGGTAAGTTGTGATTATTCCAATATGACAGCATCATGTTTGGCAGCATAAGACATTTACCCTGATTAATTTTTTTTTTTTTTTACAAATGCAGTTACACAACCCCTTTACCATGTATACAATTAAATTAGGAGCTATGATCTCACCGATGGAAAGGCCTATCAGGAAATGACATGCATCCATACTAACTCCCACTTAATCCATTCAGTGCTGTTCAGTCAACTTCCCATTGCCCCTTACTCCTTTTTTATTCTGTTTCACACTCTCTTTGTTGTTCTTCCCTTCTCTTATCATATCATTTCCCCTCCCCTCTCCACTCATAACTTCAATGTCGTGCCACTTCTTCAGCATCGCTCTCCTCCTCCCGCCATCTTTCCCGTTCCCTGTCTCTCCTTGTGGGGGCAAAAACACTGCTTTCCCCCCTCACAAAGATGCTTCTCCTGAGTGGAAATTACTGGCGGAGATTAATAACGGCATTAGGCAGTAATGATGCTGCACTGAATGAAATATTTATTAAAGATCCCTCTGCTAGCAATTAGCATGGCATGTAATCGTTCAGCATAAGAAATCAAAATGATTGTGCCGCAGTCCCCCATCCCCTTATCGCCCTCCTCTCAGACCCCCCTCCTCTTCACACAGTTGAAAACAACCCCCTGTACAGCTTCTACTCTCACAATCCCTCCCCCCATCCGCTACCCCCATCACCACAAACATTTGCAGCCTCTTCCCCTGATGTCTTTTCTCCATGACAACAGTAGCTTTGGGATGTGGCGGTGTCTGTATGTGTGTATGTGGTTGGGATAGTGGTAGTGGTCCTGGGCATTCAGTCTTAATTACAGGCACTCTGCCTTAAGCTGGGGAGAAGACCAGGCAATTACATTGTCAGAGATGCAGACTTCAGGAATCACCGTTGATTGGCTCAAGAGGACGTTGAAGTCAGACTGCAGGCGCATCAAAGTGTGCCGTTGTTTCGTCTTGGTTCCAAATTTCTGCCAAGTTGTCCAGAGCAGGAGTGAAGTGAGAGAAAACCTTATTATTAGATTCCTATCTTGGAGTCCACTTACTTCTAGTGCCTAAAGGGACAGGCCATCAGAAGTTGCATACAAGTTTTCCATCTCACTTGTATAACTTTTGAAGATGTACAGTGTATACCAATACCTGTGCAACAAGAATGTACCAATGATTTTCATCATGCCTTGATAAAAGCTTAAAGCTGCAGTGCGTAACACTACTATCAGACCTGACTGAGTGAGTGTTTGTGTATACAACATCAGCACAGGGTTAGGCGGTATCAAGAACCATTTTTTTTCTGTCAACCAGGTTTTTGAACAGATAAATTAATTTAAAAACTTTTGTTTGTAGTCAGTCTCCAACCTATGTGCAGTTGACTCCCTTTACTAGTACAATATATCTCTTGCCACCATCTGTCTTGAGGCAAAATGAATTACTTCAAACACCGTTTGACGAATAAACACAAAGAGAATCGCGTTTAGGTGGATTGTGTGGACTCATCTGACATTGCTTTGAATCCAACAGATATTTGTTTAAATATAAAAGTTAAACATAGTGTTAATTTTGGAGATTCAGTAGCTTCAGGATTGAACCCTCAACTCAACCTGCTTTACCACTGATCCACAGCTGCTTGCGGGGTGAAGTGGTAACTCGGCACCAAATCATTTGAAGGGTGAACTGTCCTTGAAGATGTGTCCTTGTTTATGTTCACACCAGCATGACCTCATTTTCCGGCGATCACCTCAGAAGGACAATGAAGTGAAGGAGGCATGAAGGGAGCGATGAGGTGGAAACGGCGAGGCAGGAGGGCACGAGGATGGGTAGTTGTACAAATAAGGTCAGAGGTCAGATAATCAAAAGTGTCCGTTTATTGGCTACATCGTCAAACCTCAAGGAGTTCATCAATGCAGTCAGTCAGGCGTGTCCCCCTGCTAATCAGCTCTCAAACCAGTGTTTAGCCATGCTGATGCCATCCGCACAACGACAAGAAAGAGGCAGAATAAAAGTGTGTGTGTGTGTGTGTGTGGGGGGGGGGGGGGGCATGATTTGGGGGGGGGGGGGGGGGGGTGCATGATTTGGGGAGAGGGCTAATGTAATAGTAGTTCACTTTACAAACTCTGACAAAGGGTAGCAGGGAGACACGGATCAATTTGCAATATTGTGAGCTGCGGCCCTGACAACAAAGGCAGGACATGAAAGCAAGCACATTAAGCGATGCTCTTGTATGAACTCTGGCAATCAATAAACATCAGGGGCCAGGGGGCTGTGTGTGTGTGAGAGGGAAGTAAAGGAGGAACAGAGAGGAAGGAACAATGTGTGAATGGGGAAAAAGAGAGTGGGATGAGGGGGAACAATAGAGATGGGAAAAGAGTGATAGTTACAGATAACACGGAGTTCTTTGTTTGACAAACTTTGCTGTTCTTCACTCATAATGTTAATTAGATAGTTATCTTTAGCCCTTTGATAGATTAGATAAGCTGTTAATTAATCTTTGAATCTAATTAACTGTCTTGCTATTAATAGGTTTTGACCACATTTATTGTACCTTTGACTGTCAAAGCACTGAAATGAGTATTCACACCCACAGTTCAACGGCGAGCGCTGTGCAAAACTAATATATTGATAATTCAGGAAAAAAAAATAGACAATTAACAAATAATTTTGTAAGTTTTATATTTTTTAAAATTAATTAAAATAAATTGAACAATTAAGTTGTGAGTCCCCACACGGAGGAGCAATTCAGTTAGTTTGAATTATATAGAATGGAGTGGAATGTTTCCTCCTGTAATGCACCTAATAAACATTAAACACATATGTAAATATGTAAACATAATTGTACATCTGCCTATTTTTGTTTAAAACAGTGCAGATAATATTATCTTCCATAAGAGTCTATACAAACTGCATTTTAAAAACACAATTTCATATTTTCATAAAACATTAGAGACACTGAAGTTGTGCAATATTGACCTTTAGTACTTTGGTGAGACACAAAAAGGGAAGGGAAATATAATTTACTGTATTTGTTCAGATAATATTATATATTATTCCCCTTATGCATTGCTTACAAGCCATTTACGGTAAATTATGGTGCCATGATGAAGTGAATACCACATGTGAATTTGTTTTTTAACACAACAATGATTGAGGTTACCATAATATATTAAATTCCTTTAACAGAGTAAACATCTCAGTTTCATTCTATTTGTAGGCCTATATTTTCTTGTTTTCGGTTTGGATTTATCTTGTACTCATAAGATATATTTCTTGTGTCCATGTGGAGAGAAATGGCTTATAACATTGCTGCAAAAGTAATTTCCCTTTGGGACAATAAAAAGTACCTTGACCTTGATCTTAAAGGTGTTGTCCGTAATTGGTTTCTAAAACACATTTTACCTTATTCATTTAAACCCTCCTCACATACGGATAGCAATCTATACATAAAGTTGTCTGGCAAAAAAGGTTGTCTGTACATCTTGTAATGATGCAATAAACACCACCAATCATTTATTGCACCTGCAAATTTAATTGGATGGATAGTCTCAGATTAGCAGCTGGTTAATCTGAACCTGCTTGCAGATGTAATGACACAGGTATTACCTGCCTTGAGCTGCAGAACTTGTCACTATACCAGGCACGTGAAAGCAGTGACAGCTGAGTTTTGGCAAACATGGCAGAGAAACTATAGTCAGAATTCAAAGTCCCTTTGACCTCTGGAGCAAAATTTATTAGGAAAAAAAATGTAAATGAATGCATCTTTGCTCAGAAAAAAAGATGGACATCAAACAAGGCAAAACCTGGGTAAACCTTGGTGCCTTTGGCTCAACATTTGTCGCAGTCTGTACACATGAAGCAAAATGTATGGTCTACCTGAATCATATCAGTACTCTGCTACTGTTATCATTCATTATTATTCTGCTCATTTGTGATTAATTCAATTTAAATATGAAATATAAAACATTAGATTAGTATAAAATGTATGTATATTAGAAAGAAAAACATTTCATTACAAACATGTGGAAATTGTAATTTCAGAATTGAGTAGAAAATGGAAAAAGATTATTTGAATAGGGCAATGTTTGAATTGTACTTAATTGTACTTAATGGAATTTAAAAAAATAATTCTTAAGGTCTTGTTTTAAATGCAATCTTACACAACTTGATTTGGCTTTTTTTTTTTTTTTGAATTTCATTTGACACCTGAATGGTGTCATTTCCTCTGTCTGCTCTGATTGGCTTTTATGTCTATGTGTGTGTATGTGTTTGTGTAACTGGACCTGGTTCGGAGCCATTGTGTTGCTGTGACAGAAGCTTTTCCCATTCTTTTGATGCTCCCTCTAGAGCTTTCCAGCATCCTCTGTCAAGTGCCTATTACATGCACACACACACACACCAACACACACACACACACACTCAGAATGTCCCTGCTGGGACCAGGGAACTTCATTTGCATTATGATGGCAGGCAGATTAAGTACATTCCACTGCACACTAAAGGGACTCGGAACGGCACACACAAACAACACACACAAACACACACACACTGTTTTCCATGACTTCAGAGGACATTGCATTGACTTACATTCATTTCCTGGAGACTTACTCTAACCTTAACCACAATTACTAGTGCCCTGACCCTAACCCTAAACATGTCTTCGCCTTTAAATGTAGTAATTTACGTTATGGGTACTTGTCCCATAAGGAAGCCCCCATAATGTGACTGTGTAAACAAATTTAGGTCCCCACAACATGAGGAATACCAGGTACACACACTAAGGTTTGTGCTATTCTGGGCTGACTTCTATCCATTGGGACAGCCTAAACAGCATGCTATCCATAACCTTAACCATCAATAGTTAATCGCTACCCCTAACCTTAACCTAACCATAATTCAAATCAGTCTTAAACTTAACCATTTCCTTGGGAGTGAGGTTCTGCCTCATTAGAACCAGGTTTTGTTCTCCATGAGGAATACTGGTCCTGACACGGTCAGTGTTTATGCCACAAAAGGTAGAAAATACTAGTGCACTGCACACACACTTGTTTTTCGAACAAAACTGGTGCCCAGTTCAGGATACCAATCCCATCACTTGCCCCATGCTCTGTTGTTCTCCTCCCTTTTGACAGAACAAAGGACCTCGAAAGGATCTAAACTTCACCAAATCAGGGAGGGAGGAGGAAGAGAGGAGCTGTGAGATGGGAGAAGGGACAAAAAAAAAGATGAGATGAAGGCAGAATATCAGGGTGGGGCTTGTGTTGGAGAGGGAGAAATAACTCTGACAGACAGCTAGAGGGACTAAGCTCATTTAGATAAATCGACATTCCCAGCTGAGATAAAACCAATGATGATTTGTACTGTATCTTCAGGGGATAAAAACCACGCTATTGGATTTCATAGGGCTCTGGGATTTCACAGGCCCTGGTGCAGAGTGCTTGTGTGGGTCTCAATGTGGAAGGACAGGCCACTGGAGAGGGGGAAAAGGGGGACTCTTGCTATGAGAGAGACAAAGAATTCCCCATCATTACTTGGCAATGTCAGAGGAGAGGCTGGGAAAAATGATTCATTGTATAAGTCTCTCTCTCTCTTTGTCAGCGAGTAATCTGCTGTTGAAGTTGTTTGCTTAGGGTTAACATTCAGTCATGTTTTGGTCCCAGTTTTTAGTAAAAGTAAATTTGAGATAGAAAGGTCCCATATTGACCATATTCTTTCCAAGTCATGACTACAGCAATGCACAATTATACCGTTTTTGAATAGCATATGCTTCAAGTTTCTGAGGGCAGGCCAATTCCCCGTATTTGCCAATGGGAAGTTAGTATTTTTGCAGTTGTACCCTCTTCTAATTTGATTGTAGTAACTTTGCATAAAAAAAATAAAACTTTTAGAAAACAACATTTCCAGATAATCTTTAAGTCCCTTGAAACATATTTAGTTTTAGTTTACTAAAAGTACTAATTAAGAATTGTTCATCCACAATATAATAATGTTGGATGTTGCACAACCCATGATAATTCATTTTTACAATGAAAGCTGGCACCTACAATAACCACAATGTGAGTGCCAACAGTTTGGAGAGGGAATACTTTTTAGAGTTTATTCCTTCTAACTACACACCACCAAATTCTTTCACTTATAATGTCCAGCCCCATCCCATACTGATTTAAACAACATACATACAGACCAACCATTCACTCTCACTCACATTCACACCTATCTGCAATTTAGGGCATCCAATTAAGCTCTACATAGTTTTGGACAGTGGGAGGAAACCCACACACATGGGAAGAACGTGCGAAACTCCCGTCACAAACCTGAGTGTTCTTGCTGCAAGGCAACAGTGCTTTAACAGTGCATTACCTTTTTTTTCCAGACCAAGCCCTATCCACAAACAATACAGGAAAAATCTCATGACAAATGAGCACACACTATAAGATGAGGGTGACTGAAGAAATACGTTTTCAAAGGCATTCAATTTTACACAAATAAGAAGAAAATAAATAAAATAAATGTAAACATAGGGACTAAGTACATTTTTTTTTTCAGTTTGTCAGCTAACATTTGTTGATGGCTAAACAGATTTTAATTTAATATAGCCATAGCATCAAGTACCAGCATGGGCACACTTTTCTGATGTAAATAGTGGGTAATAAGATCAAATGTATGCTTTATTTGTAAAAGATGTAAAAAAAAAAAAAAAAAAAAAAAAAAAAAACTGCAACTGAGCACTGAGGTTAAAACAAAGATGCATTCCAGATGTAAAATTTGTTAAATTTATTAAAAAACTAAAAAAAAAAAAAAAAAAAAAAAAAAAACTGCAACTGAGCACTGAGGTTAAAACAAAGATGCATTCCAGATGTAAAATTTGTTAAATTTATTAAAAAACTCAGCTCATAATACGGTCTCTACTGTGGATGGTTCCTCTGGGTCTATTTGGTTTTGATGGAAGCAGTGCTTTACACATTAATAATTAAGATGGCTTGATAGTTCTCTACAGTAAAAACTTCTACATTTAGATTTTGATTCTCCCTCCTCACCATTCGTAGCCTCAGGTAAAGAGCCCTGGGTCTGAAAAATTTAAGAGTCCGTTAGACCGTCCCTACAAATTAAAAAGTAATTAATGTCTCTACCTTGAATGTACAGTACCAACCTCACTCTGCTGTTAAGTGGTCTCTTCACAGCATTGCATTTAAGTAGTGGTTCAGAAAGTAACAGGCTCCTGCTCATTAGAAAAAAAAAAAAAAACATCAACTCCACTGCATTAAAGCAATTAGACCATCTTGGCCTAAATAATAAACTTTAAACTCTACAGTATATGTTCAATATTTCATCTTTTATTCAGGTAATGGGAGTGCTTCCACACTGAATACACTCTCTCCAAAGCATGGCTCTGTAATGCAGGTAGTTTTCTTTGGAGGCTTTTAGGAGGTAGGAGCCATTGGAAAAGCCCTTCCTTGCTCATTCCTGGAGCTAAATAATAAATCTTTTACCTGCATTGGTCCTGCTCAAACCACATATGACTGGCCAAATGGGAACACAAGTTAATATTAAAGGTCATTTTCTTTAAGCAGCAGACGCCTTGAGTAAATTTAAAACCCTTTGACAATGGACCCACAGAAATGTCTTGTGTCTCCAATGTTGTCCATATAATTATTGATGGGGTCCATGCTTAATGTTCCAGTATGTAATATGGTGTTTTGGTATTTGGTAAAATCTGTTCTGATATGCAAAAGTCCCCTCAAGTAACTAGGAAGGGTAGTGGTGAGGGGAGGAGTCCTATGTTTTTTTACAATCTGCAGGTGCACCATTGGATGTCACCTGCTCTCACGCACTGGGCGTTTCGTCCTGTTTTCCGGTGGCTTCATGATGTTTGATTATGTATTTTAGTCGTCCTCCCACTCCTGCTTGCCCAGGGCCTTGTTGTCCAATATAATTCCCTGTTTTTAACTGGCTACTTGTTCTTTTCAGCTTTAAAGTTTCCTTATTTGTTTGATTGTTGTTTTACTTAAAAGGGAGGTGGATGAGAAGGTCAGATAATCCACAACAACACAACAAGGGTTTTGCAGGAAAAGGTTTCCCACGTAATATGTAGCAGGCTGAGCACTTATAACAACTGTTTTTTTTTTTAAATTTATTTACATTTAATTGATAGGCACAGGTAAAATACACGGACATTTGCACCACATTAATCCAACCCGTTGCATCACATTTGTAGCAGCTGTTAGGTATTCAGCCAGTCATCCAAAAGGGATTTGTGCAAAATGCTAGAAATGAGCGGCACAGTAGTCATAACCAAAACCAACACACCTGGCACAAAATTATCTTTAAGGCCAAAAGGTTAAGAAATGGCGATCTAGTTGTGAAATCTTTTCACAGCTATAGTTTCTACAATAACGTGCAGCAGTAAGCGAGGTTAGTAGTAATTAGCGCTGGATGGTGCCACATTAAATTGAATTTAACGACAACACAGCAGTCTTACTGAGTGAACTAATCCTGGACTCTGGAGCATTATGGTTAATGGGCCCGAAAGAAAATGATGGCCTTTCAAAAGCAAAACCAATTAACACAGAGTAGAGATGTCTTGTGCTGAGCTTTCCAAATCTCATAAGAACTTCTGCCCTCATATTATATAACTGGATTTCTGTTCATTTTGAATAATGAAGGAGGGTGGGGAAGCATGACATAATATAGCTATCATAACTCTAAGTCCAATGAAAGAAAGTGGTGTATGTTTCGCTGAACTGCAGCAGAAGAAGACAGCCTGTATTTTCTCATACTCCTGCATATGTGCTGCTGCCTCACACAAGTTTTAGTATTTACCCAGTAAAGTATTTAAGAATCAGCAACCTCATAAAGATTTTGTGTCACCTGAACTTCGGTCGACGACAGCTTCTCCTATATGTTATTAATTATAGATGGTAGAAGCCAGACAGAAGCAAAACAAAGTACAGTATTTGAAATGACTTTCAAATGTGTTTACACTGGGCAATCAAGGGCTACATAGAAGAAATTAGTATCGGTATATAGTATAAAAGTAAACTCAGATTTCTTATATCTATAACTTTAATTAACTAAATTAAACCTCAGAATTTCTCCTTCTCTCATGCACCTTGCAGGCAAGGTATTATTACCTGTCACTTTTTGACTTAAGTGTCCACTATTCTGCTAATTCTGAGACCCGGTTAGGATCCTTTGGAAGTCTTATTCAGATATAGAGTATACATAAACTGAACTAAACTCATGAATAGCCAATTAACACGACACTGCCATTTTTCCAAATCTGCTCTCACTCTGTCAAGTTGCTTTTTTCGTTTTCTAATGAAAACACGTTTTTTATTCTGTATCTATCCTGGGTTTCTGTCCCACCTGCTGTGTAGAGAAGCATGTTGGGATTCAAAACACGATCCACACTTTCAGAGGGATTTAGAGCCTAATAATGGTCTTACTGCTGTTTCAAAGGTGCATTCACTCTAAAAAGCGGAAGTCTGGTACAAATCTAGAATACTACTGGGTTTATGGTCATAAAACTGTCAAATCTACATTAGGTTTGATGAAAATTTAAGTATTGGCACAACACCACGGCTCGTGACAGTTTCAGTAAGAAAGTGCTGGTGCTGCCTTGTGAGTGTGTTTCTCAGAATAACCTGCACTGTGGAATGATCACGTGTGATTGAGTGTAGGAGACTGAAGTCCTTTAAGACTTGGTGAGTTTCTGTGGCATCAAGGCCCATTCCAGCCATATATCAACGTAATTAAAGGCTGGTGTAATGATGCAGGGCCTCAGCAGCATGATTTCTGTCTGATCGCCACGCTGCTTCATTAAGACCACTCAAGCTAACGAGCTGTGGCTGTAATAAAGTCCTCCCCCCGGTCTGCCGCAGTGATGAAGGAGATACCTTGCGTGAGCTGAGCCAAGGCCTTAGATAGAATTAGTACTGCAAAGGCTGGAAATGAAGTTACTTCTGGTGGCCTGGTGATAGGGTCATGGAACTTAGAGAGGGATCTGTACTATGAATATGGCAGAGGTGCAGCGATAAGGATTTTTGTGCAGATTAAATTTTGTGTTTTTTACATATTGCTGTTTTACATAAGCAGGATCGCAGAGGCAGATGCCAAAGATACCGAGAACGCTGGAGTTAACCATTCATTTATTCTGAAAATCTTGCATATTAACTAGAGCCGTGGTTGTCAAAATGTGGCACGTGTACCACCAGTGGTACGCGAGCTTCATGTGGTGGGAAATCGGAAATACTGTTCTACTGTATATACCCGGGTATGTGATCGGAGTGGAGCTGAGGAAGTTTGGCCAGAGTGCATAGAAAATGAAACAAATTAGCCAATAACAATAATAAATTAAATACTAATAATAGAGTCACCTTACCTCTCGCTCTATGTTAATCTAATTTGACTATAATAGTGTATGAAGTATATGTGAGGAAGTGGAGGATAATGAGAGAGCAAATTATCTCATTGGGAATAAATCTGCTTCCTGCGAAAAGACTGTGGCTGACTTTGCTCGGCCTATTTACATTTTAATGTTTGCAATAATGGTGTAACCTCGAGAGGTGGTGCTTGGTATAAAAAAGTTTGAGAAGTTAGAGTGTAAATTGTGCGAATATTGTACCTTATGAATGAAGTAAAAATTTAATTACCCTTTAAACTCAGTTCAGTATTAGCTGGTGAATGTAAAATCTAGTTTAAGTGCTGGTTGTATCCATCCATCCATCCATCCATCCATCCATCCATCCATCCATCCATTTCTTACTCGTTATTTGTTTGGAGTAGTACACAAAATAGACATCAGCCCAAGTATCCATTTTCCAACATCTCCAGCTGTTGCTGAGGGTCCTAAGACATCTCCATGCTGGCTGGAATATGTCAACCCCCTCAGCATGTCCTGCATCTAACCTGATATGTCCTTCCTACAGTCCGGCAAACTTTGAGAGGCATCTACTGTTGATTTGATCTGAACGTATAGTTACAAATAAGGCCAAACATATGCAGGGACATTAGAAAAATATTGTTGTACTGTCAACCTTAAATCTTTATACACCTATAATTTGTTTCGAGAGAAGGCCAACTGTCCCAGGTCATTTTGAGTCACACAACAGACCCATGACAAGTAATTGTAGCTTGTTTGATTACAGTGGACAGTTTAGGTGAAATGTAATGAAACGAGCAAACACAGGTCCTAAGTTTCACACGTGACATTAGCAACCCTAGTTTTATGTCTCCAATTGTCAATCAAATTTTTAGATCATATTTCTGTTTGGATCTATTTTCCCAATTCTGTGAGTGTAGTGTGTTTATTATTCATAGCAAATATAGAATGTTTTAGGGGAGTTAGAGGGAGTAGTTTATGTTCATTAAATAGGCTATTGGGTATCATTAGAATTTTATTGATACCGGTACTGCTTATTAATATTGATTCTCATCAATACTCTTGTATAATTTGATGCTGAGGATGCCTGCTCATAGAAGGGTGGCATATAACTAGAGCGAGAAAGAGTGTACATTTTTACTTCACCACCATCAGCTAGGTTCGTCTGTTTCCCCTTTTTATTTATGATCTTTAATGTAAAGTAAATCCAAACTTGAGCATCTGGAAAAGAAAACATTATGCAATGTCAAGCACAATATCCTGAAATTAGCAGTTTTTACCATTCTAAAGCAAAGTTTGAATAAATGTAACATATATATCTGTGTCATATGTCTAGACATGTACGGACCAATTAGGGCCCAGTACCAATTTTGTACCAGTTCCTTTGACCCATCCCTATAGTCACAGTTCTGATTTTGCCCCTTTGGCCCCACAAGTAGTTTCCTGTCACTTGTGTTTTTGTGTTACATACATGTCTACCAGAATTTAAATGCATGGTTATTAAGATCCCCTGTGAACATCAAAACACATCATTTTTACTCTGCACACATTTTTTTTTTTTTCCCATCAGGAAAAAATCACTACACGCAGCATTTCCACTTTGTTGTAGCCTCTCATTTCCCTGATTCTCTACCGGTTCATTGAAACGGTTGGCTATGATTAGTCACACAATGCGACATTAACCTGTAAATTAAAATTCCTCTTTGCAATTTGATGGGTGAGTTAATTCCAGTATCGTGCCACCCATCGCTCCCTCCCTGCGTCCTCCCACCCGCCCTCTCTCTGCCCATTTCTGCCTGTCCTCGTCCTCCAGACATCTACCCCCACACTCTCCTGTCTCTCTCTCTTTCTCCATTCGCCGTGGGCTAATCCCATTATGAATTCTTTATATAGCCTTTTCCCTTAATGATCAGTGGGGCCTGCTCCAATCCTGATTACTATTGTACACTTAGCACTACATAAAGCAGGGGATTAATATGCCCCGCAAGGATCGTTGCTATGGATCCACTCGTTGCCTTCCAAGAGATGTTGCTGCTGCTTCAATTGGCCATAAATTGCTCTCCCCAGTGGCTTCCCACGTACCAGACGGGGCATGGAAGAAAAGAGGGTGAATCTCCATCTCTCGTGTACTCCTCTCCCTTTCTCTGTCTCTCTCTCTCTCTTTCTCTCTCTGGACCTAGACGAAAGTGATCTGCTCTATAATTCATGACCCAGCAGTTTCTCTTTCTTCTTCTCTCAAATTTTTCTCTCTTTCCTAAAGACGCTATAGTAACCCTGCTCCTCTCTACCCTTTGCCCTGTGATAAGTTAAGAGTGGGTGAGCATCATACATGGACGCAGATTGCGAAATTATTTATTTATTTTTTTGAAAATGTAATTTACTCATGAAATCAGTGTCATGTCAAACATGGACTGAGATGATGGAAGCGTGGAGGGTGTTCATGGGCTAAGCTGTGTTCCCCCGTTTAAAGGAGGAAGTCCTAACAAGCAGTTTCAGAGACATTGTGGGTTAAATGTTGTGTTCTTGCGTGTTTCTAATTACAATGTGATTTCACTTTGGACAAGTAGAGGCACAAGAATGATAATTTCATTTCAAAAGACCAACAAAATGTGTCATAGCTAACCTTTTTATCATTATGGAAACTAAAAATTAAATAAGTAGGAAATGTGGACAACATTTTTCATCAACAAATGCTGTGGAAAAGCTAAAACAAAAATGTAATAGATGGACAAAGGAATATGTTTTAATAAGTTTAATAAGTCAGCAGAGTATAACTCCTGATCCTGTGCAATCTTTCCTAATACATTGTTATTATAAACAGATTTATGCTTTCAAATCATCCACACTACAAAGAACCATCTAAATCAGGCTAAATGTTTGGTAAGCAAAGATGATGACATGATGAACAATATGTCAGTGAACAGATGAGAGAATCCACAGGCAGTTGCAGTGATCCCAGGTTAGCAGGAAGAGCTGTGCTGGATTAGATTAGAGAGAGCTGCTCTGTTCAGACAGACAGACTTTGGAAATGCTTATTGGATTAACTGAGGTGATGCAGACAACCTCAGAGCAGAGCAACATGAACTTCTCGTGAGAGACATCAATGACTCTGTTAACTACTCAAAGACTGCACCGATGATATGATAAAAAAAAACAATGTATAATTAAAATTAGATATGTATAACACTTAATAATCTGAAGTCTTGCTGAATAGAATGAACACTGCTGTTCAAGAGAGACATAAGACATGGTGTAAGTAATTACTTTGGCCGTATTATGACTTATGACTCAGTACCGAAAAAATGCAAGTATCTTTATTTGTAAAACATTTCTTTATAAATGTTTTCTTTAGATAAACGTGTCTCAGAGATACACTTTCATTTTGGCAGTTACAGTATTTTGTAAAGTTATTTTTACCACTCTGCAGGAGAATGAGTCACCCCAGAGTGAAACTCTTTATAGGGGAGAAAAGAGAAAGAAGCCAAAGTACAAATGGAAAACTGGGAAGATTCCCTAAGCTTTTATGGCGTCCTGTTGGCTCCTGAAGCTTTCTGTCTTTTATTTGGTGCTAATGTGTCCTTTGTCTTTCTTCTCTGATTTAAGTGAGCACTGGCACAAGTCAAACAGTATAGTGTGAGATGAGGCCCAGCAACTCTGGGGACATCCGCCAATAAACAGTGAGAAAGCCCTTTTTTGTTTGTTTCTTTGTCTACCCCATGAATATCTTCATCACACACTGAGTACATCGCAGTGATTTCTCCTTTTTATGTACCTTTCACTGAAACTGAGTGGTAACAGTGTGCAGATCCTATTACTAAGCACTAAGCTCCATTTTGGTTCTGTAATATCAGTAACATAAAACGTTTTCCACTGTGGTCCAATAACCCTCGTTCCATAGCAGTTTGATGTATAAAAGTATTGTAAATACAGTAATAGGCGTTTCTTTTGCACATCCCTTTTTCAAATCAGACTAGGAAGACAAAACTTTGAGCGACTCAAATTTCCCACTCACAAGTCTTACTTTTGCTTCACTCACTTACTTAAACCAACATGGAAAATCTGCAAAACTAGGCCTGCTATTAATATCTTTACCATGTGCTGATAATGTACAGTTAAGACTGGGCTAACATGTGTTGTATTGAGGAAATGTGAATTTGTTTGATTTATAGTTTCAGATTTACTCTGAGATTTGGAGGTAACTTTTCCTCTGGTCTCTTTAGACTGTGTGGGAAACTACTGTCATGTGAATTCCCCTTTAATTGCGCAGGTGTGCTAGATGTATTAATTTCTGTTTAGTTTACAACAACTTGTGAAACTTTTGTGTTCTTGTGTGCCTTGACTCTAGAATAGTGGAATCACCTGAGGTAGTTTAGCTTTTTTGTGTGAGGGTCAGAGCAGCAGCTGTGTGCGACTGCCTCATTCTGCCACCGACACACCAGCGTCACATGTTGGAAGAAGATGGATTGCAACGATAAAGTGAATGGGCGGGAAAATGAAAGGCAGGGTTGTGCTGCATTGTATTTGGTTCACCGCAAATGGCGATATCTGATTTTTATCTTTAATTCCTTAGATAGTGTTCATGTACAATGTTGTGCTAAGTGCATTTCTTATCTTCATTACAAAACAAACTCATTTGTGCAAAGGAACTGCATCCATTTCAGTGCATCAGATGATTTTCTACTGACTGGTGAGTTCAAGCTGAATTATGGATTCCAATTTATCAGCTGTAAAATAATAAAAACACTGAAAATTCACTCACTTGTCCCTCTCAAAAGCCCGCCTCTCTCCACCTCTATCCATAAACCCCAACAGCATTTCTATACCTCTCAACCTGGCAATGCCAAACCTCATTGCCCTCTATGGGTGTGACTTCTTGTGTTGACTCCAGTGAGAAACTGCTTTACCCAACAGTGGGGTTAACCCATGACACACAGTCACACACAGCCACACATCCTGGCCATGTTCACCACCCTGGCCTGCACTGCCTCTTCCCCAGCCAAGGAAGCTCATGCCTGGGAACCCTGGGCAGCCGCTCAGCCCTTCACATCCAGGTCCATGGCCAAGAGACAGGGGCCAACAGCTGGCTGTGTGCAGGAGGAGCCTGGAGGCTTCTACAGCAGATGAATCACCACGGATTAATATTTAACTGCAGACTCCTGCTCCCCTCTAGCATCTCTGCTTCCTCCCCCTCGCTTTACACCACCTTGCCTCTCCCTCTATCCATCACTCATCCCCCAGACCTGCAGGTAAGTTGGCATATGTTCAAGAGACCTATATGGTGCATATGAGATGGGGACTCAGCTTCGTATCTAAAAGCATTTTATTTGCACAGTGTCACCTATTTTGCATTTTGTAACTTTTTGCAAGCTAGTTCTTTATGACAATTAAAAAACATAATTTAAAAAAATTACATGTTCTGGGTGGAGTAGACACAGTGTTGAAGCAAGCTGAAGAGCTCAGACATTGAACAACAAAGCATTACAAACAAATCAACAGAAGTATCACATCTCTACATTTTGTTCAACAGTGTTAACCTGCATTAGTGTTGTGTGAATTAAACAGTTTTGTTGATAATTAGTAATGATGAGTCACGCATCATGAACACATCAGGATGCTTGTAAACTGAAATGTGCATGTTTTCTTGAGCATTATAATTTTTGCCTAAATGAAAACGTTGACCTGAATTGAGATCAGTTAAAGTCAAGGCATGCTGTGTGTAGGCAGCGGTTGCATTCGCAGTACTACGCAAACGCAGGTTTGGGTCGATGAACGCTCTGATATTAAGCAGGCACAGTTTTCAGCAGGTACTAAAAGCAGGTCATGGCTGAAATAAAAAAAACCTTCAGTGCATGTGCTGTAAACCCAGTAGCTTTAGCCACAACCACAGCCAGGCCTGTAATAGTATTCTCAAATGGGATCTGTTATGATGACCGCATGCCTTCCTCGCTCCTTCAGCTCTGATTTTGCGATTAAAGCAGCAGACTGCACTCCCCCACTTTTTTTTTTTGACTCCAGACATTCTCTCTCTCTTTCTGTCTCTTCCTCTCTCTCCATCTTTCAACCTCATTCCCTGCATTTCACTCTTTACCATCTAACTTACTTACTGTCTTTGTCTTTATATGTTTTCCTATTTTTTGTTTTTCTCCTGTCCTCACACACACTCTCTCTCTCTCTCTATGTGCATATATGTTTGTAAAGATATATCGGTCCCCTGTGGTTCCTGCTCATTCGCATGCATGTTCTGTGAGCCTCAGCCATTCGAGTGTACATAAAACCCACTCTTTACGGCCAGACATAAAAGAGAAAGGGGGGAAAGAAAAAAAGACATAGATTTTCTTCTGTTCCTTAAAGAAGGGACACTCTGATCTTGCTTGTAACGGATTAACCTTTGAAGCACTCGCTCTTCATTTGGCTTTTTGTTTCTCCTTTGCTCATGTAACTTTGGGTACAAAGGCAAATTTTGTCCTGACTAAAAAGGCCAATCTACTGTTATCTGGGTCATGTTGTGACGGTGAATGAAATCAGATTTTTTCCCCCCCTTCTGTCTCTGTCTCGTTCTTCGCCCCCCTCTTGTCTCTTTATGGCTGTGTTTAAGGGCACGGTGGCACATAGTTGAATGAGTAACCAACCAACGGACCAGTGGAATTGTGGGAATTCATGGGAATCTCTGTGGGGACGAGGGGTCTCGCAGGACCACTTCCTGTCTGTCTGATTCAGGGACACCCGGGGGTGCTTGAGCTTCCCTCCACGCCGTCTCTGCCTAGGCCTCAGCGGAAAATTTGTGTCTTTGTATGGAACAGGGCTGAATACAGTCAGAGGGGCCGCAAACTTTGGAGTCCCCATTGTTTTTCATATGGACAAGGGTCCAAATATGAATATGCATATTCATAACAAGTTCAGTTTTCAAAGCCCCCGCAACTCCTCCTTTCCCATCTTTATTCATCTTTTTATAATGTTCCTCCATCTAATTTTCAATTCCAAATGAGGCGTTTGGCATATGAAAGTTTATGGTGTCACACCCCTAAAGGTTTTACAGTGGAAGAAAAAAGAAAAAAAAAAAAAAAAACATAATTACATCCTTTGCCTATGTGATTCTGTGATTAGTATCAGATGATTATTTCTGGAGATTGAACATGTGTGGGTTGATACTGTGAGGTGAGTCTCACTGGGCTTTAGAGAGACAAAAGTACTTAAGTGCTCAGTTTTCCATGAGGTCAACATGATATTATTTCCTCTGAACTCATCTCTGTAGTTAAAATATGAGAGAACAAATCCCACGCTGTCTGGCACAGGGAGCGCTCTCTCTCTCTCTCTCTTGTCAGCACTCATTCTCACTGCAGTCACGAGTAAAATCCCGATTTCTCTTGCTGAATGTTAAATGTGCCCTTTAAAATCTAAACTCTGCCATGTTTTAGTTCGGCATTGTACGAGTGGAGAATGTGTAAATGGTAAATAGTACTGAGAAGGAGGAAGCGGACCATAGTATTGTAAGTCAGGGAAACTGATATGGTAGGTGAACGGGTAATTAAACAATAATCAATTGTATACCATTATCAAAAAATATTAGAAAGACAGTTTCAACTGTACGTGGCACATTTGTTATGCGACATTTATGTAACAAATTGTAACAAAATAGCAGCCTAATAAAATTATGATGCAAGCCACGTCGGTTCAAATCCCAGTGGCCACTTATACAGTATATTGTGAATGAGCCAAATATTGTGTATCTATTTTATATACCTGTAAAACACAAAATCAAAAGAGAAACATTATTATTGGTGTAGCCGTAGTGAAGTGGACACAATATTCTCTGCTCCAGAGGCACCGCTGATATAGCACCTCAAATGCAGCACGCTGAACCTTCAGTAGAGGACTGGGTGGACTTCGTTAAGACTATACTGACGAATGTAAATAATTTAAGCTGTCTTTATGTAAAGTATTTGCATGTGATCCATTTGTGAGTGGAGTCTGACGTTAGTGTGTGACACTGGAAATCTGGACATAATCATTACCAAGGCCTGCAGTCAAGGCCATTAGCTTTGCTCCCCCTCCAGTGAATTATGGGTCGTCTGTCAAGGGGGGGGCCCAGTGTCCGAGACCTGTCATGGTGAAAGATAACGGGGTCCTTGCACTCTCCAATGAGCCGTCCATGGAGATGCCCGCAACAAATGACCCATGAGTGGAGGCACACCTTTCATCAGTGAGAGTGATGGGAGCAATGGGAGGACCTTGTGTGTGTGTGTGTGTTAGTATTTGACCTGACCCTTTAAATACCCTTCCCCCTTCTCCAGCAATCCATATTTCCCCCCTCTTTTTCAAGGCCTTAGGGTTGTTCAAGACATTTTTGTGCTCCCTGCTGACAGAAATGTAATCAGACACCTTAGTCAAAGAGTGCAGAATCAGTATCTCCTACAGCACAAATTATACGTTGTATCACCCCTGCACTGTACAATCAGAACAATCAGAATGATGCAAAAAAAAAAATCAACACTACTTTTGTTGCACTGGCATGACACAAAAAGCTGAATGTAAATGTACAGCACATGTGGCGAACAAAATAACAAAGATGCCTGGAAATAAAGTATAATTTCTGCCTGCAATCTCTAAAACTCTTATCCATGTTGGATAATTCTGCATGAGAAGCTGTAGTTTGTGTATACTGTAGATCTGCAGTAAATGTTTGCAAATTATAAACAGTCACAATCAGTCTGTGACCTTTGCCAGGTAGTAATTTAGTGCTATTTTAGTCGTGGTATACTGATCAGATCTTATCCGTAATTTCTTTGCCAGGACAACTGTTTTTTCCCCAAATCCTAGCTACATAATTACGAACAAAGTCGTGCTCGCTGGTCACATTATGGCGGTTTTTAGTTTTACAGAGCATGCTCATGGAAGACGGGAAGTGTTTGCTGCATATGACTTATTGCAAACCTTGATTACGTTTAAGGATTCAATTAAATGCATGTTTGCTTTGAGTTTGTTCTATGGTTTTACAGTAAATGGCTGTTTTTCCCTTTTTCCCATTAACCTCAACTGTATCAGTGTTCCACATAATGGGTAAATGTACATAAAACATAAACATAAGATTAGACTTTGCTCTCAGTTAACAAGAGCTGGGAAGGTGGAATTTTTAAATGCATTGTTACCTCGATCGTAACATGGAATTACCAAATCCTGTCCCATGGCACAGTCCTGTGGAGTAAGATATTATTTTTAATGATACAAAAAAAAAAAAAAGAAAAGAAAAGTTAATTCACTGTCAGCCACAACTGAGCTTTTTGTTTGTTGTTGTTGCCTTTCAGTATCTTGTTAGGTTGTGTTCAAATGAATGCATAGCTCTGCAACTTTTTAAATATTCTCACTAAATGTATTTCTTTGCCTTATTAATGATATTTTAAATTCAACTACTTTAGTGTTCCTCCTGAATAAAGTTCAGGAAATTATTTTGTGCTTTTCCTAGGTACATGCAGTAACTACACCCTGAGCCAACGCAAACAGCAACTAAAGCATGTGTCACCCCCTGGACGGCTTCACATCATGAATCAGCACAGTGCCTGAATATGTGGATTATCAGTTTATTTACAAATATATGTGCTGAATGCATATCAACAACAATTACAATTTTATTCTTTTGTGTCTGAATACATGTTCGGAAGTAATAAGTAATAGGACTGTATGGTTCGTGGTGATCATGTGTGATATAATCGTTTGTTTACATTTTCCAGGTATCATTTTTCATCCTGTCAATGGGAGCAGAGTAAAAATATTCCCTGGTGTGGTTTGGGGCTTTTCAGAATATGCAGCAGGAAGAGGAAGCAGCACCAGCTAATGCGCTTATTTGGAAAAGAACAGCCAGCGTTCCCCAGCTTGTGTTTGGCAGGAGACTCCACTGTTGCACTGTTTTCTATTAAGGTTTCACTGCCTCTCTTCAGTTCAGTTCTCTTCAGATCCTTCCCTTTCTCGTGCTTTCATCTCATTCTTCTTCGGTGCCCCCCCAAAACAAACAATCACTAAAAAAAAACAACTCTTTCTATGACTCTTTCCAGTGTCCAACCACTTTGTCCAGCTGCCTTCATCCTTCCACCACAACTTTCCCTCCATCTTTGCTCTTTCTTCCTCCATCCCTCCCACACCTCCTTTCCCCTCCTCAGTAGCAGTAGTGTGTGTAGATGGTGCCGCAGAACACTCCAGGCAGAAAAGTAGGCCAGGATTACTTTTGCTGGCTTGTTCCCAGTGAAGCGTGTGTTCCATGTGTGTGTATGTCTGAGTCTGCCTGCGTATATGTGTGTGTGTGTGTGTGTAGGTGTGTGTTCAGGCCTGGGAGAGAGAGAGAGTGAGTGTGCTCACAGGCTGGCCAGCCAGCAGTCAGCCAGCAGACAGGGTAGAGCTGGGCATATGGAGCCTCAGTATTGGGCCAGCAGGTATTTTTCAGCGTCTGCTCTCTCCTCCTTTGTTTAATATTTCCCTGATTCTTGGCGTCCTGGCTGCAGAATCACGTTTGTGCTGCCAGCGCCGCACAGACCTACAGTATAGCAGCTCAGATGGCATATCACTTTCCATCACTTTTCAGCTGTATATGCTCAGAATTGTTAAAGAGTAAAAAACGAAACTGTACCTTTTCAGCATGGGTTTACTATAGATTGAATTTGTTTGACAGGACTTTAAAGTACATTTTTATAATTTTTGCCACAGGGAAAGGGTTGCTGTAAAATGCTGATTACTCTAAACCATCAATGTGTTATGAGTGTATAAAAATAATTAATATATCAGCCCTGCACACAAATGATTTTTAGTTGGCATATTTCAGCAACAAGGCAATTTAAGTGCTTATATCAGATATAAAAATGCACTGAGGAAAACAAAGGGCACAGTGGTGCAGTGGTCAACATTGTTGCCACACAACAAGATGGTTTGACACCTGTCAGTATGGAGGCAACATCTTCTCTGGGTGCCTGTGTGGCTTTTCTCCCTATACTCTTCTCTCAGTCCAGAGACATTTCCGTTTGGTTAATTGCAACTCTAAAATCCCTGTGGATGCAGATGTGAGTGTGAATAGTAGTGAACCTCTTTGTGTCAAGTTTTGTAATAGTGCTGTAACTCACCTTTTCTCAACAAAGTCAGTCCGGACTGTCCCCAGCCAGCTCACAATCCTCAAAAGGATAATTGATACACATAAATGATGGGATAGATTTGAATTTGAGGTGGTGATGAATATGGTACACATACTTTTCATGAAAGTAGCATTTAAAATTATATATATATATATATATATATATATATATATATATATATGGTGTATTTGTTTGGTTTTTAAATAAAGTCTTAATAAAGACAATTTACATTGGCAGGTAAAAATGGAATTGCTTATAAATATGATGAGACTCACAGAAAACACAAATGGGGTTATATTAGAAGACGAGTTGTTAATTTGTTTCTTTCGTGTAGAGTTTTATGTTGATTTCGATGCATCTACCTCTTTATATCATAACTATATGACATATTGCATACATTATATATAAATTAGCCCTAATACGAGCTAAATATCAATAAAATGGCTCAAACTGTAGTGTGCAAATAATTCTAACATTTGTTCACAAATTTAATTAGGTAAATTTCAGATGAAAGCAGAAAAGTTTTAAGACTTGATTTAAATGACCAGAGAATTGTGGCAGACCTCTGGTTGATGGTAATATGGAAGCTGCCTGATGTTAAGGCAACAAGCTTAATACTTTTTGTAGATACTATGTGGTCTTGTTGATCTCTCTCTCTCTCTCTCTCTCACGTACACATACGCACACATATGCACATGCCGAGCAGCCTTCATTTCTAACCTCAATTGCCTCAGACTTAATTGTTCTCTTAATTAGGTTGCAGAGCAGTGCTTATGGCTGCAGGGAACATGTGTATGTACAGAAACAGTGTGAGTGAGTGTATGCACTATCTCTGTTTCTGTGTGTGTGTCCACATCTGTATGTGGGGATGTGAATGTATGCGTGTGTGTGTGTATGTGTGTGTGTGTGTGTGTGTGGAGTATGTCTGTATACATGTATTTCTACCACCCCAGTGTATTGCATGTTGTGCCTGGAGGAAGTGGAGCTCTGATCTGTGAGCACCAGTAGCTCCACAGAGAGAGATTCCTTGCCAAAACCCAAATTCCCTCTGACACTCACCACCTTCCCCCCCGTACATCATCCCCTCTGCTGCAGATGGTACCGCTCCGTTCTGCTTCGCTCTCAAACTGCACGTTGTAAGTTGTCTGCTCGTAATAGACTTTTGTATTTTTAGTGTTTTAGTGTGGCATATGTAATAAGTTTCCACCCCTTTTTAAAACGTTATTTTTAATGTAAATGCTTCACTTTCCACTGCTGTAAAACACTTCCATCCAAAAGATGTTGACTCTTGGACCGAGAATTTTGTCTGTCTCTCGTTGTATACAAATATGCTCCCACTGGCTATAGGGTTTATGTGCAATGTGTAAGATATCTAAGGTGGGTTTACATTTTGCTTCAGGCTCGGACAGCTTGGGCTGGCTGTGGCTCAGGTGGCAGAGGTAGTGTTGTAAAGCCACAAAGCCTCAAGTCCCAGTACTATCCCTATTATCTGACTCAAGTTCCAAGATTGGCTCCCGTGCTTCACTTAGAGCTAACAAACAAAGACGGGAGATGTTTACCAAACATTAATTATACAGTTCAAAGAGTTTATTTAATGTCTAACACAAATCCATCATTAGTCTTTTACCTGCAAGTCCAGGCTTAGATCATCAGTGCTCAAATTCAAGTAAAATCTGAATTTAAGTCTGATATAACAATACAACAATGGGTAGAATCAGTTGTTGAACTCCAGACTGTCCACACATAGAAGAACTTTGCTTAGCATATCCACTGCTATTGTAAAATATTAGTGTATAAAAAGATGCCAGAGTAGTAAAAGGAGAAGTCTTATGTCCGTTGTCATCAGCAGCCTCATCATTAAATGTCACTAATTATTACACTTTGGAACTTTGATTTGTTTTCTCAGTGGGGGGCATTGGAAATTGAACCTCAGTAGCAGCAAATGAAAACAATACTAAAAGCAAATGTGGCAGAAATAATTCTTTCTTGTCTATCCTTATAAACACGTCAAAATAATTGCTACCTACCTCACCAACAGCCCATGGCTGTGTTGTTGGAGGCATCACTTTTGACCTAAGGCAAAATTGGTCCAAAAAGAAGCCAGACTAAGAGATGATCAAAGACCCTTGTCTTTATTTAACTCCCTTAAGTTGGAAAGAAGAACTTTATGTGAGGGAAGACTCACGCCTGGAAAGGAAGGTCACAAAGAAGTGTCAGGGTCTTCAGCTATGGTGTTGGCCGGACTCATTCAAGGTGTGTGTCTGCTGCAAAACAGGTGCTTTACCAGGTTACAAGAAGCAGTCTGGTGCACTGCACGTTTGGTGACAGATGGGCTTGGAATCCTCTATCTCTGCTACAAAAAGAGAAGCTTTGGATTTAGACCAACAGGTCTCTTGTGGAAGGAGGCAGATCTTGTATGTTAGGTAAAGGTATTATACTCCACCTCTATGCACAGTATTGAGCTTGGACTCAAACCCAGGAAACTTCATTCTATCCCTTTCATGAGAACAGAGGCTGAAGAGGTTGATGTCAGGTCTGCTTATGTAGCTCTCAGAGATGAAGGTAATTCACCTCCTGCCTTGGGGCGAAAAGATTGTTACCTCATATTCCATTCAATTTTTTTACTGTTAGTAACACTATAAAACACCTATGAGAGGTTAATGAAGCATACAAATCAGTACTCAAGTCGTCGTCCCCCACAGCATCAAGACCTAATTACCACATTGCTTTTGCATGGATATTCATTGTCCACAGCAGTTGAATCCACATAATTATGATGCCGTTTTTCAGGTCAGTTTTCTCCCTTGGCACCTTTTCTGTGAAAACTTCACATGGATGCTGCTTCAGCTGTGGACGTTCATAGTTCCCAGAGGATGAGTCCTAATATTTTTTGCTGTCCACTTGAACTTTTCTCTGCAGCTGCCATTATTAGGCCACATTTTTCCTCTTCCACTTTCTAAAATCTGACATGAAAATTGCAATCAAATGCACTGAGCACATTTATGGTCCTCGGGGAATAAACCTACTTAATTTTAATGAACCCCTTTGCCATGTAAGACAAAATTGTTACCTCAGAGCAGTTAAAACAGATTATTGAACCAATAGCTTAGTCTGTAGCCCTTCAGAATTGCCTCTCAACGTTGCTGTCAAATTGTCATTTATATCACCATTGTAAGTCTAGTACAAAGTCATTCCTACACATTATTTTGGCTCCCTGGAGGAAGTATGATTAAAACCTGAGAATGTGGCTCCCTCCAGGTGAAAGTGTTTAGCGCAGCGTACCATAGCTGCGCAGGTGAAAGTGTTTAGTGCTGGGTAATGCAACCTCTGTTGGCCCCCCGCTTTTGCAGCTGTGCGTAATTATAGTTTTTCTCTTTCTCCATCTCCCCTTTGATTGCTTCCCCATGTATGTTCAGATTAGCCAGGCTAAGGACATGTTATACAGTATAAAGTACAGTGCACTCTAGTAATCCCTTCACTCAAATTACCTCACCGCAGCCAGCATTGGCTTTTTCTAATAGCTAATCAAAGAGTAGTTGAATGAATAACTGTTATTCATGATAGTGGCTCAGTCTTGTTCCACTTAGACAGTAGTGTAGACGATTACAGTAATAAAACCAAGTGAAACCTCCGGTGATTCCTAAAACTCCAGTCAAGATGCATAGATCTGAGTGTATATAGCAGAGTGTAGAAGTTTGGTAAGGGGATAATCCCATCAACCTCCAGCCTGGAGCTTTCTGCTGGCTAATCAACCATCATTTTACCCAGGGCCTGAGTTGTACTGATGGGGGATAAGCCATCCTTTGATGGGGTAAGGCAAGCGTAGCAGTTCCTAATCAGGGCGCCTGGAAGTGGGGTGGAAAACACCTGTTCTGGGCACAGGTGTACATCCCAGCACATGGTTGGACTCTTCTGCCCTGTCTCCCCCTCCCTCATCCAGTTATAGCTCTCATTCTCCTTTTACACACTGGCTGATGCACAGTTTTTTACTGTTTGGCTCACTTTTCTTTGTACTCTTCTTAGATCTGTGTGTTGGTGAATATTAAGGAACAATCCTCCCTAAGACTTTGCTAAAAAAGCTCTAATGATGAGCTTTTGGATTCCTATTTTGCAGTGTTTTGGATAATTTGATTAAATATAGATTTTGTGATAATCACTGTAGATTAATTAACTGTTTCGGTTTTGGAAATCACCTACATTAAACCATATTTCTGTGCAGTCAACAAGGTCACAGCTGTAGCCACTGACATTGCCCAGTTTTCACAGATAAGCAGGTGTGCTAGTTACATTTCTCGGTCCCTGCTGATTTCTCTGCCTTTGATTGAAATCAACAAGTTCATGCCCCTTCACTTGGGATGGTTGAAGGTTCCTCAGGGAAATAAGGATATTAACAAACCAGGTTAAAAATAGAAAGGGTAGGTCAAAGAAATGAGGACAAACCTAAAAAAGTATTAATTATTGAATTTCTGTGGTCATCAGCAATTACCCGTAACATAATATCAGACAGAGAAAACAGTATGGCCCAAATATGGGAAGGAAACAGAATTCACAAACAATGCGAATTTGACCTATTATAGCTATTATGATGCATTCGTCATGCATATGTGACTTTTACAGCGCTGACCCCGCATCTTTTATGTAGGGGTCACGTATTGAGAGCAGTACAACACAAATGTATGATTAAAAGGTTTAAAGAGGAAGTAATTCTGATGTCTTGAAACAAGCTGATTGCAGACAAACTATATTAGAAACTGTTGTGTTCTTGTACTTGGACCAGTAATTTGAACGCTCCGTGACAACCAACCAACATTAAAATGTAATTAATATAGTGTGTTTTGATTTAAAACTAATTAATATTGGCTAATAAATCATGATCAAATGTTTAAAATATTGACATTAGTACAGTATGTACCTCAGAAATCACATATTATTTACTCCTTTAATCATGTCAAGCGTCACCTCGTCTCTCTCCCCAATTGTGAACCGTTGCTTTCAGTGATTAAACTTTGTTCTTATCAGGAGCAGGTTACACTGAGTCAGGTGATAACATTTTCATCAAGCATCAGGCAGGCCATGGATGAGTGAAATGGAATTTGACTTGTAACGGGAGAGTTGATGGTTCTAATCCCCACCAGGGCGTGGGCAAGGTACCCAATCTCCTTTGCTCATTGCTAACTGGACGCTTTAAATTGTCATTCCCAGTCATGTGATCAATGTGACCAAAATATAGATACTGTTTCTTTCACTGTATGAATACGCGTTAATTACATGTAACATCTGTAAAACCCTGTCTATTGTTCTTGTTTAATAATGGGGACGTATTATAAGTAGTGTTGTTACTGATGTTTTCAGGCTATTGATGACAAGGCATTAGCATTGTCAGAAAAGGCGTATATTTGCACATCTATGTCATCTCTTCCACTCTGAGTTTCCTTCCTCTGCTCTTTTGTCTTCATTGGAAACAGCCTGCATCTTGCTTTGCACCGAAGGAAGCAGTGCATGGATAATATGGTTACAGTGTTACTGATGCATAAAGCTGCGTGTCTGGTTCTTGTCAAGACCTTGCCACCAAAGTCAATTTGCCCGTGCCCTGGCAGAATGTAATATTTCTTTAATCAGATCAACACGGAAATTACGTCGGTGGACGAGAGGAAATAATTAAACTTGGGGCTCCAGGAATAATTTCACCCTCTGAGAATTACTGTAAACTCCATAAAAAAAAACAAAACAAACAAAAAAAAACGAAGCCACCCTCTCCTCCTTTGCTGGATGATAAGGATAAGAAGGAAACCAGGAACGTGGATAGATGAAAGAGATTTCATTCAGTCCGCCTTTGTTTTGCCTCCAGCCTTTCAGCAGGTTCCTTTCACCCATGTATCTCCCATTCCTACATTACCATCATCAACATAATGTCCCAGACTGCAGCTAGTGAAGGTAAAGTCTGACGTTATACTAACATACATTGGATACACTTATATTACAGTACATTACTAAAACCAGTCTATAAATTTGGCAATTTGTGCTGCCTATAAAGTAGATGCTCCTGTGTACGTTTGTTAACTGTGATGCTAAAATGAATCGGACAAGAATTCTCTAATGGCTCTCACTGGATCTTGCTGAGAGTAAAGATTGGCCCACCAGGGTTACTATCACATCCCTTTACCCAATCATACCTCCCTGGCTGGATAATACTGTACAAGGTATGAGTGACAGTAGCTAGGCCTTCATTAAAATGTATCACAAATTTAATTCCTTTTTTTCAAAGATGAATTAACAGAAAATGTCCATTTATCAACAACTTTACACCAACTTCTGTAGAGAGACTGCCGGGAATTCGTTTACCGAGATAAGCAATAGGCGGCGTCAAAATCCATGTCACCACAGAAGAAAACATAAACAAAACATCTCAAGAGAGATCTTGTTGCATTAAGTCGGGGAATGTTGTGTTTTCCTCACCAGTCCACACAAGCCTCATCTCGCCCGCTGTATATGTCATTTCCACTATTTTTTCACTGAAAAGAAAAAGTAGAAGTGAAATGGACCTTTCAGTTGTAATATCTAAAAATTTATTCAAACTATAGTAATATTTCAGATTTTTTTTCTTAAGAAGCCCAGTGGCATGACACTATTTCCATGCCTTGGTCAGGGTCATTCAACAGAAATGCCTGTCCACAAAAAATAATGTACATTTTTACATGTACCTTTTGAAAATATTCAAGGAAATTGTGGAGCTTCCAACTACCAAATATGCACTCTGCCTTGTAGGTATACAGTACATATATTAGACATACCTGTAGACATATATACGTATATTAGTAGGTACATAGTGGTATTTAGTGAGTCACTTCTACCATTGCTGCAGTGTGTGCTTCTCCACTCTTGTGACAGTTTGCTCAACAGAGCACATTTTAAGTGAAGCAAGTAGCCTTAGGATTAACCCAAAACGCCACATGAGCCAGAAATGAAGAGATCATTTAGGGCAGAAATTATTAGAAAACAGCAGGAAACAGCTGAAGAGGGAGCAATTATTCGAATGGCGCGACCCAACTGCAGACATTAGTGTTGTTGGGTGTGGCCGTCGATTAAAAGGACTTCCAAATTTAAACCTCACAGGGCAGTAAAACGTTTCTTTGTTAGGAAACAGTTGAGAAATCATGATCACAGATTCCATTTCTTAGCAACGCAGTCCTGAGACACAGGCATACACCACACCAACACATCACACCACAAAGGGTCTTTCTTGAGAGGCTCTTGATAGCATTTTTAAAATAGAGGAAACCATCATTCATCGCTCTCCGTACAGCAACTAATCAGTTTGGTTGCGACTTGTTTGCGTTTTCGTGAAGGTGACTGCAGCTGCACTGGCGCTCGGCTGCACTTGATAGAGCTTGTTAGTAAATGAAGATTAAGTGTTCGCAGAAATACAACACAATACAGCTTGATCAGGCTCTCAAATGGAAGATTAATTTACAACTCTCGTGAATGAGCAATCCTTCTGGTCCATAATTATTTAAGTTCCATTTTGGGTTAATTATGGTCATTAGCATTAGGTGTTTTAAGTACAGGGCTAATTTTGAGAGAGGTGGCTTGAGATTTAATGGGGATAAAAAAAAAAAAAAAAAATCCAAAGCGAGCCTCTGAAATGAGCAGATCATTTGGTTTTGAGGGGCAGAAATTTGATAGAAAACAGGAGGGAAACAGCTGAGGAGGGAACAATTATTCTAATGATGTGACAAAGGCAGATGCTGCAAATTAGATTTCGTTTAGGTTCTCCCCTGTCACTTACCATTGGGAGGCTGAAACTGGTGGTTGAGTGGTGCATGTCTGTGTGTATTGTATATCAGGGCTGCACAAAATATGTTAATATGTCTTTTGCGATATGTACAGTATATAGTGCACGTTGATATCGCCTTGGCAATACGTTTTCGATGTATTGTGCGGCTCCAACTTCATATGAGATGAGAATAATCTGCAGTGTGTAATTTTTAAATATGAACAAATGAGTTCACACAATTCTGACTAAACCTGGCGACATTCCCACTCTACACACAGGAAGTGACAGCCACATCGTACTAGTTAAGTGATAATCGCTGCAAAAAGGTTGGCGTATGACTGAAAGTATGACATGAGAAGTTTCAGAAGTGAATTCGACCACTCTGTCATTCAGTAGTATGACTGCATAAATGCCTCCCGACCCTGCACTTCTGCTGTATACACACAAACACTCTCTTAGTCTGTCATTTTCAGATGATGGCGCATACAAATACTGTTACAATGTGTCTGATCACAAAGACCAAACAAACAGAGACAGAATACTGACTTCATCATTAGCAACAAAAAGTTACGCACTGCAGCTTTAAGATGGTGATATGAGATGATGTTTGCACTGGAAATCATACTGAAGTTAAAGGTAAAGAGATGAGTTTGAAAGATTAAAGTGATTGCAAATCGATTTTGCCCGAGATTGTGAAGCGTGCTAACTAATTAACTAACTTACTAAGTCAAAGTGGATTCTTTGATCCATATGGATGCGTGACATAAAGTTTGTGCAAACAGACAATGAAATAGAGCTTGTGGTGTGCAATGAAAGGAAAGTTGCCAGGGACAGGATGATGAAGGCTTGTTTGGCTCTCCTTGTTTCTCTTCAGTAGAGCAGCCCAGCGTGAGGAAAAGCTTGTTAAAACCCTAATAGTGGCTATCAAAGGCTATTGATTATCTTTCCCGCCCTGTTTGGGTGACAAAGTGAGCATTAGCTGGAGCCATAGAGAGCTTCTTAAGACACGTTTCCTCAGGGGCCGCCCTGTCCCTGCAGGCCGCCCGCTGCTGAGATCACATGCACGCTCATCAGTGCACCCACAAACACACACACACACACCCCACACACTTGTGTATCTTTTTTCTAAGCTACAACCCTGCTATCCTTTCACCCTCCTGCCACCAGATAATCCATTTTACAGCCAGGGATCAAACACTGAGCCCTCTGGCTATGTGCTGCAGTGACTACTGTAACACACACATGTATATATACATATATATATATATATATATATATATATGTATATATATATACACACACACACTAAATCAACCCTACACACAGCACTAAGTTCGCACAAATCTTGGTTCACGATATTTCTATGCAGCTCATATGCAGTAGTTTATTAGGTTACCTTTTTTTTCCTTTTTGTTCCATGATGCATAAAGCATATTGTCCTTGGAGAATCTTAAATGAAGATTGCACTAATGCAAAGAACAAGGAGCTCTCTCTCTCTCTCTCACAGGTCCTGGCCAATGATGTATAGAGTTAGCTGCATAACCAATGAACTCCTCCTCTCATTCTTCCAGTTTAAGTGCATTTCTCCTTCAGCGGTTTCAATACTCCAAAGCAATATGGTTAAGTATGGGAGAAAAAGGAGAATGGGTTATTTGAGGCAAGTTATACATAAGGCATTATAACAACCAAATTAATGGATGTCTGTTAAAATATTAAGCCCCAGATTTAGGGCGGGCTAGATGGAAATTCAGAAACTCCAAAATGGTGTGTTTGTGTCTTTTCCGCTTGACTGACCAGTGTCTAGTTTGCAGACCTGAAGCTGTCAGGCTGCTTTCAACACAATTTTGGCACTTGGCTTTGTATATAACGGAGTTTGTCTTGTTTGTCTTGTCTGTAAAATGTTGCAGGAATATAGCAGAAATACTTCACACCTCATCTGTGGTTAAGTGTCAAGTCCTTTGCTTCAGTGACTCTGATTCTCTGGTTTACAGTATATTATGTTTGACAGTGGGTACTGTACTTTGTTCTTACCTGCTCAGAATACCAGGTGGGAGCATTTATTCTGAGAGATTAATAATAGGTTCTCAACTTTTGCTATCAGCACTAACAAATACAGTATGTGCTAAGTGGATCTGTCTCATAAGGTCTGAAATTCAGAGTTCAGAGTCTTGAGATTAAATTTGGACAAATGCTGTAAAACAAGTGCATGGTATCATATTTAGTTTTCAACTGAATTTTTGACTTTATTAATAGATCTTGGACTTTTAATCAATATAATCTGTGCATCTTGGTAAAAAATCAAATATTATTCCTGGATGTGTTGTGCAAGTATGAGAAGAACCAGTATGCACAGTATAGAACAGGCATCACTTAATCCTCTTGTAGCGTGACACTGCAGATGTATTTAGTAGCTTAGTGTGAGGATATTCAATTTATTCATGATGCAAACCACAGTGTTTGTGTGTGTAAGTGCAAGTGCTTGGTGAGTGTGGACTGAACCATGAAATGAAAACACCCGATAACCATTTCACTGCATCTCTCAATTAGGACATCATCTTAGCAGAGGGAGCATTCATGAGTGGCTTCTTCTTTATTTACACTCACACACTGCACTGCAGACAAATGTGAAAATGCCTGTGATCCACTCTGCAAAAAAGATCCAGGGAATAGCAAAACAAAGGTACCGTACAACTTGCTGCAGTATCCACTGTGGGCTTGGAACACGTCATGCTTAATAGTTAATGTCAACTGTGAGGAATTTGGGACCAATACTGCACACAGTATACTGCTTAAATCCCTAGCGCTCTGAAACTTTTCAGCTCAGCTGAGTCGAAGCGGCATCACTGCAGGGCTCATGCTTTATTGAAAACACATTTTCTTATGACCACCGTCCATTTTGAGTCACTGTCCATGGTATAAATCAGTAGCATTCAAACATTTTGGATACTAATACCAAAGTAACACATACCAGTTATTGAGCAAATGTTTTTTAAACTATTTTAATGAAGCCAATTTCAACAAGTTAAAGAATTAATTGCAGTGTGATGCACATTTTCTTTTTTCAATTCCTTTGCATTTGCCTCTAGACAGCCATTCACCAGCACCATTAGTTTATGGTGTATAAAAGCATGTTGTGTTATTATTTGCTCACTGACAGTAATGAGATTTACTTGAAAATGCATTTTCTACACTCTATAGTCTTAGTAATACAGTTGGTGCCATTAAAGTAATTAAGTTCCATAACCAACCCCATGGGCCAGACAGTTGGTGTAGTGGTTAGCACTCTTTCCTTTGCAACCAGAAGACCCGGGTTTGTAACCCGGTCAGACCACGGGCCTTTCTGCATGGAGTTTGCATGTTTTTTCCAGCTTCTTCCTACAGTCCAAAAACATGCAGATTTGGGGATTAGGCCAATTGGATACTCTAACAACAATGTTTGTCTCTATGTGGCCCTGTGATGGACTGGTGACCTGTCCAGATGTACTCTGCCTCTCACCCTCTGTCAGCTGGGATTAGGCACCAGCGCCCCCACGACCCTCATGTGGAGGATGAAGAGGTAGTGTAACCATCCTCCACTGCAAACCCTTGAGTGTAAGACCCTTCAGTGTTACTCTATAACAACTTTTCAAAGTGGTTTTCAGGTAAATGTTACTTAATTAATCATCAATCATCAAGTCAAATCATATTCATGTTCAACAATGAAAACAACATCAGTTGATGTTTAAAGTGCTAAGCAGAATCAAAATGTGATGATAAAACACTCTGCACTTTATAGAATGAATAGAAAATACAAAACTCCATAAACAACATCAGAATTTTTGCATTAAAATTAAGTTCTCACATTCAACAGCTGATTTGAATGGTTTTTATGGTAGCTCTATTATGAAAAGATAGATTGCTTTAAATTATGGGCCACCTTTGCAAAGGCCCATCCACCTGTATTTTTAAGTCTGGATATTGGAACATCATAAAACATTCATTTGGTGGATGGAATATGGAGGTTCAACAGGTTAGTTGTGTCTTGTCCATTTAAAATCTTAAACAGTGGCTGCATTGATAGGGAGATGAAGGCACATTAATTTCTCTAAAAATATAGACAATATTACACTTAACCAAGCTTAACCAAGTGCAACCAAAAATACCAATGATGCTGTATACAACCTCTATGCAGCAAATACATCTGTGCGTGATTTGTGTGCTCAGATACTTATGAAAGTGCAGCCTATCCCGTGTACTTAAAGTTAGAATATTATCAGCTATAAAATGAGATGAAATTTAAAAGAATTGAATACAGCAGTGTATCTGGCTTATATAAAACTTTGTGAGCAGCCCTGTGTACAGAGAAACAGATCCCAGCAGACAATTTTAAACTCAGAACTGTCCAGGGATCAACAAAAGAAGCGCTCCATACTGGCTCTTCATCATCCATTAAACTATGTGGGAGTGGTGCTGTAAACATCACAGAGTCCAGGTGTTGACGTGCTCCATAAATCCCAACTAAGAACTAAGGTCTATTCAGGGCTCTTTACAAATGCAGGGCCACTCTATTCCTCTGATGTTTTATACATGAAGTGAGCCATTTACAGTCTGATGAGCAAGTCTGGCTTATTAATGACATGGCCGTGCTCTTAGGGTGTCGGGCGCCAAGCAAATACTCATGTAAAATTAAACACAATTTGTTTACATAGCCGTGCAAATCAGACTACTCTGGGGCTTTGTTGCAAAGCTTGATCGGGGCTGCGAGCACCGATTTCAATTAGTTGCACAAGAGTTTTTTTTTTTTTGAGCTCACACACAGTTACAGGAAACAGCAGTTTGAAACTCGGTTTAAAAACAATTCAAATGTGCTGAAAATGTGATACCTGTTTGAGTTTGAGCGGTCTTTGGCTCGCACATTTGCTAAAAGATATTCATGTTGAATGATGTCATAAACCTAGCAAAGTCCTGACAAGATTGGAAATCTGAATTATTTAATGATGGCTCCACTTTTGTGGAATTATTTTAAGTATTATAATTGCAGCTGGGTTCGCCTTGGCCTGCTGGTGGAGAAAGTGGGGCCCTGTGGGGAGCGATCAGCATCAGTCAGCAGTATCAGGTTACCATGAGCACACCAAAATACTCCCTTAATGATGGGCAAATTGAAGGAAAAGCATTGACCTGAGCTGAGACGGAGCTTAAATCAATTAAATATTCCTTTACATGGTAAGGTCTGTATTGATGGTCCTTCATGTGGCTTTATGATCCGCATACATAGAAAAACACAAAGCCAGACACCTTTGTCACAAACATAATAACGTGTAGTTTTCTTAGTTGTGCATTTATTTGCATATATAAATATTGAAACAGAATTTTCTTTTCTTTTCTGATAAATCAGTCTTTTTAAATTATGAAATTATTGATAAAAGCTTGTTTGCGCCTGTGAACTTTGTGACGGTGAATCATCGACAGTCATTGTTTTTCACATTTGATGCTGCTTGCCCTCCAGCAAAGTGTCAGAACCCAACAAGCTGGTTAGTTACGTTTCAGACAAGTCGACGAGAGATTATTTTGTCATCGGGTGCAATAAAGGGAGCAGTGGTCGGAATCTGCTCTGTTACAACAGTTTCCAACTGCTACATGTGAAATAGAAAAAGAAACATCCCAGTGATGTCAAGAAGAAAAAAAGAAATAATAAAAAAAGATCATACAGGTCACCACAATACTGGCTTGATTTAATTGGCCATGAATTAAGATGAAAACATGAAGTTGAAAATGCCTACATTGAAACCACCATGAAACCACACCGTGTTCACTCTCCAAAAGTCACTAAGTTCCTTCTTCTCTGGCCTGATGAGAAAATGTTTTTTTTTCATATCTGCCAAACTTCATTAAAGAAATCAAGACGTGACTGTGTTGTTTAAAGATGTAAAGTAACACTATGTAACTTCTGCTGGATATGCTGTGCACCATGGATTCAATGAATGTATTGGCATTTTCAGCTGAAGAGGTGGGCAGTGACATCAAACTTTCCCCCACTGCTTTCAGAGCTTTCTGGAAGGATGACTCTTGGTGGATGTTCCAACTGTTCCCTGCCATTTCACTGTATCACTTTAGTGCCATTGGTTCCTCAGTCAGTTGTGACATGAGTCTTTGTTGTTTGGAAATGTCAACATGTGACATAAAAAAAAAACCCACAAAACACTGCTATACTGAGAAAACATGGAGATTTGTCTGGCTCTGATTGGTTTAATCACTGCACAATATAGAACCACACTACTCAAGGTAAACTGTAAAGTTTGACTGTGCATATCAATGCAACTCTTTCTCCCGCTGCAGCTTTTGCAAATGAGACACGAGATACATGAGATTCCTCAGAAACAGAACCCACTTGGTTGAAGTACTTGTTTCTCAAACTTCTGTGATGGGTTTGTCACCCTGCTCAAAGATAATTATGCAGTCTGGGGAAATTATGCCTACATTGTGCTCTTGAGGAGATAATTGCTGCGCTGAAGCCCGAGTATCACATGAGGATCGAGCCTCCTTCCACAAATTAAGTGCATGAATGTCACTAAAAGCCTATGTATATTTTCAGTCCTGCTTGTGTCCCACTGTAAGTTCTTGTGTTACGGAATATTTCCCCAGATGATAACAAACGAAAAACAAAATTATTGTGTTAATTGAGCTGTTGTCAGGAGATGAATAATCATGCGTGTCAAATTCCTCACGGGAAAACAACAGTCAAAATTAACTTTTAAGAGACAATGTAATTTCCATCATTTTCATTTTTTCAATTAAACTTGCTTCCTTCATTGTGCTGCACTTGCCATTAAAATTTGCACATACTGTATGTATTACTGGACTAGAATAGACTTATTAAACAGATAAATAGCATGCTTAACATTAATGAATTCCTCAACAATGAAATCATACTCCCATCACAGGTGTGAGAAGCAGGTTGTGATTTAGTTTGATGGACGACTAATCAGGAAATCAATTAGGCCTTGACCCAGAAACTAAGACAAAAGTGGGAGACTTATTTTCTTCATTTCTTTCCTCTGGCTATTTCTTCACTTGACTTGGACCTGCTGGCATCTCTGATTGGGCAAAATGAATCCTCTGGGCTTTAAGACATTTCTCTTAACAGAGAACATCAGGGAACTATTCTTGTGTTTTATAGCCATAAATCTAACAAATGTTACCAGTGGCAAGAAGAATACGAATGTAACATACCAGATATTTTTCTTCAGTGGATCATATAATTTCCATTTATTTTCTGTAGGTAGAGAACAAATTGCTGTCAATACAATACTGAATGTTTTGTATTTAATGGATTTATCTGCGGATAAATCCATGAAAATATTGTCTCGGGACTTTGAAAAGTACTTCACTCATCCGCATGTTCTGTTTTTAAGATTAACTCCTGTAAATCTTGTAACATTAGGCAGTTAACACATGAGTGATGGTCTTTTTCAGCCATGTCTTAGGCTGTGGAAAAACAGCTGGGTGGGGTGCAGTGACAAAGACTCTCCACACACACACGCACACGCATGCACACGCATGCACACGCATGCACACGCATCATCGTGTATCAGTCTGACCTCTGGGGGTCAGACGTAAAGGCTTGTCTTTTCAGCAGAATCTACTTAGAGCTGAGAAGGCAGACCGCCATATTATCCTTACTTTGTACTTTGTTCATCGTATTCACTTTGTAGTGACTGTGACAAACAGAACAACTGTCTCTTTATTTGTGAGCCGAGGTAAAAGTCTTTTTGAAGAACTTGTTGTATATAATACAATATTTTTATCAAGTAATCCGTTTCTAAACATCTTCTAAACATCTTCAATAAGATTTAATTTTGACTGGTGCATTTTTAATTTAAGACTCAAATCAGTATCCACTTTGACAGTTTATTATTCAGCATCCTCATTTTGTGTAAAGGAGTTATTTGTGCTAACACAGATGCCCTGTCCGTTTGGCCTTTGCGATCTTTTGTGTCATTCTAAAGGTGTGTTTTTCTGTGTCTGATTTGTCACATTAGTAGATGAAATTAATTTACAGGATTCTTGGATTACGTTTTGGAATAGACATAGTCAAAGACATCAAAAATGTTAAACAACAACTACTTTAAAAAAATAAAATAAAAAATCAGACACCTGCTCTACTCCACACTGAAAAAAATATGACAAGTGCGTCAATTGGTTGCGCTCACTTCACTTTAGAGGTGTTGTGTGTTTCCTAAGCTTTGCCTGAGGGAACTGACACCGCTGGATGCCTCAGTCTTCTGCTGGAGATGTGCGTGGGGCGCCCACTGAGCTGTTATGTGTCAGACAGGTTTTTGATTTTGCAGACACCTCATGTCAACAAGATTTTAATACACACAGTGTAGTTGTCCTTGTGGATCTGTGGGCTAACTTGTGTCCGGAAAAAAAAAAAAAAAAAACTGCCGCGTGTCATTCATTTCTTTCTGTCATTATCTCTTCTATCTCTTTCCTTGTAACTGATAGAACTTTGCTTGCCCTCAACGGAGTTGCCATATTTTGAACAAATAATCTGAATAAGTAGATTTTGTCTTCTTTGCATTATACCCCCTTTTTGCCAAATGTAGAATATGAACTGCTCATTAGCTTCAAAGTATGTTTTAATGATATTCCATTGATATCTAGAGAAGCATGATTTGTGTGTTTGCCTTTACTGTCAGAAAATTTCAATTGACAAATGGTGAGACTGACATATTTTGTACTTGTTGAAAACTGCTGTAACTATTGGATGAATTCTGGATATCACCAAAACTGTCCAGGGAATAACTTGATAAATCACTCAGGTTTTTCTCATATGAAAAAGCGCATTAGATTAGACATGTCACAATGTCTAAAGTAAAACAACACATTCATCCCACATTGCAATTTGTCACAGACACTTCAGATATATTAACACTTTCAAAAGAGAATTCCCTCGGTCTCTGTAAGTAAACCTTCCAAATCCCTAGTTCTCATCCCTATTTTCCTCTCAAAAACTAGCATTAGAGAGATTGCCCTGCTATTGTTGCTCCCCTTGGGAGAAAATCTATTTCTGCAGAGATGGAAATTGTCAGTGCCCACAAAGCTGCTGACACACTCTCAATGGAGGTGTCAGTTCTTGAGGCCTCGCCATTGTTGAGTGGATAATTTAATTGGAGAGGCACGACGGTGTGTCCCCGTTCATGGCATTCAAATGTTGTATCACTGGCTGTCCTAGCGCTGGCTCCTCTCCTGCTGTGGAGATTCAAGATTCCACTCCCCCTTTTGCTCTTCTCACATCCCTCCCTGTGCTGACCAGGCAGGTGGAGGGACACGACACAGACCCAGGCCTGTGAGAGGCCTCTTTGTTATGTGTGTGTGTGTGTGTAAGAGTGTGGTGGTGGCTGGGGGGGGGAGGGGATGTGGGGGGTCACATGGCTTTGTAGCTTTGTGGCCTCACGGTCTCTGAGTGGCTCTTCTGGAGAGATGCGGTGGAGGAGGGTGAACCTGGACTGGCATTACCTGGGACAGGAACAAAATTAGTCAGCGGATAATGAAGTTGTCTTTGATTGCAGGAGAGAGCCAAGGTTGGAGGTGGTGGTGGTGGTGGTGGTGGCAGTGGTGGGCGTGTGTCTCCTGTACAGGGGGCCTCCACAGGGCATGAGAAGCATGTCTTTGGAGGAGCGCCTGCTGTCAACGGATGCTCTGTTCCTTTGAGGTCCTGGCATAGTTTAGGGTTGAAAGATGCACAAGGGTTGGAGAGGAGTGCAGACGAACACATTCCTTTGTACATCTGCTCCAGGTGAATGGGACTCAGACAAGTGATCAGACAGACGCACAAAGAATCTCATTTTGTTACTCAGCCATTTGTTGTGAATAATTCAGTTTAAGAATAAAACTGTAGTTTGTAACTTTCAAATATTATCAAATGTCTGTTAGATGCTAAACCATTGTCATATGAGTTCACACAATGCTGGTAAGGCCTATCAGCTCCACAGGGACTCTCTTTGTGTTTCTCAGTATAGCAGTGTTTAGTGCTCATGTTACCCTGCGACACTCTCATCCTGCACAAAGGTAGCAATTTGTTTGACGTCAAGAGAGAAAGAGGAAAACAGCAACATTGCAATAGTAAAGTGCACACTCTTGCACCGCCAGTGTATGTGTAACACACTGAAGCTGATAGTATAGAACTCATTTTCAGCTGAAGGAGGCAGCATACGAATGATGTTACATTGCTTATGTTTCAAGAAGACAACAAACAACAATGAAACGAAAAAAAAAAAAACCCACCAAAGTTGACTTTAAATACAGTATGTCCGGTCAGTGTCTATCATCATAGTTAAATGTTTAATGCAATTTTTTTAATTACATTGATAAATCGTAGCGTTTGCAAATGTGTCTCCCTCCACAGTTGTCCCGACAACCTGCGTGCCCTGGCTCATGGATGCCCTCCAAGTGCAGACAAAGCTGCTGTTGAATGAAACAGGCGTGTGTCCACTAGACCTGAGGGGAGCCGCCACCACGAACAAAACACACAAAGACCCTCGTCCTTTGCACTGGCCCTCACCCCTTCTCCCCGCCGCTGTGTCCCTCCCTTACAAAGCTGCTTCCTGCTTTGTGCCTGCTCCAAGATGAGGAAGTTCCTCTCATCTCGTTTTCAAGGTAGCCCTGCCACACGTACTCCACTTTCATGCAAAAGACACAAATAGGACAAATGCAAACTGCCGCTATTCAGGGTAGCAAAGTTTATGTAGTGTCTTTGTTCATTTTTTGTTTTAATTTAATTTTATTTTATTTTAATTTAAGAAAAGTTGGTAGGTTTAAATGTTCAAATGTTACATGTTACTTTATGTCGCAGTTTAAAACACAGAAACTCTATTTGGAAACAGACTTACTGAGATAAAATGTAGCAGTAAAGTATGTACTATAATTCAAAGAACTCGCAAGGAATACATTTTTAAAAAGGGGAAAAGAGGAAACAATGAACCCTTGAAAGAATGGGTGAATGGGTCAAGCTTAAAAAACAAACAAACCATAAAAAAAACCTGTAAATCCAAAATCTTCTTCGTTTTTAGATTCCTTCAATTTGCCTTTTAAAAAAAACCCTGATTTCATCACATAAGCTGTCTTTTTATATCCCGACAATTTAAACATGTGTTTTCACAGACAAGAAAACCAATCTTGATGTGTAAAAGTGGTGCAGATTCTTTTTCTCTTTAAGTTTCCCCTTTTAAGCAAAGTGTAGGTTTTTTACTCACATCAACAAGACATACAAGTGGAGAAACTGTTCCACATCCAGGGACATATTAGATCTGTCAGGTCCACTGCATTTAAAATGTAAAGAGTGCAGACAGGCTGTGTCAGGTGGTGAGTGTATGTTCTTTGGGATGTCAGTCACTCTATAGTATGAGATGTGACACTGAGCTCACGCACTTGTCACAACAGTGCCATGTCAGCTCATAAGCATACCTGTATGTAACTCAGGATGACAGATCTTTCAGGACTCTGTGTTGGGAACTTCTCTTGTGGCCACTCAGGCAAAACCAAAGAAATGTGTTAGATCTCACGTGAGTTCTTCTATTTTAGAACTGCTTCCCGTCTCTCTGTAGAGCCGTTTCTCTTGATCTAGCATTTTTCATTAACCTTCAACCAATTAAGAAACTGATGTGTGTGGGACTACAGTACGCGGCTGACATCTTTGATTTAAACTGTGGAGTTGTTGCCTTTCACCATTCATAGTGTCTATGAGTCTTGAGTACGAGTCTGAGTCAAGACCGTGTCAAGTCCCTGTGATCGTGGTCAGAGTCACCAGGGTTGAGTTTCAAGATGGCCTCTACTGCTCCACTTAATGCTGACCTACAAATTAAAAAAGGCTCACATTAAATCAGTCACTATTTCAATTGGTTTATGTCCTGCATAACTGCACTTCTGTGGGGCCACACAGTTGGCGTAATGGTTAGCACTCTTGCCTTTGCATGTTTGCATGTTCTCCCCGTGTGTGTGTGGGTTTTCACTGGGTACTCTGGCTTCCTCCCACAGTCCAAAAACATGCAGATTTGGGGATTAGGCCAATTGGACACTCTAAATTGCCCGTAGGCGTGAATGTGAGAGTGAATGGTTTTCTGTCTCTGTATGTGGCCCTGTGATGACTGGTGACCTGTCCAGGGTGTACCCTGCCTCTTGCCTCTCTATGTCAGCTGGAGTTAGGCACCAGGACCCCCCATGACCCTCAGTGGAGGATAAAGTGGTAGAAAAGGAGAAAGATAGTGAGTGAGAGTGCACTTTAGTGTAAAATCAGTTTATTCAGAATCTATGATTTAGGGCATCTTGTCACATCTCCCCACTCATATCTGTAATGTTACCGCTTAAAATGAACAATATTCCAATGTTTCAGCACCATAAAATTACAACAAATGCCAAATTTGTCACATTGTATAAAAAAATGAAAAGAAAAGAAAAATGCAGTAGCAAAAGATCTAGTTTGATGATGTTGAGAAGCAGAGAAGGATCATGGGACTTGTTGTCTTCATCACTATTGCTCATGAAAATCAGTGTGATTCAAGAAGGTTTGCCCCAGAAGTTATAGTCGAGAAAGGTAAAGCACATGTGTCATAAAAAAGGTGTCCAAAATGAAATGCTCCATCAATGTGAATAGAAATGATATGCTGGAAATATTTTATCTCATATAAGTAAACCACCCAAATATTTCTAGTATATAACATTATTTTTTGTTATATTGTATTATATTGGAGAAATGTTACATATTATACAGTATCTTTAACTCCAAAAGAAGTCAGAAGAAAACCATGTCTCCTGTCAGCCTCAGGGTGAGTTGTATTTCACTTTGTGGATGTATTTCACTTTTAACTATAGATATTCTACTCCAACTGTTGCTTTTTTTAGTCATAAATATATTCAGTATGATTGAGAAAAAACCTAATCTTAAAGCCAGTTTTCAGTGGCTGTAAACTGTAGGATATGTGCTTTGATTCGAACAAAGGTTCACAAGTCAAAACAAAAATTCAGGAGTGACCTTCAACTTATCTGCAAAGTTTGTTCTTGTCCTTGGAGGCAGCAATAACATTTATAAAGCATCAGCGGCTTAAGAGCAGACATCATCCTAGTCTAGGATCTCTGTGATGAAGGTTACCCAATTAATTATCTCAAAAGTGATGTCACGAAGGCGGATAAAAGCGAGTGAAATACAGTTTGGACTCAGAAAAGGGCCTCCAACCTCTTAATGAATATGACCTCCAAGTCCTTCCCACAATTCTCTGGGCTCTCATTCCCTCTCTCCAAAAAATTAAAAAAAACCTACAGTGTTTAATGATTCCAAGGACTCTGGGGTGAGCTCCAACTCTAATCAATGAGCCCCATCTTGGGGGAGCCAGTATCCTTGGTGACGATGTTGCCAAGACAGTTGTGCTTGGCAACCTGGGTTCACCATGGTGATGAGTTCCCGTTAGAATTTTTCTTCCCCTGACAATGTGGAGCGTCTGGCTGAACTGGCAAGACAGTTGCTCTTTGCTAGTAAAGACAAACGGGTTTAAATAAGTAACATGTTTGTTTGCAGAATTCATATTTTTATGTTAATTGTGTCGGCAATTACTTTTATACTCATGCCTGGAAAAAAAAGAAAAACAAATTGAGGAGGGGTGACCAAGAAAGCTAGTCACCTGATCACAGAGACAGAGGGACGGGTGCTTCAATAACACCTCGGAAAAAATGGAATCATGGAAGTCATAATCATCATTCTTTGGACATCTTGTGACTTCTTGTTCCTATAGTTCAAAGATAAATGGGAAAACAAGGTTTTAAGGTTGTAAGCACCTCTGTCACATCTTCTACCGCTTTATCCTCCACATGAGGGTCGCAGTGGGCACTGGTGCCTAATCCCAACTGACATAGGGCAAAAGGTGGGGTACACCCTGGACAGGTCACCAGCCCTTCACAGGGCCACATATAGAGGCAAACAACCATCCACGCTCACATCTAAATCCATGTTTTTGGACTGTGGGAAGAAGCAGGAGAACCTGGAGAAACCCCCCCACCCCGACTTTCTGACTTTGCTATCTTGGCCAGATCATTGATAATAACTAACCCGGTTAAATAAGGGCTACCAAAATGATAATAAGATTTTGTGATGATGTCAGAGGAAAAAAACCCACAAAACTCGAAGGGTTTGTAAACATGGCACAGTGAAAATACTGCTAATCACATGTAGGTGGTGTTGAAAAGTTTATCTGATTGGCTGCCTGGGCCAAGTGTCATTGACTTAAACTGCACAGAAAATATTAACATTTTTATGCATGTTTGAAAACCACTGGGAAAAAGGGATTGGTAAGACAACAATAGTTTTGCTATTCTCATGTTTCTAGCAATATTTCTTTGTGTGACTGACCTCATTGTCATCTTTTCTTCTTTTTGTGTACAGCAATGCATGCTTTGTTTCGGAAAAGTGTTCTGTCGTTTCATCAGCAAATTGCCAAACTAATATTTTAAAAATGTTAACATCGCTGACAGTCATTAGTAGTGTCATTTCACAACAGAATATCACATTCTGGTTGTTTTTGCTTTATCACTTTTTTTCTTGTGGCACAATTGCTAAATATGTTTTGTGCACCCTGATAATTTGCTCCTAAAAGCTTATCTGAGGAATTTGCATACTTGCCTCCCCTAGCAGCAATCTCTTCTCTTTTTATGTTTTTAGACTGGAAGAACAAGAGTTTTTTTTTTTTAAAGAAATGGCAAGAAGAGTGTTTTCTACTCCTCTTCTCATTGATGAAATGTTTCCTCTTCCTCTTCAATTATTCAGACCGTTTTCATTGGAGAACTCCCAGTGGCACCCAGTGAGATTTGCATCCTGATTTATTTGTCATATATCCTTTATATCGCTAAATTCTTTATACCTCTCCAGTGGCCCCATGCATCTTTCATGTGCTCCTCGGCAGTGTTTGCAGGCCAGACCCAAACACATTTTACATGTCATGCTGCAGTTGCAGTTCGCCTGTTTCACCATAGGTGTGTAGAGTGAATGAAATATTTATTGTCTGGTGTTGTTAATTTTTTTTTCTCTCTCTCTCTCCTCACACCAACAACATTTTTTATTTTTTTTGGCATTGTCAGTGTCAAGAGTCACCACCTCTCCTTATACTTCCCTTCTCTCTCTCTCTCTCTCTCTCTCTCTCTCTTTCTTTCTTGTGGTTTTTGCTGAACTTTGAAAATTGCAAGAGAAGCATCTCTCTGACCTGGAAAGGCTGTTTTGTCGAGCACGAGTGGCTGACACAATTAGGTGAATATGGAACTGATGTGCTGATGGGTACCCACAGGGCAAGTCAAGTCAAATTTATTTATGAAGCTCTTTTAACAAAACAAGTTCATCACAGGGGAGTTTTGAGGAAGTACAAACTTCATTCACAAAAAAAAAAAATAAAAAACTGAGCACACGAGACAATACACTTTCAGTCACGTCGGCTTATTGTGACCCCTGACACCCATTTAAGGTCATTGTTACATGAAAATGAGAGTTTGCACTTTCCTACTTTGTTGCCCAGTCTATTCTATTTATCTCCTTTATTTTTACCACTGACAGACAGTTCGACATGGTTGAACGCGACAAAGCTTTGAACTGGCATTACAGACTTTACCCCCACACTATTGAATTTAGGGATAAAGATAAACATGTTTGTAATGGTGTAAATTTAAGTCTCCATTTGGCCCACATTGCAGTCAGTGTCACCCACGCAAGATGGCATAGTTGAAGAGCATTCCCAACTGATTCCCCAGGAATTATTCCCCTATCTCCCTTTGTCCATCCCTGTTGACATGCTGCCACTCCAAGCCGTTCTACTAATGTTTATTTCCTCAACAGGGGGGGGACAAGCTAAAAGACCGCATATATGGCGAACAGTATAGGAGACACTTTGGCCTTTTCCCTGGATTGGAGCAGAGCACACGGAGACAGATTGTGATGCTGGAATGTGCCATCGAGCCTTACAATCTCCATCTGTTTGGTGGATGAATGAGGGAATGACAGAGGGATGGAGAGACAGACGGAGAGGAAGAGAGGTAGAATGATGGAGTGGCTATTAAATATACAGCAGGCAGCAATGGGCATGCAGGGTGTTGTTGGGAGGCTCCTGCATTATGATGCTGCATCAGACTTCTACCTCTTCATTTCTCTTTTTCCTCTCCGTTTCAGTGTTACAACTTCTCAGCAGTGACTTTGTGTTGTGCCGTGTCTTTGACTTTTTTCCCTTCCCTTTGTAATTTCACCTGCTTCCCCCCCGCTGTCAGTCTCCTCTCCTGTATTCAGGCCATCTTTCCTTACCCTTGTTCCTTCTTTTCTTTTCCTTCATTTCTGTCATCACACCCCTATTTCACCCCTATTCTTCAGATTTAATACTTGCTCCCATTTCTACTGCTTTTTTTAATTTCTTTTCTCTCTATATTGGCTCTTCCCTCTATCTTTTCTTTCTGTTTTATTCTTTTAGCTGTCCTCTGATTATAGTCGTTCTTCCCTATGTCATTCTTCCTTTAAAGACTGCTCACTGGGATGTAAGGCTACACCTTTGGATCATAAATCTGAGATGAATCCCACCACAGGGTTTAAATGGAGACATTTTTTAGAATAATCCTCAAATCCAGATGATGTGAACTGAGTTCAGGTTAACCTTTTATGTTAAGTCAGCCTTTAATGTAGTGGCTGTGCAAGTGCTATGTACAGGTGCCGTCTTGGGCTTTGTGACAACTTGCTAACTCAGCTCCACTGAGGTGTCTCAGCCACATTTTCTCTCCTTTTGCCATCTAATTCACACGTCCCTGAAGTACAATCCAAAAAAAAAAAAAAAAAGAAAGAAAGAAAGAAAAGGAAAAAAGAACTGGATAGTAAAACATTGTGAAAACATCCTTAGATGACAGTTTGTACCAGGGTGAGGATGGATGAGGCGAGAGAAATAGTATGTGGGTCATGTATCTGTGTCCAGATCAGTTGGCAGATTTTTTTTTTTCTCTCTTTCTTTTTCATTCCAGAGGATTTCTTCATCAGGTTGGATGGAAGGCAGCCTTCTGTCACAAAAATGTGTATTGCATGTGTATTGGGGGGGGGGTGTGGGGGGGCAGTGAAGCATCCTGACTGGAAAAGCGTGTTCGACTATTTTTAATTCATGGGCTACCACCTGGCTAATGGTGTTTTTGGATCTGCCCTGGATCTCCCCTGCAAGCCCAGAACAGATCTTGTATCAAATAATCAGGCCTCCACCAAATGTGCTGAAATTATTCATGCAGCCTCCATGACGAGCCATTGATCATAATACTGGAATATTAAAATAGTTCGGAAATGTAAAGTAACATTAGGATGCATTCGTGAGCAGCTCATGTAACTTCTATAAAGTTACATTTTTCCTCTATTTTTTTAAACAGTGCAGAAGAATATAAATAAAATATGCAATATGTGTACAGGTATATTGAGGTTTCTCAAATAAAGGTGGTATGAAAATAAACAAGGTAAATAAAAAGCAAATTTTTACCTTTTACGATGAATAAAACTGCATAATATTTGAAGAAAATGAAAGATACAGAGAGAACCTCTCATTCAGAGACTCTTTACTCACATGGGTACCATTAAAACATATTGCTGTGTCTAAAATTCTCCCTCAGTGGGTCATAACAACATTGTGATGTCAACATTACAGGAAACGTTAACATAGTCATGCTGAACTTACTGTAACCAGCAGCCTACTGATCTTATCCTGCCCATTGATTTCCTCTGCGGCCATAAGTACTGACGGCTTCAGCTTAAGATAGATAGGAGACCATAAAAGGCAGATTGACCAAACACAACATCATATGATTATATGAAATATTGATAAGAGCGTTCTGCTCTCCCATCAGGCCTTATGGACAAATGGACAAACTGACCAGCCATGGCTGGAAAAGCAGCTTGTGTAATGAGAGTATGAGCAAAGCAAAATGGAAAATGCCACAGAGGCTTTATGCTGAAAGCTGGAAAACTTGTCTGCTCTATTTTTCCTGATATACTGTCTGATGTTTTTTTTTTTTTTTTTTTTTTTTTTTTAAATATTAGCTTGTTCTTTATTTAGGAGCTGTGCACACTGGACTAATAGCCAACATAAACACAAGGCTCCAATACAGAGCATGGAATGCATTTAATTTGCTGCTAAAATACACATATATACATAGTATAAAATATACATACTATAATAGGCCTTAAAAGTCTGCTTATCTACAATAATTCCTACATATAATTGTTTATTTAATAATAATCATTTAAATGTGTTTTCTTGATGGGCCTAGTTTGATTGATAACATCGTTAAATAAAGAATAAAATGAAAAACAATATTTTTACATCCCTGCATAATAATGATATTGAATTATTTCCTTGTAAGCAGTTGAGATCATTGTTCTGTTGCAGCATCACGGCAGCGGAAATGATTGGCACTGATTTTTGGACATGGACGATGGAGGTGCAGTGATCGGTGACCATCAGAAGAGGACCCATGTTGATAATATGTCCAAAATGTCTTTTAATAATCTTCTTCAATTAGGAGGCGCTGATATACACGTCTTATCATAGATGTTTATCTTGATTTATGCTGCAAAGTGTGTAAAATCTGAGTTATGAAAGATAAAGTGATCTGTCTAAGTCATGCTATGTCTGTCAAAACAATTATAACAATTGGTATCTAGTTTTACAGAAGCTACAAGCAAAACATGCCATGCTGTTTTGGGGTGAGTGTCAAATCTTTGCATTTCACCACAGCAGTGATATGTTCAAGTTTAAAAACAACTATGTTGTCTTTCTCTGTCATCCACAACAAGCCGTGATTCCTTAGCTGCACACGTACAGTATTTCCAGTGACAGTGAGGAGAAAAGCAGTTTTTAACAAGCCTTTAGTTGTTGACGGGTAATAAGTGTAAGCAGTCTTCCATCAGCTGCACACATTCCTCTGATGAGACAACAGCGGCTAAGACGTTTATGCAAAGTTGCAACACTGTGCTTTCAACTTTCGCTTTTACATGGTTGGACAACTTTGATGCCATATTAGATGTGAAGCAACAGCCCTGATACGGTTATTTACCAACAAAGCCTTATTCTCAGTTGTGGGTGCGCGCAGAGTAAGAGGATTAGCTTTCATTTCTTTTACTGTCAGAGTTTAAGGAAAACTTTAAGGAAAATATTTTCTCTCTAAATTCTGATCTTCATGAAAATAATTTTGAAATACAACTGCACAATTTAGACAAATTAGGCCTAATTTTATGAATTCAAAACATCATTGTCATTCTTATTGTTTGCTCCTTCAAAAAAAAGTTTTTTGTCGACATTAAACTTGGCTCCAGCCTTTAACATTTGAAAACCCACAAACAAGCTGGGGTGAAAAGACTGATGGAGGTGGATGAAGATGAAGACAAGCATGAGGGAGGAAGAAGAGAAAGAGGGGTTGGATGAGGGGATGAAGGCAAGGGGAGGGGAGGGGGTTGTGGCAGATTTTTTACCTGAAGGCATAAGCAGGCAGAGGAACCCTTAGGTTCAGCAGGGAACAGTCGTGCCCGCCCCAGTTCCAGGAAGGCCCTCTCCGCTGTGATCCATTATTCAGCAATGAGCACAATTAGCCTCTGTCAAGCTATTTTTACATGCTCCGATAAGATAGATTCAATGTACAAAAGAATGCGCAACATATCCCCCCGCTCCCCCTCCTGCACATCACCACTTATTTATTTATTTATTTGGCACGTTAATGCGTTGGAATGGTATTGATGTAGCTTTTATCCCTTCACTTATTCATCAGGGCTTTGAGAGAGTTTGTTTAGAGCTGTTTTTGTCGAGGCATCATCTTCAAAGCTAGAGGGATGAGATACGTTAAGTTTACTCATCTATATATTCCAGTGTTATGACATGCAGGTGGTATTTCTGTGTTTGAATGCAGATGGGTGGCATTTGAAAATGAATTGATCTCAAGGCCCTTAATGAGCACTTAGCATCAAAGACAGAATGCTAATACTTGGTCACACTAAGTGCAGGTGCCCATTAACAAACGGGGCCTGACTTAAGTTGGGATTGTTTGTCAAGGAGTTGGATACATTTGGCAGAGAAGACGGTTGGTTCTTGCTGTTTTTGGTGACAGCAGTGGCATCTTGAGGAAATGGCTCAAAAATCTGTCGTGGACTGCTAGAAAAAGTTTTATTTCTCAGTTGCATCACCGGTCGTTAAATGTTTGTGGATCAAGTTCTCTGTCCCAAGCTCCTTCCACCAGCATGGACAGACGTGTGCGCTTCATACACAACAGATGACCTGAGGCAATCCCTTCATCTCTGAAATGCTGCATTGACTCTTTTACACTCCTTCCCTTCCAGTGTGTAACATTTAGGAAGGTTTGTTGTTAGAAATACTACCCCTTTGTTTGTAAAAGTGTATAATTGCTTGGTGTCTTTTATATGTACTTTTAGGCAAGAGAAAGTTGCAAAAGAGTGTTTTCATTCTTTCTGATATGTGAAGGCCAGCATTGTTCTCTGATGCTCTGGGGAAAGGGAGTGGTGAGCAAAGGAGTTCTCCGTTTGTTGCAATCGCCAGTCTCACCATTAAATGTCACAGTTTGTACACACTGGTCCTTTAATGTTTCTTTGCAGTGTAGGACATTGTTGCCAGTTCTGGAATGGCTACCTTTCCACTGAAAGGACGTGTGCAGCTGCTGTTGAGCATGCATGCATGTGCTGTACATGAGCAGAGAGGCTAGAGTTTGCCTTTGAAAATCATAAAGTATACTTATAAATACTGTAAATATGCATTTGTACTCAATTTAAGGACTCTGGAAATTGTCCAGAAAGATAATTTCCAGTGTATATTATTAACCCTCATAAACAGACTTTGGGTATGAATATGCAGAATCTATATGTTAATGACAAGAAAGCAGGACTAAAAGCTGAAGAAAGAGAAGCCAAGTTGCAAGTTGCAAAAAAGTACACAAGTCTCTCAACTGTAACAAAATATAGACCATTAACCCAAGAGGTAAATCCATCGTTGGATGTTAGCAGACAGTCTCCAAGACTCATTCAACACATTGACAACTTTTTCCAAAAATTGAAGCATAAAAACAATTTTACATGGGATAATTTCCCAGTCTGTCTCATCTTACCTTCTACCAGGAATCGAATAAGGATATTTTCAAAAAAAAAAAAAAAAAAAAAGACACGTCCCTATTCGCTTAAGTATTCCATTCCGTGTTTTCTTAGTCAACAATGTGTGAAATATGTTCTGACAAAGCTAAAGATAGAGCATAGATGAACTCTCTCATAACAATAACATACAGTAAGTAGTTGGTGTAGATTACTGCTCTGTAATTATTCATGAGAATGATAACATTTGGCTGAGGGACAGAAAGTTCCTGAGCTTTCTTCAAATTTATCAGTTTTATGTTTCTTTTATAAACCATACCTGCATGTTCAACATAATTCACTCTAAACTGGCTCACCTGCCATTTCATAGAGAGAGGGAAATAATTTGGCTGCAATTGTCTTTTAGCAATAGACACTGGCTCCTTTCCCAATTTACTTCATTGCTTCCACTGAAAACTTTGTACTTTGTCACGGCTGTGGGCCTCAGGCAGTTTTGCTTTTCTTTCTTGAAGTGAGATGAGGATATTCTTTGCTCTTGTCACACACTCCAATTTTTATCAGAGCATAATTTTATCTTAAATGTTAATTTGATGAGATAGCAGTTTGGGAACTCCTCTATCTTTGATCTGTCGATATCTTGAGAGCCTTGGACTAGATTACCCACTTGTGTACAATAAATACACTTTTTAAGAAATCAGCTTTAAGTTTTCTCAGACACTGTGTGGTGTGCAGGTAAGGAGCTTAGACAAGGGTTGTGCTAGGACATCCAAACCACCTTGAATAAAAAACTAGGGAAAGGAGTCTTGAGTCGATTCAGCCACTGACTTCTCAGAACTCACAGTTTTTCCCGCACAAATTTGGTCCATCATGTATGTATGTTTTATCGTTTACAATACAAATTAGACTTTTGAGTGAGATAAAATTATAATCTTTGAGGAGTATGTAGGAATGCATGTCAAATACTGATTATTATTGCTATGCACAAATGCATGTGATATACAATGGCTTATACTCTCAACCAGACTTGCAAAGCCAACTGCTTTCAAGATGAAAAGACTGCCCGGCCTGTGCATAGCTAGTGATCTTAAGATCACATGCAGTCCTATTAGCATGAAACTAAAAAAAAGGATTAGCTCTCATTAATATGAGGTTTTACTTAACAAGGTTGTTAGAACATCCCAAATGCATGTTTTCACCTCTCCTGTAGGTTCTGTCGTTGCACTATATCAGGCAGGTAATTAGGCTACTTAAGGGTCTCTGTGTGTGTGCGTGTGTGTGTGCACTGGGGGATCAATGGGGTTCATTAGCTCACCCTGCCTCTTATCCACCCCTTTTACCCAACCACAGTGGATCGTTGCCAAATCTTGCTCCCCCTTTTATGCTTTTCCTTTGCTCTTATCTTCAGTAGTGGGTGGGTTTGGGAGTGCGTGTAAGTGGAGGTGGATGGGTGAATCCACTGGGGGCAGCTGATCAAAGCTGTGGGGATCCCAAGGGGAAATGTTTGCAGTGGTGGGAAGGAATTTAAACAGGGGTCTTAGCTAGGAAAGCAGAACTGAGGTTTGGGGTGAGGGGAGTTAGTGTCTATTTCTAACCCAGGAGAGGGGCAGCCCTGTATTTTATACGTCTAATGATTGAGGCGATCTCAGCAATGGCGGCCTCCTTCACCTGTTAAGACTTTCCACATTCCGTGTTTGCATTGAGCTGCTCTGCATTTCCGTATTGGCCTACATGCCAGGTGGTTACGTTCAGACTAAAGTGAGGGTCCACGTCAGTCTAGCACTCATACTCCATCTCACCATCCATACGTACAATCCACAAGGTGTGCCCACATTTATCCATGTGGGCCAACATGGGCAGATGACAATATTTACATGTACATGTACATAGTGGACCTTTGCTGACATGCAATGCAGAAAGTGTGACCAAGGCCTAATGTGGTTTGCATGGTAATAACCTATGAAGCAAGCACCTTTTTTTAAGTAAAAAAAAGGGATGGGGTGGGGGAAAATGTATGAGAAATCTATGGATTTATAAGCACAACATAAAGTCTATTGAGGAAGACAGATGCATCAGGCTGTTGACAGCCACATGAGTTCTCTTGAGGCTCTCAAAAGCCTTCAATTGTGTGTGTGTGTTTGCATTTCTTTCCTCTTTAGGACCTTTTCTGGCAATTTAGGGTCGAAATTTTAATTGTGCTTAGGTTAAACTTAGAGTTACAGAGCATTAACAGGTTAGAGATAATCCTTATAGGCTGCCCAATCGAATGGATGCCAATGCAGTGTCCTAAGAATAGCTGCTTAATCCCGTATTTGCATGTGTTGATGCATGTGCACCTGTCTTTTGAAGTGAACCTCCTTTCAAAGGTGTTTGTGCTTATTTCAGCTGTGTGTGTGTGTGTGTGCCTGTACAGTATCCTGTCTGTGTGGGTGGGTGTGATTTTGGCCTGTTGTGTGTGTGTGTTCCGTCACGTCAGAGACATGACAGGCGCGAACGCTGATTCAGTCTGGCGGTGGCAGCATCTGAAAGCGCCAGGGAACCTACTGGGAGCAAATGATATTCATTGGTCTTAAACGCTCGGGTTGGCCAGCCGGCCTTGTTGCAACCAACGGTGTCATGTTACATTATGACCTGAGGATGACGGGGGACGACACTGCTCCAAGAGAGGGGAGAGGGAGGCGAAGAGAGAGAGAGAAAGAGAGATGGGAGGAGGAGGAGGAGGAGGCAGACAGAAAGGGATGAGGACTGGTGACTGCTTCATCTTAGGTCACTAAAATCGATAGTCCACACTTTAATTTGCCACGTCCCAAATTTTCCTATTATAACATCTTCCAGCATTTTAATGTTTTTCGTACATATGTATTATATTTGTGAGTCATTTTATTTTTTTTTTTAATCACATTTTTCTATTGACATCCTTTGTTTTGTTGTCAAATTTACTGCTGTGTTTGATCTAAACTACTGTATATATGAATCCATAGCAGGACAATTACAAGGTATACAGTTTTATTGCACAAAATCATGGTCAGTTAGATAATAAATAATGCCAGTGTGGGGAATACATTCGTCAACAGGGGGTGCTGTGTAGCAGGCTTCAGTCTTGGAGAAAATTTCAGACAGCATATTACCAATTATTTAGCATATGGAAGCATTTTGTGTTCAATCTATTTTTAGATTGAGTATGTATCTGTTGTGCGTGTGTGTCTTTTTCCCCATTGATGTGTCTCCTTCCCTTTTCCCTTCATTCGATCTCTGTGTGTGTATGTATGTGTCCTAAGCAAAAACATGGTTTTGAGGTCAGTTTGAAGTGTCTGTTATCCTCTGCATCTCTTTCAGAGACCTTGGTTTTTATACCAAGAGATGAAACAGATTACATTTTAAGATTACCCGTTTATTAGGCTGCTGACAGCAGGGTGTGCGCAGTGTCAACAAAGACACTGCCAACATCTGTTTGAAAGGACTTGATCTGTGAATTCCTGTTTCATTTCTGTGTTGTGAATAAGAGTATCTCACTGCTACAACCACTTACAAGAGAAGACGTGGTTTTAATGCCACCAGGCATGCTTTCTCTAGCTGCTTTCCTGCTTTCCTCTTATTAAGTAATGATGAAGTAACACAATTAGTTACAACTTTAGTGTATTACGTTTAAACTAAGGATGTATACAAATGTCTGTTTGATTTAAACCATTCTGAATAAGTGCACATTACTCCCTGTGTGCTTTCTCAGTATAACTGTTTCTCATTATAGATCTTGTATCATCTGGTGATATTTCCAGACTCCACACAGGAAGTGATCTGTATTATGTCAAGACAGACAGAGGCAACAGCAACATTGTGCGCGTACAGTGAGACAGGTGAAAACAGGTTGTGGTCTGACTGAAAATCCAAAGAAGTGCTCACAATAAGTTTTAAGAAGTGAATTGTAGTCCTTCTTGCACCTGCCTGCCCCTTCGCAGCTGGCATATACAAACAAAAGCTCCCTCAGTCAGGTGTGATCTTGACAGAACATGTTTTCAGATGAAGGCCGCAGCATACAAATTATGTTGCATTATTATGTTCATGACGACCAAACAGAGGCAGATAATAACATCAACAGCAACAAAAATCCCCAAAAGTTGTGTTGTTTGCTTGTAAAAGCTTGCGCTACTTTCCATTTTGAATATGGAAAGAAATCAAATGTTAGCATTGTTGAAACAGAAAGAGGAGGACTACATGATTTGGTTGGGAATAAAACAAAAAAAAAGTGTCTATGCCAAAGAAGAGAACTCTTTATGAAGATAACACAATGGTGTCAAGCTAAAACAAAGGCCATGTTTATTTGCTTGTGGTACTGAGTGGCAGAGGTTTGATTGTGTACAGATGGGGAGGGAAACAGCTGTGTGGCTTCATCAAGACGAGACACTGAGATCCTCCATTGTCAGTCCATACCTTGGCCATGGATCAGTTTTGACAAAGCGCCATTATTTCCCATCACCTTGCTTGTGTGGTCAGATAATGAGGATGTTTTGTTGCAGGAAAACAGAGGAACAGGCAGAGAGAGTCATCAAATGAAACAACGTCATTGTTTTGGAGTTGCGGTTGCAGAGATGCAGAATGAATGGATTTGTCTCCACATTTTGTGCGGTGGCACATTTGTTTTCTGGAGGTTGTTTGTGCCTGTGCCAATGTTGACAAGCTCAGTTTCATTCTTGGCCTTGGCTCATCCTTCTGCCAGTGCTTCTGCTGCAGTCTATCAAAGCACTGCACTGCAGGACCCATGTCTTGCAACCAATAGCACCATTAGAACTGGTGGTTTAACATATTTTTATAACAATAAAAAGGCTTAAATTGTTTTGCAAGTAAATAACGGTAGAGATAATTCAGTGCTTATGGCTGCTCTGCCTGCACACAACATGACTGATTGATTCTAAAGCAAGGACAGAGGAAAACTAAATGTTTTAATTGTTTTCAGGTAATAGATTTTCTGAATCGGTAGCCTTCAATAAATAAAGTTGTTTGAAAAAGAAAAAAAAAACATCAGATGTTGGCAGGACTTTTAATACTGTAATAAACTATGCAATCATTTCATCTAAATGAACATGCTGTAATTTGCAGCTGGTGTGACTGAGGTCATGAGAGAGAGAGAGAGAGAGAGTAGACAGGAGGGGATGAATTGGTTGAATTGTTTTAAGTGTAGCCTAATATTGGTATCTTTCCCAGCCCTGTAATACCCCAGCTTTATTATTACATGTCAAGTGAATGATTAAAGGAAATTATTTTTCGAGGTAGGTCCGATTTTGCTTTGACTTGTGTACAGTATCTCTACATTTCTTCTGGCAATGTAAACCACTGTCGAAGTAACATTTCCTAGAATTTTAGGATTCTTTTAGGGGTAGGGGTTAGGGATTATAGTATGGAGGGGGTAAATCTACGTACCTCTCCTTTCATTAGTTTTTCTGTCATGTTAAATAGTCCTTAACTGTCAGAAGGAGTCAGAATCTATTGTGCGTAACCATTTATTTTTACATTTTTTTATTTTTACATTCATTTTAGAGATGTACATTTGAATGTACACCGTCTGTTACAGCCTCATACAGTTACCGCCTTAAATTGCATTTAAAATGAAATATCCAAGCTCTAAATGCCTCCCGTTGAAGTTTTCATGACAGACAGTGATACTTTAAATGCACTTGATTTCAATTATCACCTCCTTAACTCGCTATTGTTTGACTTTGTTCCATTGTTGTACATTTCTCCTGTGTTTGTTCCCTTCACGCTGGCAGATTTGACCCCCACTTCGACCTCCAAACCAGTCAGGTGGATGAGCTACTTCTACAGCTTACACCCCAGTATCCCTCTCACACAGTCTGTGCACGTCTAGTGTTAGCCGTTAACCTGAGCATCTCCTCAGCACCACAGCTGCAGCAACATCTGTGCTGTGTGTCTTCTTCATGCGCCCCATTCCCTCCAATAAGCTACCATCCCTCTGATGGGTATGAATAAAGGAGGGAACAATCTGGATACTCTGTTGCACAACATGCTGCTGGGACTGAACCCATATCAATAATACATTTACCAGAATTTGTCTTTAGCTTTCTTTTCCATAAAAGTAAACATTTAGTCCACTGTAGAAAGAATTCAACTGGAAACTAAAAATTTGATGTTTTAAGAACCTTTCATTAGTACAAAATGAGATAAGGATATGAATGTAAAGAAAGCAGGGACCACATTATAGATTTAATCTAAGATCTGCTCCCTCATATCATAGGAGTGTCTACTTTTTTCGGTTCATTGTTCAGAATATTATTACCATATCTTGGCTTTGACCACTACAGCATATTCAACAATGGCATGAAAGAAAAAAGATAATAATAAATGTAAAAGAAGATGTGTTTTTTAATAGGCAGGATCCTGATCCTTAACAAGGGGGCAAGTTAGATGAAAATCTGAATCAGACATCATGTTAAAATATAGACTTATGCCACATATTAATAAACATCAATATCATATACCATATCTATCTACTTTTTACACAAGTCCTTTCACTTTGTTTACGGACTGCCTTTAAGTTCTATTGACAATTCTGCCAAAATGTTAATAATTATTTGGTGCATTTCACTTAACTTTGTTCCAATGTGGTTCCAACAGCTGTACAAATGTGAATATGTACAACTGTGAACAAAAAATGTCAGGGAAAAAAGAAAAAAAGTAAACCCAGAAGAGCCGTGATGGTCTAGATTTTAATATATGTGTGGACATGTAGGCTTTGTCTTCGATTTTGTTTTTCATAGAAAAAACTTTCCTTATGTTCTAAGTGTTATGGTTTGCTTCAGTTTTATTTGCTTTCATCTCCGTTTATTGTTGGTTTACCTGCAGATGTTTTGGAAGTCCCATTTGTTTTGCAGCTACAGATAAAATAATCAAATGATGAGTAATGCATTTTTGAAAGCCATCACAGGACAAATGTAAAAATTATTGGACAACAGAGGTCACCCTACATTCCAGTCAGTGTGGTAAACAATGTAAATCTTTTTGTGGGCCTTTTTTCAGACACATTCCCTCAAGTGATGCAACGATTATAAAATGTGAAGTACATATGCAGCCAAATGTTCACAATGTTTTTTTTTTTAACCCTGCTGAAACAACAATTTTCTTTTACGTGACAACAAAACTGGCAGAAGTTAAATATAGTGGTTGAGTGCTACGCTGAACAACTTTAGAAGTAAATCTTTATTTAACAGCATAATCACAAAGGAAGTGCTGAGATTTTTTTCTGTGAAAACGTGCTTGTTAGCAGCCAAGAAGAGTTGAGTCTTATATTGTATGATAGGGCTTTTGGTGAGAATACATGGTGAAAAAAAAACCCCTTCCAGTTACATCTTGGCACTACACAAATTGGCATGTAGGCGGTACCATGTTAATATGGTGTGAGACTGCTAATGGCTTTATGATTGGATAATTAGAGGAAGGTGGGTAATTAGGAGACTAGTCTGTGCTTGGCTTCCCTGTTGGAGTGAGTAAGAACAGGAAGACTCCCTGCTGGCTGTGGAAGGGTGTTTATGTGTGTGAGTGGGTAAGTGTGTGTTTTTTCGATGTCATTGCTACCGGCTAATGGTATAAATCCTCAATGTGCCAGTTTAAGATTCCAGACTTTTAAACAGTAAAGCAGCGAGTTGACAAAAACTAAAACCTGTGGTCCGCACTGGATGTGCAGCAAATGTTATGACATGCACAAGCCTTGAAGGAGTTAATTAACAACTGGAGACTATTATGTCTACACTGCATGTCTTAAGTTAGTTCATACACCACCTGTATTTTATTTATTGTTAATTTTCACATTTCATGTGTTTTTTTTTTATTTTTTATTTATGTTTAATAATTTTCTGAATGGATTTTTATTTTGTTAATTTCCTACATGTCTTGCAGCTGTAGGATCATTAACAGCCAATTTATAGGAAAAAACAAAGAGGAAAGGAGAGGATAACTTCTAAAAAAAACAAAAATATGATTGAACTTGATCACATATCAAGAACCACTTCAGAACATCACATTTAGTGCTTCTCCAGATGATATTATGAGTCAGGAAATGTTTCATACTTTGCAGACTTCCCGTTTTTATTCATCGTGGTCATCTTCAACTCACTGATCACCCGGCAGCTTTGTCTGTGGTTATTTTTTTATTTAATTTTTTTTTTTTTTTTTTTTTTAAAACCTTGAGAAAATGACTGTGACGCTAACAACTTCTCCCTCCTCCCACCCTCCATCTCCAGACATCATTAATGCTAGGCTATAGCCTCGGGCTGCACATGAACCCCTTCTTCAAACTGTACACTTTATCCATAATTTAGCTATCTTATCTGAATTATTCAAGCAAATAGTAGGGGGAAATAATGGAGTTTGCTGAATCTTACTTACACATAAAACTATTTTAATGGTGATTTGAATTTTTGAGGCTTTCTGATGTGGTGAAGGAGGGGGGTTTAAGTAGTGCATGTGGCCTCCTTTGCCTGATCAGTCCTGAGGTTTAGGGGCATGGGAGGATGGGTTGGCTCACATACATATAAGTACATACTGTATCCATTATACAAATGCAGAGATACAAGAACATATACAGATTTAAAATCAAACAATATCAATCAGTCCTATTCCTATTTTTGGACTGAAGATATATCATCACCATATATGATGCCCATTAAAAACTTGGCAAAGCAAACAATATTTACTGCATGTGATGTCACGTGGGGGTGACATGGCAAGGCTCCATCTCTCTCTGCCACTTAAAGCCTCTTCACATGTTTGAAGGGGAGGGTAAATGCAGCAATGCCCCCTACTTGATACCCGATCAGAAAAAGGCTGAATTAACATTAGTTGCTTACTTACGATACCGTAAGCCTTGGTGTTAAATCATTTACTCCCTTTGGAGTGGGTTAGGCCATGCAACTTTTATCGCGGGAAAAGAATCAGACTTTTCTCCGGATAGCAGAAGGGTGGCTCATGCATAAATAAAGCACACAGTACATGTTAGCACTATAACCTTGCTCAGGGGTTTCGCTGGAAGCACAGAGCGAAGTACTGAGAGGGTTTATACAGTAACATATAGAGGCTGTAAGACCATGCTTTATAACAGAGCCCTGAGTGAAGTGGGAGGCTGAAGTGCAGAAGAATGTATCTGAGGAAAACTTCAGAACTTGGGAGGACACAGAGAAAAATGTCCTTGGGTCATACACACCAACACGCTTCTTCATATTCCCAACTGTGTTGGCTTTCTCCTTTTTTTTTCTTTTTTTTTGACTTTTACAACACACACACAATGTACACACACACACACACACACACACACTGTAGCGTGCCTTTACAATGGAAAGCATCTGGTATCATTTCATTTCAGCCCCTAAAATTTTAGCACTGGTTACAGTACAAAGTGTCATTAAGCGAAGCCCTTTCTAAAAAAGCATGCTCATATTTTAATGCTAATGAGTCACAATCACTGAACAGGTGGCTCTCTGCGCTACTGCCTCATAAAAAAATAATGTTCTCATACACAACTCATTCAAAGTTATGGTCCTATACAACTCATTCAACTTGGTGCTCTTATACACTGTATATCCTTCTCATGTAACAGACTTTTTCCGCAAAAACAGCACATAGTAAGTTACATATGATCATACCTAAGATGGGATATCAACCTTCAATATTTTTCTGGTATCGAATGAGTTTCAAATTTTCTCTTTACTACCTAATAATAAAAGTATGTTGTTAATCAATATCATATTTCTGTAATTCAATAGTTAATCTCAGGTGGGTTGTTGAGCCAATAGCTAGTTTGTTTTAAGTTGTGTGACTCACATCTAACTAACAATATCTTGATTGGTTTTCTCGAGGTGTGCAGGAAGTTACACCTAGAGATGGAGCTCTTTCCCCAAGGGAGAAGAGGAAGACGGGGCTTCGGTTAAGCACTTTGTCTAATGAATGAAAACGTGGATTTAAAATTCAATCATAAAAAAGATAAAAGTTAAAAAAAAACAAAAAACATTTTAAATCAATACCCAGCCCTAGTCAAACCACTGATTTTGGCTGTAGTTCCCCCCACAACCCTCACAGGAAAAGCATCATATACAAAATGTATGGAAAAGGCTACATATCAGTGAATCTACTGGGTTGTTTCTGGTATATGCAGAAGTGCTCCCTTGGTTTTTAGTTTACCACTGTTAGTGGGAGAAACATTTAAGTGTGAGATACTGAACAAAAATCAGTCTGACAAACAGATGCTCAGATTTGTTTTCATTCAAAGAGAGAGAGAGAGAGAGAGAGATTGAGAGAGAGCGAGAGAGAGAGAGGAATGAGCTCTGCTTTAACCAAGTCTCTGTTTCCATATGGATGTATAAGAGCAGTGAGAAACGAGGGACAGGGTCACATGAGGAATGGAGCGATGTAAGTGGGAGGAGAGAAGGATAGAATGACTGCGGTGTAAAGAGCAGTGGAGAGAAGGGAGCACAAGATCACAGGAAGGTGGAGAAGAATGAGGCCCAGACGTGAGAACTAATTTGACACATTTGCCCAGAATTCCAGCTCCGTCTGCCACTATCAACACATTTGCCTTCTTTGCCTTGTTATCAAGGGAGATGAGGTCTCAGAGGTCTAGCATGGGTCTGGCTGATCATACAAGGGGCTTTTCCAGTAAAGGTAGTCGTCCACATGTACACCATCTCTCTATCTCTCTGTGCGTATGAAGGTGGAAGACAAGGCTTAAGAAAAGTGAGACCAAGACTAAGTCATTTTCTTTTACAGGTTGGGGGATAAAATGTAAGTCATTTGTGTTTTCATCATATTGGAAGCATATATTTGCTTCTGCCTGTCATCTGTTAGAATAAAACCATGTCTTTTTCCGATTCGTTTCTCCACTGATTTAATTATTAATTCATAGGTATTGTATAATAATAGTATGCTTAATTTAAAATATATAAATAGCTTTCTTTCATTCTACCCTTAGTACTTTTACAGCTTTAAGCTTTAAAGTGAAACACACAATAATGATAAAGAGAATTCTTGAGGTAGATGTCCAGTTATAATTGATCGACACGTCTTTTTGACTGCAAATCCAAATTCTCCTTGTTCCGCCCTCTTCCCCTTACATGATCATGTTCCTGCCATTAAGAGTTTCAAGTAGAACAGAATAAAAGTCCACATGCAAGGAAATGTGTAACCCTCATGTGAGGGTACTACTTTCTTACTACATAAATCCAAATTTAGTCTACCATCATGTCTGGAAATGACAGAAACACAAATAGAAGTGTATAGTCAATGAGAGGCACAGATGTGCTGTAAAGTGTTCTGTTTTTTATTACATTAGTCAGATTTGAGCTAAATGTTTGCAGAGTAGGGATTTAAGTATTTGTTGTGATGAATAGTGTCAGTAAATTACACTTGCATGTTCATGTGCTTTACATTCAGCCATTTTCAAAAGCTATAAAAGATAAGAAGCCCTTTACCTTACATCTAAACCCTAAACCGTAAATTGAGCTAGACTTCACATTTGTACGTGATAACTAAATAACTAAGAGGAAATACAGTGTTGGGCATTTTAAATTTTAGTTTAAGCAATAACATCATTTGCTTAACTTAAGTTTTGTTGTAAATCATAATGATGAACGATGCAAAGAGTACGCTGTGTTATTTAAAATGTTTCAAAAGACGTCCTGGTGACACAAAGGAAAAGTCAGGTCATCACTGAGGTCAGCAAAGTCAGTAGAGAAGGTCAGCTCTCCTAGTCTGCATGCATCCTTAGTAAAGAACCTTAACCTCAAATGTACCTTATTACAGAGTGAACAAAAATCATGGACCAAATAAATGATCATTGTCCATTGAGGTTTCAGTGTCTTGCCTATAAATGAGCAGGCATGTTCAATTGTCTATCTGTGAAGTGTCTATGAAAAATATATGCAAATCAAAGTAATTAGATAAATCTAAGCATTAAACAGTGTGTTTTCTTGTGTGGTCATACAGTCCACTGTTAGAAGGTTTGAACACAGTATTTTTGCGCTCCAAGTAAATGCCACGACTGATTGTGTCCAGACTAAAAATGGAGATGCATTGTTGCTCCATCTACATGTTCTCACTTGTAGAGGCTCCTCTTAGCAACCTTTGTCTCCCTATAATGAGATACTCACAGTGAAACGTTAATTAGTAAACACAGGACCGGGTGACCTCATTCCGATTGATCTTAATAACAATTACTGTAGTTCTCTGAAAAACTGGGTTAGGATAAAATGAGGTTGTACAGAGACAAGCAACTCCGCTGCTGAAACAAAGGAAAACCCACAAGTTTGAGAAGAATCACACTCATGCTTTTCGCCCCCCCCCCCCAATACAATAATACAATAAACAACAAGGCAATCATGGTAAGATTTTGGTTTGGTTTTTCCAAGTGGTGTGATGACTGCTTATACGAGCTTGACAAGATTATTTTGGTGGTGTAACTGTCTGAGAAGGAGTGTGTTTGCCCACAGAATATATAGGTCTTACTGCACGCGTGTGTGTGTGGGTGTGGGTTTACTAGCAGTGTAAGATTGGCAGTTAAATACTACTGTTTGCAAAGCCCTACGTCAACATGTTTGTAAATGAATCCAGCCCTGTGTGCTTCTTCATGGCTAAGACCTTCTCTGTTGGCTCAGCCATGAATCACAGTAATTGTTCAACCCACTCCCCGTTTATTCCCTTTGTGCCCCCTGCCAGCTTGCATCTGGTGCCCACCGACAACGATATTCGCCCTCCATCCCGACTGTCATGTGGGACGCACACACAACCTGGTTTCCATGACTTCAGAGGACATTACATTGACTTACAGTACGTTCATTTCCTGGAGGCTCACTCTGACCGTAACTCACCTTAACCATAACCAACTGGACTAACCCTAACCTTATTTAACCCTAACCTCATCCTAACCAAACAACATGTCTTCACCTGTAAAAACAAACAGATTGTAGGTCCAAACAACATATGGAATGTCGGGTACACACACGTATTCGTCTTAGGTCACTGCATTACTGACTTCCAGCCTAAACAAAGTGTTATCCCTCATGTTCTGAACACATGTAGACAGTCTCACACACACACACACACACACCCAGCTCCACTCATGTCCTCACCCCCCACCCCATGTCAACGTTTTCTAAATGATCTCATCAGATTAGCCCCAGATTGCTACCTATTACAGCCCTTCTACTTATTTAGCAATTTAGCTAGCGGTAAAATTGCTCCCTGCTTGATGGCTAATTTTCAGAGGTGACATTTTGCTGCAGTGCTCAGGGGCCTGTGGTCAGACAGACAGGGGGTCCAGTTGTAGAAGGGTCATTAGGGCTAAATGATCCCCTCTGTCTTGATTCTCTGACAGGCGTCTTCAAATTGTATCAGGTGTGGACAGAGGAGTGAGGAAGGTGAGTGAGACCAGTCGCTGAGCCGTCGTGTCTGAGGCCTAAACTGTTTTCAGGCTTAATGCGTCTCACTCCTTTCTTGGTCATGTGATATGGGTGCCGTTATGGCCACAGGTCTAAATCGTTTTCTCTTTGTCTTCCTGCAACGGTACGTTTTCTGATTTTTCCAGTCTAAGAAGCAGGTGACATTTTGTGGCTGGATAAGCTGTATTCACTACAAAGCACTTTAATCTACAATTTGCTGCTCATTAAAGCACAGAAAAAGGCACTTGTCTGTATATCAGACCCGATTTCAGTGTCTTTCCCAAGGACACTACAGAATGTGTACACATGAGGTCCTTGGGATTGAACCAACTCCCTTTTACTTTCTACATCTCAACTATTCAGTGGATAAAACCAAGAGAAAAAAAAAATGCAGCACAAATTAGCAAGAAAAGGCATTTCTTACAGTTCTGTGATAACCGTTCCATCCACTTCCTTTTCTCAGTTTGAGACTGTGGGATTGGCTCCAGCTTCCCCTTACAGCCCTAAAAGGGTAAGCAGTAAATATAATACAACAATGGCTTAGATAATTGTTAATTCTCTATGTGTAGTATGGAAGTTTTGATAGTGTTAGAGCCATTTGTAAAATACTGTAGCTATTACTATATTTTTGACTGATATGACTTGCTGTATTATATTGCTCATTATGGAGCATGCGCTAGTATTTGATGGTTTTAATTTTAAACCTCAGTCTTTGTTATTTGATTGATAAAGTGAATATCACTATTTTCTATTTTTGTAACTGAGCAAACCCTTTCAATGTAAAATTTGAAATGAATAACCTGGACTTTATTATTCTAACTCTACTCTAGGACTCCACTGTTTGAATGCCCCTTTTTAACAAATAGACAGAGCCACACTAACAGATGGAAGAAGTGTCTTTGTACCTATAATGGAAATAAAATGGTACACCTACAAATTCCAGTGTAAATTTGAATCATTTTGGAAGCTGCAGGTTTTGGTTTTCGAGCTGCATTACACTGACAGGTGTCTTGTTATTTTATTCATGTATATCAGTCCTTGACATTGGTTAAAGTGGTCACACCTATGCTGTCAGGTCGATTGGTTTGATTGTGCCTCCTGCCACCCACAAAATAAAAATAAATACCCCTGATGCTGTGGGGTGCAATAGCTAATGACATCTGCTCCGCCAAATGGAATATGGTATGCTGATGTGAAAGCACATCAATAATCCCTGCTGAGTTATGAACTGACCATGATTATAGCCCCATGACTACAGGAAATCTGTTTGAAGTTGTAAAATATAAAACCATGGCATTATAAATATGTGGGCCATTAAAAACAGGCAGCTGACATTGCCTAAAATAACCCTAACACTCTGTCCGAGGCAGAAATATGGATTATCGCCTCATGCAATACAATTCTCTTTTATATCTTTCATGATCTGGAAAACTCCCTCTGCTCTCATTTATAATAAATGGCAAACCTTCCCAGGATGCCTTGTGCTTTTCTGATGATTTCCATGAAGGGTGGCTTAATTGCTGCATGTGTGTGCTTTTCCCACTTGCCTTTGAGATTATTTGTCAGTGGCGATTGTATTTATATTCATGCATTCTACTGTAGATTAGCCTGAACACATATTACTGTCACCTGGGACCAGTATTCTATCATTATCCATATTGACGTTACACAACATCTCATAGAACTCAGTGTCAGTCATTTAAATCCTGTGGGAATCAGCCACAATTCTTGTTTCTTGTGTAAAATTGGAAAATCCTGTGGATGCTGCAATATACCGTACTTAGAGAGAATATTCTCCTCCTGTTTTAGTCCATGAAAATTGCACGCAGCAGTGGAAGCTATTTAAGATCTTTCAAAGTTTGTTTTAGCACAGGCGTCCTTAGATATGGCATACCAGATTATCTCAAATCTGAATGTCTAGTTCTTTTCTTTTTCTGACTATATGAAAAACATTGACGAACCAATGTAAACACAAAGAGATTGATTCATCTGATTCATTTTTAATTATTACCTTTTTTTTTTTTACTTCTGATCTTACATACAGCTGTGCACCCGAGTGCACTTCTACATCAATGCAGCAGGATAGAAATTTAATCTCCAGTGGTCTGACAAAAAGGGATCTCCAATAGCTTTAAAATTACATTTTTTAAGGTTACATTTTTTCCTTGACCTTGTGAGAAGCAACTTTGAAAAAATAGTGGACCACACGGTCTTTTAAAGACAACACCCCCAAATCACTGTCCCTTTTTAAGTATGACATCAGTAGTTATCATCAAACTAAATAAAGCAATGAAAATGAATTCTAGAGTTATCTGAGGTCCTCACATGCTACTTGTCCCTCTGGAGTCAAACAAAATACGTTGAAAAAACATAGCAGAGATAATAGTCTCCTTTTGGCACGTGACTTGCTCCACTGAGGCATTAGCAGAATCAAAACAGCAGCATTATGGCCCTAATGATCACCAATTTGAAGACCCCAAGGACCCCAGCTGTGTCCAGGTCCAGACGTATTGGCCTGTGATGAGCTAAACCAAGCCTATTTACCTCTGCTCTTTCTCCACTACAGCCAGTCACACACAAACACATGCATAATGAAGAAATAATGGAATCTTCTAATAATTTGTTTGGGCCAGGGAGGAAAGCAGAGGGACGGCAAGTCGGAGGCTGGCTTTCTAAATGACATGCCCCTGTGGCCTAACACGATTAGAATTTAAACTATGAGATGGTGGAGCTCTTCTTCAGAGGTCGAGATGAAATATTGAGATTGCTGCCATGGCTTTTGCTCTCTTCCCGGCTTTCCGCGACATTCCCTCACTCTGACACTTGTCTGCCAATCAAAGTGATGGACAGCTAACATGGCCAGAACAAAGATGGGGTCTGCTGAGCCAGTTTGTTTTAGTTGGTTTGGTGGTGAAGGAGGTTGAGTGACACCTCAATGCTGCTCTGCTGAAGTGATGTCCTGCAGTTTATTTAGTGGGGAAAACACTGGGTGAAAAAAAATGGTCAAACTGAGAGTTCATGAGAAAGAGGCGTTGATGGGCACATTTACTGTGTGTTCTGTTCATCCTCAAAGAAAGATATTCTGTTCTATACAAAATATGTGATGAAAACGCTCTGCTATATATTCTGTTGCATTCGTATGTTCTGATTGATTTCAATTCTGTTCTATACATTTCCCATTGTTTGTACTGAATTGTGCTTTCTTGTGGAAGATCATAATTAATTGAATAATAATTGGTCAGACGATTAATGAGGGAGGGATCTGGCATGTTGAGACAAACACTTACAAGACCATTAAGAAGGGTCTGCTGGGATTTATGTGCAGGCCATTTTTCAGAGTTTTCAAAACTTTTCAAAATGTTGAAATTGAGGGCAAATCTAATTAAGACAATGTTCTTCTTTGTTCAAATGAAAGACACGCCATTAAATAACCTTCTCATTCTATCTGAGCAAAATTCTTATTAAGTTGTCATTTTGTGTCAGAAACCAAAAAAATAAATAAATAAATAAATAAAACCAACAACATACCCTGTTCTGTAAATATCAGCACTGGCCTGAGGAAAATTTCTATTCTATTCTATTCTATTCTATTCTATTCTATTCTATTCTATTCTATTCTATTCTATTCTATATCATAAAATATTATTCTGTTGATTTCTATTCAGTTATAATAATAGACAAAGTTTTTTTTCCCTCAACATATCAAATCTTATACATCCTTATATCAAAGATGTTTTTGGTCAAACTGGTGAGTTATCTTTCTCTCCCTCTCTTGCACGCGTGTGTTCCATCTCTCTTTTGACGGAATATGAACCACAGAAACACCGAGAGCGCAGAAGCTCATGATTATTTGAATATTTTCTCCCTCATGAATAATAAGAAAGTATTGCTTGCCGGACGAGGCTGCATGTGTGTGCGTGTGTGTGTGTGTTTCTGTGTGTGTTGTATCATCTTTACCCACATTTGTTTATTCTGTGCAGACGTATAAGTTTTACATTACGTATGCAGCATATGTGTGAGAGTGTTTGGAGGTTAAAAGGTTGCCCGTCTCTCCATCCTCCAGAGTGCCATGCTGCCCTTGAACATATGTTTGTGTCTGTGATCTCTTGGCCCCGCTACCCATGCATGCTCACAGTGTGTGTCCCCTCAGACTGTCCCAGCGCCAGGACAGCAAACATGTTGATGTGGATTCTGAGTGAAGATGAGGAGCCACATCCAAAAAAGAAGCTGGAGCAGCAACTTAAAACATGAAGATTTTTGAGGTTTAAAGCCCCAGTTTGCTTTTGCTGCTCCTCTACACCTACAAATAGATGGTCGCTTTAAAATTGTGGTGCATGATGAGACTGTATGATGCAGATTTGATTATGGATCATGTGGGACGTAGTAAGGGCTGCAATCGGAATATAGACCACGAGGAAGCCAAAGGTTGGGCCAAAAACATAGAAAAGCTGGTTTGCACGTGTTAACAAAAAGGTGCTTTTGTTTAAGTTTGGGTGGAGTAGTTGGAAATGTTGGTGGTAGTGACATGCAGCAGAGGTTTAAAGGTTCAGAATAAATGACATCTAATGGTAAGTCTACATATTACAACGAAGGAAGGACTCTTCCACTTATGTAGCAATGACTAAGGTCCCAGACTTACTGTATATACATAGTATATATACTGTACATGGCACATGGTATGAGTATATGTTAAGCAGGTTTTCCCTCCATCTGCAAAGTCTCTTGACCCCGTCTCGGTTTAGCCTAATCGTCATATGTCTATGTTATCTTATTTTAGAATATGATTGAGTTTTATTTGAAAAGTATAGCTAAAATGTAAATATAATGCAAATACTTGTCAGATTTTTTGTGTAGTTGACAGTCAGACATAAATACTGTACTAAACTGTGTAGGATGCTGCCTGTAACTTGACTGTGGCAACTGTTTGCTGGCCCAAATATAGAAGCCACAATCCAACCACTAGAGTGAAGAGGCTGGTTCAGCTTGAGGTGTTTTTCTTCCTATTTAAAGTAAGGAGCTGTTGTGTTTCTCCTTATGGTATTGTAAGGTCTTGCAATTTGACAATAAACATGACGATTTTAGGTAAATCCTCACTTGCCATGTCTGTGCCACAGAAATTAATTTTTTGGTTGCATTAAGAGAAATTTAGGTCCAAGAGTTTAGGGCAGCAATAAGTAATTTCATTTTAAACTGAATTTTCAAGTATTTTTTTGATATGGTGTTGGTAGAAATTTTACCCACAGTAGTAATTGAAACACGCCAAGATGATTGGTGCTGTGCTCCAACCACTGAATGTTTCTGAAAAATTGCAAAGTCATGATGTGACAATGTTGGCAGCTTTCTCACCATTACTCTGATCATGTTATGCAAAAATAATGGATAAAGAGCAACTGCTGATCAACTGTATGTATTATAAAATACCTGATACCCACATGGTCAAATAATAATAATCAAATAATTGAATAACTAAAATAATTTTATTATCATTTAATTATTATTATTACACAATATTATTATTATTATTTAAAGAAAGTTTGCTGAGAAATAGTAAGATACTTTCCCTGTGCAAACATGGATGTACAAAAAAAAAAAACCCAGACCTGATTCAAAGAGGGACTAAAACTAAAACCCCTGGCATAGACTAAACTTTAGCCAGAATGATAATTTTCTTTTCAGTAGGTTTCCTTTTTTCCCACTTTCAAGTACTTGAGTTTACTGGTCTCATAGGAACACTGATGTGAGTCAGATAAAAAGTTTTCCTCTCACCAGAGCTCCAAACTGCAGCACTCACCCACTTCAGAGAGCTGCTTTGATAGATACATCCAGTCTGCTCTCAGTGAAAGTCATGTCACATTTTTTTAACTAACTCTGCCTCTGCATGATCAGAGAGGAGGAAACGGAGGGATAGACAAAGAGAGGAGTTGTGGAAGGAGAAGAATGAGGAATGGCCAGAAGACAAGTAAAGGAAAGAGCTTTTTCTTATTCATCTGATTCTCATTTGGATGTAAATTGCAAGCTGATGTCACTGCAGAGCGGCATGTTGCTGGGTAATCACAGAGGAATCTAGAACAATGAAATCAGAAAGAAATACTGCTGGACAGGTGCACAACAGAGCTGCTTGACAGATCTGTGGCTTTATCTACTGTATCTGTCTCCCACATGACAGAACATGGATGGTGGTGCATATGGCACCGTTCATACAAGCTGTCTTACAGCACGAGCCTCAAGTTCATTGTGGGACTGAAGCACTGAGGCCTAAACAGATGTTACTATGAGCATTTATACCTTTCTTTCTTTCTTTCTTTCTTTCTTTCTTTCTTTCTTTCTTTCTTTCTTTCTTTCTTTCTTTTCAAGTTCCCCTCTCTTGCACATCACCCACAGATAAATTCATCCCTACCCTCATTTACATTCTACTCGTTTACTTGTTTTCTTTTTCTCCCTGCTCTGCCTCTTTTTTTGCAGTCCCACCACACTGCCGCCCCTCCACCCACCACGACCCACTTCTGGGCGGCGTGCCACCAGCCCGGCCATCACATCTGCTGACGATAAGTTTAATTTCACTCAATTGCCGTTCATTAACGAATAATGATCTGCAGCCTGTTTATTTGCAGTACCAAGGCAAGAAATTTGACATCTAATTGTTTACCCCTTGTAAATCAGTGTGATGTTGCATTCCCATCGACACACACACACACACACACACATTCCTCCTTAATCATGTCCCCATCTGATGATGTCAGAAGTGGATTGTGGGTTTTTGGTTTGAGGGGGGAGTGTATGCCTAAGTGACTGCAAGAGCCCACAGTAATCCCTCTGTTCAGGATGGGGCCCGCTGGGGCCCAATGAAAGATGTAATAAGATCCCTCTGTAGGACTGCTTCCCCTTCAGGGTTAGAGATTAACACTAGTGTCATATTCGGCTTTGTCTGCCAGAGCTGGACCTCTGTGTCACACTCCCTAACAAGCCTGAACACTATATAGACCAAATATCTACACACATTATTTCACTGTTAATGGAACAAAAGAAGGTGGTTTAACATTTGCCACTCTATACAGTAGTCAATATGCACACAAAGATGAAATAGTCATCTTTAAAATGTCAGTAAAAATGTCACCATCCCAACAGATGTACTAAAAAATTCAGGATTAGGACTTTAAGCTTTTTTCATGTATTGATATAAGCAAGCAGCCAAAATGGCATTCGTCAAAACTAGAGACTCTCCTCCTGTGTCTTACTCATTTTTTCAGGTCTGCCTTCTCTGCCAGAAAGCAAAGGGCCGACAGCATCATTTCCTTTTGGCTGATGACGTGTGTGGAAAAACAGAACAGCAGAAGAAGTAAAGGCGCTGGTTGATGGCAGTTGATTCTCTCAAACCCCAAAGAGAACTGACTGCTAGCCCCAGTGTCATGTACAGTACAAGCAGACTCCAGAGTACACAGGATGGATTAGTGTCACAGTGTCAGTCAGCCAGGCTGTGTGTCACAGCACACAGCTCCATATTTTAGATGCCACTTGTTTGAGTGAACAAGATACACACACACAGACACAGACGCGAAGAGAAAACAGTTCTGAAGAGAAATAAAATATAAGGAGATGCAAGGCTGCCAACACTTTTTGCCAGCAGCTCTGGAGCCACTAACACAGCCAACTTTGACCAGTTTCAGTGGCAGCATTTACAGAGAGAGGGAGAGCTCTGGCTTTTGAGTAGAAACCCAGTCAGCTGCAGTTTGGCAAGCTCGCTGGACCTTTGCAGAATGAGTGCATGGACTCTCCAATACTGGAGAAGCTTCAGAGAAGAGTGTGCATGTGTTTGTGTGTGTGTTTGTGTGTGTTGGTGCATGGCCACAGTAGTCTGGCAAACCAAATGTTCATACACTTTAGGACTTAATGGTGGGAAAAGTCATTTAACACACGTGCATGCACACACACATATGCACACTCAGTCAGGAGTCAGCTGTCTATCCCTGCTTCTCATCTCATTAAACCAAATCCCAGGGAATGGACTGAAGAATGTAAATGAGAACTCCCCCCCCCCCCCTTTGAAGTTTTGTCCCTTTTAGTTCACTGAAATTATACTTTCTCGCCTCTAACAGGTTAAACACACCCCTTCATTTGCTACTGCGTGTGGCCTCCACCAAACCTTTGGGCATCACAGTGGCAGCTCAAACCGACTTTGCCAATGTTGATGGTCCCTTTTTACTTGGGCTCTGACCTTGCAGGGGACGACTTAGTTTGAAACCCTGAAATTGTATATGTGTAAATCCGACAAAAATCCGATCTGCCGCCCAACACTGCCGCCCAACACTCCCGCCCAACACTCCCACCCAGCCCACGTTTGCCTGTGCCTTGAAGCTCCAGGTCCCCACGGAAACTGGATAACCGCAGTTTTTAGAGGAGTGAGGGATTCATTTGGGACAGGACTTGCCTGATGTCTATCGTCTATGAGAGAGAGAGAGAGAGAGAGAGAGCAGATTAGAGTCTTCCAGTTGAAGGACTTGAGGTAACTTTTGCAAAAGAAGCTGATCCTCTTATTTACCTCACTCACACACAGCTGCATTGGTTGATGTTGTGTCTCAACCGTTTCATGATCCTTTCATAATGGACCCCTCTTATGGTAAATGGTCTGTATTTATTTAGTACTTTATCAGTGACCCCCCTCAAAGGACTACACCCACTCATACAAATTCACCCATAGTTAGCACAGCTACCATAGGACCAATGGCAATGGCATGTAGACTGGAAAAGCTATACTACTGGAGATGGAGATCAACCCCCTGACTTTCTGGTGGGAAAACCATCCATCCTACTCCTGAGCACAACCACCCCTTTGCCCAAATTTCTATAATTTATTTGGGATCAAAAGAAAAGTCTGAATTGGTCTTCTGAAGATGGACTGGATTCTGTTGAAGTAAAGATGGGGAACAAAGGATTTATCTGTGAGATTTAAACCTCCTTAATATTTTTATGTTCTGCATGATTGTTTTGACAGCTGTAAAAGGCCATGTCTTAAAAAAGACATGGGTGAGCAGTTGTCTTCTTTGAACAAGTAAAAAACTTGATTTGATGATTTTGTTTTTGCTTTTAGTTTATTCAGAATGAGCCTTTTACACAGCAGCCATTTTGACAGGTCAAAGTAGGAAAAAATTACACGTGTAAATAATCAAATTAATGATTCAGCTTCTTCAGTTTTACAGCGCATGCTGGTTCACTGTCACACTGCTTTGACTTAAATGAACTGAACAGAGCCATCGTTTCTTCGCCTTTCTTTCTTTGACATGCCAAAATGGCTGATGTCCATTCTCTTTATTGTAGTTTTTGATTCACAGGAAATAATAGATCATCTATTGACAGAGAGAATAGCATCATAAAAAACCCTCAGGAGCAGCTATGTCTAGGAGTAAAGAATCTGCATCTCTATTTTTCCCACTCTCATCTTCCTTTGCCAGCACCCCTTCCCCCTCCCTCACAAGTGACCTCTGACCCCACCTTGATTCTTTCTTTTTCACCATTTGCCAAAAAACTATTTTTTGTAAGAGGACATAGGTGACTGCTTCTCTCTGTGGAACCAGCCCCCCCAGCTGAGGCATCATCCAGCGGCCTTCGCTCTCTGTATCAGCTTTTTTGTCAGGGATTTGCCTCCTCAATCCCACAAATCAACAGAGGATAGATGCCTATTGTGCCTAATCAAAGCACTTCCTCCTGGGGTAATCCCTCAGTTTGAACAGGAAGAAAAGCCCACTGAATTGGGGAATGTTCTGGATCAATCCTATGAAGAGCCCATATTATACACTCTCATTTAGATTTCACCCAAAAGAGACTGAGCCAGCCAGCGTCCCTAACCCCCACTAACCACCTCCGACTGCTCTCCTTTCTGTTTGTGTTTATCTTTACTTTGGTAGCCTTTCTCTCTTGATTATCTGTTTTCCTTTAGTGTTATTGTCAGCAAGTGTCCTTTTGGGCTGACTGGTTTGCACGTGGCAGTTCTTTCAGCGCTGCTTGTTTACCAAAGAGAGGAAGGCTGAGGATGATTGACTTATAGCTGTCAGAAGCTTGTTCATACAGTGGATGTAGGGTGACATGAGCATCAACCTCAGATGTTTCAGTCAGTCTAAACACAAAGGGCAATCTTTCATTTGTAAGAGGTGGAGACGTGAATACACTTGTCATGATGGCTCTGGTGAGATCTTGATGTATGTCATTTTGATAATTCATGCTCAGATAAGTTAATTGCTTTCATTCCTTATTCATGTTTACTCCATCTCTCAATCTATACAAGAGTGGAGACCATAAGGATTTTTTTTCTTTTAATTTATTATAAACCTGATGTTATAGGTAAGATATTGTGAACCAAAATCCACGGTAAAGGGTTCTTTCTTCACTAGCACACATTTTATAAGCAGCAATCTCAAGATTACGCTCCAACGCTGATTTGCAGTTAATCTGTCAGTCAAGTCTGGTGTCATAAATGAGGTCCAGTAGAAAGACTCCTGTAATAACTGCCCCGTACAGAGTAGGAGATTGAGAAGCTGGTATAGCTGTGCCAATGGCTACACTCACAGGTAGTGTGAAAAGCTTGAGACTGTCCTAGGTGCTGCTTCCGACAGTTGTCCTAAATGCTCCAAGTTGCACTTGTGCTCAAGAAAAGTTACTATGTTGCGTGAATAATAAAAAAAATATTCAAAGTCAAGTTTATGTAGAACACATTTCATCACAAATGTTTATCCAACCAAGACTGGAAACAAGAGCAAGAAAGTGAGCTCATGTCAATTGCTTTTGTAAATGGGTCTATCTTATCAACCTGTTCTGCACCAGGCACCAGGCTTTCAATTGACTCCGATGTATAGCCACTGGCGGCGCTTTTAGACACTCAGAGCAGAGTCAGATTACACTATGAGGGTAAAGTTAGGGACTGGAAAAGAACTGAAGCTAGGTTAGGCCCAAGAAAAGGACTGACGTTAGGGTTAGGATAAATATCCAGATTAGGCTTAGTGGATATTCACTGTTGGCTCAAACTCAGGCTGACTGTCATTCTATTACTGTATTAGCATCAGCATTTCTATGACCAACAATAAATCATAAATAATTATTATAAATAATAGAATATATAACTTGATGCTCACAGTGACGTTAAGGTGTAGACTGACACTCAGGTCACCTGCTCTTGGCATCTAAATGCATTGCCTGGTGAGTCTTTTTCAGACACAGAAGGATAACTTGTGCGTCTGTAAGGTGATGCCGAGGGACATGACAGAGAGGCAGTATATGAGGCTCTTGGAAAGAGAGGCATTATTCAACAATCCAAAGTACACAGGTTGAACCATAACAAATCCTTATGCACAAATTAAAACAGAAAAACCTTGACCTGCAACAAAGCGCAGAGTAGCTGATGTGCGGCCTGTTTCATGTACAGTATATGATTGTTCATATGAAATGCTGATAGCTGATGAACAATGCTCCTGTAGATGGAAATAGTTTTAAACTGTTACTTTAAAACCAAAATGTATTAATGTGGCCATAGCCTCAGTGAACCCCATTTAACTGGTGTTGTTTACCTAAGAAGCAGACAGTTTTATTATGTTTATTTTATTTGCAGACATATAAAACTTCATAAAATCCAGATAATGAAGGAAAAAAAATGAAGAAATGTGTTTGGAGAGGTCAGAGTGGCTCATGCAATGGACCTACAGCCACTACAGCCATAGAAAATATTATTAAACCAGACAGATAGTTCTGGCAATAAAAAAAACAAAACACATAAGCCTTGTTGCGGGTCACTTTTGTGTATTTGACAATTTGGAATTAACTGGTAAGATGAGCCAAAACACATGAATTACTATACCTATTTACAATTTTTAATTATCTTTTAGATAAAATGAAGCTTTATAAAATGCACCAGGTCAGTGGCCTGAAGTGCTGCCAACACCTTTATGATTCAGCACATAGAAAATACAGCTATTTACATTCTCAGGGAAGGTGCTGCAACCTAGTCGTGCTCTCAGTCTGTCTTAATGAGTTGCTTTGTCTAGACAGCACAGATGTTTCTGTTGTGTCCTTTAGATCTTTAAGTACTTGTTGTATTTAGTCTTAAAGGCAGCTGCTGCTGCTTTCTGTACTGCTGGTTTTTGTTTTCCCCTCTTGAGAAAAGAGAGGAATCCTCAATCCTTTCCTTCTACTCTTAACAATAATACTCTTTACTTATGTAATGAAATATTACATTTGTTTACATATTACACAATCACTAATGAATCCCTAACACATTGTTTTATGCACAGGAGTTGCATCTGTAGATGTTGCAGTACAAAGCTGATGGAACATGACCTTTACCGGAGTTCTAAGGGTTATGGAGGAAGTCAAAATAGATGAGTGGATTATGTGAGAGCCAGCGTCCCTGGAGACTCATTAAAATAGGAGAAGAATAAGAGGGAGCAAAGAAAAAAAGACCAATCCCAGCTGGACGGACTTCCTCCACATGTGATCTCATCACCAGTAAAGACAGAAGAAGTGGTACTCCATGTGGTGAAGTCATAAGTGTTCATTTGAACTTGAAACCAACACTGAGGCAGGTGTACGTTTAAATTACAAGTAAAACGTGAACTTATTTAGTTCAGAAAAACACTGAGCAGATTAAATATTTTATAACCAGCACTTTTATTCTCAGCACATTCTGTCAGTTGTTGTTTAAAATAACTGGTTATGTGCTGAATTTGCATGTTCTGAATTTGCTTCCTCCCACAGTCCAAAACCATGCAGATTTGGGAATTAGGCCAGTTGGACACTCTAAATTGCCCATAGGTGTGAATGTGAGAGTGAATGGTTGTTTGTCTCTATGTGTGGCCCTGTGATGGACTGGCGACCTGTCCAGGGTGTACCCTGCCTCTTGCCCTATGTCAGATGGGATTGGCACCAGCGACCCTCATGTGGAGGATAAAGCAGTAGGAGATGAGCGAGAGTGAGTGAGTGAGTGAGTGTGCAGAATATTGTGCACTAGATTTTAACTCTTCCATTTGTTATGTGTTGCTTTTGCTACATAACCAATGTCACTTATAACGTTTGTTTACTTCACAGTCTAGCAGATTATTGGCAGTTTAACATCAATATTACCATTCTTTCACTCACCAGCTGTTAGTGAAATACCTAAGTAAAAGCTATCACCCATTATGAGTGGTCAGTGACATGGATCTTTCAGTCTCATGGGGTTTGACAGAAAATCTAGGAGAAACTTTCCAGGATCCTACAACACTGTATCCAATCAGGAGCCAGAACTCAACAAACAGACAGTCTTCTCTTCTTGTGAGGTTAGGCAAATACACGAGGTGAGGAGGGAATGAGCAATGACAGAGTGTTATCCAAAAGCAGCTTAACTCATGTTATACTTCTATTTCTAAAATATTTTTGCCCCTGCTGAATTATCTAGTTTCATCACTTTGTGAGTCACTATAGTATCCAGTTTGCCTTAAAGTAGCACTGATCGGACAGTGTACTATGACTTCAAAACAAGGCCATGATGGAAACTTTGCCCAAGAGATTCCCGGCAGTGATTGTGGGAAAATCTACCCTAATGCTGCCTCTGGAGCTGCAAGTAAATATTATATGCCACTGTAATGCTCTTTAATATAATACGAAAATATCACAGTAATACATCTGCATTTATTTTTAGCTACTAAAACTGTTTGTTTTTTTTTCATTTTAAAATGAATGCACAAATAGCTCTTTTTTGCATATTTTCTACACAGTATGTTCATAACATTTGTGTTTATTGGCCAATATGATCTACAGTAGGTAGAGTAGTCTTTACTGTAGTTTTGTTGAAAGTTGAAATCTGTCACTCTCATAAAAAAAGGATAGAGAAGTTATTCAAATATCTTATAAAGTGCTGCAACTTTAGTTCTGAATCACTCTGTCATATATTTCCAACTGATATAACTTCAATAGCATACACGGTTCACAGTATAAGAAGAACACTTCTCACAGTTGTGTTCATGTGAAGTCTCACTTCCTCAGCATGCTGCAGTGTGAGGTGGCAGCCATGTGTGGCCCGGATTGTGATGATGTGATGGATGATGTGAGTAATTCTCATTAACCGGGAAATGGAACATTAACATTTATTACTTTTGAAAGAGGTGTGATTACCTGCGTTCACATTGGTTGAGCACAGTCCTGTGTGCAAGCAGTTTAATTCCCAGATTACGCTATCCTCATATATATATATATATGTATGCCTTGTGAAAGAGAACACTTGACTTCTTTCTTTTGCTGCTTGCTGGCACTTTCAGTAAATGCTGTAAATTTTTAGTCCAACTCCTCCTCTTAATACAACAACCTTCATTTAGTATTTTTTTTCTCTCTACAGGCATAAGTATGAGACATTCCACCGTCTACTTTCACCATGTCTGCTGCTGAACATGGTCCTCTCTCCAGTTTTCTCTGCTCTCTGGGGCCTACAAGTGTCCCAATCCCTTTCTCTGGTGTCGGTATCTAACCTAGATCAAATGTTAGGCTTTAAAAAGCTAAAGTTTGATGTGGATGAGCAACTGCCTATGAAACCCTTTAATCCGCAATGGTGTAATGTATTTAATTTCACACCCTCTGATGGTGTTGCCCCTTCTTAGGATTACCCAAGGGAAGCAGGGGGTGGGGGGGGCACATGTGCAAAGAGACTAGCCGGGCAGTCACTGAAGCCAGTTGCAAGGAGAGAACAAGCCTTAAGAAAGACTAAGCAAGGGGGAGGAAATTCAGAGCTATATACTAGGAAAGGTGGGAATGGAAGTAAGGAAAAAAAAAGATGCAAAAAAGTATATCAGGAGCGAGAAGAGTCAAGAAGAAAGGAGTAAAAAGTGAGGTTGGAAGCTTTTTTAAAACCACAATTGAGCTGGCTTCAGAGAAAAAGAAAATGCCACTTTACAATTTGGAATGCTTGTATTCAAATAGGAGGTCGGAGATTTGGAGCCCAAAGGATGCAGATATATCTGCATTGTCACATTCCCCCTGCTTGGATAAGGGAAAAAGACACCCTGGCAAATCCCATTGTAGAGCTTGGGAGCTTCATAAAAGTTAAGGAGCATTGGATATAGTCTTGGCCCCCTTATGAGATGAGGATCTATCTGGCCTGGCTTCGGAGGCTCGGGACACATACACAGGGATATTGGAGGCAATAATTCCCTGGGACGGGAGCACACACAGGCTTCTTTATATCACCCCCTAATATCCAATTTACGGGCTCAGGCCCTTCGCCAGAGCAGCCCCGAGAACTTAGAATGCACAAACGCCAGCGTGAGATGGAATTAGGGCCAAGTTCTCTTTTCTTCTGTTTGCCAAAAGTTTGAGGCTTACAGAAATATGAAACTGTTTTTCTCTCATGAATTTCCCCCCCCCCCCCAGCCCCCATTCACCCAATAGGTCCATTTACCAAATCCATCCATTAAACAGACAGAGAACTGAAAGTGATTAATAATTTGGCACTGGGATGGAAAATAAAAATAAAAAAAGAAATGATGATGTGTGGTTTTGGTTAATATACAACAGGCTTTTCCAACACAGTGAGAAAGAAATGCTGTAAACAAGCATCGCCGCTTAGAAATAACATGCAGTGGTTAAATACTTATACTTGGTTTTCTTTGGAATTTGTCAGACTGAGGACAGCACGGGCACGCTAAAGTGTGTAAATAAAAGCAGTCTGATTGTTTACAGAATAAAATACAGAGGGGTGAGGCAAGGCTATCATGCTTGTGGGGATTTATTTAGGTTTTGGGTGAAAAGCTAAAAGTTAGAAAGTGTATACATGCTTAAGAGGCATGATATTCTCCCTCTCCACTGATCTCCTTATCCTTCCTTAGCCTCTCTAAGTGGTATGGACGTGCACACACACACACACACACGCATGCACACAGTAACTGTCTCTCTGCTATTGCTGGATGAATCTCCTGTGAACCTTGCCAGCCTGCCTTGCCTTGTATTTACTCATAACAAGGGCTTAGGCCAATAAGAATATATGGTGATTTATACTGTGACCAGCAGGGGATTGTGTTGCCCTGATGCATCTGATGCATTTTATACTTTGCTTAACTCTGACACCTCCATGGATAAAATCCTCGATTTGCACCAATCCCATCTCCGCCTCCTCACAACTCTGCACAAAGCAAAAATGAAACAAAGTGGGGCTTCACCTCAGCAAGAGATGGTTCGCAAACTGCTTGCACCAATTCTAAATCAGATATAATGGTGACTTTGCCGCATGACATCACTAGAGATTTAACATTGAAACTGCATGAGTGACGGTATCATGTAATGATAAACAAGTCGAGTCAGTAAGTGCCGACAAAACAATATGTGTTAATGTTCAAGTAACCAATTCCCCTAGTTGCTGTAGTAATCATGACTGTCATCTGTTGAGGCATTAAAAAATGGAATGTAAAGTGTGGAAAGCTGCTTGTTGCTCATTTTGAAATGACAGGCAATGTTGGTTTCTTTTAATCATGACCACAAACCTAACGCAAATGTTTATTGTAGTATGATGGAACTCCCCTAATTTAATGTACAATGTAGCCTGTGTTATCATTTTAGCTCAAACCATAATGTTTTTCCCTAAACCTAAGTTGCTTTTGTTCCTAAAACAAAGCTAAACGTACGTGTAGAATTCTAGGATTAATAAAGGTGTTAGATCAGAAAAAGCACAACTTTATCATTCTGGATGGCAAGATCTTAATAATAGATCATCTTTTTTGTCTGAAAAAGACGAACATCATAAACCAGGTTCAATTTTCTAAAATGCAAACAAACAGTGAGTTTTCTCTGCTTCACATTATTTTAAAGAATTAATATCTATAACCTTTATGCAGTTTTTCACCCAATGATTTATCAGTCACTCCACAATAAATCAACAGATTTGTCACTAATTAAGACAAACATTTAGGCCTAGAATTAACATCCACCCTGTGCACCTGAATGCATCCTCAGATCCATTCAGGAAAAACATATTTGGAGGATGCGTTAAACGCAATCAAACAAGTTAACATTGCACACTTGTTACAAACACGACTTTGTTACCATGAAATGGCATAACATCAATGTTTGTTTGAATACAGGACAGGGAAAGTCAGATCCATTATCATGCTATCACGGGAGACACATGTAAGATGCATTTTAATACCAGACATGAACAGTTATACTTAAATGCATGTGCTCAGATCACTCAGGACGGATGTTAATATTAAGTCTTAATGGAGCCATGGTTGCCACCATACATATACGGCCTTTAAATCTTTAGCTAGATGCTAGACAGATTGTGTTTTATTATATACGTAATAATTAAACACAGTATTTGTTTAAATATCACATGGAATTAATTATCTAATACGTTTATATGGTTACAAGGTAACATTTTATTTTAATAGTCTGAAACCAAGCTGAAACATCAGACGACCTCTCATCCTGGCAATTCCTCTCAAGCAAAATTGGTCTCTGTCTTAATTTACCAGGATCATTCTGGCCAGACTTTCCAAATAGGATTGCATTTTTGAGAACCTGCTGCTGATATTATCCAGCTACCTTCCCTGAAAGGTCAGGCAGAGTGTGCCCAAGTCATAAAAATCCCCCATCTCATTATTTGAGCATCTCCCCAGCCGGTGGCAGGGGTGCAGTGCAGTGGAAATGGAATGATATATCGGAGGTGGTCAATAGTCAATCTATAATGACTGTGTTGTTGAGCTTTCATTTTAGAATAATTTATAACCTCTCTGATCAATAACTAATCTTGGGCATGGTCAGTACTGAAATGAAGAGGAGAATGATGACGGTGGGGTGAGAAGCTCTGCTGGAATGTGTGGGAAACTGATACTGACACACACACACACACACAATCCGGCACGTAGACAAGTTCACCGAGGCGCAAAGTAGATCATCAGTAAACTTTAAAAGTTTGGGTTGGAAATGTACTTTCTGGATAGAAATGATTCTTCTAGTGTCACAGTATTATAGTTTGGATTTCATTATTTCAGAAAAAAAAAAGTGTTTGCCTGTAAATGTGTGTATGTGTGAATGTTTAAACATTAAATTTATGTTTTTGTGCTCATTTCTTTTATGTTTTGTGTACACCTGTGTGCATGTATGTGAATGTGTGTGTATGTGTGTGTGAGTATTGGCCTGTGGAGCTGAGGGGCTGAACCCTCTGCCCTCAGATTAGCCCCTTGTTGACAGGATTAGTCTCTAATGACTGGGACTTGGAAGACAAAGGGAGTTTCTGCAAAGAGGCTTAGATATGGAAGAATTAGCAGCAACCTTCCATTGCTCTTTCTCTTTTCTCTTTCCTGCCTTTCTTTTGCCTTGTTCACGCCATCTTTCCCTCTCTTTCTGTCTTTATGACCTTTCCTCTCATTGTCTCTTGCATACACATTGTCACTGTCTCTTGACACACTGACACTTTCCTCCAGCTCTCTTCCTGTGGTCACACAACAAATATGACCACTCACACATACCCACACCAACTGTCACAGCGTTAGAAATATGGTCTATGTTTGTCCATACGTCAGCACTTAACAACATTGCACAATGTTTCTTTATATTTAAAGATTAAAAATCAAATTTAAAGTTCAGTTTCATAAAAGACATAACAATGTATTGCATTGCTGTGCCAACTCACAGTCTGGATTTTGCTGGCATTTTATCAATTGTCATTGAGTCTGCATCTAAAATTCATTTTTCTCCTCATAAATTTTATATCTCCGTCCAAGTTTCTCACATGACAGAGCAGGCCATGTCCTTATGTAGCATTTATTTCTACAGCTGGTTCTACAGCTGGCTTTTCTAAAAATTCCTCTGTATCCAACTGAGAGCCAAGGCATTCTACTTTTTTTAATACATTAAAGAAAAATAAAACCTAACAGGAGCAGATGACAGTGGGGATTGAGAATTCCTTATACAGTATTTTAGCAGTCAGAATTCCTCATGTTCCAGAAAACCTATCCAAATTTGAGCTCTTGGAGGAAGAATCAAACATCTTGAAGCCCTTTGATACAAGACAATGAATCATCGTCAGTACCCGAGGCTGCAGTGCCAAAAGATCTGGGTTTTTTCGATAGCCAGCCCTATTAGTCTCTATGCTAAATGGTCTGATGCGCCAAGACCCTGCAAAGGTTCTAATTGCCCCGGTCTCAGATGCTCTTGGAGAGGACACTTCAGCTGAGACGCAACACAACAACAGCAAAAGAGAGGGATTTAGGAGATTTTCTGCCAGCTTACGTAAGAAGAGAGAGGAACGGCTCCTTTTGGGTGGAGATGAGAGGCTGCATGTGTTTGTGTGCATGTCCAAAGATAAAAAAAGATAAAACCATGGCGGGGGTGAACCATTAGAGGACTATTGCTCAATAAGCCTTGGTATTTTAATTTGGAGCAGAGCGTGTTGTGTATGGAAAATTGTGTGAGTGGCAATGTAGGGCCGTGTCAGCGATGCCAGCGAAGAGGGAAAGAAGCAGCAAGGGGAGAATGGTGAGGCAGCCGTAAATAAAGGAGGCCTGACTGTGAGATTTGTTTGGGAAGTCATGTATGGTGGCGTGAGTGTGAGTGCGAGTGTGCGGAGCAAGTGTTAGTGTACTGATCCCCAGCTGGGCTCTAATCCAGCTGACTTTCATAAACCTGACTGGGCAGAGGAGGCAAAAGTACTGGCATTAGCACAAAAGAATTACCGTGAGTTTGTCCACAAGCCAATCTCCTGCCAACTTTAATCCACTTTTTCAACTGTTTATTCTGCTTTAGTTTCTTGCAGAAGTCGTTTATTAAAATAGTGGGCCCTGTCTGAATCTGTCTGTATGTTTATATTGACATCAAAAAAAAAAAGAAAAAAAAGATTGAATTATTGTGGTAGTCCCAACTAAAACTTGACTCAGAACGTAAACATTGTAGTAATTGTAAAATTGACTGAATCAAAATTCTGAAAGTAGGAGTATGATTGTGACTCAAGTAAGTAGAGTGGAGCTCTGTGCATCCTTTACACATATAATAAGTGCCCTAGGAAGCGAAGAAAAAACAGGAAAAAACATTGTGAAGTCTTGGCTTGAACATTTTTTGGACTGATAAGGAGACTGAGTTTAAGCTCTGTCTGCTCAAAGAATTTAATCAAGGTCATGGATGGTAGGAAGAGTTGTGTTTGACTAACAATTAGCAAAGTTTTTGTTCTGTGACATAATTGCCTAATACTAACAAGTTGAAATGGGCCTTATCGCCACCTAGTGTAGCAGAGTTTGATTAATGAATCAATTCCCCACTCATGTTTGTATGCTGAGAAAAGGATGGCAGTCCAATTAAATAGCATAGTTGTTACAACTGTAGCTCAGCTTAATTGTGCATGAAAACCTACCGAGTATTACAAAGGGTGTAAGTGACCTACTATCCTTTAAAAACAACTGAAGGTTGTTTAATTTTGCACTTTTAATTACTTTCTAATAGCTTTCTCTCATCTCATTGTACAGTAAAACTGTCCTAAATACTCCTGGAAATGTAATAAAACAGGCATAATAGGTGACTAATTAGCAGACTAATTTGGCCTGATGTGTTAATACTAGCTCTTGGTGAAGAGTTAAAAGCCTCAGTGAGGAAGTGGGTTCTGGAAACCAGCTCATGTGCACATGTCAGACGCGGTCGCATGCCGAAATCCTCAAAGCCAAATCAATTGCATTCGCAGTGTAATAACAGTGACATCATGCAGTTTCCCCAGCTATTCCCTGACTTTTGTTGAGTCCAATTTGCCCTGAAATGCTTACATACATACGCACCAAGGTACAAGTGCGTGTGCGCACAAACACACACTCACGCACACTTCTCCCCTGCGTTGTACACCCGCAGACTGTTGGCTTTTATCTTGAACTGGTCAGTCAATGAGGACCATATGCAGCCGTTGTGCAATTATAGTGTGGTGAATTGATAGAACAACGAGAGGGCGTTTAAACCGAGCAGTAAATGCAGGTAAGAGCCTTTATTAAGCCAGATCAGGTTGCACTGATTTTGTCAGTCAGAGACTGTGCAGCGAGTGTGCGTTTGCATGCATTTGATGATACATAACGTCGTTGTCTGAGTATGAGGGGAGACTTTAACTTGTGCTTTTTTGCAGTGTTTGGTTATAGGGACCCTCAGTGTGACTGTCTGCATGCACACAATTTACCTGTCTGAACATCTGATGGAAATTGCATGTGATCTGTAATGGTTTTGGACATGCGACCCCACCAAAGTCTTTTCTACTGCCCGACAGGTGAAAGGTCAATCTCTAAAATGTTTATGTGCTGCCTTGTGATGTGGACTCTGACGGGCGACTCAGATTAACCCATGCTGCCCCTGACACACAGGTAGATTTATATTCCCACAGGTAGAAAATCAGCGTTTTTACAGGTTAAAAAAAAAGGTGAAACAGCAATGAGTTAAGCGGGATATTTGTCAGAAATGGGCTTGAAGACTTTCTATGTCATCAAAATAGAAAACCAGATGAAGAAGGGTTTATCATTGAATACTTGTTTGTTTTAAGTTTGCTCTGGAAATTCATTATATCTGTACCTTTCCATAAAAAGGTCCAGTGTGCATAGTTAAGTGGGATTTATCAACAGAAGTTGGGTACAATATTTAGAATGGTGTCAGTGATCATGTGGAAATGTTGAAACTGTTGGGTTTTCATGGAGTCTACCATGTTGTAGCAGAATTCAGTTGGCAGCAATATACAACTTAAACCCTAGATGCTGATAAATCCTACACACCGGTCGTTTAATGTTTTGACGGTGCCCATGTGGTATGAATTTATTACACAATGAATATTAAGCTTAAACAGACTGCACTTCTAAGTTAAGATGTTTTCTCCGGCTGCAGATAGAGTTGACTGTGTATTATGCAGTGAAAATTCATCATTTCAGATGTAATACTTGTTGTCAGGTTATATTCCACTGTTTGGTGAAAATGACATGAACTAGGAACAGAACCCCCCTACAATGGAAGATCTGGTGGTTTGGTGGTGAGGAGCGAATCCAGGCACAATGTAATCACTACTTACATGTCAAGTCACTCTGATTAACTCTGTCACTGGTTTTTTCCTCTTTCAGAAAAGTGCAAGTGGTCAGCTGCCTCTGCTCTGTTCCTCTCTTCATTGGAGTACAGAAATGTTTAGAGTCTGTTTTCCAGTCCAGTTATATTTATTCAAAGGATAATCCAAAATGAATTGATATTATATAACATATTCAGAGTAAAAACTGCACTATTAAAGGTTTTCAGTGACATACACAGAAGGAATGAAGAGATTTATGTTCATTTTCATAATTGCCTCAAAATGTTTGTGTGTGTGTGTGTGAAGATGTTTCTAAACCAAGTTGTGTATAGAATGCGATAAAAAAAATCAACCTTTACCTTGCATTTACTATCAAAATTTGATTCCTGCATAGAAAAAGCTGGAAGGAAAGAAATGGAGAGAGACGTATAGGAAACAAATCACTTTAAGGTAAAGATCTCATGCACGGATCCTCTTTGCGTCTGTGTTTCAAGGTTGCAATACAAAAAAAAAAAAAAAGTGGGAGGGAAGAATAATTATCTGCGACAGGTGTGGTATAATGTGTGATAAACAGAGGAGTAAAGAAAGAGCGACAGAACAAAGAGTATAAAGATAGAAGTGTCAAACATTAGCGAGTGCCAAGTCGTCTGTTGTTGTCTTTTGATGGTTATGACACCTGCGATAATTAACAAAAGCTAACTGGAATAAATTTACTGCAAATGATGTTACCTTGATTGTTTGACAGTTTCTACGTGAGTTTTAGACAAAGTTTTTTTTCAGAAAACAAGTTTGTGGTTCACTGTTTGGAATTTTTTATTTTTTTTTAACTATTATTATAAAGGAGTAGAACAATTTCTTCCATTTATTGCAGCAAAAGTCAGAGTTAGTGCACAGCAGACGCTGTCCTCTTTACTTCAGCTTGTCTCTGACATTTGTTGTTATGACAGGAATTTATGCTTTAAAAGCCTCTTTATTAGGATCCTGTAGAGTCGTACACAATACGAGGGATCTTAGATGATGTGACCGCTGACCCCTTTATGAACTTCAGCTAAGATAACTTTGTTTAGGAGAGGTTGCTGTGGCTGCAGGTTCACTAGCAACCAACCGCTGCAGTCAATCAGTATGTTTGGTAATCTGATTCAGTGCTGCCAGGATGGACGAGTGCCCTGCCGCTGAACTGGAGCACGGGTATCTGAGCCGACATGCTAAATGTTTGCTTTCAATTCCATCTCAACATCTTGCTAACTGATTTGAATTTATTTTGAAGTCCACTCCATAACGATTCTCAAACCTACCTTTCATCTGAAGCGTATCCTCAAATTGTCTCTTATGCTGTCAGTCTAATCTGAAGTCAAGCTTTGTTTGGATGAACTGCAGATCAATCAAAGTGCAAACCAACACTTGAAGAATGGCACAAATTTAAAATCTGTTCAATGCTTGTCTGGCAGTTTTCAAAACTCTTTTAAGGGTCTGTTATTAGTTTTTTTTTTTTTTAAATCAGTAGCAGCCTTATGCCTGGATACATATCAGATGTGATATCTCAGGCCTTTTTGTGCATTCCAGGTCAAAAATGAGAGAGCAGCTTTTAGTTTACATGGCCCTCCTCAACTCCTAAAGGCAACTAAATCTCATATTGTCCTCCACCAAGGCATTTTATATTTTTTATCAGAGTTTGTCTTTGTCTGTGAACATTGTAACTCAAAAACTTAGAACGGACCTTAAGGATTTTGACTGGGATGTTGGATCTGCTTCCATTTTAATTGGTGATCCAGATATGAAACTGAGCAGTGCTGGCAGAGGTTTGCACTCTCTGACTGCTTTCTCTAATTTCCAATTATGCTGTTTTTTCATTTATGTATATATGCTGTATTTATATACATTTCAGCTCTTTGGTTAAACTGATGTGAGATGTTGGTTGTACTTTTGTTTTCCATCTTTTATGGATTTTATTGTTACTATACATCACTTTGGCCAACATCACTTTGTTCTTTTTTAAAGTGCTATATAAACAAAATTGGACTGGATTAGATTTGTCTCAATTGATATGTTTTGCCAGTTTATCTCAGAATTTACACAATTGATGTCACAGTAAAATCCAACACTTAATGTCCCTTGGGGTTAATATCATTGTAGTCCTTTCACCCATTTGACTTGATTTTCACTTTATTATTGTTGTTATTTTTGCTGTGACTGAAGTAAATACTATATATTTCTGACATGCTTTTCTGCATTCATTTTATATTTTGGGCATTTACTTATGAAAACCTGTTTAGCAAAACCTGTGATTTGATCGCTGCAAAGTTTGACCTGCAATATGATACACTGCATGTGTATTGGCAAATAATTAATTAGCTATTAACTTTTCATAAGGCGTAACTCAATCAAAGAGGCAACTGAAACGATCAAGTCTTTATCGCCATCACTGACATACTTGAATATTGCACAGTGGGTTTTTTTTTTTATTTTGTGTGTGTGTTACAACTGCACTTTCATTGTGACCATGTGTTTACTGCAGACTGGGAGATGCAGATCAGCCACAAGCCAAACACTGGTAAAGGTTTTTATATTCTACCAGCCACTTGGGAAAGAAACCGGCCATCATGTGGAGGAATGGTTTCACTCTGAGAAGCATTAAAAATTGCCATGTGGTACATTCAAGCTGTAGATTCCCTGTAAAAATAATTTTATTTTACTTTTCATGTGAACTCAAAAAAAAAAATATCTATGGAGGTTTTTTTTTAACTGTCTTGAAATTAAAAAAAAAAAAATAATAATAATAAACTGTAAATTGTGTTTTTGTGTTGTGAACAAAAGATTTTAAATTTTAAATTGTACATCCACATGATTTCAGACTTGAGGTTGCCCTCATTGTTATATATATATATATATATATATATATATGATGATTTGGTATATGAAAATGTCTTCACTGTATAAAGTGGTGTTTGAACAGTTGATTTCAACATACACCGTAACAGCTACATTATTGAAATATTGATCTTTGCACCTCAGCAAACATATCCAACACAGACTGTGTCATACATTTTGCATCATAGCTCTTCATATGGCTCACTTATTGCTGATGCTTCCCTACTGGGGTTGGCTCATTTATTACCACTAGGCTATGCTGTGGTCCCAGGCCACTCTCCACTCCAGCCTTAAACTCACACCCATCCAGGAAAAGATGAGTCTTCACACCTCTTCTGCAGCTGTCCCTCAGTCCTCCCTTCCGATTGCCCCTGTTTTTCCCCTCCTGGTTTTAAACCCCGGCTCCAACACCCAGCTTTATCCGGTCCTCATCATCAGCCTTCATTCTCAGCCCACTTTACCGCTTTCCTATTTTCTCACTTTCCCTCCCTCCAGCCCTCCTTCCCTGTATTTCTTTCTCCCTAAGGTTCCGATCAATTCACAGTCTCCATGGAGGTGTGACAACCACCTCCATCCTCTCCCATTCACCCACTGCCACCCTCACCCCTCCACCCTGCATGATGTGACTGACCGACATGAGACACCCTCACCCTTACCCTTCACCTCGAAATTTTTTGGGAGAGAGGAGTTCAAGTGATCACCAGATGATTATGATGGTGCAATAATTCTTTCTCTCTGCTTTTCAACTTCTACTGCTGTTCTCCTCTGTTCACTCTCTCCTCCTTTCTTATAGCAGAAGTGTTTGTGACACCATTAGCTCACCTGAAACAATAGCAGTGGTGCAACAGTGAATGTTGCTAGAAGGGGAGGGCGAGAGACCTTGTGGGAGAGGGGCAGAGAGAGAGAGAGATGAGATCTTGGTTTATCTGTGGGGGCTAATTCAGACTCAGCAGCCTTTCAGAGTAAAAGTGGAGCTGCTGACCTGGTGGCCAGTGGCACAATGTGAAAATTGACTGGCAGCATTGAGCACAGTTATTACAGCCGGTCTGTGTGTGTGTGTGTGTGTGTGTGAATGAGTGTGTGCATTAATAGGTCTATAGCCGTCTATTTTTACAGCTCTCACTCTACAGCAAAGCAGCTGTTCATCACATATGTATCTATAGGTGTGATGCAGTGGTGTCAGTGTCACTGTCACATCCAAGCAGCTCCTGTGCCTCTGTACTTTGCAGTTCTTTATCGTGAATCCACATGTTTTAAATTAATGCAACACCTACATAACAACTGTTCAGAGACAGGCCAGTAGCACTTTTTTATTATTCTGGATTTTTTAGGAGCTACTTAAACTGTAAATTACTTTATATACAGTATTGTGCATAAGTCTTAGGCCACCACCAGCTTTGTTGTTTTTATGTCAGTTCTGTGATCATTGGCATTTAGATTGAAAAGATATGACTCAGAGTCTTATACTATATGATCAGCCTGTCAATGAGTTGAACTTGTGCAACATGTGTATGTAATGCTCAAACATGTCTTGAGTAAACCAGGTATAATAGACCTTTTTCACAGCAGCTATTTGTTGGCATGAAATAGTAGGAGAAACACAGGTTTTATCAATAACATTAGGGTTCCATTCCAAGTTTTAAAGAGCCATGATTGTGTTATTGGTCAAGTGTAAATATAGATCACATTAAATATTTGATATTATAGAAGCATTTTTGTTGTTTGATTTTTCTGAAAAAGATGTTATTTCCAAACTGTATATGCTTTTCTCCATATTTTCAGGATGTGTTCCAATAAAGCGATTGAGAACTAATTGTACAGGATGGTCATTATAGCATTGCTAAAACAACAAATCTAATGGTGGCCTAAGACTTATGCACAGTACTTTATATACAGTGTATATATATATATAAACAATTCTAGATGTCTTACTATAAGTGTTTCTCTAATATGTTGTTTTCTATTCTAATTCTTTATAGTTATAAAATAAATGTAATTCACATTCACAGAAAATGCAGCTATAGAAATGAGCAAATCTTATACACATTTTGGAAATCAAATAGCTTTAAATTACACAATGGACAATCGCAATAAAAAGCAAGACACCAAAAGACACAATAATATCATTTATTTGCATGTTTATTATTAAACATAGACCATGACAAATATGGCAGCTAATATCTTTACAGATCAAATAGCACACTCAGAAAACGAAAATAACAAAGAAAATAGCAAAAAGACTCGCTGTAAATTCATGTTGGGTTTGTTTATTCCTTTATCCTTAATCTTTGATTGTCTGAGCAGAATTTCTCCCTATGCGTCTCTGGACAACATGTAGTTTCCAACAGCGCCGGTAGAAGGCGCAAATGATTAAGCATTAATGTGTGTGAGAGACAAGTTTGGCCGAAGTGAACCCTCCCAGAGGAAAGTTATAATTCCTGAAGGGGGGGGGGGGTTGATACTGTGATAGTTTATTTCATTATCTTTATATATCACATCTGTAATTCTACAACATTAATGATGAGTTTGATGTCATGTTATTGTCTCCCGAGGTGTCCATTTAGTTTTATTATTATTATTATCATTATCACACTTTGTCAGAAACTCACTGCGTATCTTCCTAATAATGTAGGTGACTAAAGTTTCATTAATTAATTAGTATACAATGCCATCACCAGGATTTGTATTTATATACGAGTGTTTTACTTTTACAGTGAATACGCGCATTTTTTTTGTATTACAGTTCATTACAAACACCTTTAGGACTAATCTCCATGAGCAAAACTACATGGGTTATTTTTTTAACACACCGAATCCTACAGCTTCCAAACGCGCCCTAATGAATCCTGGTGATTATTCTGACAGGCGACAATATACTAGTAGTTTCATGTAATTAGATTTGCTGTGAAAACTTTGCAGCAGGTCCAATCTGCGTCTGCCTGTCTGTCTGTCTGTCTGTCTGTCTGTCTCTGAGCTGCAGTGGTGACACGAAGCAAAGAGGCTCACTGGCCTTTCCTGCAGATCCCAACACGTCTGGGCGCAGAGCTGCGGGGCTGCAAAAAGTTTGACCTCGGTTTGACTCTTCGGGATGCCAGTTGTTCCTTGTTTTCTCTCTCTCTCTCTCTCTCTCTCTTTTCTTCTTTCTGTCTTCAATAACAGCTATGCACGGACAAGCAGGGTCCAAAATACATGCGGTCACAATGAGTGGGACACTGGTTCAAATCTTCTGACCTGAAGCTTTTTTGTTTTGCTTTTAAATCTGCACTGATTAAAAAAATGAAGCAATGTTACATTTTTGCAGTATTTATAACCTATAATTTTCTGAATTAAAAATAACTGCTGATGGCTATAAATAGTGTCGTGCAACAGATTAGAGAGTAGTCATGTTAGACGCTGGATTTCTGTTGTTTTAGTCTCCACAAGGCGCGTAAAGTCAGGGCGCATAGGCCATCTAATGACGCTCTCATTTGTTTCGGGCAGTCAAACATGCTGTCAATTTGCATTCAGCCGTTTGAAAGTAATACCTGCTGATTTTATTGAAACGACTCAAAGCATTACCGTCAACGCAAAGCGGATTAAAGGGAAATTACCGTGTATCCCCCCCCCCCACCCCCCTTTGCTTTTAGTGTAGTGTAGTTGCCCTTTTCTTTTATAGACGCTAATTGAAGCACCTTAATTGCTTTATAACGCCAGAGTAATTATTTTACAGTGGGTAGGTACTGACTCTCCTTTCATGTTCATTTAGGCTTGTTTCTCAGATTTTGTGTATCTTGTGTTTTGTGTTAGACTTAGGTGGCTAACCCTGTCTGAAAACAAAGTGAAATAAAACGTTTAGCTTCTCCTTCTATTGAAAAATAGAATCTCTCTCCCTAGAGGAAAATATCTTGAAAGTAAGAAAATGTACTTGTTTAAATAATTTAACATGTCATAAAAATATTAATGAACGGATGAGCCTTCTACTCACCTTTAAATGACTTGGTTTTACAAAGTCGACGGCCACAGTCACACGTATTGTATTATTTGGTCCGGTATTTCTGTGCGTAAAAGTCCGTGCGTCCTGCAGGCGCGCGGCTTTCTGGCGTCTGTGCTCATGTATCCGTGCGCCCCAGGACTGACTGCACGCGGGGTGCATTGATATTGTTATTATACGCCTGTAAAATTGTCCCTTTGGATCCCACCGCTGCGAATTTGCCACAGGAATCACCGCCGAATGTGTGAAGCCGCATTATCATGTTGTGACACTGTTACTGGCACCGGGGGGCAGATGATCGATGACTGATCGCACTACACGGTGAAAGAAACCCCCTATTCAAACAGACTGTCACCGACCAGCAACATCTTACATGAACATATAGTCTCTGGGTATTGTGGCTCTTTTAATACACTTTTTTTTATTGATGTGTAATTAACTGAGAAACTGATTTCAGAAAGGTTGGATAAACAATCTAAATAGCATCAATGAGCGTCATGTGAGAGCAAACACAAAAATAAACAAATAAAAACTACTTATAATTCCTTGAAATATTCTGCTGGATACACTCAACGTATGCGTGTTTCCTAAAAATGTCCATGTAACTTGTATAAACGCTTTAATATTCTTATTAAATTATTATCGTTCATATTTTGATGGTTTGTCCTTTCTTAATTACATTTTTGAATCAGCTAGATAAACCTAGATTAATTGGGCCTTATTAGATGAATCCAGCGATTTAATTAATAAATCCACATTTACATCCACGCGTGGATGTTAACGGTTCTTTATAAAGAGACAAATGTGTTTTTTATTTATTTATTTGTTTTTTTAAAAAAGAGAAAGTAGGCAGATTACAGCATCTTTATGAGTGTCATATTCTGGTTGTGAATGCATTCTAAGATTAATGAAAATGTGTGTGTGTGGTGGTGAATCTACAAAAAGTGAAAGAACCTGACGCAGAGCGCGTGTGTGTTTTTCTGTTTTCTTATTTTTCTGTTCTTGGACGATGTTTTGTTTTGCGCCTTCCCTCAAAAATGTGGCCTATAACCGATCAATCAGCGCCGGATCGATCATGTGGGGAGCCAATAGGGGGCTCCCATCTCTGTGCCTCTCTGCCATTGGACAGCCCGGGCAGACTGGAGCGACCCATTCAGCGCTGCTGCGGGGGAGAGAGGGGTGGACGACATGTGAATTGACACAAGATGCTTTTGAAAATAAATAAATAAATAAATAAATAATAATTAAAAAAAGCAATAGAAAAACATTATTATAAATAAAATATTATATAAAGATTAAATACTGCATTACTGTCAGATTAAAAAGCAGTCAATTGTAAGGCGTGTATATAAAATGCGTGCAAATAACTTTATGTAAAGTAACATTTGTTAGTCTGTTTATATGACGCACTTTTAAAGCTGCCATTTTAATCTTAAATCTTCGTCGTGCAAACGCACAGGCTGAAACAAATAGACTGTCGGCCTGTAAATGTTGATAATAAGCTGCGAGAATACGACAACCTGCAAGACAGGATTTTTGGCTGCAGTGTACAGTCAACAGCTCAGGCAGACATGACGGTGACAGCCTCTCAGAGGCCTGGGGTTGCTACAATCTTTTGGTTTTGAGATTTATAATAAATAAAAAGTAGATATGAAGTGATTGAATGTTAATATAAAACAAGTCAATTTTTAAGAAAGCTTATATATATATAAATAGAGAGAGGCTACTTGATAACGTATCCGATTATGTCACATCAAAGTTGGGAGCAGGTTCAATAAGTCTGGAAAATAAACAGTTTACGAGCGGAGAAGTGGATCCTGAAGGCGTCATCCCCGAACTTCAGGCGTTTTCCCCAGTGATTACAGAGTCCAGAGTGAAGAAGTGCTCACTTTATGATGAGACATGAAGCTGGAGTCCAAGCCGGATATTTTGTGTTCATCCCCGTCTTCTTCCAGCTCACAGTGCGACTGGCTGGGCTCGCAGATTCCTCCCACCCCCCCTCCAGTGCGCACGACTTGCTGCAGCCCGGTGCGTTGTGTAAGACGCGACCTGTTATGGCCACCACTACTTCCGGGTTTCAGCAGTCTGGTCGAGATCCTCCTCTCCTCCTCAGCTCAACACACACATCCATTGTACACAAACGGGCAGGCGGCTCACGCATACACACGCACTCAGACACATCCACTCACACACACATACGCGTACGCACACACGCACAGCATCGATCGTGGCTCCTTTAAGAAAGCCTAAGCCAGAATTATCACCCCACCTCCTCTTGATCTGCTCGAGACGCTTTTGCATAAGAAAATCAAGCCGGGAGCCGAGAGTGATCAAAGAAAACGAGAGGAGAGCTGCTTCATTTTTTAACTCTGATTGTGACCATTAACGCTGAGGTGGTGCCGGTCCCGTGGAGACGCGCGTCGGACCATCATTCATCCGGTACTTTTGACAAGCCCTCGCGCTTTGACTGACAGGCGGAGTGACAAAAAGCCATGAGAGTCGCCACTTGTGTTTGAGGGGCTTTTTTATTTTCAGCCTGGTTTTTGGAGAAGGACTCCCGCGCCGCTGCCCCGAGGATAGCCGAGGACCTACTCGCCGAGTCTGGGCTTTGCTTACGCTGAAAAGCGAGGGACTGGTTTCACCGTTCCGTGTGGAAAACAGGCATTCGGGATTTTGGCTGACACCTCTTCCCATTTATTTGGATTTTCTTTCTTCATTTCGTCTCCACCCTGGCCTCAGAGGGGAATTATCTAAACTGAAAGGACGACCAGGGAGTGAGGAGGGTTATGGCGCAACGGGTATGTAGGGCAATCCCCCCTCAAAAAAGTTTCTCCAAGTCTAACTGTGCTTGAATGCAATCCTGCGCTGTAACGTGGCTTAATGACACACAAATCCGCAAGGACACGCACTCACGGCGAAACTTTTCTACCGTCCTGCTGCTGACACACGGAAACACAGTTTCATGTTTTGTAGTCTTTTTTGGCACGGTATTACGCGCGGCCGCGCTCGTTTGCTCCACGTACCGGCCCATCCAGGGACAGTAGGAGCGTGATCATATCTCACATCGGCTATGTTTCTTAGATTAGTTATGACAGGCCAGTTACTGGAAGCGAAATTGGGGGGAGGGCAGAGAGGCAAAACAAATACGCGCATTTCTCCACAGACTGCACCCAAGATTCCACTTGAGTGCAACATTTATGAACAAAACAAAACAAACAAACAAACAAAATACCAAATTTCACCATCACTTCAGCTTCATCCGCCGGCTTTGCGTGGCGCAGTGTGCCTAAACACACAATGTTTGCATAATGTAAGCGAGGGAAATTTTTAAAGTAATGAGGTGATGACAAACGCTTTGATTCATACACTGCGGGACAGCTCGGATCCTCGGACGGGCAGTAAACAGTGTATAAGCAGAGGAGATATTAGGGACACACTGGGCACATTTAGCTGCTTGGTTTGACACCGAGGCTGCACCACGCTGGGGCTTACACCTCTTTGCTTTTAGGGTCCAAATGCTCAGTTTTAAGTGAGAATGCTTTTCTACTCTTTCCACTTGTTTGTCACTTCCAGAGAGCAACATCAATAATTCAAGTCTCTCTTTTTTTTTACTCCTGACTTAAAGAGGCAGACCTTAATTCAAGATTTTATTCCAGCATAAACATACCCGAGTTTAGGGTTTCGAAGTTATAAGGAACCAGCAGTTAATTATAGTTTAAATAGTTTTAATAACCAACTAAACAACAATGTGGAGACAACACTCCATTGCGGGGCTCAAAATTGAGAGGGAAATAAAACTTTGAATATTATTAGCTCTTGTTTAACATTGTCCCAAACACTACACGAGTTTTGCTGCATACACTAATCACAGTGTGCTTTATAGGTAATAACATGCTGCAGAATTATGAGCCTTTAAAACGAGGAAACACTGTGTTCAACAAGTTTAAGATATTTACATGTGCACACAGTGAAATCACAGGATACGAGGTTTACAAAACCAAATTACTGCTTTTAAATTATTATTATTAATTATATAAAAAAAGTAACTGAGTTATGTTGTCATAGTTTTACTCTAGTGTCCCAGTAAACGTGGAGATGTTAAATAATTCACGTTATTTATTTTACCTTTTGAACTCAGGTCAAATAAGCTGAGAGCAAAACTAGTTTTTCACGTCAGAATAAAAGCTACAGTTGTTTTCCCTGTGAACAATGTTCTGCTTACAAAATAATAATAATAATTATAATTCCACCCTGTAAAATGTGTTTTGACAAAAAGGGAAAAAAACATTTTAAATTGGATTTTGTGGCTTATGGCTTTATAGAGTATAAAATAATTAAAATGCTGTCTCGTGCATTTGTATTAAGTCAGTTTGGTGAATTAGTGAAAACGTTTAAACGTGTCGACTCATTTTGAAAAATTAATGAAACGATAGTGGCAGCATTTTACCTTACTGTTTCAACAAGCACGAGCTTAAGTGTCACTTCTCCAACTTTAAATAACTTTCACAATGTTTCCTGCCTTGTAGTGTTAAAAGTCATAATAAAGTCTGAGTGTGTTATATTCCTATGCGTGTGTATTCACTGTGGACCCGCGCGTTTGTTGTGTGCAGTACGAAGATTTGCCCCACTACGCGATGGACGGTGTGGGCATCCCGACCACCATGTACGGAGACCCGCACGGCGCCCGGTCCATGCAGGCGGTGCACCTCAACCACGGGCCCCAGCTGCACTCTCATCAGTACCCGCACACCGCCCACACCAACACCATGCCTCCCAGCATGGGCTCCTCCGTTAACGACGCTCTCAAGAGAGACAAAGACGCTATATACGGGTAGGTGCAAGCGGGGAAACCATGCACTCTGTGACGGGCGGCCGTGGGTGCTGGTCCCGGAGGGAGGCAGTCAGGAAAGGGTTAGTGGGTGCAAAGTCAGCGCCGTCAGACAGAGACCAAAAAGCAGCGGCTCATTGTCCGGGACAGTCCGGTAAATGTTTCAGTTTAACAGAGTGCTGCAGAGATGCAAAGAAAAAGCGGTGCCGCACGAGGCTTTTGTTTTTCTTCAGTTTTTGCACAGTTTAACGTCAGCCATGATGTTTACCACATTGCCTCTCACACTGACAACTGCACAAACAAAAAAACCTGTAGAGGCTGCATGCTTGACGCATATACTGCAGTTTAAACATTTCACTGGAAAAATGGACGTCAGTTCATAACAATATTGGAATAATAATGGAGATTTTAAGAAAAAAAAAGGCCAACATTCAGTTACAATTTCTTCGAAATTAAATAGAATAAAATGTAATTTCTTAGATTCCTTTTATTTTTATAAATTATAATGACCGAAATTTTAAGATCTCACACAGCCTATATTACTCTTTTATTATTTAAGTAAATTCAAACTTTTACGCATCTTGTTTTCATGGTGGTGGAACATGCATTCCAACGGTTTCACCATCTTAATCGAATATGAACAGTTGACACAACTTTAGAAACAATTAACAATTAAACAATAAATGATATAGGAACGTTTGCCATCTACGACACGCACATACACACAAACTGATATCTGTGCAAGAAGTTGTTTGACTGACTTTAAAGCATTTGTGCTATAAGGGAGCGCTTAGATGTAATCACAGAAGTCTGTCCGCCGGTTGCAGCCCTTCTCTTTGCCTCTGCATAAATAAATTAAAATGGCACACAGGCTGCAGCAGCAGCAGCAGCAACAACAACAGTCCCTACGGGCGAGTTTCTGGAGAGTATGGCTGGCTAAATCTGGCTTGGAGTAGTCTTGACCCCGGCGCTGTTCTCTCTTGTGACATTATTGTGTGTGTGTCTCCATGCAGGCACCCCCTGTTCCCATTGCTTGCACTGATTTTTGAGAAATGTGAATTAGCGACTTGCACCCCCAGAGAGCCCGGGGTGGCGGGAGGAGACGTCTGTTCATCGGAATCTTTCAATGAAGACATAGCAGTGTTTGCAAAACAGGTCAGGAGTCTCTCTCTCTCTCTCCCCCCCTCTCTCTCTCGTAAAATTTGCATGTTTGGGCTGGTTGAACTCTTAATACCTGCACGAACAAAGTGCTGAAGACCTGACTTATGTGCGTAAAGCTAAATCACAACAGCTAAAATAAAATAAAAAGGCATGCGTAAAATGTTTCTGGTTGCACCCAGTGTGCGTAAAAGTGTGAATTTGTGTTTAATTATGCATAATCCCCAACTTTTTAATAGTTTATATCCATGTGTTTTATAAATAAAATATGTTTTTTTGTTTGTTTGTTTTTTTTTTTTTTTTGCTTTTAGATTCGGGCGGAAAAGCCCTTATTTTCATCGAATCCAGAATTGGATAATCTGGTAAGACACGTCACATCTATATTGTTTGATGTCACAAGTTAGACGTGACTACAGCTGCTGTTTGCCTGTCTAATGGCGGGCTGTGCATTAGTGTCAGGGAGTCATGTGGTGCTGAAAACTTACAGCACGATTGGAGGTGATGTTCTCCTTTTAGGGCTGTTTGATATCACGATGGCCCCGGGTTGAATCTGCAGATGCAGGACCGCTGTTTGACAGCTGTCGCCAACCTTTGAACTCTGCCTGGAAAGCTACTTTTTTCCTGTGCTTTTACTTTGTGCGATTTAGTTCTTTGAATGTGTTATGAGACTAAGGTTTTCCTCGCCACTTACAGATCTCTGACTCTGAGGCTTTATACTGCAGCGCCACTCTCTATGTTGCAATAACTTCCAAGTTTAATATCAGCTCTACATTAAAATCTACTCGCATGAATATTTCTCCTGCTCTGTAGTTACTTGTATGGAGGAAGCCCTTTTCTGTTTAATATCAAAAGATGTGAGCGGCTCATTTTTTTTATATTGTTATTTTAATTTTTCAGATGATTCAAGCAATCCAAGTTTTACGGTTTCATCTTCTGGAGCTGGAGAAGGTAATACTCTCTGTCCGGTGCACCACTTTAGACCTATGGGCTGTATTTGCATAAATGTATTCTTGCGAGTCGGTTATAATTAGCGTCAAAATCAATCATGGGGCCATTTTTCTTCCGAGTTTAATCACGACGCAAGCTGTTACAACTGCAACGGATATCTCTGTGCCCCGAAACTCCCGGCGTGCGTTAATGAAGTTTAATGCCGGCAGAAATTGCATGCAAGGTGAAACATATAGACGAACTTTGTGGGTTTGTTTGAAATGATTCTTTGTGGAGGGCAAAAGGCCCCAGGCAGCCATCTGTGGACAGAAGGAGGAGTGGGTGTAAAACTCAGATTTGGCTCCTTGTTACACGCGCTACAGTTTCTCTGCAGTCACTTTAACCCCAACATTAATATTATCAAACAGTATGAAATCGGTATGAAGTGAAATATTTATTATTTTCCTTAACTATTGATACTTCCTCGTGTAGAAAACTCCAAATGAAGTATAAAGTGGATCACATATTTTCTCCTGCTGCTGACATTTTTGTTTCTCCGCACTGACAGCGATGAGCTCATGTACTAGAAGAAATTAAACGGTTTACCTTAAATGTCAGTCAAGCGGGTCACACTCCTCTAATGGCCACTACCCGGGGCACTGATGATGAATTTAACACGGGTGTTGAGTGCGTTGTAGCCCCTGAGCCCCTCTTGTCACTGTCAATTCCCGACGATATCTCTATTTTGAGTAGGGAGGGGAAAAAAATAAGTTTCTGTCACTGTCCGGCTGGAGCGCGCTGCTGCTGCAACAGTGGCACGGCTCGGCACGGCCTGACACGGGGGAATATGTAGGTGGTCGTATTTTATGAGTGAAACAACAAGAAGTAACTTAATTCCAGGCAAATGGAATATTTGACCAGTAATTGTGGATTTATCACTGTGCCAAAAAACAATAATTATGTCGTCACTGATTAGTCACTGCGCCATTTTGACTTTTATTACCTTTAATTAAATATTTATAGGTTGTAAGTTACAAGTTCGCTGTGATCTGATTTCAAATATAAAAAAGAAAAAGAAAAAACAAAAAACAAAATCTGGACTCCCTTTGCATGCCAAAGGTTGTGTGCGCGTGCGTTAGAGATGGATGAGGTGGTGTTGTGGTTGCACTGTGTTGTGATGATGGTCCCCTTTGGGTGAGTGTGTTGGGGTGTGTGTGTGTGACGCCTCTGCCTCCTCTCCCTGTAGGTTCACGAGCTGTGCGATAATTTCTGTCACCGGTACATCAGCTGCTTGAAAGGAAAGATGCCCATCGACTTGGTCATAGACGACAGAGAGGGCGGCTCCAAATCAGACAGCGAGGATATCACAAGATCATCGGTGGCCCTTGATCAGGTACACCTCTCTCTCTCTCTCTCTCTCTCTCTCTCTCTCTCTCTCTCAGTCTGTGTGTTATCCCTCCTGGTTATTCAGCTATTCTGGGTCACTACTCCGCTGCTCTGTTATTTGCATATGATTAGGACCGTTTTACATTCCATCCATCGGAATGAAAAAAAGAAAAAAAAAAAAAAAATCAGAATAATGTTGCTATTATTGGCCCATTAAGACTTGAACCCGGATCCGACCTGAGAAGATTAGCTCGAAAAAGCATCGCCTCAAACTTGACCTGCTTCATGTCGATTTTAATTTAGTGCCTCTCCACTTTTTTCCCCTCCTCTGTGGTCTCTTTTTGAAAGAAACTGATATGTTATGAGCTGCCGTGTGTTGGAAGAGCAGCAGGTTGAGCTTCAGAGACTCGAGGTGCCTTTTCGTGCAGTTCACGGTTCATCATCATCATCATCATCACGCGTCTTGCCTGCACATTGCTTCGCCCTCTCCCTCCCTTATTTCGCTTAGAGCGCACAGATCCCGCTCCTATAAGGACGTTTACTTCCCAGAGCCATATAGAGGCAGCGCGTATTAGAGGTAGATTAGGGAGTGTTTCCCTTTGTGCAGATATCAGAAAGATAACCACAGCCTTCATTATGTGCTCCGCTGACTGTTGGCACTCCGGGGACACTGTAGTGTGCGCACAGGCATGACCCTAATGGTCCACAGACTCTACTCTGCCGTTAAATAATGATGAACAGCAAACCCATGATTAGAAATATGCAAATCTGGATTTTCGGCCATTAATAGCTCCAGTTATTTGGTTGCAGGCTATGAGACCGTGTATCAATAAGTTTGAAGTACCCCCAGCTTTTTTAAAAGGAGAAGCTTATATGGATACAGATGAGAAGGAGGGGAAAAATCAAGTGTCCAAATTAAATGGATTAGTTGGGTTGTGCGACATAAAAAGTAATGAAGCGATTAGGCTAAATAATTTAAATCCATGGGCCTCCATATGGTTGGATGGCTGGTCTGAGTAGAGGTAGAGAGAGAGACAGGCTTTACTGTGGTGCACTGAATGGTAGGACTGGAGCGGACTGAGATCCCCCTCCATCCCTGGCCCTTATGTCTGATTATGGAAATGAGAAAAGATCATGCGGAAGATAATACTTCATTTAATCCAGAGACAGAATTAAATAACACAGACGCCACTTGTGCATTTAAGTGTCTCTTTGAAATGCTTGTTGTATTCTTATGAGGATTCACTTGTCAGAATTTTATTATTATTATTTTGATAGATAGGTCAGGATATGGAATTTAGCCTTATGTTATATAGATATAAAAACAGAGGGTGTTAAAACCCCCCGGGTGTAAAGGTATATGAAGAAAATGATGTTGTGCTGGGGGCAATGATGCAGATATTTAATTGACTGTAAGATGAAGACATGGCCTAATTTGATAGACTCTACAATTCAGGACAAATCCACATCCACTGCTGTTTACTCTGACAGAATTATATAAATGACCTACAGGCATAGTTTGCATTAAAGTGCAAGGGAAACTTTTCTTGACGTATGTGTAATATTGAAGGATGTTCCAGTACAATAACATGCAGACTGTCCACAGCAGCAGGCTATGTGTAAATGGGCATATCCAAACAGGGAGAGGGTACATGCTTCTCCGTGCTGAATACTTATGTTGTCAATCTAATGGCACAAACTTGCAACTGAATATACTTTATATTTAAATTTTGTGGGCTATTTTTGTGTGACATCTTATCTGCGGTTGTAAGGCGGTGACACCCTTAACGACTTTGCATTGTGTGTGCATTATCTCCTTCCATATGTATTTTTAATATATGCCCTTGGGCTTAAAGTTGAAGTGGACTGGAAAAAAAAAAAACAGTAGGAATTTGCACAAAGAACAATGTTAACAAGATAGAGAAAGCAGGCTCATTTATTCATAAAGCAATTTATTCCAGTGAAGGCGACTGTAGCAGAGAAGAAAAAAAAATGTCAGAGGGGGAAAAAAACACTTTGAATGTATTAAACTCTTCAGTCCAACAGCGCTGACTTTGTGGCTGCATTATGCAGCCTCGTGTCATAACAGTCATTTTCAGAATATTCTCTACATGTATTTATATCGTTTTTTTTTTTTTTTTCAGTCTGCCTATGTAGGCGAGTATATGACGCTGAGCACCCCTTTCAAAAGAAAGCAGTGCATAGCTGAGAGGTGAAAAAGTCAGAGAGGCTCTGCTCTGGCTTGTGAATGCAGCCCAGCCTGCTTGGGCTCACCCTTCTATGTTGGTGTGTGTCTTTGTGTGTGTGTGTGCATCTGTCTTCATGTGTATGGCTATATGTGTGTGTGTGTGCTTGTGTGTAGCTGCAGTGTGAGCATGTGTGTGTTCAGGCTGGCCTGATAAATGCAGCTCCCCCCTCAGGTGCTATGAGAGTAGAGTGACTGGTTAGCACCAGTTGGACTTCCTTAACCCTTTCCCTGCTGCTCCCTGGAGAGTTTTGCGCCATGTTTTCCTCACTTCTTTTCTTGAGTAGCACATTATCAGTTGCCCCATTAGGCCTATACGTTTAACCCTGAGCTCGGCTGTACATAAACACCAGAAGTCTCTAACTGAGAGTGACATTTGCAGATGGATTTTAATGTGGAAAGGCTTGTGTCCATGTGGCGACGTGTCTCTCTCTCTCTCTCTCTCTCAGTCCCCATGTTGTTGTGGAAGTGTGGTGTCAGTTGCTCTGCTGATTGCCATCCTAGTTTGCCTCAGAACACATGTTCACCCCAGACCAAAGAAGCAAGGAGGTATTTCCACACTGCTGTACATCATTTGCACAGTTGCCTTTAATTGCACAGAGAGTGAGGGGAGGGGCACAGCAATTTGCTAATGAACTCCAAGGGCCTGGGCTCTCTACCATAGAGCAAAACACGACTAATAGTGCTGAGGACTCACTACAAGTCTCAAGAGCTCCTCTACTTGATTGAGCCATGCAGGCTGAAGTGGGGCTGGAAATAATTGAAATTTCCCTGAAAAATATTCACTGCCTGGATTTTTGTGGACGCGAGAGAGAGTCTTAAATGATCGTGAATGCTCGACAGTTGATTTGTTGACTTTATTCAGTGGAGAGGTATTCTTGGATCAGAAACGCTATTTAAACCTGACATTTTCAGAGCATGATTTTTTTTTCGCTGTTGAAATCATGTGAAAAGAATGTGGAAATGGACTACAATCTGAATAATCTGTTGCTTTTTCCTTGTGTCCCTCACATTAAACAAACCCCGTATGTCTGAGCTCAGTGTTTTGGCCACTGTGTAAGAATTCACCCTGGAAAGCGCTATCGCGGTATCTTTTCCTAACAGTTGGCATTGTTATGCAACACAAGTGCTTGTTTCCATGTCTTTGAGACCCAGTGTTGGTTTAGGTAACTCTGGTGGTCAAAGAGTGACCCCACCCCCCACCCCCCAACACTACCCTCTCTTCCTAACTCAATGAAAGCCCTGACCGCTGGGGTCAGCCACAATTTTCCTAATCAGTACACCACTATCGTTAATCTATCAGCTTCTCGTTGAAGTATGGATGGAGTTACACCCGACTTAACAGCCACTCACTTTCCCCCTGTTTTTCATTCCCTCTCTCTCTTACAGTGGCACGCTGCTGTTCTTCATACAAACTTTTGAACCATCGCAGTGATTGTTGGTAACGGCAGCTTTTGTAGTTGAATGGGGGAGAGGTTTGCACCCCCCGCTCCCTCCTCTGCACCCCTCATCCCTCCCCTCTCCTGAACTCCCCCTTTTTTCCGTCAGGGAGTGAATGTGGGGCGGCTGTTAAGAATTCAACAAGTGATACAAAGAGTCGACCACGTGACTTGTGTGTTTCTTAGCCTCTTCATTATTGTGGTGGAATAGCAAGTAGGGGTGATTCTGATTATCCAAATCAAGACCACAGTGACTTTTAAAAAAGGGACGTCAGGAGCCTTGTATATGCCCATATATTTTCAGGCATCTATATTGCATTTGTAAATGTGCACTACTTTCTGATTTTTTCTTTTTTTTGGGGGGGGGGGGGGGGAGATGGGGGGGTAGATTTATTTGTTGTTTTGAAATCCTTAATTATTGCCAAAAACTAGTGAAGCCGCAATGTTTCAAAGACACTCTGTAGTGATGGCCACAAGATCTCAATCGCAAATAAAGTTCTTGGCTAGTATCTCATATTACTTGCGATGGGTCGCTATGTCTGTCCCTGAGGCGTGCTGTGGTTTCTTTGGCTAAGTAAACAATAACCTGGCTTAACACATGTGTACTTAGCTAATGGAAAGTTCCTCTCCCTCTTAACCCCCTGCAAGCCTCTGACAATGGCTAACGTCACAAACAGCCTGTCTCCAAGGAGTCCACAGAGAACATCCCAGCGCAGCTAGGCTAACGAAGAAACCACAGCAAAACATGTCATTAAGAAACTACGCCTGCCTTTTCATTCACAACTGAAAAAAGAAAAAAGAAAAAAAAAATCTCTGTTTGGGGTTAGATAGCGTGGAGGGGAGGGCACTTAAGTTAATGTTTTTGTTTGGATTTCAGCTCACAGAGAGTAAACAAGTGAGCGCTGAAGTGGAAGAGAAAGAAAATCAGAGAGAAAATCTGTTTCTGTGAGTGTCACCTAAATTGACTTGGAAAGCTCTGGTAATTATCTCAAACATGTAATTATCCTGGTTGTCTCTATGAGGTGAACCCACCGGTTTAAAAAGCCGACTAAGGAGTACCTGACGGCTATTCAGTGTAGCATACTTTACTCACTCAAGAGACTAAATCCAGTTTTCTCTCTCAACCCCTCCAGCAATTATAAGGTTATTTCTTCTTTCTTTGTCTATTGTGAAGAGTTAGGGAATGGGAGTGGAGAACGGGGGGAGGGAGGGGGTTCCATTGCTTTTTTTTTTTTTTGTACCATGCATACCATTATCAGCCCCTTCTTTTCATTTTGGAAGTACTAATATTGCAGTGAGGGGAGGAGTGGGGTGGAGAGAGCAGCGAAAGCAAAGGTAGTTGGGCAACCACTTGCCTGGCTGGTTATCAAAGGGGCAGATCCTGCTTCTGCTTTATCTAGTCAGAGAAAACCAAAGTAAACAAGAGTTTACAATAGGCGGCCTTTCAGTTTTACTAACAGCTTCACTGGGAGAATGTGTCTGGAGTTATTACAAACCAGCACACTGCTACAATACATGCTACTGTCACAGATTTCAACTTCAGGATGCAGCGCTGTTCCAAAGGTGAAACATGTGTCAAAGAAAATGTGTTAAAGAAAATAACTGCACAGAATAGATGCACCAAAGCATTCTGGGGGATGGAGTAGCCCAACTGTCATCTTTGATTCAGATGTACCACCAATGAAGAGTTTATAAGTGTGTGTAGCTGTGTGTGTGTGTGTGTGTGAGTGTTGGGGGAGGCGGGGTTATTTGGATATTTATGTCTGTGCTGTTAAGTATGCACATATGATTATTCCAGCACGCTTGCTGGCATGGAGTGGAAAGTAAATATCCATATCATCACAAAAGATATTTCAGTGTGAGGAAAGAAGGCAAGCAAAGCTCAACAACCTTAACCATTTTCTTTATTACTGCAAATGAATTGGCAGGGCAACATTTCTTGCATGAGCGCTTGTACGATATGGAGCCTGGCACAGCGAGAAAGGAAAGCCCCCCTCACATCTTAGATGCAACACAATGAGAATGCATTGGATTGGAATGCCTCACCGATCATAGCGGAATCAGAATTTCCAGCAAGGAAAATCTTTTCATGGTGAATTAGGGTGGTGGAGGGAAGAAAAATGGTAATGAAAAAAAAAAAGAAAAAGGAAAGAAAAGGTATGCATGGCACACAAACAGGGTTCCCTCGGCTTGGTGCGGCAGATTTAAGAACTTTAGCTGAGGCAAAGTCAAATAGAATGTGGAAAATTTAATTTACTAAACAATTATGCTTTGAATTAATCTATATCCTGCACAGGAGAGAGGGAAAGAGAGAGTAAGAGACCACATAGTGGCTCAATAAAGCACATAACATATCACTTGTATGGTGTGTATGCAGTAAGAAAGCTCTCTGTTTCTCTGTTTCCCTGAGCTTGCTGTTTATCCACATTTTCACCTTGTGAATTTAAATATTTAACATTTTAGAATATGGTTATGGTAATGGTGACGCCTTGTTGTCAGAGGGTGTGTGTTTTTTGTTGCTGTGTGTCTTGTGGTCAAGGTGTTTACTTTGTGTGCATGGCTGTTTTTTGATGTGTGCATAAGGTGCGTGTGTGGTGCAAGTGAAGTGACCAAAAAAACAGTTTTAGTGCATTTGTGTGTGTGCACATGCTGTGTGTCCTATGTGTCCTGGCATGTGTGTGTGGGTCGTGTGATCTCAGCTGTGTATTAATTGTGTGTTAGATCAGTTGTGAGTCTGATCTAAGGGCCTGTGATTATAAATAACCTCTCTGTCCCTACAGAGATGCCACCAGGCCCTGTCTCAGCCCCGCCCCCTTTCCCATGGGGCTTCAGTGGCCACCTCCCAGCAGGCAAAGCGCTCTTTTGTTCAATTACAGCTAATGCAGTAGTTTGCCGTTTCCTCCTCCACTTTCTAATTATATTTTCAAGTGGAATTTGTTACAGAATTAAAACAAAAAAGAGAATGAAAGAAGGACACATCAATTGAATTGAATTTTTGTAATTCTTGCCACTGAATGTGGCTCTTCATGTAGCTCTGAATAAACAAGTTCTGCTCATTTTTTTTAAAAAGCTGCACTTTTGGCAAAGCTGGCAAAAGCCAGCGTTAACTGTTTGTGTGCTGAGCATGTGGTATGGATTACCTCACTTCTGATGTTCTCTGGAGTTACTCAGTCATGCAAGGGTGTTTCATTTTTCTGTGTTCCACAGTCAGCAAAGAAGAATTTGTTAGAGGTGGAAAAAAAAACCTCTTGGTGTCTTATCCCTTTTAAAATCAATGTTTATCTACAATCTCCATCCTAGTCATGCCTTTGTGCAGTGGATTTCCTCTTTATTGCAAAGCCTCAAAGCCTAATTTGGAAAACAACGATTATATCGACCATGTAAGCACTGGATTATAATTTCATAGCCCAGGAAGATCAAATGGGCTATAATAGAGCCCAAATGTATTGAATTTGCTGACTTCTATATTATTTTCCTTCTCTTTTCTTCCCTTTACATTTTGTTTGAAACAAACCCTTTGTCATGAATTAATGGCTACTTTTTTTTAAAAATGCCAAGCTCAGCTTCAAGCCTCCTCACAGAGGCAGCACTGCTCGTAGTAGCTCAATTGAAACCAGTTGTTCTCCAGTGTATTTCTCTCCACTCCCTTTTCACTTTGTTTCTCTTCAGTGTGAGTTTTATCACTCATTTTGTCGCATGGCCCTAAAAGTGTCCTGCGAACACCACATTGCTCCTTGATATTTGCCTTATTTAATTTGACGATAGACTCAGCCGGGTGGTGGAGGGGACTTGAGCAAGTGTTGGTGTGCATATTCTGCGTTTTGGAGTGTGTTTGTTTGTGAGACATCGCTGTGTGTGGTAAGACATGAGATTCCATTTGCTTCAGTGCACCGGAAGATAAGAGGTTACATCTGGCTTAGCTTCAATATTATGTCACAGCTTTGCATGGGGCAGAGTGAGGTGTTTGTGTGTACTTGTCTTTGTTGCCACTTTGGGACCTTTCTGGCACAAACACTGACCCTGTCAGGACCCGTAGACTGCGCAAACCTGCGTGTGTGTGCCTGGTCTGGACAACTTGCAGCTGACACTCACAAGAGTGTCTTACCCTAACACTTTTCTCTCTCTTTCTCTCAAAATACATATACATGCACTGTTAACAATAAATAAAACAAAGTCTCCAGAGTCCCTCAGTCTGGTTGCCAAACTCTTATTTTTTTTAAAACAAACAAACAAACCAAAAAACTGAGATAAATCGTGTTGGTGGTATCACTTAAAAAACTTTTTAAATCATCTTAATGTAAGTTTTCAGTCTGTGCCAGTTTGGTTGGTCATATATCATATTTTGCTTATGAAAAAGACTGTGGGGAAAAACTAAACTCTTTTGGTTATGTAGCTGCCTTGGCTCTGCCTCCCAAGAGGTAATTTAAATCTACAGTACATTGAAAGGATTGGTCATCCGTTTTAAACAAATAAAATTAAATTCTGGAAAAAAATGAGGATATATATTTGTGTAGCAATAGTTTGAATTATTTACCTCTCTCTCCCTCTGCGTCTGGTCTGCTCTGCTGAGATGACATCACTCCCTGGCACTCACTGTGGCCTATCTTAAGTTGTAGCTGTTTTGTATTTTCATCTGCTAGTGGTTTGCTAGCCAAATGGAGGCAGCAGTGGATTGCATGCCTCAGAAATCTGGGAACTAATACAACATGTTCACTTTGCTATTCATCTGGGCCTTTCTCTTTATCGAGCCTCCTCATTTTGTAAGATTGTTACAGTGTTTGCACACTACGTGACCGGGCAGAGAGCTGGTGAATTATGAGACTGGTTTGGAGTGTGAGTTCGTGTTTTTATGCGTGGGCTGTCTTCCACATATACTGTATGTACACATCAGTTTTCAAAAGATGGTTGTAAAAAAAAAAAAAGAAGAAAAAAAATTATAGAAAGACACACAAAAAGAGCAGACATTAGGCCAACTAAATGTCCTCTCTGTTCAACAGACGTCCTGGAACAGAGACCATGACGACACAGGATCCACACGCTCTGGAGGAACACCAGGACCGTCCAGCGGTGGACACACATCACACAGCGGGGACAACAGCAGCGAACAGGGTAAGAGAACACATTTCTATTTTCCTGTATCATCAAATTCATGTCCAAGGCGATGCAGACCAATGCTGAGTACATAACGTCTGTTACATTAGCTCAAGGATAGGATGAAATATACACAGCATACCGAACCTATCAAAGGCTTTTTCAAAATTTGCAATGAAAAAATTTTGTTGCCAGTAACTCACAGAGGGCAGATGTCATTGTTATCTATATAGGATCAGCTGTGGGCCCTGCAGGGAGCAACTCGGGGACACATTGGCAGAGCAGAAGCAGTGTGGAATATGCTTTACTGTAGCATAAAGTGTGGTTTCTGTCTTCCTTGTGCCTTGAGTGGATTGTGTCATGCTAAATACTAGTTTTATAGTATAGTAGTATAGTAGTATAGCAGTTTTACGTCTGAGCATTATGTGCTCCTGCTTGTAGTATAAGAACTCCTACAATTTTATGTCTCAGTTCTTTGTCATTAGGATTTGGGTTTCAGAATGGAAACCACTTTAAGGTGTTAATGGCAATTTTCATGGTTTACTATTGGCTCATAAAACCATTTCAGAAACTTTCAAGCAGTGTTTTCCAAACGGGGATATGGGGACCCACTGTTTAAAGAAGACAAACCATTGCGACCCGATTTGCAGCTGAAACTGTGACAGGAACAAATTCACGCATAATATAATGTTTCTAATTATTTTATTCTAATATCTTTTTGAACTGGTAGAGAGCAGCCATTTTTACGGCATATATGTTTGATTAAATAAAGAATCACAATATTTTATGCATGTGTCATTAAATGTTAAATGTTAAACTGAAAAAGTAAAAGTAAATTTCATTGCTCAAAATGTGGAGTCGTTGGGCAGTTTTACAGGATAAACTTTAAAAGAGCGCATTTTCATTTGTAACATTTTTAAATGTTACATAGTTACTGTTAACAAAGACCAAACAGAGGCAGAATAACAATATCACCAACAAACAGTTACACACTGCAGCTTTAAGTTGCACTTTGAACGTTCTCTGAATAAAATATGGGAAAAAGAAATCGTTGCATTTTGCCTCAAATTTATATGTTTGTCTCCACTCCCTTCGTTTGACAACTCTGCTGGGGCCTGGTGTGTGTGTGCATATGTGCATATGTGCATGTGTGCATGTGTGCATGTGTGCATGTGTACATGTGTGCGAGTTGGGTACGGGGGTGTGTTAGTGTATGTGTGTACAGTTGTGAGAATAGGTTGTGTGATGGTCGGGCAGCACTGCAAACAAACTGTAGGCAAAAAAGTCACTTCATATATTATTGAAGGCGATGTCAAGGCAAGCAGTTTGCAGGGGTGCTAGTGCCAGGAGGCAGAGCCTGGGTGGGAGCAGGGAGCACCGCCATTCCTTCCACTCCAACGAGCAGCCATTTATACGGTCAACACACACTCCTCTGTCTCCTTGTCTTTATTTTCTGTCTCATCCTCTCTGCTTCTGTATCTTTCAGACACACACTCTCTCTCTCTCTCCCTCACACACACACACACACACACACACACACAGTTCAGCTTACTCTTTAATGATAGTCAATGAAAGAGTTGAGGGACTGAGGTGAGATAAAAAATAAAAGATAGACTGCTGATGAAGTAAGGGACAGCAGACTTATTGAAGACAAAAATAACAGTAAAAGAGGGAGAGACTCTTTGTGTGTGTGTGTGCATGCATCTGCCTCTGATGACTAATGGTCTGGTGCAGCCAGGCTGGATCTGATTGGTCTCTCTAATAGTGCACTCTGTGTCGAATTTGGACTCCTGCTTCCCTGACCCTTGCCTTCTATTGAGCAAACTGACACTTCATTTTTCACATCTTTCCAATTATAGGCCCACTCCTTATGTTGACCCATCTTCTCTTATTCTCTATCTCTCCATCATCCCTCTTTCTATCTCCTCATACCTCTTTTTTCCTGCCTCCGACTGTCCCCAGCTATTGTACGATGTGGTTTATTGTCGAAGTTCATTAGAGGATAAAATGTGGGGTAGTCTGTGTGTATGCATGGGCACGTTTGACATGAGTATGTGAGTTGGTCTGTTTCAGCTTAATGAGTGCGGTACTTTGAATTGTCTGAGTATTAGAGAAGATTCAAGAGCCAAACTTGATTTGCACATACATCATGGTGTGTGTGTGTGTGTATGTGTGCATGTACTTTCTTTTTTAAATATATTTGATGAGTTGATGAGACTTAATCTAACTTAAAATCACTCATCTTAAATGCTCAGTAGGTAATTTCAACCGCTAGTCTCTCAATCAAAGCAATTGCAAAAAAAAAAAAAAAACTAATTTGATGACATCAGGAAGCTTTGCGGGATCATGTGAATCGTTATATTGTCTTGTTTGGTTCCTCTGTGCATTTCAACTTTGCCGGGAGAGCTTCTGCAGTAGAATGCGTATAATAATAAATGCAAAAACAAAAGACAACCCATTGGCTAACTAGTAGTACCAAATATTTCCTTTCTCATTGTGATGTTACTGGGGGAATTTCCCTAAAATTTAAAGAATCTGTATTTCTGTAGATCTTAAAGGTCACATAGAATGGTCTTTTTGAACCAAAAATCGAGATTACTGATGTCTACTTAGGTAAATTAAATAATATTTATGGTAAAAACCTCATAGTCTCTTCAGATTAAGCCAGTTTATTGCTGCTCTCTGTCAGCCTCTGAACAGGCACTCTGTTTCTGAGCTAATGCCCGCCCCCAAGAACATTGAGTCTCTTGTGATTGGCCAGCTACCAAGTGCATTCCCACTAGCTTGTGATTGGCCAGCTACCAGCTGACTGACTGCTCCACTGCTTCTTCTTCTTCTTCAGGTTGAATGTTCACGCGCATGACCAGGAGTAGCTGTTGGGGGAGGGTTCGTTGCACGGCAAATGTGCTAGTTACGTAACTAAACTAGACTTTTCAAAACGGCTTGCTCGAGCTCGGTAAACAGAGAAGCCCTTCTTTCTCAGACGTGGCTGAAGTGTTTACTGTGACACTTTAGTGATGTTTAGATACGGGAAGGACACAGGGACACACCAAAAAACATCAGAAATTTGATTTCCCAGTGAATGTCCTATTAAAGAGTGTTGAAAATGTTTTGGCTAATGTAAGTGTACTGTTCAGCAAAATACATCACACTGTTCTTGTCATTTATTAGATATGTCAGTGCTGAAATGATATATCTTGAATATTTAATTTAAATTATACTGTATGCATGCAAAAACATGTATGCATGATGTAGGTACTGTATAGTGTGGTCCCTTTTTTCTGGTGTGTGCTGGAAAGCCTTTCCAGGACAGTGGAGGCCATGACAGTATTTAATGTCCATAGTTAACAATCAGGTGGCCACAGTCTACAGTGTTGGGCATCTAATGTAATCCAAATAGCACTAAAGAGCCCAGTGAGTGTTTCTCTTCAACCTAGAGATCCCCTGATGTCACACTGCAAATGTGTGTGTGTGTCAGGACATAGTGAAACAGTAAATACTGGAGAAGATCTTGGACTGGTTTCAGGTTTATATGGGTTAAGCACTATCACTGCCACGTCATACTGACTCTGGCACATTTGTGTGTCAGTCATTTGGTAATCCCAGTAAGATGGTTATTTATCTGTTTGGCACTTTGCTCCCTCTCTCCCCCTCTCTCTTTCTCTCCCCGACAGCTTCACCCCACTCACTCTCCTCCCTCTCTGTCTCTCTCTCTCTCTCTTGCACTTTCATCTTTGCATCCTCCCTGTTTTCCCTTGTCTGCCACCTACTCTCATGTCACTCTCTTTCATTTTGCTCTCAGTCAGTTTCTCTCTTCTCATGTATCACTGTGCTTCTCTCTCTCTCTCTCTCTCTCTCCTCCCTCTTTTTCCTTTCGTGCCTCCCACTCATGCTAAAACACAACCCTTGTTTATCCTTCTTCGTTCCCTTTCTCTCACCTCTTTGTTCCCTTTGCACCCCCTTACCCATCTGCCTTTTTCACATCTCTGTATTTCTTCTTCATGTTTTTATCTTGTCATCCTGATACCCCCTTCTGTTGTTTCTCTCTCAGTCCTTTTCCATTTACCTTTACTTCCAGTCTCCCTCTCTCTGAGCTTTGTCCTTCTCCTCTGTCTTTATCTTCACTTCTTCACCTTGTCTTACACTATTGCTCCTTCTCTCGCTTTTACCCCCTTCCTTATTCCCTTTCTTCATTTTTCCTTTTCTTTCTCATCATATTGCTTTTACCTCTTCCCCTACCTTTAAGAGATTGCTTTCTCACTGACCTTTCCCTCTGTCTCTCTCCTAACACTTTCTTCATTTCCCCTCTGCCTGTACAGCAGCCCTGCTAATGGCCATCTCTCTTTTCTTCTTCCTCTCATTCATCCTTCAGTCCCGACTCTTTGCTCTTTCTCCCATGGTCTTTCAATCTAGTGGAGGTTCTCACATTCAATACACATCCTCTTGTACTCAGTTTTTGATGCTGGACGGTCCGTTTTTTTGATATGTATTCGTTTACGTTGTTTCTGGTGTTTTACAACACTAGCATCACTAATTACTGCCTTCTCCTCTTTTCTTTGAGGCCTGTTCTTCTTCCAAATATCTCCACTTTTAACTACAGTATTGTGAACCCCAATCTCCTCTCTCCTTCTCTCTTTATGGTTTCATTCTGAAGCTGTCCCTGAGATTGACAAAGGCTCTGCTGTAATAAAAATAAATAACCTGGAAAGTAACACTTTCACTCTGCATTACATGAGATCAGAATGTGCTTGTGCTGGAGTTTGATTCCAAGAGAAGATTCTCTTGCCATATGATATTTTGTGATAATTCTTGGGGTTTTAATGTATCAGCAGATGTTTTTCCAGTGCTTTGTGTTCCAGTGGCAATGTGTGCAGTTAAAAAAAATAATTTTTTATTTTTGCATGTGGTGACAATGCTCACATGCTGAGCTCTTAGTTATGTTGTTTATGCTTTGACCACAAGGCGATGGTATTTTTTAGCACTAAATTCCATTGGCAGATACCAAAAAAAAAAAAAAAAATCATGGAGGGAGGATCACATTTGCTTCACACATGTCATTAAAATCAGTTCTGGGTGTCTCCTCTTTCCCTAAAGAGCAGACAAAGAAGAAAGCCTCTTATTTTTCTCCTCCCTTTCTCTGGGAGATCTTTGTAAACATCCAGCAAGCTTCGACAGGGAGAATCTGAGAATGGCCCTGAAGTTAATTAGTCCCACTCTATTAACCCAGCTGTTTGTTAGCTAGTTCCTACCAACGGACCCCTTTGTTTAATACCCAGAAGCCCTCTGGAGAACTCTCATTGTAGCTGTTGTGCCTTGGCTCATGCTTTTTTGTGAAGAGTAATGCTCGAAGGGCAGAGGGAAAGCTAACAGATCATATACTGTATGCATGTAATGGGGGGGGGTGGGGGTTCCTCATGGACATGAGTGGGCCTTCTCTTTTTCCCCCCACTATAAAGTACTCCTCTTTGCCATGTGTGAATTTTTAAGGACACCCCTTGGCTTCTCCGAGGGCCTGGCATGTGAGGGGAAACAGCATAACATTCAGGCACTGAATCAGACAGCTGCAACGGTGAGGATGTGAGTTGAGCGGAGCAGTGGAGGAGCGGAGCAGAGTGGTTTGCTCTGTTTTCGAAAGCTACAGGGTTTCCCTCTGTGCTTGTCAGAAACATCCAGGGAGTGAGGCGATGACTGGAGATATTAGATATGTATCACCAATTACACAGACCGTTTGTGTTTGAGTAATGTCAGCTGTGCCAAGGCAAATAGCTCCCTGTAACGTTAGGTGTACATTTCTGGTGTCTGAGTAGTGGCCTGAGATTTCTGGTTGTTGGTCAACAAAAAACACTACTTATGACAGACCTAAACTCAGCGATGCAGTTTATCTTTATTGTTCATTTCCTCAGCTCTGTTTTCTGTGAAACAAATTGTTCCTGTCTGTATAATCAGATTCCTGGATTTTTTGTTGTTGTTGTTGATGATAAGAGTGAATTCAGCTTGAATCAATAACTGTATCAAAAGAGACAAGTAAAATACAGAGACATTACATAAGGACTATTGTGATGATTACCTAAAGAAAAGTAGGAAACCTTTGGTTGCTGCTCCAAACCTTGGTGGAGGATGTTGAACTAATGATTTTTTTTCTTTATTTATCTAGTCTTACATTCAATTAGATAAACATTTTCCTTTTACATTTGCAGTATGTTTTAAATTTATGTATAAGCTAGGATTAAGATACCTTTGAGCTGCTTTGCTTTGTACGGAAGGTGCTAAATAAATAAACTCTGACTGAATGATTGATTAATGTGGCCCTGTTCTTCAGAATGTGGCTCCAAATGTCAAACAAATAGTCTGTGCTGATGATAACTTCAGCCCATTAATTTTAACTTTATTTGGATAAATATAATCAGCACTGGCTGTGAATTCACATTGATCAGACTGGAATGTTCTTGATGACATCCATCCACCCATCCATCCGACCTCTGTAGTCTCCAACAAGGTCAGGCCAGAGTGGAGCTGTTACTTTCTGTTGTCTCATTGGCTGGGGCGGGCAAAGTGGGCCATGGACAGCAGTGTCAGGCAATCAGTGACAAGCAATCCGGCTTGTCCAGTCACTCGGCTTCACGTGGCCCCCTCAAAGTCACCAATTAATTGGTCCGATTGTCCAGTAGACTGGAAGAAAGAACTGCACACTGTGTGTGTCTCTGTTCACACTGTGCATTTCCTCACCCAGTAGCAAGTTTAAAAGGTTTATTTGTTTATTTATAGAGTTAGCAGTTATTTTATTCATTTAGTTCATTATGAATTACTGCAAAAACAAACATAATATTTTAGTGACAAATGTAAAAGCTTGCCTTATCTTATTATAGATACAGTATATACTGTATCTATATATAGAATGCAATGTATACTGCATTGTTTAATGGCAAATCTATCAGTTAGTGATTATAAAGTAACAGTAGACTAATTCACGCTTTAACCTACTCAGTGCTTTTGTACAAACATGGAAAAAGCATAAAAAAAAGTGCACCTAAAATGAAGAAGATGAGAGATGCTTTAGTTTTGTACGCAGGTTGTTTAGCCGTTGTCTAGACGTTACGGATAAAGATCCTCAGTTCAGTAATTGTCTTACTGGTGTCCAGCTCTCCCGGTAATCTGTTTAAATGTGAGGCTCTGTGGGTAGATAAAACGAATGTGGCTCCCTTCATTAGTCTGCAGTCTGTATTACTGGAGGTGTGTGTGTGTGTATGTGTATCTGTGAGAGTGTGTGTACAGTAGCTGGCAGACACAAACATGAATCTCTCTTTGATTTGCTCGCAGCCTGAACATGGGAGAAAAAAGAGAGAGGAAAAAAAAATATGAAAGTGGAAGAAAAAGACTGAGAGGAAGAAAAAAACAAAACAAGAGAATCTCAGGGTGAAGGCTGTGAAAGCATTTTGTCGTGCAACTGTGTGTTAGGAAATCCTATAGTGAGCGAAGAAAAGAGAGGGGGAACAGTTATGCCTGATGAGTGTGTTAAGTGCTGCCCAGCGTTGTTGGGGAGTCTATTTAGACACATGCACTGCAGCTAGCAGACAGCATTATGTCTTTATTATATCTTTTCTGGCACTTTAGAGGTGAAAGGGTTGTGGCAGGGCCATCTCCATCTCACCCTGTGTCCCACGGGGCGTCGTAGTTAAGCTCATTTGTGCATTTGTTTAAGAATAAAAAACAGTTGGAGGATCACCACGCAGGGTCACGAGTATTTAAACTGTAACTTTTGTGTTCCCTTAATGTTTATAGAAATCGATATCCGAAAAGACCTTAAGAGTAAATGCATCTCAAAAGACCTTAGGAAAACAACCCTCAACAACTCAGCTTTGCCGGTAGCAGTGTTTATTCAGCCTCAACTGGATTTACTGCATCTCAAACATTATTATCCGTGGTAACCTGGGAAAATAGATGCTTGGCCTTTCAGTGTCCAATCACAACCAGTCTCTCTCAGATTCACTGAAATCTTTATGATCTTGCTCTATCGCGGCAGCCGATGCGTCAAACAACATGTGGTGACTCGCCTGGCAAATGATAGCCCTCGATGACTTTTTATTGCCTCATGGGCAATAAGTAAACTCAGAGTGGCCGCAGTTTGCCCCTCTCAAAAAAAAAGGAGGAAATTGTATCAGGTTCCCACAGCAAGAGGCCAGTTTGCTTTTAGGATTAAGGCTGGTGTCACTGGGGCTGCTAGGGTCGTGTGGAAGCAAGAATCAGAAATACAAGTAAACAAAGTGACTTCCTCCTCTCCTCTCCTCCCCTTTCCTCTCTGTTTTCACACATGATGCGATCTTTGCTAGTAAACTTGTATTTTATTGGTCAATATATGGTCTGTGAGAAGATAATGGCCATAAAACATTTTGATAAGGTGTCATAGGCTACTTCAATGTTTGACTTTGGGATTTATGTTCTGTGAGTTACTGATCATGTTTACATATTATTACCAGAGCTTTGTATTTGTTTGTCCTTATTTTATCTCATAGCCTTTGTTGCTTTGCTTTTTTTTTTTTTTTTTTTTTTTGCTATATGCCTTTTTTGTTTCACTGCACCCGTTCTTTTTTTTCTACTTAATTTAATGTTATTCAAAATGAATTCCCATGCACATTTTGTAGGTGAATATAATGTTTCCCCAGCTCTGTTACTTTAAAATCTCCCCTGCATTCATTCAGTCAGTGCCCCTTGGACTGTTGGTTACATATGGGCATGTTTGCATGACCAAAGAAATGCAAAGTCTAGCTCAGACCATTACAGTGTGCCTCGTGTGCACAATTTACATGAAATACATATTCATTTGTGACATGTGCGCACACGAAACAGCTTCCCTCGCTCTCTTTTCCTGTCTGCCTTGTCGCCGTCTTGGTGCTCGCTTAGGATGCGTCTTTCAATTGAACATCTTGGCATCATTCATGTCCTCTTATTTCTCACAAAGCTGTCTGTGTTGCATTTTTTGTCATCGTTGTTTTACCCTTAAATTCACTTGCATCATATCATGTAGTTTGATGCTGCTCCAGGAAACAGCACTACAACCATTCATTTAAATTAAAAAAAAAAAAAAAAAAGGAGGTTCCACTTCATTTGCACCAGTGAGGGAATTCAAGCGGGATAAAAATGTATCTTTAGCTCCCATGTTATAATTGTGGCACACTAATGATGTAGACACATTCTCACTGTCTGTTTACAGGAAACGCTCTTCTTTAATTTGTGACTGGCGTGAATGCCAAATGCCTATATCTAATTACTGGTGTTTGCTAAAAGATACTATTTACACACACTTTTTGCCTTATAGAGGTCTCTTGTGTGTCGTGGTGAGGAGATTATGACAAGAAAATTTAAATGTGTAAACCTGGCAATGACTCCTTTTTTTTTGCAATTTTTATCTGCAGTTTTTTCTTTTCTTTTTTTTTCTTTTCTTTTTTTTGCTGCCTGAATGAAAATAAGGATACAAGGAAATCGTTTTCACAATTAAGCATAAATATATTTTCACACAGAACATCTACATTCAATATCATGTTTGACAAGTGTCAACCAAAGACTCCATTCAGGTTTATTTTGGTATGAAGCACCATAATTTGCACCATTCTTGTGTAATCATGTCCTAAAAGAAGATGCCACTTTTGTCAAATTACTGGATATCTCCTTTTGGAACAAAAGGCTGTAGCTTTGATTTGTAAATGAAAAACAAGTTGAAATGTGGTAATGCACTTGTCATGCAAACACATAGGATGAAAGAAAAATCACTTGTGTAGATATTTGTGTGTGTGTGTATGCGTCTGCTTGGAGGCGGTGGGCGTTTTGTGTTATTGCCGTGGGAAACTTGTCATAGTGCAGATATGTGACAAATTCCAAATTGACCACTGCTCTATTTTCAATTCAGCTCCAAATGGACTGAAACGTACAGTACACACACAGACACAGAGACACACATGCACTCACACAAGCTCACAGAAACAGAAAATGCCCTGGCTCTTAATCGTGGCCAGTACAGGTTCATAGGGAATCTGACAGTGAAATCACAGCGACTCATCACTGATGTGTCACAACACATTACATCTGGCTGATAAAACAACCTTAAACTCTTTCATTTCTTCTATCATTCCATTTTGCCTGCTGCAGCCCGTCGCTCCCTCCTCTGCCTCCTCTGAAGTGGAGCTGAGCTCAGGGCCCAGGAGGCCTCCGATCAGATAGATGTTAACTTTTCACACAAAACCCTGATAGCAGGCTGGAGAATTCAGATAATTAACTCTGCCTGCAGTTGGCAGTCCTTTTTTTCATGAGCCCATTCTTGCTGTTTATGTTAGAACACATAAACAGCAATGAAATAATTGATTTGTTGTAAAATATTAATTTCAGATGGCTCCCATTGAAGCCAGTTTGGGCTTTCAGTCATGTGGTGGGAAAATGAGAGCAAAGAGAGAGAGAGGGAATGGAGGAGGGAGGATAAGAGCAAGGAGATAGGGTATTTGCTTTTTTTAGCATTGTTTGGCCTCTTGTCACAAACAAACAATCATCTCACACACACAGACACACACACATGCATGCATGCAGAGAGCAGTGCCGTTTATTCAAGCTTTTGATAAACAGATTAGGCTCATCATCCTATGCACTAAGGTTAGCCAAAGGAGGTCCATGTTCAGGAAATCCTGGCTTTCCTGACCCATGATCCTATGCTTAAAACCTGGCTTAAGCAACACTTAGGATAATGATATGATACGAGGAATTCCTAATGTTCAGATTAACATCATTTGGTTGAACAGTGTCGTCAGCTCTATATGTTTCTGTGGCCATGTTGAAAATGGGAGCTAGAGAAAAGGACAAAAAAGTTTTCTAAATGAATGAAATGGTTGGAAGTGAAGGTAGAGGAGGTGGAGAAGCTCTGCCAGCTGGGCTGCTTTTTATTTTTTCTTTAATATTAGCCCTATCACAGTGGCTGGAGTTCAGCTTAAAGGTACAAACAGTGAAGTGCTAATTTTAGCCTGCAAAGAGGATAAGGATAAATAGCTTGCTGCCAGTTTGCCATATGTTGTGCTGCCGAATATATAGTGTCAGGAATATTTTCACCCCACCCCCACCCTTACCCCAACACCAACATAGGCATATACACACAAATATGTATCTGTTGTTTCAGCATTTCTGATGCTGGTGGACCTGCGTATCTCCACATGTGGATACGATATAGAGTACTGTACATTTCCTAAAAGAATGCAAACACACAAGATAAATTATTGTGATTGGTTTTGTTCTCCCTATAAGTGCCACCGTTTTTTTTCCTTTTAATTCTGCAGTTCAATTTTTTTGTGATATCAGAAAGTTATGTCACACTGAAATAGAAATTCACATACAGGATGTTGTCATAACAATCATGGTGGCCTAACCAGCAGCTTTTTTTTTTTACACCAAATACACCATATCTCCCAGCTGCAAGGCAACATTTGGACTCTTCTGTAATCTCCCTGCAACTTGGGTTATATTCTCATTTGAAAATGTGAGCCCGTTGAAGAATGAGATTGAGTCTCTCTCTCTCTCTCTCTCTCTCCATCAACACACGCATATGTTCACATGTAAATGCAACACACACACTCATGCGGCAACTCTCCATTATTCTCTCTCTCTCTCTCTCTCTCTCTCTCAAATTGAAATAATTCAATTTATGGACACAGTTCCAGGCCTCCCTGGCTAAGACCATTATGCATGGAGCCCCCCTTTTCTAACAAAAGAACGGGTGAATTTACCAGCCAGCTCTCCTAACGACACCCACACAAAGCCAATTTCATGCCAGGAAAACACCAGCAGAAGCACAATTTTTGGTCACAACCTGCATCTCTGTAGATTTCATTCGTTGGTGAACATGGGTATACTTTTTTTTTCTTTCTTTTTGTTAGGATTTATTTAATTACCTTGGTTTGACCAAACAACTTCGTTTGCTTCCATCATTCAAACATTGTTTGCCCATTTAGAAATTGCTGAGCGAACAATATCACATTTCTTGGAATGGTAGATTTTATGATTCAGTCGCATATTTAATCCCCTTTGCAAATTTATGTTGTAGTAAGGCTGAGCAGCAACCTGTTTGAGTAATTTATCTTATGTTATCTAATATCATCGACATTAATGCAGTAATATGTGAAATACTGTAGATGGGGTGGTGTGTTGTGAGCCAAGGTAACCTGGGATGCAGGAGGTTGGAGGCAAAGTTTGTCAAATGGGCCGAAGCTTGACCCAGGGCTGACCCAGACCAAACACGTTTCCCCCTGAGGCCTCCTCCCATTGGTCCTTTTGACATGGATACCTGCTATTGGGATTTGAATGAGAGATAAAGACCTCACCAAGCTTTTCTAAAAGTTAAGAGGGAGAGAGAGAGAGAGAGAGAGAGAGAGAGAGAGAGAGAGAGAGAAGAGCGGCCTAGGTAACGAATACCTGAATGTAAACACAAAAGCAGCGGGGTGGGCTGGAGGGTGTGTTTGCAGAGCAACACAAAGCATGCCACTTGCAGTACACACACTTGCAAACACACACATTTCGATGTAACCCGATCATCCTCTCTCGCTCCAAGCAAGTGAAACTCAAAGAGATGAGCAGGGACTGAGGGTGAGATTCTCACAAGTGATAACCTTTCGACTAAAGGGTAAAGGCCTCAGTGGTGGTGTTAAACACATACACACATACACACACGTATATGGTGCACACACACACACACTCCCATGGGAAGCCCCAGGTCTTTGTTCCATTGAGATTCTCTTAAGTGGCAGAGAGGTCATACTCCTACAGGAAGTCACCCCCAGAGAGGGCTGCCTTTTTCAGGAAGTGACTTGGTAGGACTGTGTGGCGAGAACGCTGCTGTCCACAGGGGGGTATATCACTCCCTGCCACATGGGCCCATTCTACAAAGGAAGTAGGACTGCTGTAAACCTACTCACTTCCTCTTCCTGTGCCTCTGTCCCGATAGCCTTTTTAGGTCCACGTATGGGGAGGCTGATAGGACTACAAATCCCCCACATCCCCATTGCACCACATCCTGTGCTTATCAAAGAACATTGACAGGCGGAGGAAGTGGAGATGGAGTGTTACTTTGGAAAGAGAAAGGTTAATATAACGTGGTTATCTTGAAGAAGCCTAATTTATAATACACAGTTTTCGGCCCAACAATCCACTCTGCCACTAGTCATTCAAGTCATGACGTTTTATCCCATATTAGAATGTGAAATCGGGAGTTGGCAGTTGCTATGTAGTAAGAATTTCAGTGGAGACCCACTGATGCCGAGTCTAAGACCACTCAAGCTGACTCAGCCAATCAGAGACCAGGACAGGGTAAAATATTTTAACCCAGAACAGGAATACAACAGTAGTTCATCAAAAATAAAAAAAATTAAAGAAAATAAATAAAAGAGGTGGGAGAATCACACGACAGCACATCATGTTGTGAAGGATTCACGGTGATTCTCTGACTCTGAAAGTCATGTCATGGAAAAGCCATGATCAAACGCCACACAGCCAGTGCCTTTATCTGCTTTACTCATGTTTTTATTCATTAAAAATTAAACCTAAATCCCCTAAAATCTAAATGCAAGAGCTCCTGAAGTATTGAAATGGAGTAGGTTGTGGTTCAGATAATGACTTATCCTGTATTTCTAACCACCCCTTCAGTAACCTTAGCTTGTGGGTGCAGAACTTATGTTCCATCCTATTACTAAAACCTTCTCTAATTCCAAAAAAACTCACTGGGAACTAATGTGCTATTATTAGCTCGTGCCACCACAGGGTTAGCATGCCTGTATTATCTAACTACATACTGCAGTTTGGCTAGTGCTGATAGGTTAGTGTGAGTGGGAAAATCCTTGTGCATTATGAGTGTTTATCAAAGGCTGCGTCATTCAGATAGTTGCCATGTGGAAAAATGCAAACAGGCGAGAGACAAACATGTTAGCTCTGAAAAATAAGCTGGGAAACATAAGTTTGGTTAATGGATCTACACCCCAAACATAGAGATGATTACAGACTAAACATACAGCCTGTTGGTACTGAAATTATACATTTCTATTTTGGTTGATTAAACTGGCACTTTTTAAAAGGTTGGTAGACGTAAAACAAGACAGGGCTGCATGATAGAGCCCACTGTAATTTCACTAAATGTGGCTCATTGTAGAAGATGCTCAGAACATATGACAGGGTGTCTTTTCACTGAATTGATGTAGCTAAAATGATACCTTTATAATTTAGTTTTGTAGTGAGATCCTAGATGTTAAGGAGGTGTCTTCGTGCAAAGAAGGATGTATTTACCATCAGTTTGAGTTTCCTTTAGTCAAGCTGAAGGTTCCACCTCTTTGTCCCACTTCTTCATTGAAGGACTTTGGAACGCCCTTCAGCACATCAGCTGACTTTTGGAAAGGACTGCCATGCCATTGTGTTGTTAAGTGCTCTTCGCTTTTGTTTAAGTCCTTGTCCTCTCTACCATCCCCCCCCTTACCCTCTTCCTCCATTTGACTGTGCTGAGTTTGATTGCGCTTCAGAGGGTGTCAAAGAGCCATCAGAACTAAAGCAAAAAAAGTTGACAGATTGACAGAGAAAAGACCAAAAGAGGCACATTTGAAGGAATCTTGTCATAATTACGGTAACCATTTGTGAGTGTCTGTGTGTGAGGACTCCCCTTTACTGAAGCCATGAATCTGAGGGCCCCCCTAACAAGTGCTCCCATTTGAACCAGGTCTGGCTTTCTATCTTCAGGTTAGAAAAAAGAAAACAGCATCACAAAGGCAAGAGGGGGGGAAAATCAATAGTTACACAGCAAAAGACACTACACTTTCATTTTAGCTTGTTCTGTCTGTCTCTTCCCACCAATTCTTTCTCTCTAGACTGAGCTGGAAGTGGGAATAAAAGGCAGTCGCTCTATGTGTGTGTATGTGTTTGTGTGCACAGAGGTGCACTGCAGTTTAATGCCGTGCCGGTGCCCTATGCTTGAGGCAGTTTCCAGCGTGTCAGGCAGCCTGTGGAGATGACCCTTTACGGGAAAATGGCACAGAGAGAGCAGTCACATTTACACTGACATTTTTGCCATCACCTATGGCTATGTCAACAGGCCTGAACCCTCCTCCCCCCTCACCGCCCACAGTGGCTGGGCCTCAGCCATAACACAGAGACACACATGGGCTCTTTCACAGAAGAAAAACAAACAAACAAACACTAACACTGTTCTAATGTTAAATATTTTATAAAAGGTTAATCAGTAGCTCTAAAAGAACGTCATAAAACTGAGATATATCTAGCACAAGTTCCTAAAGCTCAGCATGATGCTCTGTGGTTGCATGTTGCTTCTCCAAAAACTGCAGTATATTCATTGTACAATAAAACACGTCAGTAGCTTGAGACATAAAAGGTCTGGTACTAATTTCAATATCCAATATAAATACAAACAACAATCCCCTCAGACCACTTCAATGAAAGCCACATGAATCTAAAGGGTTTTCAGTAACACCTTTAATTAGACAGTTATCATAAATATGATAACTGTCTCTGCACCTGCAACAGTTATCATAAATATGATAACTGTCTCATATTTGTTCTTTATTTTCAGGTTTTTGTCAGTTAAACACTTGTCTTATGTGTTGCTTCCTGGTCTCCCTCTCATCACCTCTCTTTCACCTTAGATTAAATAATTGCTCCAAACTTGGCTCAAACACTCAGAATAAGAAGTCTTGTTTGCTTTAATTACAAATAGCCCTTGTAAATAACTCACTAGTTAGTGTTATTATTGAATCTGTCAGTGCTGATGCACAGAACTGCCATCATTCAAAGTAACCAGCCTAGTAATGACAAAGCCCTTGTTATTTGACTATAATTACGTCAGTGGAATTGTCTTTGATTACAGGAAGCTGTAACTTAGGTCTTTTGTGATTGTGTACCTGGCAAGCCCTCATGTCTTTCCTTGAGTAATAATGATGACTTTCTCTGTATAATAATCTAAGTTGCAAACCAGTCATCAGGATGTTGTCATCGTGCAGAGATATGTGTATGTTTTTCAGCCAAAATGGCATAGCAGACGTGCATACAGTAGCAACATGATATTGTGGTGCTTTTGACTACAGTGAGGATTTTAGGGTGATGATATCGATTTCTTGGTTATGAATGCCATTAAGTCACACACCATTGTGTCCTTAATAATAACTTGGCATCCATCCCAAAAATAATTTGGTCATGCAAATGCTGTGACGCAAACTTCTGACATTTAGCTTCTAAGTGCTGTCATATGTTACACACCAAACCACCAACTTCATCTCTGGGTGAAAAGTTTGCCATCAGTTAAGAATTATTGAAATGATTTGTATGAACTTTTATCTAAATGGCACATTGAAGTAGTTTTTCTTCTCTAGAGAATGTACAAATGTAACATTTCCTACATTTTTCTGTAAGACCAGGTTGTTCCTTAAATTGGTACTGGTGTATTTTCCCAAAGATTGATTTATGCTTTAGAATATTATATGATCAAAATTGACTGGCTGGAGTTTTGAGCAAAGACTCGAAAATATTGGAGAGTTTTGGAGAGATGGCACATGTCATTATCAGTCAAATGGTCATGGGGATTTTCTGTCTCTCCTTCTTCAGTGGAATAAAAGGAAGGCAAAACAGCATTGGTCACAGAGAGTGTTTTGTAATGAAGCAAATGTGTGTGTATGTTGCCTTGGAATATTTTGGAAATAGGTGGATGTGGTGCATAGGGAGAGAGACCATGAGAGACACTTTTGAAAATTTGCTCCTACTTGGGAATTGCGTAGCAAGGAATTCCTGCATGTTCAGATTTTTTTGGAGATGGGAGGGGCCCTCCAGAGACATGTGAAAGGAACCTCCCGACTGCCTGCACCCCCACACCCCCTCCTCAGGTCTAGAGCTTATGAATGGCCTGAATACAATAAATGCCACTTTTCTCCCTCCTCCTGTTGCAAGCCCTTCTTTACCCGTCTGAGGATTTCTGAGAATGTAACATATGTCTACGTGTGTGAGTGTGTGCGTTTTTGTGTGAGTGCAACAGAGAAAAGTAGCAAGAAGGAGAGCACTTTAGTAAATGTACCTCTGCAAGTGTGTGTGTCTGTGTTAAGTGTATCATGTGTTGAGGGTGTGTATGTGTATGAATTTCTTGCCTGCCAATATGAGACGTGTGGATCCCATGTGGAACAGGATAGCAGGCCCCTGAGGCCCGAGACTTGCCTGTGCAGCCAACCCAGGGTCATGTGAGTTTTCTGGGGTGTGAAACTTTAGGAGTGGCCCATGAGAGATCAGCTCCAGGTCACACACAGTGAAACACACACTCTCTCCCGCTCTCTTAGACTAAATGCAGTGTCATAAATGCAGGGAAAAAAAAAGACCCGTCCCCACCTCTTATCCTTCTACTTCATCCACAGCCTATAAAACCTTGCAAAAACATCTCACAGTAACCTCCAAAAATGTAAAGCCATATGTGAGTGATTCCTCACACAAGATTCCTCTCATGACATCTGGCACACAGCTAATATTCATAACCCATATTCCTCAACTCTGTAGAAAGAAAAATATTAGGAAGCTAAATGTCATAATTCTCCTGCGCTGCGCTAGAAGCAACATGTCTGACAAAATGACTGTTTGCAGATGACTGACTGGTGAATCTGTGGTTGTTAATTTGTCAAGCAGCAGAAAAATGGCTGACACCTGCAAATGGCACATGAGCCTGCACAGAGGGGGCAGGTAGCACCAATCTTTGCCTTACACTGAGATGTGGTTCATAATCAGATCATAACAGATTAGCCCAGATACTGCTTGATAATGTCAGGGTTTGCCTTGAGACACAGAGATGTGGAGAAGTGATAAAGACATAGGGGGAGAGAGAGAGCGAGAGACAAAGAGACACGTCATTAGTGCTTACTTGTTGAACTTGTTGAAGCCACTGAAAACAACAGGAATGAAGACATCATACAGTATGAGATACATTTATGAAATACATATTACCATTTTCTGTTGGCTTTACAAAGAAGGAAAACTTCACCTCCCCCTCCATCCCAACCTCACACTCCAGCAGACAGAGAAAGTGGAGAGAGGAAACTAATGAAGTGGGAAGCAGGAATGAAACATGAAGTGAAAAAGAGGCTTAAATAAACGGCACCGAATGAGCATAGAACTAATAGTGTCTGTTTAGCTAATGCTAACGAAGCATGTGGAAATGCATGAAGAAGCTAACCCAGTTTTTTTTATGTCATTATCTGTGTGGGGTGTGTGTGTTCAAGTGTGTATTTGTGTATACAGCATGGGGACTGATAAAATATTCCTTCCCTTGGTTGGCCCCGGGGCATTTCAACTGCCCCTGGCTCCTTCCAGTCACTGGCCTGCTCCCTAATTGACACACACATACACACACATAAAGAAAGACAGTTTTAGACACACACACACACACATACAGATGAATGCACGTCCATGCATGCATGCATTCTTCACACACGAACATGCACCCCCACCATCCTGCATTGATTCGACCCCCACCACCACCTCCCAACCCCTCCTCTAACTAGTTGCAAAGACGTTGTCGTGGCTGATCAGTGGGCCGGGCCCACAGTTGTGCCTGTGGCTCTTCCTTGTGGGGAGAGTGGAGCTTGCTAGTCTGGCTGCCTGCATGTTTGCAGCCCATGGGTTACAGCCTGCTGATGCTCTTAATGAGCCTGGCAGCCAGTGTATGGAGAGTGACTGATTCATTAGCTGACTGACTTACTAGCTGCCTTGGATAGTTTTTCGGACTGTGTATTATATTTACATGTTATTGTGTTCTCTATAACATGGTTGTGAGTCAATTCCCTACAAAAAACATTTTTTTTTGTCCTCATAGCCACTCGCTACTACTTCTGTCTTTATGCTGTTAATGCTACAGACATCAATTGATGAGCGTCGAATGACGCAACTCTACATGAGCTGTCTGGTTTGAAAAATCTCTTTGACTGCTGAGCAAAAAGGTGGAGATGAGAATGCACTGGAAAGTCAAGTTTCTCCTGTTGTTTTGACACTGAGCTGTCATATCCAATAACACCTGGATATTCCTCAGCATTTTCAAGACGTCTTAAAGAAACACATATTTTGCTTTGTCATTAAAATAGGCTGTAATTGCACAGAAATGTTGCATATTGCATTTTCCCAGGTTGATATTTTTGTTAGAAAAGGCTAAAAAATGAGGAAATAATATTTACATTGCAATGTATAGTCTGACTGAGTGCCCGGTGTTTCATTTCATTGATTAACTCCAGTGTTGCACACATCGCCTCCTCTGTTTTATCTGTCTATATTTATCCTATTTTTCTCCCCCATCAAATTTGAGCTTACAGTTTTTCATTGTCACTGATTATTCCTCATTCCACTCTTTTTACCCCTCTTCGCCATCTTGCATTCCTTTTCTTCCCCTGTTCTTCTCTTACACAAGCTGAGGTAACACTGTTGACATTCCCCCAACATGGCTGCCAGACTGCCAGACACAACTTCATCACCTTCCCCGCCTCACCCCAGTCTCATTTCTCATTTTTTCTCCTCTTCCTACTCTTCTAACACATTAAGGAAAAGCAGGGTTAAGGAAAAGCAGAAATTAGCCCCAGACCTTGCAGAGCTGATTGGTATCAAATTGCAGTGGAAATGGAAATGCCAATAAAATTGACAGCCCTTCCCCAGCCTTCCTCCATTCTATTCCCCTTCTAGGTAAAGTACGTGTCTATAGGTCAGACATAGTGAGAAGTATTGGGAAGAGAGAGAGAAAAATAAGGAATATTAAGAGATTTTCCCTCTTAGACTTGAGGGTTCAGTTTCAGTTATATAGTAGGGGTCATCAATTGTATTTTCTCTCAAATCATGTAAATTCTATTTCTTTTCACTCATACCTGTGTAAATATGTTGAACAGACCCTGTGCATCTATCTCAATAAATATGACATGAACTAATTAAACATATGGTTATGGTGAATGAAAAGAATGATATGTATGAGGCAAAGGTAAGAAAAAAACTTGTGACTGACAGCCTGCCTCTTTGACATTTCCCTCATTTATTATGGCTCCAACAAAAATATATTAATTAAAATATTATTATATAGTATAGTTTATGGTTAAGTGAGATGAAGCCTGATTCATCAAAGTTGGATGAAACAAGAAGTATACGATGAAACAGTGGCAAAAGATACACAGATCCATGTAATAGTTTGTGAGAAGACACACTTTAATTATGTTTTACAGTCTTCTCATGAAATGTCGCCTCTTCCTGAGTCTACTCATTCACTCACTCATTCACTCATTCACTCACTGAGCTGATACTCCAGCTTTTTGCTTCTGTTTTCCCAACTCGCATGGGACAAGCCCCTGGGTTTGTTATTGTAGGCTTTGCTGAACATGAGCCGGTCTTTACAATGGATTGAAAGCATTTGCTTCCAATGAAAATCTGGTCTTAGATTACAGGTCCTCAGCCAGACTCACCCCTTTTTTCCACCAGGCCTACAGATGTAGAGAGGAAGAGGGAAAGAGAAGGCAGAGTGTGGGTGTATTTTAGCCCTGAAACAGTAGGCAGAAAAAAACTCACATGTTAAGCTCAGGCTGCGTTTGTCCCAGGCTAATGATGTAACTCAAGCCTGCAGTGTGAGTGTGTTTTCAGACAGAGAGCTTAGGACTAGAAGCTGCAGTGGATGTGATGCATTGTATGTGTAGTGTTAAAACTAAAATGTTTGTCAAGTAGTCAATTAATGATCAGTTATTTACAAGTACAGTAACTAATTGCTCATTGGAACTGCCAGAATCAGAGTCCCTGTCTGCAGGTGTGAATGTTTTCTTTTTTTCATTTCTATTGTAAATCAAATGATTTTGACTTTGCAAGTGGAATTTTACTGTGTAAAGCAATAACGATAAATAAATCAACATGTTACTCAACAATGACACTTATTTTTAAGTGCATAATGATTAAAAGTGTGCAATAGACAATATACAGGATTGTGAAGAGATTCCTGGCACTGAGACAAACCGTGAGGCTTTTTCCCAAATTCAACTTATGACCCTTTGGCATTGTTACAGAAGCCCAACTTCACCAGCTTTACATGCATATTACGTGCATTATTAATGTGCAGAGGCTGGCGTTTGCATCAGTATCACACCATCTATGAAAAGCAAGCACTTGTTTTAACCCTCCCCCACAATCCAAAGCGTCACCTCCACTTCCACACGAGGTTCATTAAAAAGCCTTCAATATGTGTGCATATGTAACTCCTTCTGCCAGAACACTTGGATTGCGGGAGTGAGAGCTAGCCAACAACGTTGTTTCGTATGGATCGTTGAGAGTCTCTCTCTCCTAATGGTGTATATAATTCAGATGCCCTCCAGGCATGCTTTCAGGAATTCTTTTGCCTGAGGTAATGGGGAGCAAAGGCCTGGGATTTTGGCCCATGATTATTCCATTGATGTGGCAGGCTGGAAAAAAGTAATCTCCAACCGGATTAGCACCAACATCCCCATTAATTATCGATGAATCGAGGGCTTCGTTTTTAGCTAGGTGCTGGGTGTCGCTGACTGCAAGTTAGTGGTGTACAGGCCCACTAGTGCACAGTCATCTACTCCCGCCACAGTGAATAGCACTCGAAGCTTTAGAAGTGCTTTGTGTGTAATCAATAAATAACTGGATCCAATTCTGTGCCATGCTTCAGTGTTTTCTTCTTCTTCTCCTTCTTCTCCTTCTTCTCCTTCTTCTTCTTCTTCTTCTTCTTCTTCTTCTTCTTCTTCTTCTTCTTCTTCCCCTTACTCCAAGTCAAGAAAGGCAGTGAGGGTGCCACTTGTTTATCCTGGCTCATGTTTCTTTTATGATTATCATCTTCATTGAGGGAGGCTCACATTTTTGAATAATGATAATAACAATTAGGCTTTTCACTGCCACAAATGGGAAGAGTCTCTTTCTATCCGCTGGAATTGTATAGAATGAGAACAGTAATTGGGTAGTTTTGAATACGTGCAGTGTGTGTGTGTGTGTGTGTGTGTGCTTGTGTGTGTATGGGCTCATGTTGTTGAGTGTGTATGCGGAGAAAAGGCCCGTGGTGCACACTTTCCTTTCACTTTTCCTCTCTGTGCTCAAATACTCTAAGCTGTCTCAGTTCCCCCCGTAGGTGAGGTTAACTGGCCTTAATAGAGCCTTATCAAAGCCCTACAGGTTGCTGTAAGCAGCCATGACGCCATTGTTATGAAAAACAGCTAGCTTTGTTAGTGCCGTTTGTGCCTCTGACTTCTTTTTTCCACCTATTTTCATTTTATTTTCTGCCTCCCCTCTCCTGGCATCCTCCCCTTTTGTAGTGCCATGTTACTCTTTCCACCTCAGGTAAAATGGCAGAATGCGCCAGGGCGACGCTTCAATAACTATTTTCCCCTCAGGATAATAAAAACTAAATCTCTCTGTCATTTTCAATTCTGCACGGGCTTGGATGGGAGAGTGGGGAAATGCGACCTTACAAGTCCTTTGTGCTCTCCGTCTCTCTCTTTTTCTTGCAGAAAGATGCGAGCACTTGCTGTGTTTTGGGGGGGGTGGTGGCGGGGGCAGGGGGGGGGATAAAAGGCAGGGTTATTTATAAATGTATTAAAAATGAATGCATTTATGAGGTGCTGTTTTCCAGCCATTCTCTCCTTTCTATTGTTGTGTCTCTATACCCCTCCATCTGTGCATACAAAGCCCTCCAGAATTCCTTCGAAATCATATTTATTCGCTTTGAACACAGAGGCGCAGCAAATGCAGGAAGTAAACAAACTGTGTGTCTGATCTGTCTCTTCCTGTTTCTTGTCATGTGACAGGTGATGGCCTGGACAACAGCGTGGCTTCACCGAGCACAGGGGACGATGATGACCCGGAAAAAGAAAAGAAACACAACAAAAAGAGAGGCATTTTCCCTAAGGTGGCCACCAACATCATGAGAGCATGGCTCTTCCAGCACCTAACGGTGAGTTGAATGCAGTTGTATTCATTCTCCATCTCCATTTAGTTTTTCGCATCGTGTGTGCACACCAAACTCCACGGCCACAAACTTTCTCACTCCCGGACAGGCACGTATACACACATATGCTCTGCCTTTCTTGCTCTGTTCCATTATTTGACTTGGATTCAGCTGTGCACAAAGGGACACATTGATGCACACATTCATTGACACACACACACACACACACACACACCCCACTGGAGCCCCTCCCTTACTGCACAATGTATCCTGGTTTGTACAGTGAACACTTCAAAGACACAGGCCTGTTTAATCTACTGGTGATCTCAGCAGCCTGCGCTCTCGCTCCTCATCTGCTGAAATTGAATAAGGTTGAAGCCAAGGAGAGACGCCCCTGGCCATAACTGCCGCAGATACATAGATGAACCTTATTAGGAACAAATCTGTCGTTATTTAACACATGCCTGGGATGCTGCAGAGGCCTGTGGTTTGGCTTTATTTTTGCTCACTTATAGCAAAGAACACCAATGCTGTTTGCGACAACTAACAGTATTGAAAATTGTCTGAGGGGGAAAATGGTGTAGCGAAAAATGCAGTTTGACTTTGGGAGACACTTATGTGAATGCTATAATGAATTGAATGCTGTCCTAGTCTAAGATTCAATTCATTTCAACTCTAGCCAGCATTATTTCAACATTAGAGAATAGAGAAACAGAAACTTGTTACTGTATTGAGTCCACCAACAAATAAACTGCAGTTATGGAGCATCTAATGAGGACAAAGATTTAAATACTTATATGGTAATGACAATAATAATAATACATTATATTTATCATTTCATTTTGTGGTCAAATTATTGTTTCTAATTATTACTGAGGATGACCTTCAACTCAAAGCTTTAAAGGTAAGGGAATTCTTGCCTCAAACATCTTACTTGATGGAAATTTGGAAATCATTAGACATAGGCAAACCATCTTAAATGTTTTGTTGGTATGTGTTTGTACAGCTGGCCTCAAATGGCATTAAAACATATTTCAGTCATTAACAAGTACCTGGCACAGTAACTGGCATGTTTTATAGTACAGCTGGGTCCCTGGTTTCTCGATGGCCACTGATGCAAATAATTCACCGAATTAAAACTCATTTCTTGCACATCATATGTCTAGGCCATTGCTACAAAGTTTGCATTTACAAAAAGAACAACACAGGGTGTATCACCAATGCATTCATGGAAGTTCAAGTTAGCAGCAGCTAAAACAAGATTTTCATTGTGATATTTTAAAAAAGGGAAATTCCTGACAACAGTGTGAATCTAGTGCAGTCTTGAGACAGACTAACTTCACCCAAGCTTGGGTTTCATATACAGTATTTGTATGTGTCAGGCATTTGTGGAGAATATGATGCAGTTTTGCTGAGTGGGTGTTGGTTTGAATTGCACAAGCCAACAGGGAGGATGCTGGGGAAAGTAATCTGGTTGCTGGATTATGGATATTGCATGGGTTCCACTTTTAGTGATTGATTTGGAGACTGTATTTGATGTTGATGCAGTGTCCCCTTGTTTCCAAAAGTGGTAAAAGCAAATTTCTTTCTCCCCAAAAGTAACTGATCAAACGGTGTGCCTCATAACATGCTGGAGTAGACCTGTGCAGTTATGTTCACATTACAGCCAATCAGAGCTGAAGCAGATAAAACCCCCTCTCTATTGCAGAGTCATTGTATTGGTTCCCACTGCAGACAAAAACCAGATGTTTGCAGGTGTTAGTGGTTGTTTTTGACCAGTTGGAAACTGGCTTGTGATGTGTACACACAGTACAGTTCAAAAGCTGTACTTTTTGTTCCTCTTTGTGCTCTTCTCTTTCCATCTGACCCTTTCCTCCTCCTCCTCCTGGAGAAATCACTATCCCTCCATCACCCAGTACACACATACCCACTAACTAACCTTCACTCCCTGACCTCAACCCTGAAACCTTTGGGGTAACAGAGGAAAGGTGTGCACATGCCCCTCTGAAACACACATTCATGCGCAGAGAAACACACTTGCTGTGGCATATTACACTGCGAGTATGGCTTATGAGAGATTTCTGTACCGTTAGATCTCAAACTGTGGGAAGGATGTAAGTGACTGTCAAGGGAGTAAAAGAATAGAGAAAAGGAGGAGGTGAAAGTAAGGAGATGAAGAAAGGGATCCGGAGGATCTATCTACCTTTTCCTTCTCCCAGGCTAAGGGCACTAAAACATTTTGACATTTAAAACACACAGTGGCATATTGTCTTAATCGCTATATGAACAAGAAGATTATTTGATGGTGTTCCGTCACTGCAAACAGCTTTAAAATTCTTTAAAACTTGATGATTTGTTGAACAATGTCTTCCAGTGTGTTTATCTTTAATTGTGAAGCCAAAGAGAAATTAAAACCAGACAAAGAGAAGAGGATCATTGTCTTTGTTTCTGGGCTATCTGGTCTCAATTTATAGAAACACTGGCACCAACAATACCACTGGTGTCAGAAAAATTCTCTCTGTGGTTTGCACTAATCATTCTTTGCTGTCACAATTAATTTAATCACCATGTATTTGTGTAACACATAGCTCTAATGGAAAAAAAAACAAAACAAAAAAAACATTTACAGTATCTCTTACACTGGCAATGTGTCTCTCAGCCAGTACTGGTGCAGACGTGAGCATGGACAGCTGATCCAAGCTCTTCCACAGCATCATCAACCACCTTTGTGGCACAGGAGGATGTGAGTCTGGCCTGTATCTCTTAGGCACAAAGAGATACATGCATGCATATATATGGAAGTTAGGATCTTTCTTTTCCCAAGGATAATAAATATGCCAGTGTTTGATGAAGTAATGACACACTAAAAGAATCACTATGGGTAGACATTTCAGTACCCACCTTGGATTATATTTTGTTATTCCCCCTCACATTGTACTGAAGTGGAAGGGGAAGGTAGGTGGCAAACTGCGGCTGATAGTGTACCAGAAGTGTAGGCGGTAGATGTCATTCAAATAGCTGTTTTCTTTTCGGGTAGTTTTGAAATAATTAATGCATCCATCCTCACTTATTCATCAATGATGCTAATTTCCCTTGCTCAAAAAAGATTTATGCATGATGTGCATAAAAAAAGCATAAACATCAACAACAGAAAAGGTTGTAATTTGGCTGCATGATCATGGCTTCACTGAAAGCCTCTTCACTGTGGCCTCAAATGTGGAGGGTGGCAGCGTAAAAATTTATAAAAAAACATGAGAATTAGAAAGATCGTCTTTTCTACTGTGCTTCTATCCATTGTGCAATGGGTAGAATGACAAGACAGAGCAGTGGTACTGAATCTGTGATGATGGCAGTTGCATCTCTGACTTCTCTCCCACACGCCCAATGAGCTCATGTGTTCTCAAGTGCTTGTGGGAGAAGTTTGTCGGAAGAATTTGGCTGCTCTCACTTGGAACGACTGCAAAACATTAGTGTTTAACGCTTGTCACAAATGGCCACACAATGCAGCTTGATGCCAGCTTGACATGCAGTTGTAAACTTGGTGGGGAACCAAACTAAAGGAGGCAGGGGCTTCCCAAATTGTGTCCTCCTCTTGTTTTAATGTCTGTTTTCCATTGATATCCTTATGATGTCCCAACATACTTCTACGAATGAGATATTTGATGAAAGAAGTGTATTAAAAGTTTTTTTTTTTTTTTTTTTTTTTTTGTCACCTTAATATCTGCTTTACATCATTAAGCATATGTAAACTGATTTCATAAATGGCTGAGATACATTATTGCTTTGTGTTACAACCAAAGAGATGAGCCTTACCATGAAGAAAGAGCTGGTACCCAATCTCTTTTAGCTTCATCTCTCCTATTGTGCTGTTGGAATCCACCCCCTGCCTGCACCCTGCACTCCTCACAAATGGTATTTTCTTGTTTAATTTAACAAGAAATGAGTAGTAAATGAAAGCTCAGGCCTCAAATCCCCAATGCGCCCTGTGCTCTGCTCTCCACTCCCCTATGAAAAGGCAATTTGTGAAATTATGTGATAGAGTAATTAGATGGAATTCACCCCCGCCTTCCTACTACACACACACACTACCCAAATCCCTGTTTAGATTTTTGCCTTAGCTAAACTGAAGTAGGTGTGTGTGTGTGTGTGTATCAGGTATTCCATATGTTGTGGGGACCTAAAATTTGTTTACATAGTCACATTATGAGGACAAAAATCAAATCCCCATGACGTAAATTACAACATTTTAAGGTTTTAAAGTCAGACTGAGGTTAGGGTTAATTTAAGTTTAGGGTCAGGGTTAGGGTTAGGGCAGTTGGAATTATGGTTAAGGTTAGAGCAAGTCTCCAGGAAATGAATGTAAGTCTATGCAATGTCCTCTGAAGTCATGGAAACCATTGTGTGTGTGTGTGTGTGTGCGTGTGGAGGACAGCAGAAGGGGTTTGGCATACAAAGTGTTAGCATTGCTATATTAGCCTGGCAGGCTGGGACCCACACTCTCCTACACATTATCACCAACACTCTCATTCTAGCTCTCCTCCCCTCCTATTTGTACACAGACTCAGTGTAACGAGGGGCAGCCGTGATCGCAGCTCATAAAAGAAGCCAACCCGCAAACCCTTAGTGAGCTGCCCCCCCCCTTCTCTCACCCCTTAAAACATGTAAAATGCACAGAGAAAGAGAGAGAGAGAGAGAGAGAGAGAGAGAGAGAGAGAGAGAGAGTATAAAAAAAATCCAACTGAAAAGCATAATCCCCCGTTAATACAATTAAAGTCTAATTTAACTGCTCACGTACGCAGATGTAACTGAGCTGGGGGAGAGCTGGTCCCCCCCACAGCAGCATGTACTGTGGGTTTTGAGCAGAAACAGGTGTGAAAAGCGATATAATTCATTTCTTCGCTGGCAAAGGGGAGGCATGGAGCCTCGCTGTGGCGGGACCTGGGTGGCGGAGAACTCGAGATGGGGTGCACAGGATGGGAGGGTTTGGGGATTTGCTCTTGGGTTCCGGTAAATGGAATTGTTTTTTTTTTTTTTTTTTGCAGTAACATGTTTATTTGTTGACCAGTCAATGATACCAGTGTGTTTTTCAATGTGTTAAAAATGAAAACGAACCAAAAACTAGTTTGCATAGACATTATGCGAAGGTTGAAATCTTTTAAAAACATTGTGTCACTTTAAAAGGAAAAAAGCTACCGTTAAAAGAATCATTGTGTTGGTAAGCTTGAATCACTGTTGTGCTTAATCACTTGAACAAATCTATCAGTCAGTCATACGTTATTTATAATAGCACATTTGATGCAAAGTAAGGATAAAATAACAACCCAATTGTGGCAGTCGGTAGATAGAATGTTGTATATACCTTTATTGCAGGCCCTCAACATTGCAGCAAAGAGAACACAAACCAGATATGTAAAACCTCAATTGAACAACATAAGTGAGAGGGATTTTTTTTCCCCAGAGGTCAAAGTTCGACGTTCCCTTAGATGCCATTAGTCTTTGGCTGTTTATTGCTGGAGCCTGGACATGTCAGCACCCCAGTCACCTGGGGCAACACAGGCCTGTAAGAGTGTGATTCTACTGATCCTGTCCTCATTCTAACTTTTGTTCATTATGTCTTTACTACACAGTGATATTGATTAGGAAAAACCGGGAAGAGAAAGAGAAAGGTGATACAGTAAGATAAAAGTCTAAAAGGTTAATCAAATCCTGAATATAATTTTTTTTTAATATTTAAGTTTGTATTATGATTGTTGTTATCCATTACATTTTTTATATATGTCAAACGACTTCCTTAGCCGCCAGACATCACTTCAATATATAGCTTTGAAAGGGAGCCCTAAAAGGAGAACATCATCTGACTTTTCAAGTGTTCACTCCCTTATTCATAAACAACAACAAAGGCATGATGTCCATCTCGATACTGTAAAGTAATACAGTGGTCAGTGTGGCCTGGTGTCTCCGATTAGGTCTTAATTTAATCTAAGTGGCAGTCAGAATCTTAGGCGCCACAGCATTAGGATTTCAAAGAGAACTTAAGAGTGGACAGACAGGCGGATGGATCTGCCAAAGGCCTGGCATGACACTGTGACGAGACAGGGCAGCGGAGAAAAACAAGAGAACAAGTTAGTCTTATTCTCAGCAGATTTATTTAGTTTCAGATACATAATCTCTCAAAATGGAATTGGCTTTGGGCTAGGTGATTGTGTGTGTGTATCTGATTGTGAGGACCAGTGTTTGTGTAAATGCATGTGCGATTGCTTTAGAGCGTGTGTTTGTATGACGGCATTTGGAAGCAATGACTTGTCCGTACCAACTGGAGGAGTGGCCAGTGTCAGAAAGGAGGCAGCTGAGTCAACCTACCTACCCCCACAACACACACACATACACACACACAGACACCATTACTGTGCTCCAACCCCCACATTACCCCACACCTTGTAATGAAAACATCATCAATTATCCCTCTTGACAGGCCCCAGAGACCAAAGGCAGACAGCTCCCTTTGGGGGCTTCTCTTTATGAACTGACCCTCACAGACACAAAAACTTGCTATTCACGCATTTTCTCTTTTTAATCATTTCATAAGATGCGTGCATGTTTTTTTTTTTTGTTTTTTTTAGGCTGTGCACAAGAAGCTGATAGTCAGACGACCCATCTTTTCCGGGAGTGTTCTTAGTGATAGCGTTTGAGAGACGATAGGATAGGAAGTGTGGTCCATCTGGTAGATGTGTGGCAGACAGGAGGTGTGTCTCTATATATTTGTGTGTGTGTGTGTGTGTTATGTAGGGTTCTGGGGGTGTTGGTGGAGGGAGGGGTAATGGTATGGAGAGGGCAGAGGGAAGTCATCAGTCCTGACATGGGCTCCTGAAAGGCCATCTGTTCCATGATTGATTGGTGGAATGATGGATGGACGAATAGATGATAGTGGGATACAGTAGTGGGGAGAGAGACAGATGTAGATGTAGACATTTTGGAAGATATATGACCAATTGCAGAAATATTGCAGGGTTACTGGTGTCTTTCATTGATTTTCATAATTCTAAAAAAAAAACAAAAAAAAAAACTTTCATTCATTGACTGTCGACCCCTTTGTCCTCCACATTAGAGTCACTGGAGCCAACCCCAGCAGACATAGGGCAAAAGATGGGGTGCAGGCCCTTTGAGCATCACTGCTTACCTAAAATGCTTTAAAATACCTTTATTTTCTTTAAATTAAATATTGAAACACTGCCCTCCAAATCTCACTGTGAATGCATGTCATATTTGTTAAATCAAGGTTACATGCTGTCATACACGGGTTCAACTTCAAACACACATCAGTAAAACAAGGCTACCACAGCTGGCTTGGAGGTGAAATTAGCTTTTATACAAAAGAATATCCCAACTTTTTGTTTTTTGTTCAGCTATAATGTTACTTCCAGTATCATCATACTCAAAGCAGAGATAAACATATCATCACATCTTTTACAACGTCTCTTAATATTTGTAATAACCCTAAAAGCTTTTTCTCCCACTTTCTCCACTTGTATCATTTTACCCCATCTATTTATAAGCCCTCAAGGGCAGACAACTTTTAATTCATGTCACCTTTGAACTTTTCCAAAATGGCAGCCACTGAACAAAAGCCAAAAGGAAGCAAGCATGTGTGTGTCTGTGAGTTGATCTGGCCTTAGCTGAGGGGTGGGTCGACGTGTTCCCTTTAGAACGTGAGAACTTCACAGACACTCAAGGTCGGTAAGTAGCACTGGTGTGGATCAGCAGTCACAAGAGGTCTAATATGTCAGTGGAAAACATACAGTACATTAAAGCATGCATGCACAACCACACATACAAATTGTGTCTACAGAAGCTCAATTTGTTTTAAATGTTTAAGTCCCCAAGCTGTTTAAATCACAAGGATTTATCATAAAGGTGAGGGAACGTTCAATATTACTCGTAATTATTCAATTACCTTGTCACCATCATTGCCATCTACAATCACTTCTCCTCTCTTCCTCATCCCTCTTTCCCTCTACGTAGTTCTCATATAATTTCATAGTTGGGAAACTATGAGACACTTCAGTGTGTGGTTTCATTGTTGTATGTCAAAATGATGGATGGCCTCCTGCTGAAGCTGTGTTTGACACTAGCTCTATTTTTCATTATCAGTTGTCTGTGATAAGTGTGTGTGTGTGTGTATGTGTGTGTCTTCAGAGTGGGACAAAGGCCCATTAACTCAGATGTGTGAAATCACTCTTGGTTCTGGTACCCACTAATCAGTTTACGATGATCTGCAAATCTGAAAAAGAGGCACACTCTCAGCCCACACACACACACACAGATGAAAACACGCACACAACACAAATGCACTTTAACATGGGCTTCTACTAGTAATGTTGGTGGGTGGGTGGAGTGTGGAGTTCCCCACCATCGCTGTGGTATTCATTGGAGGGTGAGTGGAGTCAGGGAAAAACAATGTCATAAGCCTGCGGTTAGATTGATGGGTGATCACAGATTATCAATACTGCTCACTGTAAACAAACTCATAACCTCTGTTATGTATTTGTTTGTTTAAGGTAAAACACCATCAGTGAAGCTTATATTCCTTATCTTTTAAAACAAAAAATGGGTTTAGCTTAGGTATGTGTGCAGCATGATTTTGTTCAACCACTGATATATAAACTCCGCTAAGTGTGAAATCACATTAGCAGTAGCTGTTTGCCATTATCCATTAGGCTGTGTTTGGTGATCCACAGGATTGTGGAATCTTTTCTGGCAGCTCAATACCTTTTACTTACAGCAACTGCAGCAGCCTGCCCTAGATACATTTAGTGTGTGTGCGCATGTTTGTGTATGAGCGTGCGCACATCTGTCTGCGATTTCATATGCAGTTGCACTGGTATTTGTATGTGTCAGCTTTATGTCTCTTTTTTTGTAAGCACTGTGAGTGTGTGTGTGTGTGCCTCATTCCATGCGCGCGCTTCATGGATCCTGTTGCTTTGTCGTCGTGGTAATCAGTTTGCACGTTGGCTGAACTAATTTATCAATTCAGTTCCTCCCACTTGTGTCCTCTCCCATGCGCGAACCCAATTTTTTCCCCTCTACACTCTGTCTCTGTTGCCTTTTCAGACAAAACACTTCTTTTTGAAAAAGCGTAAGGGTTTCCTATCTTTTATGCATGCCCTGTGCCTTTCTGGCTTCTCACTTCCTCTCCTCCTTCATTCCATGACTCTTTCTCGTTCCATTTTTCTGTAATGTACAACAATGTTGCCTTATACTATGATATCTTTGCAATAGTTGCGCTTGTGCAGTTGGGGAGAGAGCTATTATTTACTAATGAGCTACCTTGTTATATCTACTCATAACTCATCCTGTACACCTACTTGTCTTATGAAGTTATGGGTGACATTTTTTGCATTCTAAGACTTTACCCACACGCATACATCACTTGGCGGGCCTTTCTGACAAATGGTGCTGAAGGCGGTTTCGGAACGTTAGTGGAGCAGAGTTTGTCAAGGCCAACAGAGTAGCAAGACTTGCTAAAGTTGCTAAAGTGATTGCAACATGCTGTATTCTGTATTGTTGTATCATTTGCACTCTGACTGGAAAACGGTTAGTGCAGGTGGCAGGGAAGGTATGGCGATTGGTTTGTTGTGTGTTTACACCTGGTCAGCTGACCCATTGTGCCCTGGAGGGTGGTGGTCTAGTTTATACTTGCAAGGATTCATGTGGATGCGTATCTTTTTGTGTTGTTGTGTGTCAGGTTGTTTGTGCGCCCATTGGAGTGAGAGAAATCATAACTAGTGACCCAGGTGGTGAATGCAGACAAGAAATAACACATGGTAGAAGGAGTTGGATCAAGCTGAGGGCTGAAGGGATGTGGTGGGAAAACAGTCTCATTTCTCACTTTATTTTCTGTACTGTCTTTGTTTTGCTTCATATCCCCTTCGTACACATTTCATCATGTCCCTGCTTTTATTCCACATATCTTCCAAACAAACCCCTCTTAGCTTTATGTCTTTCCTGTTGCATATTTGTCAGCTTTCTTCTTTTCTCCCCTCTCTCTGATGCATGCTGTTATGATGTTGGTGATGGTAGGGGGAAGTGAACATGGCTGAGGGTGCTGCTCACTTGTTTGTTACGACAGATTAAGTCATTGATTAGTAAAAGCGGTGGTCTGATGGAGAAGGCTCTCTGCTGCTGGAGATGAAGAGCGAGACAGCAAAAGCAGAAGAGGGAGGTGGAGGGAAGCGTTTGGCTGAGGAGGAACAGGTGAGGATATTAAACTTGAAGCAAAAGATGAGAGCCAACAAAGAGTGGAGTGAACTGGAGGTGGAAGTAAAGAGCAGAGAACAGGAGGCAGCAAAAAATAGTTCAGCAAAAAATGCTAAATATAGAACAGAGGGATGAAGGGAGTGGAGACGGGTGAGTTAGATGGGATGAGAGAAGAAGGGAGGGGTGTAGGTGTACACTGAATGAGATGTCAGAGGAAGACGGGGAGTGGGGTCGGGTGAGAAAGCTTCATCTTTCAGTAGCAGTGACTGCATCTGCTTCCTTCTTATACTTGCTGCTCCAAAGAGCATAAGGGAGCAATTGTGAAATACCTTTACCTAGTTTTAGCATCCCCCCCCCCCAGATTTTCTTTAGCCCCTAGGGGCCAACGGTGAGTTTCTAATTAAAACGATAGGAGCAAAAGGGTAATTATGATAATAACATAATAATATCGCCAGGGTTATTAGAATGTTCTGCGGTCCCCAAATTGCTTCCTCAGAGGGATCAGATTTCAGTGGCATTACATAAAGTCAAATTTCTTTCAAAGTCAGGTGAATTGAAATGGATTTCCCCATGGCCGAGGTACAATCTTAGAATATGTTTCCCTCTTGTATGTCACGGACACGACTTCCTCAGAGATGTTTCTCACCACAGTGGCATACCACTTACAAGCTTAATTTAGTCCATAGGGTTAATTGTTTGTTGAATAGTTTATTCAGCTTTAAGCTCTCCCGTGGTCACATTTTGTTTCTCTGCAGGTCTGCGTGTTGTAGCTGTTTGTAAAAGGCGAACATTTGTTTGTAGGTTTACAGATCACTGGTAGAACGCTAGTTCTGAGCACTTGTAGCTTGAAGATTGCATACTGGTGCTCCGAGGTGCATCCTGCTGTTTTCTCTAAGCTTTCCATGCTACCTGACTGGGATGAGGCTTTGTGGATCCCTCCTTCTCCTCATTTACACACCCCCTCCAACCCAGGCAGCCCTGAGGCAGCACACCTCCAGCTGTGGCTGCCGTTCGCTGCACCACTTGGTACCAAGTACCGATTGCTTTGGAGTGCCTCCCCTCGCTCAAATAGGCAGTAATTATGGGCTTAAAGAGGTTTAGTGGTCCAGCAAACTACATAATCACCCCCTGAATTAGCCCCAGCTCATCAGCCTCAGTCCAACGAGCATCGCTTACCACTAGCACTAGCTATCATGCTGCACCCCCTTCCCTTTATTGCACAGAGGGAAGCACAGCAGCAGGTGTTGTGCAACATCCGGCCCCCTTAATAAATTTAGCCTCCCCTGAGCTAGAATAGGGAGGACTAATGAAGCACACCCTTGCTTTTAGTGAAGGCAGCCAGAGAGTGCAGATGCCACACATACACCACACAATAGAGATGCGTTCCGTCAGTATCAACATACCTCATCCTTCGCTCTGTGTTAACAATGCAACACTTTATTAAGACTTGAGACGGTCATGTGCATACATGATATAAGCTTCAGTATAGACATAAGCTGGAGACCCACCCAGCTATAAAGCTCAGGGATCACTGTTCAAACCCTTTAGCAGAGCAGCTAGAACAATAGGGACAGCACTGACTGCTGCTGCTGCTGCTGCCCTGCATTATGTGCAGTTTTGGAAAAAAGGATGAATGATGACAATCATCAATTTCCGTACTGGAGAAGCTGTTAATGCTGTACATCGTCTCATTCACTTTGTACTGGGTCTTTAATGACATACTTTTCACCCTTTGCCTCACCAGCTAACTGGATTTATATAATTCCCATAGGCCAGAAAGCTGCGAGATTTCCCTAAATCAAGAAAAGCTGTTTTTGAGAAGGGAAATGCTCATTAATGAAATTAAAAAAACCCAAGAATATGTGTTTTTTTCCTTGGTTTTCTCTAGTTTCAGAAGAAATTGAGAGTTTTGATGACAGAAACCGTTTCAAAGGGGGGGGGGACATTTTTCGGCGCATATATTGAGGGTTTAAAAAAGAAGAGCGGTGAATTATTCATGGTACAAGCCTTGAGTTGGTTTACCATAGTGTAACATCAGTTCCTTCATTTTTTTTTTTATTTTTTTGTTTTGTTTGTTTTTGTTTTTTGCACAGGCAAACGAAGGGCATTTATTTTGCACAGCCGTTGCAGAGGCCAGTATGAAAACTCTCATCGTGTAACTGGTTCATAATGAGTCTCTGAAACGATCCACTGTTGCTCTATTTGTTATTTTGCATCGGTGCAGACTGAATCAGAGGAAATTAGGTTAGGAGTGCTTTGTTTTTTTCTGTTGTTGTTTTGTTCACCCTCACTCCCATTTCTTTTTTTTTTTCTTTAATCCCCCCCCTTTCTCCCAGAGCCAGCTTTGTTGCTGGGTCCCTGCTCCCTAATGAAGTCAAAGGGATGTCAGTCGATGCCACCTACACAGAGAGGGATTTGAAATGGTGTACGCTCTCACAGCAAAGTATGCACACACATACAGAGGATGGAACTTCCACTGAATGAGCGGCAAAGTTGGGAAATTGGAGGCTTGGTGCATGAGATACAGCAGGCGTACAGTTCAGAATGCTTGTTTTAAAATCTGCTCATGCTCAGGGTTCTGGACATTTGTTGTTAGCATAACAATGTGCTTGCCTCCCCAAATATTTAAGGTAATCTCATACACTTCTGGCAGGAGGAATACTACTCTTCCAGTAAACTGTGTGCGTGTGCGCTCGTGCGCAAGTGCGTGTATGTGTTTAAGACAGTTTGGTATGATACTCTGATGCCCTTCTAGCCAAAAAGGCCCCTGGATTAGCCGTCAGGCATTCCTGATGGGCAGCTCAGTTTCCACAGAGATTTGACCTGCGAACAGTGAGGGGAACAGACCTGGCCAAGTCAAAACTGTTCACTTTTACCTCAACAGCCACATGCAAGTTAATAAACCATGAACAATGTTGCTGTAATGGTGTATGCTGTAAGTTTAGGGTTGTTGGAATTAACAGTGTATGAAGAGTTATATTTCTTGCATAAGTCTGCAGATAAAAAGGAACCTTATTGATCTCCATGCATTGTGCGGTGTCCTTTTGACATGACTGACAAAATATGATTTTTTCTGTATCTTATTCCTGCCTCCTTCCTGTTTCATGGTAACAGTTTTTAAAATCTAAATAGGATGTCAAGTCTTTTTTTTTTAAAAAAAAATGTGATACACAGAAGCTTAGAAAGCACAGCACTTAATAGAAATATATGAAATGAAAACACCACAATGTAATGACTATTGTCACCACAATGTAATGAGAGTATGTATGCACTACATTCATTTTTTCATTCATGTTTGTATGGTGTATTATAGTGTCAGTTTGTCAGTATTTCTGCCATTGTTTTTTTAGCCAAATTCCAACGACATGGAGCAGAAAGAGAGAAGAGAACTGGTTTTGCTGAGGCGGTGAGATCAAGAGAAGGGAGAACAGCAGCAAGATAAGAGACATTTCTAAAATAACCCTCCCCTCATGGTTAAGTGGAGCATCCCCAGCAAAAGAGTGACTCAGGCTGGTTCAGTCTTCCTCTTCTTTCTTTTTTCTTTCACCTCTCATTTCTTATTGAGGCATTTAAGGTGAGGCTTTATACAGTTTGCACGTTGCAAAAATAAGAATAAGTAAGCCATGAACTTTAGAGAGTTCTTTTTTTTTATGACCGTAAACAATTTGGTGAATTATTGCCTCCACAGAGGAGATAAAAAATTTGATGGGTTAGTTTGTCCCATAACAGTAACAATCAACCACATTTTCTAGAGTAGTTTTCCTCTGCATTAGGTATGGGACGGGGGAGTAAAGAGGGATCTTTGCAGAATATTTATGCTCTTATCTCTATGTTAAACCCCTAGGGCTCCAGATATCAATTTCCATGCCTCCTCCTCTGCCTCCTTCTTCCCGCTTCCTCTCTTTCTTTCTTTCTTCCCGCTGACTATCTGTCCCTCTCTTGTTCTTGTCTGACAGGGTCAGGGAGGAAGACGGTCAGACAGGGAGGGGATGTTACTGATGCTCTGTTACTCACCCACACACACATCTGCACTAAAACACACACGCACAATCATGCCCGGCTGAACTTACTCATTGGCAAGCTAGCAAGCTCAGTGGCTCAAATGAGACCAGAAACACACTCTCGTGCATGCACAGATGAACCTGCGAATATCAGTGCACACAAGCAAAATCTTGACTCACATGGACACATGTATGTATACTCACTCACTCACTCAAACACACACACACACACAGTGAGATTGATAGGACACACAGACATACACACTTGGATTGATAAGACACACAAAAAAAAGAGAAGTCAAATCCACAACCCCTCCTGGCACCCACATGCTCGGAGCCTAGCAGAGAGCAGGGTGGAAATTCTCATGAAAGGAGTTGTATATTTGGAGAAGACATATCATTAAGATAGGCGGAGGGAAGGGAAGGGAAGGGAAGGGAGGGAAGGATGCGCAGAAATGTTCCATCTGTTCTTTAAAAGAACATGTTATTGGTTTTCTCACTGAAGGCCTTTCTCTCTCACTCTCTCTCTCTCTCTCTCTCTCTCTCCCTCAGCGCACTGAACCACAGCCGAAGGCCGTTAAAAAAAGACCAAAATCACTCACAGACAATATTAAAACATGGCAACTTGTAGCTAAGCGGGAAACTAAATCACAGTGTTTTGAAAGACAGGAGCTAATTTGATGCTTTAGGTAGAAGGAGGCATACATCATTTACAGCTACAGTATGATAGTAAGAACACACACACACACATATATATATACATACATACTGTATATTAGTACATTAGTACAGGATTAGTACTAAGTAGAGGAAGATTATAATCCCTTGCTTGTTGTTATCATTATTTTACATTATACTCATAGTATATTAATACTATTAATACTATTATTGTATACTTATTATTGTATACTTATTTTCTTGCTATTGGACTTCATACTATTCGTGTATACTGTATACTACTGTATACTTGAGTCTATTTTTCCATTCTATTATTTATTTTATTGCTCTCAATGTCTAATTTTTAAGACATCCCCCCCCCGGGAATTAACAAAGGATATTTATCTTATATTGAACTCAATTCTCTCTTTTTGTGACTACTTGGGCATATTATATGTGTTTGCATGTGTGTGTGCTGAGAAGCTAGAAAAAGCAGCAGCATTGAAACAGGGTGTACTTGTGCTGTTCAGTGGCTCCTAGCATGGCCCCAGCTCCCATATATCACGAGGCAGACACTCCTACTTCCACAGATCTGCATTATGTATAATTGATCTTTTCATGCTCAGTCAACTTTGTTTGTTGAAAAGAAAGACATAAAAGTCATTATTCACATGATTGTTTTTAATGTGTGTTTGTGTGATGTCTATATGTAAAGTGCTCCGTACATCAAGGCCTCACATGACATGAGCCTTGAAGAATGTTTTCTCACTTTCACCACACAGGCAGACAAGCGGCGCCACTGATTCGCTCCAGTAATTCCGATTCTGCTATTATCTGATCGGTCTGCAGTATGAGCGAGACTTGCGCACACATTAATGCGCTAGATATATGAATGGTCCGAAAGTTCACACACTCGCACTCGCACAGTCACATGTACAGTAGCAGTCAAAAGTATGGACACGCCTTCTCATTCAATGGTTTTTCTTCATTTTTTTTATTTTCTACATTGCAGATTAATACCGAAGACATCCTTTCTATGAAGGAAAGTGTTCAAGAATGGTTTTCCAACAGTCTTGAAGGAGTTCCCAGAGGATCACGTTATGTTTCAGACCATCAATTGTGCTGTGCAGGGTTGTTACAAAGGTCTATACCGTGAATAGCTATATTTGATTACTCTTCATTCATAGTTTGGATGTCGTTCAGTATTAATCTATAATGTACAAATTTAAAAAAAAAAGGATAAAGAAAAAACACTGAATGAGAAGGTGTGTCCAAACACTCAAAAATTGCTGTAGACGGAAAGAGAAGTGGACATAAATTTGGCCAGAGGCTACAATGCAGTAATAACTTAGCGCGTGAAATTAGCCTCCTTGTGTTGCCATTCACCACAACCAATCACATGGACGAACAACGGCTGGGAAGAAAGCTGTCTCCTCTCTCTCTGCTGGCTTGTTCCAGCATTAAACACAATCCTGCTCATTATGCGCTGAAAAAAATGTAATGAAAATATGAAAACCCTGGCGCCACACTGATTTAGCACGCCTGATTGACTATTAAGTGTTTGTGTGTTTGTGTGGAGACATACTGTATATATTATAGAGGCCAGTTGTTGAGTGGCGCCTATTGTTGGTCACCATGACATGGTATAACTGAATAAATGTCAGCGTCTTGGATGGCCTTTTTGTATCATTCAAATCGATCAATCCTACTCAATAAATAATTACAGATGCTGCAGACTTTCACGTATAAAGACATGAAAATGTTGACACCTCTGGTTGGCAAAATAGAAACATAAAATGGATCATTATAACACATAACGTTTTATAATTCTAATATACATTAGTTAGTAGTGCTATTCCTTAAACAATCTATTTTCTTGGTCGCTCCTCTGCTCCTCCCTCCTCTCTTCCTCTTTTATGGCATGCCACTGGTGTTCAGCACAGTCCATGTCTTGTTTCAGTCATGAACCAGCACATTGTCCTCCATGAACAAGGCTCCCTGCATCTCTGATACCCCCCCCCCACTCACTCTAATATAAATCAACACACTCCCCAAGTTCACATTTATTCAATTTATTCATTCTATATATTTAAACAGGTGGCTTGACTTTAACCGTTCTCAGCTGCTGGAGAACAGAAAGCATGCAGTCAATAGTTTATATTTAAACAGTGGGTCAGTTTGTGTTATCTTTGCAACAGCTTAGCAACTTATCACTTGTGTGTCATATTTATGAGTTTTCAGCTTCAGAAGAAAAATAATGACAAATCCTAGGCTTTCTGTACCATCTATCTGTGCCTGGAGAAACTCCAGAAAAGTTACAAACTTTAGAGAGTCACGTTATTGCACCAACCAAAATAGTGACATGTAAACAACAAGGAATAATACATACCAGAGACTCATATTTTCAAGTGAAAACTGCATATTTCCAAATCACTGAGTTACATATGCGGTGAGGTGAAAAGGAGCCATTGACGCAAATATATTTGTGTATGAGGCTGCCTAATTACCAGAGCTGATTCTTCACTTCACTTAACTTTCTAATTGGCTTGCCTTTTTGGCTGCCATTAATTACATGATTTCATTTTCCATTAATTATTGGTGAGAGAGACACATTAATTTTGTACACACTCACCCACTCTCCCACATTACAGTACACATCCAGAAAGGCGGTGACACCAGCCCATACTGACACCCATGCATCATTGAGCATCAGCACACACCTCACTTTCTACATTTCATTACATTTTCACTATTGCGCGTGTGTGTGTGTGTGTCTGTTTGTAACCTTTGCCCAGCAACATCACTGTAAGATTCATCAAACCCAACAAGAGCAAGCTTCATTTGACAATAAGTGGTCAGTCTTTTCTCATCCATGTTGTCTCTCTCGTCTGCAGCATCCATACCCATCAGAAGAACAGAAGAAACAGCTGGCGCAAGACACGGGCCTCACCATCCTACAAGTGAACAACTGGTAAGTCATTTCAGAGTTTACATGCAGTAGACTTTAGTGGTTTGATCCCTCCAGGCTATCCAAGTTCTTAATGATCAGAATTAATGCCTCCGCCCCAAACCTACACACACACACACACCACTTACTGAATCATCCTCATCAAGATCAATCCATCCAAAGAGATATGGCCCGCAGTGATTTTCCAGACCAACAACATAACTCAGCCCAAATATGAGCAGCCATGTTAATTAAGAGTCAAACTACATTCTGAAGACATCCAATAAAAGCATCCAACATGCACAAGTTATACAAGAATAATTACTGGAATAGTGGTAGCACTGAGACTAATTACAGGTTTTTATTCTGGTGTACTTATTTTGGGGTTAGGAGGGTTTTGTAGCACCTCTTACTATGATTAGCATTTGTTTTAATTAAACAAATGCTTTTATTTCCACTTTAGGTTTATTCTAAAAGTTGATTTTTAGGACAGAGTGATACAGTTCAATTACTTCTGTATTAACTTTAATTTAAAAAAAAATGAAAACGAGTGACATTAGAGCAGGTGCTTGGTATTTTCCACTTTACATTTCTTTTAAAGGTCATTTTATTGGTAATCTGCCGACTATATTTTCTTACACTTTGTTACTGAGTACTTTTTCATAATGCATGAAGCATGTGAAGTTGTCCTTGTTAGCAAGGAGCCTAGTGTAGAAGTGCACAGCCTGGTTGCAAACCTGCCATTGCAAATTAATGCTCTGTAAGTGCCAACTAGCCTGTTAATTTGGCACAAGTGTGACTGGCTGGGACCATAAAATGAGGCTGCTTACTAGCCATTTTAACCTTAGGTAGCACTGTAAAATGTAGAAAGAGGCCCTATGTCCTTTTGCAGCTAGTCTTATCAGAGAGATGGCTATCAGCACATGCTTAGTGTTATTGGCCATGTCTAATTAAATGGGCTGGAGTCGGGGTAACTGAGGTAGGGACCGGGCAGAGAGTGTTTGATCTCAAAAGCCCTTAAAATAATCCTTGAAAGTATCAGTTAGTTGCAAGGTGTGAGCATGAAAGTGGAGCGTGCAGAGACAAAAAGAGAAGCAGAAAAAGAGAGAGGGTGTGAAAAAGAGATGAAGAGAATGAGAGAATGACAAAGACAGAGAGAAAGAAGGAGATGAGACATGATAAATCCCCATTACCAGCAGTCTAATGATGTTAACATTACTCTCAGCCATTGTTCAATCTGAGACCCGAGAGACAGACAGACGTTAGATTAGGGTATGGGGTATCAGTCTTTGGAGAATTCATTTTATACTGGACCAAAAACAATGTACACACACACACACTGATAGAAAAAAGCCTCCTGACCAGAGGGAATCCTGTTGAGGTTATCAAATCACGTGACCTCTCTGAAATCCATGGGGGATCCATTCTTACAGCTGAGATAAAGCCAAGCTATGTGTTTGTGTGCGTGTGTGCGTGTGTGTGCGAGGCAGGCAGTCACATGAACAGTAGTTTGGTCACTTAAGGCTGACTGTGTGCTCTCATTCTGTTTGTTATTTTTATTGGTAGGGGGATAGCAACACACCCTAGAGGTGTGTGCATGTGCAGGTGTGTGTTTGTGCAAGACCAACACACACTGTGTAAATTGTGGGAGGTTAATCTTGGTTTCTGTTAAGTGTCTGTGTGTGAGGGTGTGTGCATTTGTGCGCATCCATATAAGAAAAAGTGAGAGAGAGATAGAGAGAGAGAGAGAGAGAGGGAAACCGGGGGTGGTTAATCTGAGGGGTATTAGCTGTTAAACCCGGCATGCTGGGATCCTGCTGCCCCCTCACATTTCGTTGTATACCAGCGTGTGCACGTGTGTGTATGTTTGTGTGTGCGAGCTTGTCCACAGGCATATTTCCATGCATGGTTGTTTGAGTGAGTAGTATGCTGTAGCATTGAGGGGTGATCTACAATTTAAACAATGAAGTAAAAAGATGCAGGAGTAGAGAAGGAGAGAATGAAAGGGAAGAGAAGAGAAAGAGACGATTGAGGAGAATGGGGGAGAAAAAGAGTCACTTACAGAAAGAGAGAGAGAGAGAGAGAGAGAGAGAGAGAGAGAAGGGATGACAGGTTACGTTAGGGGAACTGCCATTTCACAGGCATGTTGTTGTGCTGATTGGGAAGCCCTGTCATTGGGTGTCTCTATAGCAACCCATGGTGATGTTACCTCCTGACCCACTGATTTGTTGAAGTCAATTTCCCGAGCTGTGATTATGTTTGTCAGTGCTGTTGAAGAACACACACTTGCCCTTACACACACACGCACACACTCACACACACCCACACACACTTTCTCATGTGTTCACTTGCACCAAATCAGGTCTACAACTGTGAAATCAAGGCAAAGAGGATGTAAGACGGCATAAAACACTTACTGGGAGTGTGTTTCACGGTCGTACGCAGGCCATCAGAAGTGAATTGAATTCACATCGAATGGCCACAGATGAACTGCAGGCCATCCATGTTTGCGGGGGAAGACCTAACGATGAAAAACATGTACAACTGGCAAATGAAACACGCAGTGGAATCCTTGGGCACGTTACATGTAACTCTTTCTCTCTTTTACACATGCACACAAGCACATAATCTCTTTATTCGCATGTGTGCAATGTGATTTCATCTCTCTCTCTCTCTCTCTCTCTCTCTCTCTCTCTCTCTCTCTCTCTCTCTCTCTCTCTCTCTCTCTCTCTCTCACACACACACACACACCATAGATGTGTTAACACACATGTCGAGTGTGTTTTATTGATGAGCGAGCACGCGGTAGGGCTCAGCAGATTAAATAAAAATGCTAAAGGCCGGCAAGGGGCGCAGATCACTCATGAATTATTGGCAGGAATACTCCGCACCAGGGAATCTCAATTTGAATGGAAAGTGCGTTGGTGTGGGTGGGTGGTAGTACATGCTCACATTTTGCACAGTTCATAGACAATGTACACACAATACTATGCACACCCAAATACAAATACTCAGACACATCCCTATATGGTAGTCACACATACAGTATACTCACAGACAAAACCCACATCTCCTATAAAGTGTGGATAGAAACTCCATACAGCACACCAATATGACACATACACATACATTCCCATATGAAAACTTCATTCAACAGTTTATGAACATTTTATTTTTTTAATAAATTGCAATTAAGAAATTGCAATGTACAGATGCAGTATCCTAAGAAAAGCATCATAGCAAAACAAAAACCATTACTGACTTGAATGAAAATGTTTGATTTGATTTTATAGTCCAAAAAAAAAAAAAAAAAAAATATTATAGTCCAAAAAAAAAAAAAAAAAAGGGAAAAAAATATTCTGTGTAAAAGAACCATTCATCCATCATATGCCACTGTAGGAGTGTGTAACAAAAGAACACCTTGAAATAAAACCCCCGAGTTAAAACCAAACAAATCTCGGTGTGTTTGCAGTGAAACTATCAAAGGTTTAATTAAAATTATTTCCTCCAAAAGAAGTGATTGAAAAGTAAGTTTTTATTTGTAAAAAAGTTGTTGTAAAATGTACAACAACTAGCCTGAAGCTGAAAATATGTTTGCAGAAATCTGTGACAAACATTTGTAAGTGATTGACAACAGTATAGGATTTAAATGATGTCCACAACATATGATGGGATACGAAAGTTATCCAGCAGTAAAAAAAAAAAAAAAAAAGAAAACATTTCCTGTTTGTCCCAGATTAAGGTCTTGTGTTTGGTTATGCAACCCTCTACCTGCTGACACATTTAAACTGTAATAGAAAGGTGTAACATGACGGCCTGTCTTTCTCTTTCTCCGGCTACAGTCAGCATCTCTGTGCTAAGTTCTCCTAACGTTTCACTGATGTAAAAATCGATGGCAAGGTCATCAGGTTTCCCTTGTTGGCTGCCCCTCCCTTTCCTGCCTGCAATTTAATAATGCTCCTTTAAAGGCAGTGTTTAAGCCTTGCCGGGTGATTGTTTTGTCAATAAGACCTCCTTTTACGAACGTCTTAAAAGCATGGACAGGGAGGACGACAAGCGAGAGAGAAAGAGAGGGAGGTAGTATTTAAAAGGGCAGAATGGACGGACGTTGAGGCTACTTAGGAAGGAGCGGTGCAGTGCGTACATAGAGTATATGCCTCTTATCGGGTTTCTGAAAGGACGAGTTGAGCAAGTGCAGAGGAGAAGAAGAGGAGAGGGAAAGGAAGTAGTGAATGAGAAAAGAGAGAAGGGGTGGGGTGAGAGAAAATAAGAAGCAACCTATTTATTGTTTCATTTTGCATAAAAATCCTATATTTCCGACACCACTTAGTATGTACATGATGCTACTTCGTCATAGTAAATCAAAATTTTCTTACTTGCTTCATGCCCTTTGTTTTTTTTTTTTTTGGCAGCTACGATGACACTGAACTGTTCTGAGAATGTTGTGACAAAGAAGACAGACAGGTTTTCAACGAATTCCAAACAACCCATGGTAGAGAACACAGTGCGATGACACGATCTGTCATTATCCTCTGTTGAGTGAGGAACATTTTGTTTAGAACACCTTTTACCAACCGAAGTAGATAAAGAAAAATCTTCGTGGTTGGATTTTGTGATTGTGTTTGACAATTCTGTGTGATGCTATTAATTGCTTTTGTGATTTAACCAACAGCAATCATCATAAAATCAACATAAATAAGACATGTTATAAGACTGTGTTGCAATCAACCAGAGTTAATGCGAGTGACAGACAAACAGGTGATGAGATGAGGATTGAGATGCTGGAACTTGTTCAAAGAAAGTCTTCTGAAGTGTGTGTGTGTGTGTGTGTGTGTGTGTTCATGTGTGTGAGAGTTGCAATTAGCAGGCCCAGTTTCAGTCAGTGCCCTGAAGCCTGTTACATATACTGCAACTTTGACAGGTTACTACAGCCTGAAACTCCCTGACATTACAGCAAGTGCCTCACACACACACACATGCACACACTTTTAAGTAGATATGACCTCATCTTGTCAAAAACAACATCTTCTCCTCTTGGTTTAAAGTGTGCTGCTACCAGTAAGCTTCTACGGGGACTCTAGCTTGTGCAGACACAACCCTGTCTTTACTGTATTATGTCAACAGAGAAGTGTGTAGATGTGTGAAAGTGCTTACACACACATACAGTATAGGTGTCCATTTGCAGAGACACTCTGTGAACTGAACACCAGCTCTCCTTTCCCCCCCTTTCTTTCTCTTACTCTCTGTTTTTCTTACATCACAGTGATCCACCCAAGGCCAAGCCTGCGTTTTTCTTCATTTGCCTCTTTCCCTCTCTTTCTATTAATTCCTCCTCTTTTCTTTCTACCCCTCTCCAACCTCTCTGTTTGCATTAAAAGATGACAGGAAGTGAATGCCAGGGTCTGTGTTGAAGCTCACATGGTAGCTGTCATGCTCGCCACCATCAAATAGTTGTTGTTCTCATACTGATGTTTTTTAGCGTTGATCAAACAACGGAGTGAGTCAGCAGGGATAGTGAATGTTTTGTGCCAGAAATACATTTCTTGGGAAATTAGGATACCTACACCTGAGGTTTACTGGCAGACGACTGACATTGATTACATGCAATTAAGATAAGTAATGGCTTCATTGTATGCAATGGATTTGTAGACAAAATGATGAGACTAGACGTATTGTAAGAGTATAATATACTGTAATAGGGAAGCAATGGTTTATGTCATTAAATGTCACAGATTAATGATGTTTTTGTAGGCCATGTAAACTGTTTTTCAAATTTAATTTAACTGACTAAGAGGGTAAAACTATACCGATCAAAGGTGTTGATAAATTAATTAAGCATTATTTAATACATGAGCTAGTGTTAATGTGAGAGCATCTGAAAAGAAATCCTAACCTCTACATTCAGACATTGTCGAATCACCACTACTTCACTTCTACTCATCTAGTGTTTGCTGACTGTGGATGTCAAGTGCCTTTTTTCAGTTTCTAGGCACTCAGTGGGATCCCCATAGTGCCGGCTGCTGTGAGCCAGCGGGGGGAAGTGATACGCACAGAGACAGGATATGACACGGGTCGTGTGAGGGGATTTAGGTCAACCACTGCATTTGCAGCAGTCCTCATTGTGAGCCCTGTCAGCAGTACTGCCTCTGTGTGACACCGTGGTCATTTCTGTCTGTGTGTGTAAACTGTGTTTACATGCAAATACATGTGCAAACCCTTCTGAAAATTAAAAAAAAAAGATCTTGTAGATCTTGCACACATGCACCACACAGCAATTTGCACACACACACACAGATGCATACATGTTTTGATTCAAGCCCAGGCTGAAGGACACAGACTCTGTCCAATGTTGTGTTTGTGCAGTGGGCAGCACAGGGCAGCCATGTTGTTTCTGGGTAAAGCCGGGCTTTGTGCCATCACCCTCTCTCTGGCATTGATGGATGACTGGCTCCTGAGTCCAAGAATGTCTGAATGTGTGTGAAGGGAGCAGGGAGAGAGATAAAGAGAGGTCAAATGCGACAGATACACACACTCCCCCTTGGTCTCTAGCTTTATTATTTCTTTATTTTTTTCTCCTTCTTTTCTTCTTTCTTTTCCCTTTCTCATTCTTTCCCTCTGTTTATATTTTGTCTTTTTTGGCAATTCCTAATTTGGAGTCAGCGAGTGTTGCAAATCCAGCCCAGCCAAAGAGTTCATGTGTGCTTTTCAAGTGGCCAACATTTCCTCTGCGTAACTCTTGTGAGGCACCTGGTTGCCATGGACACACACGTACACAATAAACACACATACTCATTGAGCTCTTCTCCAGTTTGCACGCGTGTGTGTGTGTAGTTACACAGCCTGTCGCTCCACTCTGTAAAACCAGCTTTAGTGGTAGATTCATGGCTCTCTTAATGGACATCGGGCTCTTGGATAGTGGAGCAACAGGGAGAGTGTGTGTGTGTGTGTGCATGTGCTTACATACTTGTATTTTATGTGGAAGCAGTAATGGGGATTAAGTGACCCCATGGCTGCTCTCCGTCTAAAGCTCCTTTTAAATTTCACAGCTTTCTTATGTTTCCCTCCACATGTGGCTCCGGATCCAGCTAATCTTCCTCATGTTATTAGGGGCTGGATCAGCAGACTTGCATGTCCTGAATTTATATATACAGTATATGTGTATATGTGTGTGTGCGTCGGGGGGGGGGGGGCTGTGTATAACTGCAATGCATTTAGAGATGGCCCAGGAGCATTTTGGCTGCTAATAAAAACTTTTATGTATCAGTGACTCAAACATGGGCCTCCTGTCTAATAACAACGTAGCAGCAGCCAAGCAGCACTCAGGCCTGGTCATATGACTCCTGCATGACCTCACTTCAACCTTTCTTGTCAAGCGTGGATGTGCGTGTGTTTTTTCATATTAATTTTACTTGTCTGCACTCGTGTGAACACGCATGTGTTTATGTCTATCACAGTGGCGTAGCTAATCCCAAAATAATATCTAAGATACCATGCCTTGATGCTCACAGCCCTTTCCCTTTGTTGGAGGAAGTTCTGAAACAGAGAGGATCATGGGAATTAGCAGGCTGTCTGCTTTGTTTGCAAAAGTGTTGAGGACCTGACATGTGTAGCTGTTTGAAGCGATTTGATCAGTATAAGTAGTGTTGGAAGACCAGTGGGAATTACGCCATCCTTTGACAAGTGAGCACATGTGTCGGAATATAAATGTGAGTGTGCATGTCGTTGTTTGTGCCTGTTGAAATATGCACAGACAAAGAGTATATAAAAAAAAAAGTCTCTTTGCACATACGGCAATACACACATGTCATCTTTATTCTTCAAATTCTCCAAATGCAGTGTTTGCAAATGAGTCCAACATGTTCAAAATGTAAAGAGGTGGTCATGTCATCATTTAATGAACAAAACAAACAAACAAATTAAACACTGGTGATTATATGCTTCTCTCTTTTGGTTAAATTACTCACTCATGTTCATATTAGTAACCCAAGATGTGGATATTAATGTTAAAACAAATGAAGAAAGATAATTTCTCCATAGTGATTAGATTTGCATATAATAGCGAGAAATGGTGCTCATTAAGTGTTTTGTATCTTGTTAGAGTTGCTTTACACTATAACCTTTTAGTAGTGAATGAAATAATGTGTGACATATATTTGTTTCATGTTAAGACCAAACTCTGAACTTTTTATGTATTTCTTCTGCAAACAACCCAAAAAGTTACAGTTTATGTAAACTCATCGGAGGCATCTAATCCAAGCATCTGACCTGAGAACAAAAACTGAATTGGAGAGCAGGAGAGAGGGAGGGTGGTAGGGAGGGAGGGATGTGGAGAAAATGGAAGGACGTGATTTATGAGTTAACTTGTCAACTGAGGAGAATAAGGGGAGAAAATCATAACTGCAGTTCCCCTCAAAACCCCCGCATGCTGTATGCTTGCATACATATACACACACATACTGTAGGTACATGTGCACAAATGCATTGCCACCCCTTGCTGCACATAAAAGAATATGTGAGCTCTGTAATAAAATAACTAATTACTTAAGAAGATGGAGATGTGCTGGGACACAGGACAGGATAATAAAGTTCTGCCAGGATACAGCGTGATGGCAATGGGATTGGGATGTGTAATGTGTGTGTTAGCTCTAACTAGCTTTGTGATTGCTTATCTCATGATTTATGGCTTGCACCTGTATTTGTGTGGGTGCACAAGTGCAAATCAACTACTTCTGTGCAAGTTTTATGTTTATGCTGAAATCTTATTTATAGAAGCAGGTTGGGTTAAACAAAGTAAATTCAGATAAAAGAAGTGATTACATGATTTGTGTCTCTGTCTGTGTCGGTAGGAAGGATACAAGGGCTAGGCACTAATTGTGGTTGAGAAGCACACAATCAATGCTAGCTCCACAGTGACAACCTGATGATAAGTTACATGCGTCTACCCATCAGAGCTCGCTTTCTTTTTTATTGCTTTTAAATCACATTGATTGGCAGCCTGAAGGAGCGTGCGGTTACAGTTATTTTAAGCGGACCCGCATTTGAATATGCATGTAAAGCTCTGACGGCATGCACTGATATCCACCGCTGAGTCTTTATGGAGTGCATGTTATACTGAAATACATAAATGTGAGATGTGTGTCTGTGTGCACATTCTCTCAGATTACTAATGTAATACTGCTAGTGAGTGCAGAGGATGTGTGTACACACAGTATGTGTACGTGCACGCTTGTGTGTGTTTCAGTGTGTCTCATATTACTAATATAATATTGGTAGTAGGCTCTGGAGAGGTGCGTGTGTGCGTGTGAGTATGAGAAATTGAGAACTCCACATGAATTTAAATCAGCGAGCTCGCAGAGTAACCTTTTGTATATCCAATCTGCATCTTTCCAGTGCTCGTTATTAAATTATCCCCTAATTGGTCACGCATCAAAGGCAGCTGATGAAAAAGACAATTTCTTGCTTTTAATTGGGCATTTCACGTGTGCTTCGTGTACACCTGTGTGCGGCTGTCTCAGCTTAGTTTCTCTGTGAATGTGTGTGTGTGTGTGTGTGTGTGTGTGTGTGTGTCTCGAGTGTAATGAGAATAGGACATTAGCAAGGGCTTGGCAGACGCCGTCACAATCAGTTCCACTCTTTCCAGAGAAAGAGGGAGAGGGGCAGGAGGACTAATCCAGACATTAGAAACCTCAGAAGGAGAAATAGATTGAAGGCAAAACAAGAAAGAATAAAATTCACCCAGTAGACTTACATGATTTCTTAGAGTCATCACTTCTGGTATTACATATGGCCACCATGTTTTTTTTTTTTTTGATCCACTTTGCAAGCCTGTTGAGTTCAAATCATGTGTTAGATTTATTTAACTATAGATGATTGAATTTTATTTCAGGTCATTTTCCTTCCTCCCTCTTGTCTCTCTATGTTTTTGCCCAACTTTGGGTGTACCACCAGTGGTGTGTCATGCCAAAAAAGCGCAGCTATTGTTGCACTGAGCAGAGCTGAATAGTGCAGCTCATTGTGTTGTGATGGGAGGCAGGGGAATGAACAGGCCATAAACACTGGCCCTATAGCACCCAAGGGTCGTGCAAAGGTGAAGCCTCACTCCCCTAATAAGGGAGCTCCGCTCTTTCTCTGCTCTCCCGCTCTCTCGCTTTCTTTCTCTCCATCACTATTTATCTCTGTGAGTCTTCTCCCTTTTCATATTTCCTCCCTCATGCCTCCCTGCTCTTTCTAACCCTCTCCCTCACCCCAACCTCTCCCTCTCTCTCCGTCTTTCTCTCTGTTAGCTTATTAACGGTCACAGAAAGACTGTCTGGTTTGCAGAGCAGAGCCCCTTCCCTTTTTTCCCCCCTTTTCCCTCTCACTCCAACTTCCCTCCCATTCTCCATCGCTCAGTTCCCCTGGTTGCTATTATGAGAGGCATTTTATCCTTTGTTCCAGCCCCCATGGTGCATCTGGCCTCAGATATGGGGACGAAGGGGACAGGAAACCAGTGAGAGTTTTTGCAAGAAGGAGGGGGTTTGCTGGGTTAGACTGGATTCATTGCTGGGAGGTGGACTGTTTCCACCATACAGGGGAGGAATGATAAGGAGGAGGAAATAGATACAGAAGGGAACAGGGAGGGAGGTAAGAGAGGTAGAGTTGCTGTAGTTTTTCTTTTGGGAGTAGTAGCTGCACTTGTTTAGTAGCTGCAGTAGCAGTGATTAGTAGGATTATTACTCCACTGATTCATAGTCTGTAAAATCCTAAGAGTAAATAGGCACTGGTGCCATATTTCTGGGGGGCAAAATCAAGTTAGATTCTTCCTTGAGCTCGATTGTACCAGGAACTTAAGCCTGGCTGTCAAAGAAGCGCACACCTATTGCCTAATCAGCCTCCTTTGTTGCATCAGTGTTGTTTTTGAGAGGGGAAAGAGGAGGACAGAAACAAAAAGGAAGGAAAGAAAAGTGCAAGAGAGAGGAAGAACAGAGGCAAGGAGGCAGCAGTGAAAGACAAGCGGAAGGAGGTGACGAGAAGAAGTCAATAGTTAGCAGTGCTGGCCTCAAGCTGACCTCATCGTTTTTGGTTTTTGGAGAGGAGAGGAATTGTGAGGCCTCCTCAACTCTCTCTCTCTCTCCCTTGCTCCTCCTTCCATATCTCCTCCAACAAAACAGGGCAGTGAGGGAGGAAGGGAGGGGGTGTTGGTGATAAAACTCCAGACGTTCCCTCATTTGATGGTGCTCTGCCATGTCAGTGCATTCTTGCATTCCTCCTCCCTTCCCTCTGCCCCCTTCAAATTCCAATTCAACATACTTTATTAACATTATAACAAAACACAGAACAAAATTGTCAAAGCAATGATGTCGAACATCTCAGTTGTTTTTCTCTTTGTCATTTTATGTCACAGAGAGCTCCACTTACACCCCGTCAAAAAAAACTTACAAAATGACATAAAACAATAAAAAAAGAGGGAAACAATTAGGTGGCCATCACTCTCTTTCTTTTGATATGTTTCCAACCATTTTCATGACCCTGCAGACTTGCTTTTAGAAGTTGATACAGGATAGATAGCAATCAGAAAAAAGGAGGAGCACAATAAAATCAGTTACAGAGCAAATATTAAAGTAATATAAAACAAGAGGATTGAATTCTCCAATTAAAAGTCAAACAGATGCACCAGCTAGAGTCTTTTTGTCTCTGTTCATCCTTCTCTTTTTTCCCTTGACCCCTTAAATGCTCCTTTTTGCAGCTTCAGAAGGGTAGCGGGGCCATTGTTCCCCTAAAGTTCAGTTAATGCTCCCTTTTCAGAGATGAAATAGAAGTGTCCGGTGGGGCAACAGCAGGAACACATAAATCAAGTCAGAAGCCCCAAAAGCCCTCGCTCCTTAGGGTCATCATAGGTCAGAGGGTCATTTCACAAGAGGTCAGGCTGAGCAAGGCCAGAGCACTAGCTGGGCCAGTGTGTGCCAGGGTGTGAATGTGTGTGAACTGAAGGGAGAGAGATTAAGTGTGTGTGTGTGTGTGTGTGTGTGTGTGTGTGTGTGTGTGTGTGTGTGTGTGTGTGTGTGCGCAGTTGAAAATGAGCAAGTAGCAAATTTAAATATGAGTAACACACTCTGGTTGTGTGCGTGTGTGTGTGTGTGTGTGCAATAAATGGCCTGAATGTGTGCTTTTATTGGAGGTCACAGGGTGAAGGGGTTGGTCCAAGGCTATATGTACTGCTCCTGTGAACACACACACAGTACTATAAAAAGCTCCTGCTCTAACACATGGTCACCTATCTTAACTGACTATCACCCATAACAATGCCTTGTACCAGTGGCAATGTGACATGTTCTGTCAGCAACACTTCCCACACTGCCAAGTGTTAAACAGTCAGCAATCTCAGCTCGTTGTGAGATGGAACATCTCCAACAAAGCAAGATGGGTCGACATGTTTCAAACAGGCAGAGAGAAAATCCCAGCTGAGCCTCGCCCCTCAAAGACCCAAGTGTTTAGGTTGATGCGACTCTGTGTACACTAAGGCTGTGCAAGTTTTTACAAGTCGAGGAGGTCTGCACCTTCAGAGACAACTGCCTCAGTTGTTAAGGTTATTAAGATATGACTTTCGCTGTGGATCTATAGGGGCTTTAGCAGAGCTCAGGGTGCTTATAGGAAAATCATTTTTCCATATTACTGTTATGGTTAGCTGAGAAAAAGAGGCTGGTTTTGCAATGTGTTTGTTTTCATGCTGTGTGCCAGGATTTTCAAAGTCTGAGTCAGCAGTTTGTGCCTGATTTTCTCTATCTCTGTCTATCTCTCGCCCTCCCTGTTCCCATCCATACCCTTCCTGTTTCTCTTAATTTTCTTCAGGTTCATTAATGCGAGGAGGAGAATAGTCCAGCCCATGATCGACCAGTCAAACCGTGCAGGCAAGTCTCCTATAATAACTGTATTCAAGTCGTGCAGGCGAAAGCCGTCCACACTCCATGCACCTGGAGGCCTCTCAGCTGGTAAATACAGGACAGATCCCCCACCCCCCCCAATCCTGGAATGTACCAAACCTCCAGGGGCTGCCCCCTTCATTACAGCATTAATGTTAGAACATTAACAACAACAATTAATCAACTTTGATGTGCCATTTGGGGTGAGAAGCTCTATTAATTATCAAATATAATAATTTCACTTAAAATAAGTTAACGACAAGTGGATTTTATTTTAAAACTTGTGTTGACAGTGAAGTTTTCAGTCTAACCCCCCCCTTGCTAAGCAGGCAAAGTATAAAAAAAAAAAAACTCAACCCTTCCTCCCTGGCTCAAACCAAAACATGAAGAGAACTACACTTGTTTCTTTTTTTGGATGACCGCTGTTTGGCTTTTTGGCTCCAGAGTAGTTTTTACCCGACCCCCCCAACACTCCTTTAAACTCCCCACCTCAACCCTATTTGTGGCTGTTTCAGGGAGTGAGTGAGTGAGCAGTCCCCCGGTGCATGGCTTGGTTTGGACTGCCGTAAACTTTATTACCTGTAATAGGGGTCAGAGGTCAGGGTGGCATTAGGGGCGCAGTAAAGTTCAAAGGCATTCAGTGAGGCTGAGTTCTTGCTTTGGCTTGACTGACCCCCAAACAGCCTAAAACGAAAGTAAGTGGATTTCTATGAGGGCAGGACAATGGAGCCAAGCAAAAATAGGAACCGTATCAGGTTTCACGTATAGTTGCTGCTCAGCCGTAAGCAGTATTTATTAAATAAAGCATTTAAGTAGGAGTAGATTTGCAGGTCATTCAGCAAGAATAGCATATTGTTGTCACAAAGGGAAACTGATTAAAGCATTTTGCTTTGACTTCTTGTTCTTTTCCTCATGTGTATAATCACATGTAAATAGGAGTAGCAAGTATTTTTTAAAGAGGATTAAAAGGATATATGTTTAGTCTACATAAGAAAACACTGAAACTCTTCAGTAACTCTTCATGAAACAAACTGAGTTTGATTGAAAATGTATAAACTAAAAAAAAAAAAAACTTCTGGTAAAGATTTCTACTTTTTTAAACTACCATTTTTTCACTTGGGAGTAAAAAAATCCAATATTAGATGGTCCACCTTTAAAACATTAATCAATGGTAAGCCAGTGAGGACTATTTGAAATTCCAATACAACATATTAAGTATAAAATTATGCACAAAACATAAAACAGTCTCAGAGAGGGTTTAAATATTCAACTAAGTGTAAATATCAGAAACAGAAACGACTCCACAAAATGTTCAGTTCTGTCAGAGAATGTGGAAAAAAACTTCAAGTTAAAGGATAAACAAAATTCCATATTATAATTTAAGTTCTGTTGACATGTTATATTGACTGTAAAAAACATTGTCGCCTGTTCCAGATGGTTCAAATTGTATTTTAGAAGAAAAAAAAATGTACTTGGTTTGGTTTATCCTACCAAGGGCTTACAGTGGAAGGCAGATTGCTGAAACATGGGGCACATTGACGTTGAAAGACAACGATGGCTCCCTGTGCGTGCATCGGCCAACAGATGATCCCGCTTCGGCCACTGAGCCTTAATTAAAAGCACTAATTGTCCACTCCATCCCCTCCCTCCAACCCCTCTATCCCTCCCTCTCCCCGTCTCCTCCTCCATCCACAGTAAGTCAAGGAGCTCCCTACAATCCAGATGGCCAGCCGATGGGGGGCTTCGTCATGGACGGCCAGCAGCACATGGGAATCAGACCACCTGGTAAGGCTTTCTCTGCATGTCTGTCCTTTTCTTTCCTCCCTCACACTTCCCATTTTTCTTTCCTTGCTGTCAGTCCATTTTCATGCATTTTATCCTCACTTTGTTTATTAAATCTTACCTCCGAGGCCTTCCTCACATGGAGTCACTACTGTTTCCCCATCTAATTGTTTTACTCTTTTCTCATCATCTACAGATATCTGTAGATGTCAAGGTGATTCATACAGTATCTGCCATGATTGCAACTTACTCTGCCAGCACACCCTTCCTTTATTCTAACAGACATGTACTCAGTGGTAGCTGTATAGTAACCTTGTGTTAAAAGTGCAAGCTGGGCCGTGCACCCTCAACATAGTGATAAAGATACTCATCACATAGACACACACACCGTCTCCCCCTCCTTTGACACACAAAGCAGAACAGGTGTGGTCAATCACATTACACAACCATCTCCTTCCTCACTCCCTTGCACTCAGTCCCTCTCTCACGCCATCAGGTCTAATCCCAGAGTTTGCTCTTAAGCTCCTCTCCTCCTTCTCTATCCCCTGTTTTCTGGGATTCTCCCAAGTCTCTAACCCTATCTCAACTTCCACTCAGAGTCAGCAGGTTTGGATAAACTGCCAGGCTGCTTAACCCCCCATTCCACCACACAACCTCACCCTCCACACCCTCCACACCTCATTTTGCTGTCTTTTTACAATTTTGATCCTCTACAATCAGTATTGTGTTGTATTGTACTGACGCACTAAACTGTATTACTATGGTTTTGCATTTAACTTCACTTAACTGTGTGTCTCCCAGGACCAATGGGTGGCATGGGCATGAACATGGGTATGGAAGGTCAGTGGCACTACATGTAGCCTCTTCCCAGTCCAACCAGTCGCAACACAAAAGAGGATGTAAGTAGAAATGTAAATGTTCTGACTTGCACATATATATGAGTATGTGTGTGTGAGCGAGAGAGAGAGAGAGAGAGAGAGAGAGAGACAGAGAGAGAGAGAGAGAGAGAGAGAGAGTATACCTGGTATTTCTATGTTGGGACCTAAATCTGTTTACACAGTCACATTATACGAAAATGACTACATTTTAATGTAAAGATATGTTTTAAAGTTAGGCTGTGATTAGGGTTAGGTTAAGGTTAGGGCTAGGGTTAGAGTAATGTAAGTCAATGCAATGTCCTCTGAGGTCATAGAAACCAGTGTGTGTGTGTGTGTGTGTGCACAAACATGTGCATCTGTGTGTGCGTAGAACTTGCTTATCCAGTAAATACAGGACTAAACATCCTGCATATCAGGGAGGACAAGGTGGATTTCACAGAAGGCAGAGGGAAGCAGAGAGTGCAATGTACTCATTCGTATACAGTATACAAATTTGTTACAAATGTGTTTGGAGTGCCACATAAATGTCTCAAAAATCTAAATTATTGAGAGTCATACATTTGACACACATCTCTACATAACTGTTCTTGGTTTGTGTGTGTGCCAAACAGACAAGAGGAGAAAGAAGGGGAAATGGGGCAAAAAGAGGGTAGAGGAGTGATGAGAAGGAGAAGAAAGCAAGGATGGGGTGAGGTGGGATGGGAGACTGGGGGGGGGAGGGCAGGTAGGACGTTGCCGTGGCAACAGACTGATTGGCAAAAATGTAAGCAGTCGTCGCTGGTGCAAGGAGAAGGGGAGTGAGAAGTGAGTGCCCCTTAAGTGTCATAAATCTGCCAGGTTTCTGTTGATGCATGAGCCACATTAATACACACACTAACCAGCGAGAGGAGTCCACCCACCCCTACCCCTCTCTCACTCTCTCTCTCTCTCTCTCTCTGTCTTTCTAATGCTAACTCTCTCACTCCCTCCGTGTGGTTTTCTCACCATCTCTCTCTCTCTCTTTCACAAACACCTTTTTCCTGTTTCTCTTTAATTCTCTGCTTCTCCCTCTCTTTCTCACACCCCCTTCCCTCCCTCTCTCTTGCCCCAGGGCCAAGTAGACTCCTAATTCTGGATGTATACAGGCTTGGTGTTGTCTCAGAGTATATAAAGTGGCTACAGGACCAGTTATGCTGAAATATTGTTTTCATGTGTGCGTATGTGTGCCTGAGTGTGTTTGAGAAAGACAGACAGAGGGAGAGCATATGTCTGTGTGTGTACACAGTATACCTCTGGTATACTGTGCATATATACCACACAGAAATGTTCATCTGAAATACATACATTTGTCCATGTGTGGGTGTGCGCTCGTGTACAATCGAGTGCGTCTTTCATTGTATGTGTGTATGTGTGTGTGTGTGTGCATGTGCGTGTATGGTAATAGGATTACTCCTGGCACAGGGAGGGGACACAAACTAGTGCAAAATGGAGGACATAGCCAGCAGGGTATGGAGCTTAGCTGGGCCTAATTGACTAGATCCAAATTAAATATGCCATCACCAGAGGTGTGACCAATGGATTTGACTTATTCGGTTTACAAAAATAGGGACCATTAACCCTCCACAGAATGCTCGTTCGTATGTGAGCATGTCACGATGAAAATATACCACAGTTTCTTCCATTACAAAACTCCACCACCAAAATAAAGAAAGAAATTCACATCGAATGGCATCTTTCAGGTTTGAAATGCAGGGAGACATGGTAATGGAAAGGCTGTGTTTTCAGAATGAGGCGTGTGTGCGTCTGTGTTTATCTGTGCGAGTGTGTAAACATGGGGACTGGTTCGTTGTGTCCAAGCAGCCTCTTTCTGCAGCTGCTAGCCTTCCCAGCAGACCTTGCTTTAAACAGCCTCAATTTGACTGCTGAATCTCGTAATTGGGCCACCAGAGGAATCCTCTGCGAGACGGGCAAAGCACAGAGAAGACGAGTAGACAGCGGTGGGAAAAAAAAAAAAAGAAGCCACAGAGAAAAAGAGTGGTAGACATCAAGAGGGAGGGGCGGATGAAGAGATGGCTTGAGAGAAAAGAGTAAATGACAAAAGGGAGGAGGAGGAGGGAGGAAAGGAAGGAAGAAGAAAGAAGCTAGGAGAGCGCTGGTGACAGAAATAAGTCTAGTTTTCCTTGCGACTAATCATTTCTTTACAGCTTCATCAGCTAGTCACCGCTAGCTGCTAGCTTGTCTCCGTCAAATAGCTACTTTCCTTTCTAGGTCAATTAAATGTAAGTGATGTGTTATATTCTTTCATGACCAATTAAATTAATAGGTTATTACAGGAGGGGGTTGGAACAGTTATCTTATTTGATTAAGAGAGCACAGGTTCATTATATTTTATAAGCAATTTTCATTAGCAGAGTTGAGGTTTTGTTACCGCCGGGCTAAAATGAGCGGTTATTTTGCTGGGGAGTGCTCAGCCTTGATAGGGAAGGTGTGCCTAGCAGTCACACTGCAACATTAGTTAAAACTAAAGCCAATTAGTCCTGCTTAGTGAAGAGCGTTATGCTTTCGACCAAATGATGATTACAGAGCTTATATCCCCTTGCGAAACAATACACCTGTCAGCAGAGATGAAGCCCAGCAAGTGAAGCAGAAGTGAGCCGAGCCTTTGATAGCAGCGAAAATGACTCTCGGATGACCCTTACCCCCTTTCCCCTCTTCCTCCATCCTGCTTTCCCTCATCTACAGAATTAGCCTGTGGTGGCCCCTTAAAACTGTAATTTTTAGTTTCAGGACAATAGTCATCACACGGTAGAAGAGTTAATCATGGGGCAGAGCATATGGTTTTTTTCCTGGACCTCTCCGTTCAGAGCTTTTCCCCAAAATGTCGGACAAAATGCTTGAATGGACGCTGCGAGTAACCCCTTTGCTCTCGGCTGGAGACCCTTTGTCCCAGCATTCATTGCTCAAATCATTAAGCACAAATTTGTTAACCTTCTGCTGAGGGGTCAAGATCTCCCCTCACCTCCCCCACCACCTCTCATCCTCTCACCGTCACCCCAACCCTTAACTCCTCTTTCTGGTGGATGAACTTTTTCTATTAACGAACATTGGGTAAAAAAAAAAATGTTCCCGATGGGGATTTTTTACCCCCTTGTATTGTGCATGTGAATGTGTGTCCCTGTTGATTTGGTCCCCCTGGAATCCCCCTTGGAGAATACGAAAGGAGGCCTAAAGCTCAATGTATTGATTGGCTTATTAAGTGAAAAAAAAAGAACATATTACTAATGTGTGTCCCTTCAAGCATGCAGACTCTTGGCTGTTTTGGTTTTGGATTGTTTTTGGCTGTAAAGGGTTGTTATTGTGCTGTTTATTTGCTTGTCATTTAATTTGGAAGGAACATACAGGAAGGCCCTGGGTCAAACCCAGATACAAACCAGTGACTGTCTTGCTGTGGGGCCAACATGCTATCATTTAAAGCTGTTTAGGACTATATGAAAATGTAATGGATCAGTGCATTAAGAATGAGCACGGGCTGCCCTGAATTTAAGCTAGCATCACTAATGGCTCAGCTTGTTTTGGTTGTATGGGTTCTGTCCCATAATAGAAAGGTCACAGGTGTAATGCCATTAGGTCCACAGAGATGTGTAGCCTCTACCACCTCTCTCACTGAAAGCAAGCTAATTTACGCGAGTACAGCCCACACAATAGCTCAGTAGCACAGGTGAAACTGATGGATGAGGGAAAGAACAAACAAAGGTCCCTGCTTTTTTACTTCTCTATTGTCCTCCTCCTGCTGCACCTCCTTGTCCTTCTCTTCTGCCTTTGTGTTATCTGTTGTGCTCCTCTTGTGTGTGGCGAACACGTGGATGGGCCCCAGGCACTCTCAGGTGACGGGTGGCCATGAGCCTCACCTCTCTTCTTTGGTTTTGACAACAATGGCCATGGTTTTCAGCAGTGACTTTCCATCTTCAGAGATGGATGGTGGCTATTGTTGGCCTTAAATAGAGGAATGTATGGAGAGAAGTGGGTGAAGATGGATTTCTGTGCATCATTTTCTATTGTAGCAGGAGGTTTGAAGGAAGTCTGTAATTCAAGCCTTTTCTATTCTTTAAAAAAACTGTACCAACAGTACCAACCTGGCATATCTTTACTGATTCAATCGTCTTTTTAGCCAAATGCTGACTGTAAGAAAAAGAAAATCTGTAAATCTGATGCTAATTTCAAGTTTCCCTGTAGTCCTGTTAAACTGATTATCCAGAAAATGTTAAGTACTGGACTTCCGTATCATTTCAAGTTGATTGTGTGTGTTTGGTCTCTAAGTTCTCTCCTACTGTTAAAGTAGCATTACTGAGGGTGGAGGATTAACTCACTAAACCCTCCAATTCCTTCTTTTTCTCTCAAACATCCACACAGTCTTAGTGAAGGGCAGACTAGAGTCTGACTGAGATTAACACTATGTTGGGTTTGCAGTTTCCAGACTATTCTGCCCCTCCAGGGTATTATTAACAGTTCTTGCCATATTTGTGGGTTATCAGTCTGAAACTGTAACATGAGAGTCTGCTTTCTGGAGTCTAGTGTGATCAATTGTTGTATTTAATGAATGATTAATGATATCTAACTCACATGCAGTTAAATGCTTTTCTGCCCTAGTGTTAGAGACAATAGCCCATAACCTGTTATGGCCTTAAACTCTAATGGAGTTTTTTTTTATTTGTTCAGCTTTATAGGTAGTTGACTCTGATTGTCTTTAAACCTATGAAAGACTATGTAACTTCCTGGATTGAAGCTAAAGACTTTCACAGAACTACAGATGAACTGTACTGTCTGACTCCAAAGCTTGAAACAAAATCCTCCCTCTGATCAGACGAGCAGAGCAGAATCCAATCTGCTTGCCAAATGTGAATTCTCTCCTATACCTTTGCAGAACTGATAATTTATTAACCATTTTGATCTTCTCTTTGCACAGAATTGAAAGGCAAAATGGGGGAACACCTGTCTCACAGAGGCCTATAGAGCATGGGAATGGGACACCAACTTCTAGATGACTACAGCAAACAGCAGCCCTTATGACAACATTCAAGAACAGACAGCATTTTATTCAGCTATCTGCAACATGGGAAATTTCCTTGACTGCTCTCAATCTATGTATCCAATGACGGTGCTTCACAGAAGATCAAATCTCACCAAACTCAGACGACCTGTGTCCCAGACAAACCCCTGCTTCCTCTCTGGTGGGCGCTAGACTTTCCCCTCTTGCCAGCCACTACTTTCACATGGATTCCTCCATTGAAAGTGTTTGCGATTGAGATGACACACAAGAGACACACTGGGTCCTCTGCCTGTACCTTCGGCAAATGTGGCGCTTGGTGATATTTTCTAGACTCTTTGGCAAAAACAAGAGACTTCCTGTGAAGAGCACTCCATTCTTTGGGACGATGGAATTGGACCAAGGAGAAGCCAATGTCTGTATCTGACAGGACACTAACAAAGCAGAAGAGGTGCCCTTTAAAATATAGCAGATTGAAACATGGGAAGAGGTAAAGCAAGAGAAAAGAAATTAAAACTATAACTATATCAAACCCTAGTTTGGGAAGTGAGTGGAGAAAGAAAATATACTGTATACTGTTGTAAAATTATGCTGGACTCTCACACGAACTGGGAATTTAAGTATTGTAAATGCTATTGTATTGTTCTGCATATTATGTTGTTTCTAATAGATTTTTTTAAAAAAAGGATGTGAACTTTTTTCGTTTTGTTTTTCCTGGTTTCTTTCCACACTATGTGTGTGCCGTCTCCATCATCAAATCTGCCCCCCCCCCCCCCCCATATTAAATCACAATGCATTTTTAAAAAGAAAGGAAAAGTGAATAAATGGATAATACGATCAGTCTGTCATTTCTGTCAAGCATTTATTTGAATGGTATGGTAAAAGAGAGAGAGAAAGATACTAATTTGAATGTCCTGGTGTTTTTTTTTTGTTTGTTTTTTTTTTTTTGCCTGTTTGTTTTTCCGTTGTACAGTATGCATAGCCCATCCACATTCATATACAGGGTGCAGCTAATTGTATTACTGTTGCTGTGCCTACACCTTGTAACTCTAATTTTGGTGGGTTTAAGACATTTTCATATCAGCTTATTAAATGTTCCTCTACTGGTGAAAAGTTTTTTTTTTTTTTTTTTTTATGTAGAAAATTCTCTGACACTTGGGGACATGAAACTCTTAATGGATTTACTCCAGACATAATGACAAGCTGAAAGCTGTTTTTGACATGCTAACATGGATTTCACAAGGTTTTTAATCCAGTTTACACAGTCCAGTTCTTGTGATCTATTTTGTACTTAAATGGAAGACGGACATGTAATGTAGGTTTCAACATGGATAGCTAACAGACAAGATTCAATTAATGCTCACAAACTAAAGAAAAAGTCATAGTGGATGGGAATCTACAAGTGTGTGTCCTGCAAACATGGAGTTTCCTGTTGTCCTCTCTGTCCATGAGTGAGGGCCTCTCACACTCTATTCCGGTGTCCTCTTGATGTGTTTTATGTCACAATGCTGAGCACTCACATCTCCAATGGACCAACCCTCCCACAGAGTTTTATGGAGAAGCAGAGGCTATGGCAAAACACCATATACTGTATACCACAATCCACGTTGATTTGAACATGATTTAAACATGCTTTTCAACAAGATTGATTCATGATGTAAAACTGATCCACAGACGGGAGAATGTAAAAGTCACTCAAAGAGAGAGAGGGTGAGAAAAAGTGTGTGTGTGTGTGTGAGTGAGAGAGAGAGTATGAGAGTGTGTGTGTGCATAAACCCTTGTGTGGGATATCAACACATCCATTATCCATTGCTTCAAACATGTATAACGCACATCTTTTAAAATTCCTTTGAAGACGTCTTGTTTCTTATGCTTTTACTTTGAAGGGTATATATGTGCATCTGTGTCGTAAATAAATGCTTTTTTTTCTTCAAGTAACAGAATCACAACTAGTCTCCCATTATATGCCTGTATACAAATGTGAACTGTTCAAACGCACTAGTTGTTAGGCAGTTTTAACAAAAGAAACGTAAACAACTAAGCAAGGGATGCTGTAAACAAACATATTTACATGTCAACAAATGTCCACTAAGGAAAACAGATCAATTTAGTCTCGAAGGAATGTGCACTTAAGTTAACCTTCAGCCCATTGCTGTAGATAATGGGTACAGCTAATGCATACTTAATGCTGTAATTGTCTCACACGTGGAGCTGGGAAGCAAGATGAGCTCGGCGAGAAAACGAATTATCCTTCGTTTTGCATTAAAATTAATTTAGGTAAAAAGTGCTACAAACATGTAAATGGGAAGATTAGTTCTCCCTCACGCCTTGTTGCCCGCAGTCAAAGGGTTCCGCTCTGCAGCCGATGTTGTCTCCCTGATACACTGCGCTTCAGGAGGCAGAGGCAGAGGCTGAGCCGACTGAGAAGCGCCGAGCTGAGTTCAGTCTGATTGAAACATTTCGGAGAGCAGCTCTGAATCCCAAAGTCGCTGTCTTGTTTTTTCCAAAGCAGCAAACAAGAGAGACTCTGTTTTATCCACGACAATACACGCGTATAAATCAATACTCTCCCCCATTCTCCCTCTCCATCTCTCCTCCGCGCAACTATTGTGTTTTTACTGCCTTTGCAGAATTGAATGATATTTACACTAAAAGAGAAGAAGAATAAGAAAGAGGAGCAGGAGACGGAGAAAAGACACGCTCTTAAAAAACCCAGGCGACGTTTTAATTGCTTCTCCTCTCCACTACCGTGGCTGGAAAATCCGAGGCTGTGAAATGTGAATTCCTGAGCCCGTGGCCGCTGGGAGCTGTGGAGACAGGAGGAGAAAGCCCATACTTGACTGCCCTCTTTAGGGAGGCCTGGTAACTGTCCGGGCCAGTGACATTTGGAGATGGCGCACAGCACCATTCCTTCTTTTACGCACGGACATAAAGCGCACCAAAACGTGTTAACAGCGCAAGAGGAGTGTGAAAGAACGTGTTGCAACAGAAGAGGACACTGCAAAAGACAAAAATGCACAAGAAAAGTATTTCTCTCTATACACCTCCATAACGGAAAGTTAGGATTTCGGTATTTCCTTAACTGACATAATAAAATGTTCTTGGTGTTTTTACTAAATATTCATTTCAGAAATTTTGTTTATCTAAGTTTTAATACATGGGTCACGTCAGTCCGTTGGATTAAAGAGATATTTCCAATATTTCTGTTCAGTGAGTGAAATAGCATTATTTTATTATTATTACATACATTTAAACATTTTATAACAATTAATTAATACACAAATAAGCACTAAAATAAGAGTACAAATTGTGTTGTGTTTGAAAACTTTTTTTTTTACACAAATGAGAATGTGCTTGTTTATTTTTATTATTTATTTTACAACTGACCCACATTTCGTGTGCTTGTGCAGTTTTCAAAATCTCAGTTTTTACGCACGAAATTGCACGAGGTTTGGCTTGTGCTGATTAAGAGTCGACAGTCAAATTGGAGTTTGAATCCACTAATGATTGTACGTAAAAGCCTATATATACACCCGCGCGCACACCGACTGACCGCGGAGTGAACTGCCACAGTAATGAATGAAGCAGAAATGTGTTCCAGAGCAGTGGAGGTGCCTGGACAGGCCTGTCCTCCTACTCCCACAACAAGGCAGATATTTGTGCGCCTTTGTGGCTGAAAACTGGGAACTCGGACACGTAAACGTGCGCTTCGTGTTCCGTGCAACACTACTGCACAAGCCCTGACAAATCTCGGCGGGAATTATGTGTGTAACCTCATTAATTTACACCGCCGTTTTGACTCATGCTGAATGCACGGGGCCCACGGGGCAAAATGTTTATCTCTCTTAGCGTGTTGTGTGGATGCTTCACTTGTAACTTGCTTTCTTTTTTTTATTTTTGTCTCCAATTCAATTGTATTCTACATATACACAGCATTATGCGTCGGATGTCTGACAATTTATTTTATATGTCACAGCACAGCCATAATATGGATGTTTTTTTTTTTTTTTTTTTTTTTGTTTCTTTGTTTGTTTGGTTTCTTAAATTAAATCATATTCATATAACAGGTCAGAACAAGGTGCAATAAATATTTTAATTCCCTTTACTCTCATCCGAAGAGGCAGAAGTTAAACGTTGGTCAGGCTTCATTACATGTGATATTATACGTTCTAATATTCAACTATAACTGTATCTAAGGCGAGGACCATTGCACTGGAATTAATGCTACACACAGATGCCATGTGTTGTCAATATATGGGGTTTTATGAAATCAACAGGAACATAAAGTAAGCTGCAGCATCCGAACACGTCTCAGGACCAACTTTACAAACCCCCTCCAAAAAAGGCACCTTCAAAAGGTCGCATGGCAGCTGGGTTTGAAACAAAAAGAGGAGGAAAAAGAGGAAGGGAGGGAGAGAGAAAACAAGAATCTGTTGGTAAAGAGAGAGAGAGAGAGAGAGACAGAGACTGTTGAGCTGGGGCCATTTTGGATGTCATCTGTCTCCTTGGTGACGGGGCCCCGGCCCTCAAAAGCCCCTTGGGCGCACGGATTGTTTGAGAAGAAGCCGCTATTTTCTGCAGCATCATTTATCACTGTCACCACATAATGATTCCCCTCGCAGCTCCTTATTGATGTTTGTAATTGCATTATCTCATAAGGGGGGATGATCAATGGAGCCGAGAGGAGCATCGAGGGGTCAGGAGAAGCCGGATTGCTGTTTGTCCGTTTAATGCAACCAGGCTCTCATTATCTGCAGCCTCTCTGCGTCCAGGGTACGTAACGTTTGGTCTGCTCTCTTCTGAGATTTCACAGAAAAGAGAGGGAGAAGATGGGGAGGAGGAGGAAACAGCTTGTTTCATTGCTCGTTTCATTTGTTTAACCCCAAGCCGCTGCAGATAAAAAATAGAAATGCAAACGAGGTAGAGAGAAAGTAACGTGATTAAGTATTATGCCATTAGTTCCATTAAGTCTGAAAAACGAGATTTTGAATTAAAGTGCACAGCAGCTTTACGCTCCTCTGGAGACGTAATATAACGTAACATGTAACGTATTATGCATGTGAAGGAAAAAGCAGGAGAATCTGATTCAGATTATACTTCTATCATGAACAGAAATGGTTTTATAGAGTTTTGAATTCTGGTGCATTGGGGGTGAGAGCCCTTGGGGGTATGATATCATTAGGCCCAGTTTCCCCTGCACACAAAAACAAAATGCTCTTTATTCTTCACTTTAATCACACACACGAATAAAAAGTTCTTTTTGTTGTCCTTAATAAAAGAGGAGACATGCAGAGATGAGGTGAGCTGATGAATGAATTATCTCATTTTCTCGAAATATTTTTTGGCCATGGTACAAAGTGAAAGGTTTGGTCTGGAGAATATGAAAATAGCACATGGATCATGCGCGAGATACAAAATCAGAAAAAAAAGTGTTTTATGAATTTGACGATTTTTCTAAGTTATGTTGCTTTTTGTAAAAAAATAAAATAAAATAAACAAAAATGATTTCGGAATTGTTAAGCAATTCAAGATTAATATAGGATTAAGAATAAAATAAAAACAATTATTTGGGAGGCCTCAACTGCTGTGATGCCCTGCAAATTTGCAGAGGACCCTTTGCTCGACAAGGCGCCCAAGGGGAGCTGCTGTCAGCAAGTAGCCTGAACGTGTGGATATGTGGGCCAGACACTGGAGACATGCGTACTAGTGCGCGCCAGACACAAGCTCTGGCTCCGGGCGCACTCAGGCCGGTTACAGGTAAACACACACACACAATCACAGTGTCTGGTTTGTGGACAAGCAGATTCTGAGCAGGATTCTTCAGTTCGGGATGTTTTTGTGAGTGAGTGGCCTGCTTCTTCACTGTGCGTCTTGTCGGTGTTTTGGAAGGAGAGCGTGTTTTTTTTGGCCTCGGTGTTTGTGTCTCTGCTGTGGCTGCTGCTGCTGCTGCAGCTGCGGGCATTGAGATGCAAGGTCTCTGGCAGCGACGGTTGGTTCACAACCAGAGATGTTCCTGTCAGCACCGTCCTCAATCACCTCCTCCTCATCCTCCTCCTCCTCCTCTCTCTTTGAAAAGTCACCTTGGCGGAGTCAGCAGGGAAAAGAGGGCCAGAGCAGCGGAGCGCAGGATCAGCTCACCTGTGAGGCCGCGTCCAATAACAACCACCCCCTCCTCCATATCGCAGACACAAGATCACGTGCCCACCATAACCTCTCCACGCCACCTGCTGTAGTAGATACACTAATGGTAATGTTGGTTCTGAGCAGAATAGTCATATAAGCTGTTCTTCTTTACTTATAAAGTCTGGCAGTATAGTCTAAACATGAAACTAATAATTTTTAATGCAGGGTGATTATTGTTATTTTCCACAAAATTACTCATTATCATTATACAGGAAAGAAAACGCAGGAAAAAAGACATTGCAGTCTGAGGTGTGAGCCAGTAGCAGCCATCACTAATTAGCTCGCGCGTTTTAATTGCAGTGACAGCAGTGAAACGGACTGCATGGCCTCCAAAAGTAAACTGCGAGGGAGCAAGTGCAGACTTGGGTCAGAGGGGCTGAATTCCAGTCCCAGGAACAATATACTGATAAATGATTGGCCCAGAGCCACGTCTTTCATTAGTTCATTTATATGTGGAGGCTGCCTCACCCATTCATCACACAATCCCTTCTCTGCTCTCATCTCATCTCAAAAGTGTGTTTTGGTTGGTGATGTTGATTGTGAGTGTTTTAGGGAGTCGTTGGGCTGTAAAGAAAAAAAAAAAAAAAAAAAAAGGAAATAAGGAAGTCTGATTGTTCACCAAGTTAGTCTGAATGCTTGACAAACAATATGATTGGAAGCATCTTAAAGATTGAATTAATCATTAGCCTGATGATAAATATGTCGGAAACCAGTTCCCTTAGAAGAATGTATTTCCCAGAATATCCTATTAATAGATGCACTATGGGAAAAGAAAACTCTGTTATGTATAATATGTTCTTGTTGTCACCATGTAAGTAGCACTGCCCCTCCTCTCTGTTCTTTTATTTTATGTCATTTGTCCACTTTTTTAATAATTTACAAAATATTTACATTTTGTATAAATAATTTATATATGGTATGACCTATTATGTTTGCAGGCCAACATTGTAAATTAGAGTTCTGCTCTCAGTTTGTATTTCATAATTCAATAGGCTTGACTAAGTAGATAAACCTCTATACCACTATAATAAAAGTTAAAATAATAAATAAAAGTTAAAAATAGGCTTTTTGACATTTACTCCATGCTGGAAAAGACATCTTCCTATATTTGTCCAAAGGGGTTGAGAAATGCTTTAATATTAAAATAGGAACTTCTGAAATCTGGAGTCACGTTTAGTTTTCAAATGAAGGGTAATTGCATGCGTAGTTGTGTTTAAATAAAGATGTAAAGTGAAATAGTTGGTGAAAAAGTCTCCCCTCCATGCTCCCATTGGAGGCTGTGAATATGTGCAACCATCTCACATATTCATCAGCCTCACAACAGTGATGGGTAAAGAGAAATGTCAGCTCCACGCGCTCTCACCCTGTCATCCGCTTTCCACTCTCCAACCGTGACAATTTGCGTCTTCATCTCGGTTTCTCTCTGTCTGCTCAAATTGCAAAGTGTGTGTGAAGAGAGAGAGAGAGGGAGAGAGAGCGAGAGCACAGGGCAACTAAAACAATAAAAAATCCAGTGACCTTGTCATTGAAGACTAAGAGTTCAGATTTAATTTGGATGTGAACAAAGTAATAGGACCAATCTCTGTACCCTATGAGTGACTTTTGGTTCATTGTGATTTAATACTTTTCTCTAATTGAGTAAAATTTTGATGTGCGACTTTCAGTTTAAGTTACAAAACATACACCGGACTTTAATTACATCAATTACACTTTTAGATGTGAAGTATCTAATCATGTGTCTGTGATTATTCTCTGTCCACTCGGCTCTTTCTTATTTTGGGATGTCAGAATCTTGCCCCACTGCTGCGGTCTGACAATTTATTTCAACTCTTCAGCACAACACAGATGTTGCTTCTGGAATAAGATTTGTAGCTTATTGTTGTGTGTGCATGTGTGTGTTCTGTTAAAAGGAACCTTTAGTCATAAATCTTACTGGCGGTCATTGGAGTGTCTAAGATGAAATGCACATGATTTTACATGCCAACAATCCACATTTCTTAAAGACCGCATGGTGAGTCTTGGTGTATTTGTGTTATCTTGAAAATTACACACACACACAAAAATGAAACCACTCAGAATGACAGAATGCAAAATAGCAAATAACAAGATTGGCATGACAGTAAGATTGTCATTTTTGCAGGATGTCACAAGCCATTTAAATGCAAAAGAATTAATAGTGTCTATCAACCAACAATACGCAAAGTCAGCAACATTTAAGGCTTGTAAGTCGAGCTTGTCAACATAACACAAAGACTATGGAATAGGGTTTACATCATCTTCATATGGTATGAACCACAGAGTATTTTCACAGATAGATAGATATATATGTACTATTTAATAATATTTAACAAGTATATACTGTATATGATCAGAATGTTTATATTTATTTTTCACTCACTCACTCACTCACTCACTCACTGCTCCACAACAATATTCCCTCTTCTTTTTTCTTAAAAACCCCAGAATCTTGTTGCACCATTTACTAAGCAAATCTCAGCCAGGAGAGAGAGAGAGGAGGCAGGGGCTGTGAGCGTGCATGTCCCTGCAGGCCGACACTGTGCAGTGTTATGCTCAGTGCTGCACAATTTATGGACCATGGACAGTTTATAAGAAGCAATGTAGTCTATCAGAGAGGCCGGAGGAGCGAGGACAGAGGGGACGGTTTCCATGCAGGATGCTGTGTTTTGGAATAATATATGCCCTGATAAAGATGTTTCCCCTGTGACGTAAAACAGCAGGGAGCACCAACGGCCACTTACCATTCCAACCAAATATGAAAGAGAGTCTTTGAGCTGCCATGACTTTTTCCCCCCCTCTTGTTTGACTTGTGCGAAACACTGAGATGTTGAGTCTGTGGTGCTTTTTGCTGCTTCATCACTCACTTGACTTTCCACAAGTAATTGTCGATGGCATTTGAGTCAGGATGTAAAGGATAATTGTTGAAAAGAGTATGACATCGACAGTTTATCATGCAGGAGTCTCTGGGTTGTGTTGACATTGGTCTAATACCAATTCAGCCATAAAACCAGTACAGCCTGCCTGTAATAAATGCATCTACTATAAGTATTACATTGTATTGCATTGTACTTACAGTATAATATAACAAATGCATCATTTACAACCATTCAAGGTAGAGAGGAAGTACTTATGATTACACTGCAAAAGAATCCATTTTTAAATCCTTAAAACAAGTCTTAGCTGGTGTTGGAAATAAAATAACTTTTATTTTCTAACATAAATGTGATGAACAGTTCCGTAATACAGCAAAGGATTTGGTCACAGAAAGAAAAAAAAGTTTTATTCAAAATACACTAGCATGAAAATATTATATGCTGGAAAAACAAGCAAATCATTTCATCATGTCCCAAAATGATGTTTATGTCATTGACACACGGGTGACTCAAAAAAAAAAAACAAAAAAAAAAACACACAATGTTAATGTTTGTATCAAAAGCATCAAAATGCAGAAGGGGCTACGGCAAAAAAAATGACAGCGGTTTGGAAATAATTGAAGGATACAAGTAACTTCCCTCACAAGCCTGACATCTGTGGAGGCGTTGGTGTCATGTGGGCGGCTTGTTATGCAAATGGATGATAGATTCCCACAAGACAATGACAAGCCAAACTGCTAGTTAGCTTGACATCAATGTAGATGTCACTGGTCTGGTTGGGCGGTGAGTTACATGCTCACATACTCCACCTTTTTGAATGATGTTTAAATAAACAACCGCTGATGTCAGTGAGAGACATTCATCGAATATGAGGCCATTTTTCAGTCACTGAGTTTATATTGTTTTAATAAAACGTTGGGAAAGATTGAATGGGAGAGTGGGGGCGACATAAGAGCAGTGAAAGAGATCTGCTAAACATGGAAGAAGCTCAATGATGTGCCCTCACCGGTGCAACCTGCCAGTGGTTCAAGGTTTGTTTATGTATAGATGGGAAATCCCTGGCAGCTGAGTTATCAAACACATCCATCTGATAAGAGGTTTGAAAGAGAGCTGCAGGCCCCAGGACACACACACACACACACACACGCATTGCACATACACTCTCAAGGCTCAGCGCTCGCAGACAAGAGCACCCCTCAGGACACACACAGCACGTCTGCAGGTTTCACATGAAAAGCTTTTAGCAGTGCAGAAACAGCTGAAGACATGGCTGTTGTTAAGCTCCATGATGGATGAAACAGAGGTACGCGAGCGCTAACCGACTAAAACACAGCTGAATTTATTAGGCTCCGGATAAGCAGGATCACCGCATCCGAATGGAACGTCAATGAGCCAAATACAGTCTCAAGGTAAACAAGGAGGCACTTGTGCGGGATGGTAACCTGAGTGGTAACCTACAGTAAATGTGTGTATGCACATGAAAGTTTCCAAATATAGCGTCCAACACTCTCAGTCATCAATTGCTTGCAAGAACATATCGTACATTATGGGCTCGTATGACCCTGAAGTGATGTGTTTTATATATGAAGTAGTAAACTCAGGACGAAATTTGATCCATTTTGCAGAACTCTGTGACTAGTTGACAGCGAGTGTAGAAATCTAAGCATATTAGACCACTCAAACCTACTTGCTGAATAGGGGTGTCACAGATGAATTAGCAAGTCATCAGGGCCATTATAAAGGTGCAGGTAACCAAATATAGTCTACAGGACTTTCAGTGCTGTGAGTCTGTGCTGCTATTGCATGTGCACAGTAATGGCACTATAAACAGTTTTATTATGATACTAATCCAGAAACAGCTTGAACAAAGTAAAAGTTATTAAATTTATATAAATCATGACATTTTCCAAACAATGGACACCACTGACTAACAAATTCCCCACTTGGCTGCAGGGCTTGATCAAACTTGGTTGACCCTTGAACTTTGTTCAGGTGAGGACTGATTTATATTATATATTGCTGGTGGTCTGTATAACTACAATGACATTAAAGACAACAAACTTTTATTTTATAAAGTGATAATGGTTAAAATGTCTAAGGATGCTGACATTGTGTCCTGAAATTTAGATAATAAGTTGTTTTTTTTTAACTATCGCTAATGCAAATCAAGATGATGTAAACCCTAAAATGACCACTAAAAAGAAAAACTAAACACCAAATATTTCAGTAAGCTAAACAAATAAACTAGTAGATAGGACTGGTTCACTGTAAACAAAACAATTAAAAGCATTATCAATAAAATTAACTGGAAAAAAAAGAAGATTAAAGTGTCGAATCTAAAGCAACAGAGCAACAGTAACGTGCAACTTTCCTTTAACTAATGGCTGCTTAAACCACCACCGACACATTTGCTTTTAAACTCCCTGTTTGTGTGTGCTAGATACTGTAGTAACACACATTCTGCACTCAGTCAGATATTCTGTTCACACCAGACTGCCATGGTCTTAACATCAGCTACAAATAATCTCCATGCCTGCCAACATGTGAAGCTGTGTTGATGCTGTGCAAACTCAAAGGTACCCAAGAGAGATATTTTTGGCATCAGGAGGAAAAGCACCAGATAATCCCCTTAGTGGTTGAACTGTTTTACTGTCCAGTACATAAAATAAACTTATGCCACAACCAACTATGCAGGTAAAGTTGGTAAAAAGCAGGAATCGTGACTTTAACTTCTATATATATTTTTTTCATCTTCTATAGCTTTTTAATTTATTAAAATGTAAAAAAAAAGGTGACAAACAGGTGTAATTTCTATTTACATTCTCCTCACATCAGTTTTCTCATCTCTCATCTTCTTCTGTGACCCTGGGTTCACAGGGCAGCGGTCGACCTTGGTTTGCCTCTGTTATGGCAACAGGCCCGTTAGCAGTGGCCATGAGTTGTGGCCTGGTGTTAAACTGTGCTCCAGCCACAGTCAATGTTTATGTCCACCAATCAAATGCAATGTGTTTATGTTATATGGCATTATGGACAAGGAGGCTCTCTAAAACACACGGCTCGAGGATTGCGGTCCAAGCCCAGGGGGTTTATGGTCTGTAGTAGAGCAGTGGAGAAAACTGAACCGTCGGTTCACAAAGTTTCAGGAACACAAGTGCTGGCTTGATTTGGTGTTTCAGGTTTGCAGGGATGAGCCAAACAATACTCAGTATTGGTCTGACACTGGTTAAAATCACTAGATTGGATATCAGAAAATTACTGGGTTGGATGTCAGAAAAAGAAAGAAAAGGAGCATTTATCATGTGAGAGGGGCTGCATGTCTAGAGCACAACAATAATCATGTTGACTATGTGGGCTTATAAAATTAAGTTATTGTTGTTTTTCTGGCTGCAAATGACAGATTTAATAATCAGAAAATATTCTATAGATATTCACACTTGTACACAGCAGTATATTTGACTGTTTGAGGACAGAATATCTAGACTGAGGTAACGTATTCGTTCAAAAACACACTGTTCATTTGTATGTATATATAGATTAGGTGAAAAGATTATGCTATCTCCTCCCTGTCCGCATGGGGCTTAATCATTGGTGTCTTTGTGAGTTGTGACGACATGTGGGTTTTGTCCCTCAGTGCCACGTGCGAACACAAAGCAAACACACACTTAATCCTTGAGGACACAGAGACTTGACATCAATTCGTCCCTGTAGGGGAAAGGCCCCAGGCCAAGTTCCCTGAAGCCTCACTCGTCTCTCTGTTTCTTAGCCAAAATCCTTCCGTGCCCCTCCCCGCCCAGAAAAACATGTGGATGGAACAAGATGGAGAAGAGACACTAACCTCTTTCTTCAGAATTATAGAAGTGTCCTTGAGCAAGGCACTTAAGACTTCAATTTGCTGGTGAGAGTAGCAGACTGCAGTTTTACACTGGGCAGCTTTCCAGACTGTTTGTCCAAGTGGCTGCACGGTGACTGGAGATAATCAGAGAAATTTTATTCTTCTTATTTCATTGTATGGTAACAAAAGAGGCATGGACAAGAACCTTTTTGTCTTTTGGCCACAGAGTGAGGAGTTCTGCAGAGTGACCTGTTTCTGCCACATCTGAAGAAATACAGAGCTTCAGTAATTAACTGAAATATAAATATAAATATAAATATAAAAAAAATAAATAAATAAATAAAAAAATCCATGTTAAATTGTTAAAATACTGTGCTACAAGAATGAAATAGGATAGAGGTAAACAAGAAGACTTGAACACCAGTAAGGAAAGACTTTTAACACCCACCAATATTAGAATAAATGTTTCTCTAAGCTTTAATAGTGAACCATAATTTCCTTTTTCAAGTTTGTTATGCACTTTGGTCGACTGTGCTGTGTTTGAAACATAAATGCAAACTTTGACCAGACTTGAATTGGTTAACTGACCTACACAGCCAAAATGTCAACTGTTGCCAATTTCAGGAAAAATTCTTGAGTTCCTGAAATGCTTCCACAGGTTTGGGGGAATATATATATTACAAAAGCTATTTTGTGGATTTTCCATGCAATGTTCACCACAATTACCAAGATGGTACAGGAGTTCACTGCTTTGTGTCAGCTGGTCATAAAAAGTAGAAAAGAAACAAATTTAACAAAAAACGAGGGTCCTTTTTTTATGCTTGACTCTCATTTCTCCCTTTATCCACATCTGCAAAGTGGAAGCTATAAAATGAATTGGTTTTCCACTGGTCCCTCAGAAACATCACCAATTTATCAAAAATATTTGAAAACATCTGTTCCGCAAAAAATTCCAAAGTTCATCAGTCAATATATCTAAAAGACCGAGGAATGATGCCATTAAAGATTTATCATTTTGTCATTCGATGACATCCAGTTGTTTGATATTCTCAAAGAAAATACCATCATTTTGTTTTCATTTTGCTATAAATCCTTTTGTAATGTGTTGCTTTTATCAAACGGTGACTATCCCATTTTGCAACATAACAATATTGACTCAATTTCTTTCTTTGACACAATCCTGCCATTTGTCCTTCATCCAAAGGCTTCTGTCTCAATCTAAAGCAAAAATAAATAAATTGTCCCACTTTCATCTATTTCTCTTCAGTTTTTCTCCCCCATCCAAATATTCGTCCATTCAGGGTTGTATGCCACGGACATAAATCCTCACAAGGTAGTTTCAGACACAGTGCTATAACTCATGTCACCAGTGGAGCTGAATCTGAGCACAGCGGACAGTGTGATGCAAACATCTTGGAGATATACACGAGGGGATTTATTGTGGCGTATTTCATCTGATGTCTGTTTTGCACTTGTGAACCGGGATGTCTTGCAGAGAGGCACATGGACATGCTGTGCTGTTGACTGTGCAATGATATGAAAATAGGATTGCTTTACAAAACTCAATATCACTTTTATCAAATTGTCTTTTATTTCATTTGGTTTGATCTCATTTCTCTACACTTTCTGCTTAATACTTACTGAGCACTTTATGAGGGACACCTATAAATCTGCAAGGATTTCCTGCATTAGCACTTTACATGAGCATGACTACTTTAAAATACTGACTTATTATTGGAATACTCTTTTTGGATTTATTGAATTTTAATTTATACTACTCTTTTATATACTGTATTTTAAGGGAACTGGCATTTTGTTTTGAAATGAATAAAGTCAATAGAGGCCTCTGAAATACAAGCAAGTACGTGGGTAGTGATTAGTAACGTCAATTAATGTTCATATCAAATATTATAAAGGAAGAAAAATGCCATAATGTGATATCAGTTTTCATTATTAAGAACACAGAACATCAGAGTATTGTTGCCGACCAAGGTGACAATTTAACCACTTCTAATGGCAACTTCCAACATGACAACGCACCACATCATGAAGCAGAACCCACCCGCTTACATGAAACTGACGATGAGGCCATTGAACTTTACTGACCTCCAACAGTTACCAAATCAACATTCACTCAAAAAGCTTTGAGATGTGGTAGACAGGGAGATCCAGTGTGTGAAATCGGCTGCTGAAAAATCATGTCCACATGCACCCACATTTCAAAAGAATGTTTCCAACATTTGTGGAAGTTCTGCCACAAGGAACTGAGGCTGTTCTTGTATCAAATGAAAGGCACCACATGTGCCTGTCGAGGAAACTGTAATGCCCAGGTTTGCCGCATTACATGGTGAATAAAAAAAAACTCTATCTGTCATAAAACATGAGAAAAAAATATGAAACATACTGATGGTGAATCTTGCTTTAATCCCATACTGGCATTAAATGTAAACTAAAGGTCACTTTACTCAAAAGGTTTTTATTTTTGTATTTTGTGTTCTCATTGATCAGTAAAGCATTACAGGGGAGATAGAAAAACAATTTCATGAAGCTTTTAAATATATACATTCATTCACAGTAAAGTGTATATTGATTCGATTATTTTCTCAGATAGAGATATTTTCAAGTGACCACTTGCTGTTTGGTTACATACTGTATCTTGATGAACATCAAAATCTGCTGAATGGGAGCTGAATCAGAGCTGTGTGCCCTAACTGGCCACTGAAACACATGTGGGTGACGTGGAGGAGATTGAGCGAGAGAAGGAGAGAAAGAGGTCACGGAGAGGCTAAGAACACAGAAACACATGGAAAGGCAAAACTGTTACAGAGAAAACTGTAAAACAGCTGAAACAGAACCCAACATGAGGGATAGTTAGCTCCATTACCTCTACATATCTGTGCCCTCTTGTTATGCTTATGTTCAAGTCGTTCATTATTTAGGTTTGTGCTCTCTGCGTGGTGTAAAATTATTAGTGTTGCTTCATCTGAACTGCTAACAAGAGAGAAAAGGCACATGTAACATTAACTAACCCTGTGGGGATTTGGGTGAAATGTAGATTTGCAGTAAAATCCTCCTCTGGTTTACCTTTTCTCCATTTATGCCTTTTACTTTTTCTCCCTACTTTCTTTATAAGACGAAAGACAGGAGAATAAAAACTCCAATTGGGAACCCGTGAGGTGAAGCAGAGGACACCCTGTCTTGTAAAACATATGCACTTAATATTAGGGTCATAAAACTTGTAAAATTAAAAGCTATTTTGGAAAATAGAAAGAGAAATATTTATGCGTCTGGCTCTGGATAGAGGTCGTTTTATCTAGGGGCAGCGAGGGCCCGCTGGGGCACAGGTAACGACTGTCAACAGATGAATGGGGGGGGGTTGCTGCATGCTCTCTCCTTTTCCAACCAGCTGCATGCTCTTTGTGTCCAACCAGATGTCAATATGTGTGGCTTGGGTTTCCCCCTATTCTGTCGCCCAGAGTGGCTAAAGTCGTCGTTTAAACCGGAGAGGAAAAACAAGGGGAGAGAACTATGAAAAGACAACAAAACAGAGAGAAAGTTGAATGTTGGATGTTGAAGATCAGAGTTGCAGCTACAAGCAAAGGTAGCAACTGACGCACAGAGCAGCCTCACTGATGACAAGGCAGGAGAGGGGAAAAAAAAATACAAAAACAATGTCAACCAACTCAGGTTGATTGAAAAGCTGCAAAAAGCAATTATGATTGTGAGAATGTGCAGACCCTCGTCTCAACAGCCACAAAACATCATAAATTGTGCAGCGCTCTATGTTTACATTGTGTTGACCCGCCTATGCCCTCTGGTCCTGGCTGGGCTCTCCACGTCCTCAGCGCTGTTGACATACATGAAGACAGAGCGTACTCTACATATACATGAACATTGTTTGCACACGCACACATTTTTTTTTTTTTTTGTATTACTAAAACTTTAGCAATGTCTTTATTTGGTTTATACAAATTTGAGTCTGATCATTCAGGTTCTGATCACTGGGTTCTGATGTCACTGGGTTTTGGAATCTGCTCTTTGTTCTCTTCATATCCACGTTCACAGTCACTGCCAGACTGCCCCTCTAATTCTGGTGTGAATGTTTCATTCAAAAGCATTTAAAGGACCAGGAAGCTAAGGCAGCAAGTGGAACAGCCTTTGACTTTGGATCATCAGTCCACATTGCATAGTTTCTGGAGGCCTGCAGCTGGAATAGGTGGGTGCAAAAGCCAGGATCTGACCAGTAGATAACCTACCAAGGTCTGCTAAAAGTTTTTGTGCGGCACCTGCAGAAGAACTAAGAAGAACAACCTGTGGCAATGTTAAGTTCAAAGTGTGCCTTTAATCTTTGGCTACATCCATACCACTATGTTTTTATTTCATATTGTGATTAAAAACATTTTTGCATGTGTAAGTGTAAGTGTTTGCCATTTCAGAGGTAGCCTAATCTGTGCAAGCACTTTAGACTAGAAATCTAACATGACTATTCAGGTACAGCATGTAAACAGAATGTTGATTCTCTCCTCTGCAGTTTCATTAGGTATTACTCATGAGAAATAATAGTGAAAAGTAGAACAAGAAATTCTGTTTATACCAAGGTATGGGACTAATGAAAAAGGGAAACTGACATAGAGAGTTAATGTTTTACTGGAGGTTTATGTTCACAGTGCATGGTTAATTTGTGGCTGACAAAACCAATGAGGAAGTGAATGTGGGTAACTCCATCATTTTGTTTTTGCACATCCAGTCTAAAATACTGTACCTGAATTTACCAACAGCATTTTGAAAGATTTCAGTTTTGGGGCTCTAAAACATCCGGAGCAGAATTTATGCACTTTTTTGAACTGACAAGTGAAGGTAAAAAGTATGAAGGTTTGAAGATTTCTACCTTCTGCAACATCTCCTTGTATCACTTTTCATGCCAAGCCTGAGCAACAGTGGAAGTTGGAAAGAGATTTGACAGTGCAACCTCATTGACTTTCTACTGCTCTACATGTCTTAGCAGGATAAGGCTAAAATTACCTGGTTGATTTAAAGTTTTATACCTTGCTAAAATGACCACATAATTTCAGCCTTATCCTGTCTCAACACTTAAGTTTTAATAGCATCGCACAGGGTCAAGCATTGTATAAGGTGAACATGCTGAAATGAAAAATAAACGTGGCAAGCGCCTTGGCTAACAGGTGATCGAGTGAAGGTTGTCTGTGACAAATTACAAACAAAAACACTCAAAAATCACACATAAATTCAAGTGAAGTAAGAAGGGGCTGAATGAATGTCTAACATCCCTCAGCTCTTGAACACCATTAATGTTCAAGACTTGACCCTGTACAGAGCAGCTGACTGCAAAGTCATCATTTTTAGTCTGTCAGGGTTAGTGATTTACACACTGGCGCACATTTTCTGAAATGCTTTCAAACTGTTTTGTGAACAGAAGACCGTTGAGTGGATAAAAAAATAAATTTTTTTTCCAACCACAAAATATTTGAATTTGAGCAGCAGTCATAAAGTCAGATTTGTATGAAACACACACATTGCAGCCATTGGCTCCAGACACAAAAAGGAAGATGTTGTAAGAAATGTAGCCATTTTGAGAAATAACTCTCAGGAAAGCAGCATTTACTCCAGAGGATTGTGGCAGTAACGTTGCTGCATACTGGGGCTCACCCAGGTACATTTTTAAAAGCTGGGTTTTATTTGCATGTAGTGGATTCTGGATACACTCTTAAGAGACAGTAAGCTAACAAAATGGCTTATTATTATGATTAAATTAGAGTTTCATAAATTAATAATTTGGGTCAGGGTTAGATCTCACATGGCCTTTCTGCACAGTTTTGGGTTTTCTCTGGGTTGTCAGGTTTCCTCCCACAGTCCAAAAAATACAGATTTTGGGATTAGGCCAATTGGACACTCTAAATTTCCCATAGGTGTGAATGTGAGAGCCTCTTGTCTCTATGTGTGGCCCTGTGAAGGACTGGCAACCTGTCCAGTGTGTACCCCTCCTCTCGCCCTATGTCAGCTCGGATTAGGCACCAGCGGTCACCCCCCACCCCCCAACCCACCCTGCGACCCTCATGTCGAGAATAAAGCGGTAGAAGATGAGTGAGTGAGTATTTAGGTGTGTAATGGTATTTGACCATAGATATTCAGTATGTTCTCCTGGCATTTAAGATTTGAAGGCATCACATTTAATAGTGGTTGCTTTTTTTAAATAAATAAATAAATGTTTACCATTTATGTTTAATATATAGAAATGTGCAACTATACCCAGCTACATTTGTCTTATTGGATCTTCAAAAGGCAGTAGATGCAAAACAAATAATTTTTAGTGTATTTTGTCACTAAAATGCACATTGAAATATAATCTCCAAGTGTGTGCAAGTGCTGACATGTGGTTATGCACACACATACAGTTTATAATATGTGAATGTAAGTGCGTGTGTCTTGCAAGCTCAACGCAACTTTGGCAGACCTTTCTATTTTATAAAAAAAAAAAAATACAGACACAGCCATTCTCTGTGAATCTCAGACCCACACAAACACACACACACTAATGGACGTGGTCTTAACATACACCTATGTACACCTCAGCACAGCCAAAATGCACTAAAAATTTACAACCTTAACATTCCTGCAGGGTCAAGCAATTTATCAAATCCTGCACATTCTGGTTTCAATTACACAGCCGATTGTGGGGAGCAGTTATTTTAGCAGGTTCATTTGGCCCAGTAGGGGAGGCTGAGTCTTTTTGTTTAACTCCCCATCCCTATGAGCACAACTGGGTATTACTCTCTGGACAGATGTTAGCCTCTCCTGACGCTACAGATGGCAAGAGAGAAATTGTCAGGCTGCTGAAAAGTGAGCAGATGAGCTGTGGGTGTCATCACACAACTGTCTCTCTTAATTTTGTCTCTCCTCTTGTCTTTTGGCTTGGTCCTCCTTCAAGACCTTTTTCAGTCCATCATCCTACATGTTCCCTCCTTCAACCTCCCTCATCTGTCTGAAGCTTTTCAATGTTGAAGAGTCGTCTATCAGTTTTTTTTTCCCCCTGCCTTTCTCTTTGTCCCTCTGTGGGTTTTTCTTTCTGCCTCTCTCTATCCATTTCTCTCGCACGTCACCCGTCTCTATCTGACTTTCTTGATCTCTTTGTCCCTTTTTTCTGCCTCGCGTCCCCTCTCTCTCCATCTCTCTCTCCTCTCTCGCTGTGGTAGAGTGGTGATAAATCCTTATTTTATTGCTGGAGAATTCCTCTCTCCCTGCAGGGCTGACAGCTCCCCACGATCTAAGACACTGCTAGGACCAAACCCAATCCTCCCTCCCTCCATCACTCCATCTCTGCTTCCATCTGGCCCTGATTACTGAGAGAGAGTAGAAGGGTGGCGGGGTGGGGGGGAGGGAAGTATCACACCATTACACCCTAGGAGACGGAAAAAAGAGACAGGGACGGAGGGAGGGGAGGATGCACAACATGTAGAGGAGGAAAATGGGGAGGAAGTGAGCCCAGTGGTTTGGGTGAAGGAGAGGATGAAGAAGGAATAGTGATATTGGAGGGAGCAGAAGCTGGAAAAACAGTATTTACTGTCCTATTCTCACTGACTGAAATGCAGAGTCAATAGAATTATCCCTTTGAACAAAACAAGAGGAATGAGTTTCCATTGAGCAAAACACAAAGCAGTGAAAGACGAGGAGAAACGAAGACCAAGTAACAACAGGTGACGGCTACAGGCAAAAAGAAGTAACTTTCATGACCCTCACAGTTCCAGGTGGTTTGTTATTTGGTGACTGTTGTACAGACACAGCAGTGGTAAAACGCTAGTAAGGAGACTTTTCCCTCACTGCCAGTGTCATGTCATAATCAGCACACCTTCAAGAAAAACGTGAAAAATAAAGGACGGACACTATTTGCTTCATTGCTTTGGATACAGAATAAAGCAGGTAACTTTGTGCCAGAAATTGAGCATTCTTCCAGTAAAATTAACATCCCATTAGACTGGAGGATAAGCATATATACAGTATAATACAGTACGTACACAAACATGGATGCTGTTCTTTTTATTTTTTATCTTTTACTAATTTCACTTTAATTCCACAAAATATATCATATATCTTTGATTTTCATCAATCCGATCCGATATGAGCGATCAGACGAATATGAGCTTAACAAACTAGTTAATAAATAGTTAATAAACTAGCAACTGAAATACCAACAGGACATTTTATGGGGCTAAAATTGATTAAGTCCTCTCACTGAATCAATGCAGAACTGTCCATGCTGCACCTTAGAAACTATTATTTTCACCATCTGGATGAAAAATACATTTACGGTGCATTTTAAAAATCCTCAAACCTGTAAAACCTCATGCAAACTGGTTGTTTTCATTATTTTAATAAACATTTTGATTAAAGCTTTCCAGTTGTGTAATGTGCCGATGTGACTTGAAATGTAGTTTTTGGATGCATTACACACCGCTGAAACAACAGCTGAGTCCCGCAAATTTAATTGAAAAGTGATAATGGTCAGCATTTAAGTGGAAAGTGGCTAAATGGAGAGATTTTGGAAGACAGTGTATGTGCGTGTGTGTGTGTGTGTGTGCGACCTGGCAGGCTGACTCACTGCAGCAGGTGCCAAAAGAAGTGCGTAATAAACACAACTGCTTTGGACAAGCTGGCCTCCCACATCAAATGATGTGTTTTGGCGTTGTCCACTTCAGCTGTGCACACAATCAACACTCGGCAGCGGTGAAGGCTCTCAAGAAAACACAGTAGTTATTCTCATAGTGATCATCACCACAGCAGTTTCCTTTAGTTATGGCTCTGTTTGTCCAGCTTTAGCTATTAATAAGTATGTCAACTAAAACAAGGACTTTTAATTTAAAAGTGCAACTTACACTATTATATTACCAAATTTTACCAAATGCGGAAAACAGTTTTAACATATATGCTAACATAATGGTTAGTGAAGTAAAACAGGGAAATGTCCATAGTCTTTTGTCAATCTATTGTGTGTGTCTGTGTGGCTATTTTAATGCTCCCTGTGCGTCATATGCTGGTGAGAATCAGTACTCAATCTCGTACATCTGCTTGAGGTTTGTATCCTGTGTGCACATTCATTTACTTGCCAATATTTGCGACGACACAAATAATGCATTTTTTCCCCTCCATAATATTAAAAGAAAATCAGAATAAACAAATTGAAAAAACACACACACACATATATATATACACATCTAGCATTAAAAGCTGTACTCTGCATAACAGGAGAGTTGTCAAACATTAAAGATCATCCACAACAGACTGATGACTAAGCTTTAAGCTTCATGTTGGATTATGAATCATCGCCATCCTCGCCTGCTCTCTCGCCACCTCCACCAAAATAATCAGGATAATTTCTATTCATTATTACACCTCCATTTATCTGCGAGACGAGACGTAGGGAGGACGGGGTATAACTCTGAGGAATAACAATACCATTAAAAAGCCTGTGCGGCAAATATCAATCATTGTTGCCATTAATGTCCCTCCAGCCTATTCAGATGGCCTCTCTCTTTTCCTAATGTCCACCCATCTGTGTGTCTCTGTATGTGTGTGTGTGTGTGTGCGCGCGCAAGTGTGTGTGGCTGTTACATTCAAAGCCCTTTAATCAACAACCCCTGCATCTGGGCCAGATAATGAATGGCATTGTTTATAACCTCACTCCTGTATCTGGTGATAAATGCATACTTGCTAATGCTATCATTTGAATAAGAAATGAGATTGTGCTTTATTTTAATATCGAAGAATGATCGTGTTAATATAAATATCGTGGTGAAGTTGTGATGGGATGGCTGGGATGATGATGATGATGGTGATGATGATGATGATTATGAAGATGATGGTGATGTCAATCAGCCAAAGGCCATTGCAATAAAAATGGGATGATGCGAAATGAAGTTATGAAGTAATTGTGTGTGATTCATGGCCCGTGACAGCAAGATACAAACAGGAGTGGTTCAAACTAAGAAGAATTACACTCAAGTGAAAAGTGGATTTATTGAGTCACAAATCTCCTAAAAAAATGCTTCAAGAAACTCAAATGCTGAAACGAGTTTCTCTAAATGCTCAGTCACATGAGCACGTGCATCATGTGTGCAAAAAAACTTCTCCTGGTGTTTATTTTCCATTATGTCACATTCAGAAATATTGCCTTGCCATGTAACATGAAATCCGTAATATAAATGTAAATGAAAAGCTTAAGCAAGTCTTGTTTGGGGCTGCAGTAATTAACTTCTGAATTGATGGCTCACTGTGAAATTCAATTAACTGCTGATTTTAGCGCTGATATTTTCTGTTTTCTTTGCTCCTCTTTTCCCATAATTCAAATATCTTTGGTTTGTAGCCTAAAGAAAACATTTGTAAACATCACCATTTTGAAGTTCAAGTTTTTTAACTTACAAAGTGATTAATAGAGCAATTAATTGAAAATAATGAACATAATCATTAGTTACAGCCCTCAGTGGGTGAAATAGTGTATGTGTTGATGGGCGACTGGACAGAAATGTCAGTGTCACTCACTTTGCACTTTAAAATCAACATTCCAGTGGTGCTAAAGTATAGTGCCTGCGTAATGCAAGGTCCTGGACAAAATGCAGAACTCTCAGTAAAATTTGCTTTAACAACTATGGATATAAAACAGTAGATAGTAGGGAATGATACCCACAGACCTTTTCATTACCTTTTCATGTATTTCAAATCATGTTCTGCATTGTAAATAATAATAAAAAAAATGGACCAAAAACCTTTAACTCGTGCATAAAATATCTGATAACATACATAAGAAAATGGAGTGCAGACAATTTCCTGGCACGATTTCCTCAGTGCCATTATCCCAGTAGAAGAGCAGCGGCGTGGTGTTACAATGTTGTGTAGCCACAGCGGAATACAGATAAAAACACAGCTTGCTGTTTTCTACCCGGGGGCTTCAGCTTTCCAAATCTTTGACTGTTACTCAGCAGCTCCCAGCCCTTAAAGTATGTATGATTTCAGAGACAGACAGGACACCACACCACCCAACCCACACCTCCCCACTCCATCAGGTGGAATCATTGATAAAGACAGCCTTTCAGGGGTGACACTGATAGCTGCACCAAAACCATTCGAAAGGTGATTTGCCTGCCATTTTAGCTGCTGTTGCCCTCTTTATGATGCACACGTGTCTGGGAAGACAAACAGATCTCTGCATACAAGGAGGAATTAGGTTGAACCGTGAAAAGGCCACAAACATCTTCTCAACTTTATTTATTCCATAAACTATTAAACAGAAATTTGTTGTACAGAAATGCCCACACTCAAACGTTCATTCAATAAATATCCATTATTTTATATTAAATTCATTTGTAAAACATAAAACACTGTGAATAATATGTGGCCTTTAAAATCTTAAGCAGACCTTTTGTCAGCATCTTAAGAATATGAACCATACAAAAACATTGCAATTGCTTTTAATTTGTGATGCTCTCACGCCAAGTTTCAGTTCAATATTCCCTGCATTGTAGATTAAAATATGATCGAACATTACCATGAGATCCCAATAAATTATTAACTTTTATAATATAATGCAGGCATGTGAATTTAAAGATATGAATTGCCAGAACAGAGAACCTATTAAAACAATAGAAAAAATTATACAGCATCATCTGTGATTTGCTAATTGCGTTGATTGCAAATTGTGATTTAAATATAAAAAAATGTTAATTTGTCCAGCCCTACAGTTGAACGTGTAATTAATGCAAAGCTAACTGTTGGGGAGAGGTGTAAGTTCATTTTAGGCTTCTAAAAGAGGATGCACACCTGGTAATCATTTGCGATTTTCCTCCTCCAATCTGCAAAAATGTTTCATGATGACTGCAAATTATTGTATTTGCAGGCCAACTCAGAGACACATGAAGACACCGTCTCCACACCTTGTGTCTCCTTCTGCTCCAGCATCTCTTCACCTTTATTTTCACCTCCATCCCCATCTTCAGTCCAAATGAGTGACGCCAGCTGGGGCCAGTTGGCTGATGCTGGGCCTTGCTAGGTGGCATTGACAGCTGAATTATCCCACAGGCCACGGCAGCTGATTATCAGTGGAGAAGTCATCAGGGTGTCCCAGCCTCCATTCCCACATCTCTCTACCCCCCGTCCCCCTGTCACCCCTTGTCAAGAGAGGGACGCCTTCCCCAAGCTCACCACCCAGGTCCTCTTGACAGGTAATCTCAACAATAACAATTACGGCCATTACTGGTGTCATAAACAAGAGGCCCGACCCCAAGCCAGAGCAATAACAAAGGCTTTATAATTCACCATGCAAGGCCATATAAATACACGTCAACAGGTAACAAGTAATCTTGCAGAATGGATGAGGGATGGTGCACAACTGGACTGAACCAGTGTGTGTGTGTGTGTGCGTGTGTGAAAAGGCAGAGGAACAGTCTGACCTCGAGGCTGCAGACAGACACATATCTGAATATAATCACAAATGAAATAATAAAAAGGTTGTTTACTAAATATACATTCTTGGGATCAAGTCACATAGCATGATATTTAAATGCAGGATATTATAGATAGATGTGATAGATAGATGTGATTTATTTCCAGCATGTTATTGATTTTACAATACTATCACGGTGCTTCACTGTAAATCTTTGATTATCAGAGCGAAACACTGGACACAGGTACATCGAATAAATAAGCCTGGAAAATTAGCAGAAGAAAACAGCATGATTGGGAACAAGAGTTTTTTTTGTTTTGTTTTGTTTTTTAATGATTTTACTGTATCATAAATGTGTCATTAAGAGTAGTTACAACGATAACAATGTGCTGTCAAATCATAATAATTTCTTAATAAATTATATTTTAAATCTTGCTTGGTTTTAATAATTATTACTTATTTCTTGTTCATAGATTTTGTTTAATAGCCTAATATTGTAAAGCAGATTATTTCTGCTCTACAACGCCTGGTTAACTTTGGGCCAGATTGCCTCTTCTCCTCAGTAAACCAAACAAGGCGTCGTGGCCCGGAGCGCTAAAATAATTTGAGACTCCCTAATGAGGAGAGCTGAGCAGCAATTAACACGTGTCAAAGTCGACATCATCAGGTGCCACTCTCATTTTCTTCCCCAAGACTCACTGGATTTTTCTTTTTATTATTCCCCTCCTGCTTCCTCTTGTTTATTCTCCAGCGGAAGAAGAGACGGTGTTTGGAGGGTTTCATCTGTGCTGCGGCTGAGCTGCGGCGCATTTAACAATCCCTATACGTTATCGAGGCAATGACCGATGTGTCATCCCGAATTTTATTCGTTTTCTTTATTTCCTTTTTTATTTCCTCGTGCAGCGGCAGCCAGATTAGACAGAAACAGTCAATGGTGCGTTAACTCCTGCAGGAGCGATGCGGAGAGGAGAGCAGCGGTGGATGCAGCAAGGATGTTTAATAAATAAATAAATAAACATAACAAGTTAACTATATAATTTAGCATTCATCAGTTATTGTTTTATTAATTGTATAATTGATATTCAATAAATTGTACATCTTCTGTGGAAAAAAACAGTATCACCTGAAATAAATCACATGAAACATAATTTACCTGTTTTTTTCCCCTTTGCTTTACTGAGTTTATATTGAAATCGAGAACCCATCATTCCCAAAGATTTGTAAAACAAAAAATAAATAAATAAATCATTCTTTCATTTTAAAATGAATAAGAATGCAATTAATGTAAAAAAGTAGTGTTTTACTAGTCAAAAAAATGTGCAAAATTAAAAGCAGCCCTGAAAATACTGAAAGTGAATTTAAACCACATTCTGCATCAAATTTGTAAAGAACTGTCAATCACAACCGTTTTTTTTTTATTATTGTCATTTTAGACAAATGTAATTTATTGTTGAAATGCAGTAATTTCACTTACATACATCATGTGCCATTATATACTCTACACTATGATGATTAAATAAGCATGTTTAGGAGTTTAATGATGAAATTAAGTGGCATAAGAAATTAATGTTAATTTATTTCTATTAACAAGAATTACTTCCATGAGCACAGAGCTCAGCTTTATTTTTTACTCTCATAAATCCAGACAAATTAAAATTGTTTTGATGTAAAACACACGTGTTAATGCACGCATTGCACAAAAAAAAAACCAAACTAAATAAATAAGTAATCTACCTAGAAATTGCAGTTGAATAATAATAATAATAATAATAATAATAATAATAATAATAATAATAATCTACCTAGAAATTGCAGTTGAATAACAATAATAAAAACTACATCAACAACAATATTATAACACAACCACTTCACATCTCTCTTTTGTGTTAACCTGTTTGCATTTTCTCTGCCCTCTCAAATGCAGGATGAAGAAAAAGAAAGAGCAGAAGAAAAGGAGTAGGAGGTGTTTTGTTGCCATTCTTCTGACCTGAGCCGCTCATCTTCCTCAGAGCTCAGCAGGATCTCGGCCGGGTGCCTGCCTTGCCTACCCAGGGTCCTTTTGGTGTGTGCATCTCATTTGCATATATTTCTCGCCGACTGACGAGGCCTTTCTCTGTCCCTCTCATTAATGCCTCGTCTCACAAATTCCCTCCCAGAATCCTGCTGGTCCTGGCTGCCATGAATCCGTACCTGTGGTGGCCACTGATGATTGCATGCTGCTGTCCAAAAGAAACCAAGGGAGGGCAAGAAGAAAGCCGCGGAGTGTTAGCAGAGAGGTAAAGGAAGAAAGAGCAACTGTTTCTGTGCAGAGAAAACAAAGGAGAAAGCAAACGCGAGGAAGAAAAAAAAAACTGCAGCTTAGAGAGAGCGAGAGAAGATAAATGAGCTGCCTGTGCGCCTCTCTCCCTCTCTTGCTCTGTCTACGTTTCCCCCTCTCCCTTTCTGACTCTTGAACTAGGCTCCATTTTGTGTTAAGCAGCTCCCTCTCATGACAGATCATTTCTGGAGTCATGGGTCAAAGTTGAGGATAGGGTCAGCTGTAACACAACATGCAAGGGGAAACTCTACAAACTCCGTGTCCCTCTTGGCCAAAAAGAACTTCACAGACTCCAGGGTGGTGAACTATTGCATCGTGAAAATATGAAGATAAACATATTGTCAACAAATCCCATGAAAAGACTGGAACCAGTCTTAAATTGCTGGCATTAGACTGAAAAGATATATATATTTTTTTAAATGTGTGGGTGCGCATTGATGAGACGATTTGCATCATTACAATCCAGGAAGTACACTGTGATAAATAGTTTAGGTTAAAGGTTAAAGCACTGCATAGCTGTTTGCAAAACTGCAATACCAGTTTTTACACGTGTGAAAAGTTATCACAGTGTTGTTTCACAGGGTAAAAATACAGCCTGCACTTAACAAAGGGATGTTACCCGCTGCTAACATAGGAGTGGCACCTTGTCACATGATGTTGCATCTTCTTGTTAGGAGGCAGACCACAGTGCTGCGTCAGCAAACCTTTATCACTCTGTCATGTGAAAAACAGGTGGGCATTATAGTTCTTATGAAGTGTTTCTCAACACACGCTTAACATAGACTTGGAATAAACCCAAACTAATTTGTTTCAGACGACAACGGAAATGTGCCGTCCAGTGCAGATATGAGTCACTAATGATGTGTTTTGTAATCCTTTTTTTTTTTTTTGGACAACAGTGGATATAACGCTATCAGGCTATCAGGCTTATCCCTCACAAGTTTGACATGCAGCCATCAGAGTGAAGGAGTGGATAGAGACAAAATCACAGCACACCACAGTAGGTTCCACACAGCAAAGACACGGACTCGCTCTCTCCTTCCCACACACTCACCAAACGAATCAACGCACATACTACGAAAACACGGACCGACCACATCAGTCAAACCTCTACACCGCTGAACACAAGTGGAGGGCAAAAAACAGAGAGAGAGAGGGGGAAAAATGATGAAGTCGGACTTGAACATCAAACAATAAACAGTCCATTAAGTCTGTGGGTGGAGGGGTTTTAGGAGGGTGCAAGGCAGATATTGGGGGTGGGGGGGGGTAGAGGAATGATGGGAGTTTATTTAAAGCATGGTGACCCCATGGCCGAAGGCTGCCTCGGTGCAGGGATGAATAAAACTTTAATGGCTCATAAAACACTGCGACTCCTTCTCCAAGCCTCGCTTCACAGCATTTATTCCTGCCGGACCAATCAGATTGCTTGAATCTCCAAACACAGAGCAAAAAAAAAGGAGGGAGAGGAGAAGAGAAAAAAAAAACAGAGTTAAAGGAGTAGTTCAATAATCTAGAAAATAACTGGTAGCTTATTTTCCAAGCGTGAGAGGAGAAGATGGATGTCGATCTCACATCTGTTCACTAAAGCAAGGGTTAGCCATCAATAAATACAGTTGTTGGAAAATAAAAGACAAAGCGCTGCTGTCTGTAGCCATCGCAATATTTGTGATAAATTTGACTAATCACTTAAATGAAGTGTCGGGAGTAATTTACTGCCATATCTGTCTGTCATTAAGTGACCTCCCTATACCTGCATGCAGCATGCCTGACCTCTTCACAGCACGTGACTGAAGTCTTTACAACAAACCAAAGAGGCAAACACGAGTGAAGCAGAGACGATAGCCAGAAATCAGTGAGCAAGTCATGGAAAAAGAAAGTGCAGCTAAAAATTCCCATTTTCACGGCAGATGATGACTTCAAGTGTTTCGGGGATGGAGCTTTGGCAAGATGGCTGACGGGAGGAAATTTCCCAGACTTACAGACCCATAGCTTTAACTGTAGCGCTGGTATCTGGAAGAATCAACAAATGTGCAATTTGTTAATCCTGCAGACAATATCAAAAGTGTAAAAAACACAACTCACAGTATATATATTAGCATTGGTGTTCACAACTGTCTGCATCGACAAAATGTCAGCACTCAGGAGTTGTCCTTGCGAAAAAAAGTTCCTACACTCAACTCAAACAAACACTACAAAAGGCTAATAATAATAAATAAAAAAAAAAAGAATCATCATCTTGACTCAAGCAAAGTCACGGAAAACATAGCGTGACTCACAATGATCAGAAGAGACAACTTAAAGAGACAACTTGAGAAAAGGAGTCAGTGGAGAGACAAAAAGAGGAGCAGCAAAATTAAACAGAACAGGAGAAAAGGATAAAAGGGAAGCACGACAGTGGCGTTAGAAAAACAGAATGGGGGAGATCAAGGTGAGGAACTGTGTAGGCAGAGTCGACCACAAATGAGGACATGTGATTTATCCTGATAGAGTTTCGCACAGACACGTAAATCACACACAGGCAGAGCCTCAACATTTTTAGCACGACACTGCAAAGGTCCAAACCATGTGAACTGTTCTCTCTGCCATGCACCTTTTGCCTCCGTGGAAACGGACCTCATGACAGCCTGGAGCTGAGGTGTCAGTCCACCAGCATCACCTCTGGGTGCTTGGATCAGTAAACAACAAGCTGTCATCTTATTTAACGCTCAGGCTTTTTTTTTTTTTTCCTCTTTTCTCGTTCTGCAACGCCAAGTCATTTTCCTAATTATATGGAAGTGGTGTCATTTGCATTTTTAGTAACCACTCTTTCCAGGATTGCCTGATCTAATTCAACTCCAATTAGCCCACATTTCCCTGAATGCGTTTTGTCAAACCACCATTAGGAGGCTGAACTTAATCACAGTAAATAATGATCGTGATCACAGCTTGAGTGCAGCACAACAACAGATGCATTATCATTTACTCATAGAGATACATATTGCAAATATTTCCATAGAAAGGAGGAAAGTTCAAATAAGAAATTTGGATTTCAAAAACGGCAAAAAAGCAGAATGATATTTGTTCTGCAGTGGCTGTACAAGATTAAACATGTGCGTGCGTGCGTGCGTGCGTGTGTGTGCTACAGTACATGACCCTCCCTGCCCCTCTCTCCCCTCCATGTTCAGCCCAGTGGGTGTCATTCTCAGGTCAGGAGACTGTAAATATACACAGTTAAACCTCAGGGCCATAAATCAGGGTGAACAGCCTAAACTCCTACACGCACAGATAACACAAGATGTGACATGTCTGCTGGAATAAATAATAACAAGCACATACTCTATGACACATTTCTACCCTTCTACCCTTGCTTATACAAGACTTGTCATAGAAACGTTAACACAACTGACAATAAAACTACTGTTACATAGACACACACATGCACACGAAAGAATTATAAAAGGTTACAATTCTACAAACCACAATGATTAAAACTATAAATGCATTTTAATACATACATTCTTTTTCTACTCTGAAAAGAATTCCTGTAAAGGTGGGATTGACTTTTATATTAACATAAATATACGTATTAGTGCAACAAACACTGCAGTGTTATCACTAGTACACATAAAACAAGCATGCATATTCCTTTAATCCCAACTAATTGCAGCGTTATTTCAAGTGAAAATTACACAGAATCTAGTTTCACTCTTTTGCTAAAGAAGACACTGCATCTTCATTTGCAAATGAGACTATAACTGGCCTCAGTGTGTGAAAACCATAAAAGGTGAGTGAAACCAACAGGAAAGCCAGTAATTGGAAATTGCATTTAGATTGTGTTGTCATCCAAGTGACACAGTTTGAATGTAATAAAAAAAAAATGATTTACTGATATCTGACAGCGCTATTATTATCATTATTATTGCTACTACATTATTACTACCACCACCATACTGCCATATTATCATTTATTCATCTATCATTATTACCTCCACCACAACAAAAGTTTTGTCCTCCAGCAGATAACACCTGCTACAATTTCCTACATTATACTATATACAATTTATACTTCTATTGATATGGTCTTCCATTCATATTACTAAAAATGTCAGCAGTGCTTCCTGCACTGCTGACATTTTTTACTTGTCAACTTGTCTTCAAGTTATAATTTAAATTAACTTCAGGCAACATGTTCATCATAAGCTGCATCAACACACAGTCAGACACTAACACGGAAGCCAAAGCTCATAAACACGTCGGTTGATGGAGGAAAAGAGTTCAAATTCTGGGATGAGTCTGTTTACAAAGCTTCATTCAGTGCAGGGGGACAGTTCTGCAGCTGGACTGCAGTTGTGCTGATATTCCTCACTTCTTTGGTAGCCTTATTGTAAGAAATATCCATAATTCATATTGATTTATGTCATGGCAATATGTATAAGACATGTGTTTGCTACTGATACTTTGATGTCAAGTTGCCTTTAATATCACTGATGGGTTCAAATGCATCAACTGTCATTTTTGAATGCAGTCATACATACTGTATAAGATCGGTGTTCTTAATCACAATCACACCCGGTCTGAATGAATAAACGTATGAGACATCTAAAAAAAAACAAAAAAACAAAAAAATTATTGATGAGCATATTCATGGAAAACCCTTCAGTGAAAGTGACTCACTCGTCGAAGCTTGTCATTAATGCCAGGTGTCATGCAATATAAAAATAACTGTTAGCTCATAAACATTTTTTTAAAATAACACATCTCTCACTCTGACACTTTTCAAAGACATTTTACAATCCTGAAGGTATTCGTGTGTGGCTTCAAGGCACCCAGCAACTTGAAAACATTTTTTGATCCTTGTAAAAGAAACTGGCCACCCTTCAGTCTTCTAGGACAAGAATGAAGAGACTAATGCTTTGTCATAATTATGACTGTACTTTTTTTATTAATATTTTTAGTTTAGGAGTATATTGTGAATCCTTTGTCATTCACTCAGTATCGTATTGCTGTAAAAGTGGATATTTTCTTCTTCGGGATCAATTAAGTTTATCTGTACATCTTAATAAACAGAAGCATATTTTCAGAATAATGAAGAGTGAGCTACACGTGTTGTGCAAAAAACAGTGTTTTTTTTCCAGTCATTTGCCAGTCTTTGTCCTTAAGAAATAAAGAAATAAATAGGTTTTTAGTCAGTACTGATATTTACAGAGATTATGTTTCAATTCACATTGTCTGAATGTTTATTTTACTGGAGCTTTGGCAATTGATTACTTGGTTATTGCAATAGCATGGCGACGATGGAGCCAGTATGCAGTGTGTGTGTAGTGGTTCAAAACTATTATTCTTAAATTGTCCTAATTTATCAGGTTATTTGAGTATTATGATTTATTATCAAAACAATCACCATGATGCTTTAAATCTTTGTGCATGACCTTTTTGAGGTCCCCCCCAAAAAAAAGCACATTACCAGCCAGATGCCTGGTGTGAACATGTGCAACTGCTGCAAAATAACAAGTGTGATCCAACTAATGTCACCAGTGCACATAAAGTTAAATAAATCTCAATAATTTACTTTTACAGTTGCATTATTGTCAGATCCCGTTTGAAAAATCAGCTAAAGACTCCCGTCATCCAGCATTTAATGATAATTACGGAGTGTTACTGACCTCAACAGAATTAGTCACTAGACCCTGGAGTTTCCATTACTACATTACGCAAAAGAATTTCATTCGTTAAGTCATTTATAACGGCAACTCGGTGGATCAAAGGTGTGAAAATGGAAAAATGCTATTAATGTATTTCACATTCAACACCCTGGCAACAAGTGAGACAAAATATCTCAAAAAGTGAACTAACTAAATTTACATCATCTCCTAAAATGAGAGGGCAGTTAACTTGCACAACATTACATTTACATCATTCCATGTGTGATCTCTGAGGCGGTTAATGTTTTTCCAGGCATTAACACATCATCAAAGTGTCTGAAATCTTAGAGGGTTTGATCCTGTGAATCTCTGGAGGTTCCATGGTCCACAATTATCTCTCTGTTATGTCAAGTGTGCTTGAGCCAAAAATTGCTTGCCTTGGATTGTCCCGAGCTATCGGGTTACCATGTGAAAATACGAGGGATATGACATCACTGCATCACTTAGCTCGCTACAGCTACCTCTCTGTCTCTCACATACATACAGTATACACACACTAATCCCTGGTCTTTGGCATGAGAGGTCATCAGAGTATGTCTGCCTGTTGGGGGGGAAGCAGTAAACTTAAAATGTGTCAACATGATGAAGCCAGAAAAGCCAAAATGTGCCATGAGGCTATATTATGATATTTATGATATATATTATGTTTTTATGAAAGGAAGACTCTGGGCTGGAATTGATCCATAAAGCTATCAAAAGTGATCTCCACACTATGTGAAGCAGGTACATCATAGGTCTGCTTTTGCACAAACAAACAGAAATAACCTTTTACCAAGCACTATTTGTTTTGAGGATGAGGGTATTTAAACCATTACAATTTGTATTGTATTGAAAATGTATTAAGTATTTCTATTTGAGTTGTAATGTTAAACCTAAAAGTCCAGAATATAAATGCAGCTATCAACTTATTTTCATTTAAGCAGTGAGACCATTATTTTTGGTGATTTTAAGTTATTTTCACTGGAGGTTTATGCCTTAATACACTTATTGTACATATACAAATAAATTATAATATAGTTATAATGATAATATTACCAATATTATTAGTAGTATATTATATAAGTAGTATTATTGCTATCAATGATAAGGTTTATTGAGTATATGGTGGTATTGATAATGTTAACATGTCTAAATGATTACATAATGTATATAAAATGAAACAGTCAAATTATTAGTGCAGGGAGAAGGAATGATAATGTTTTTGTCATTTATAGTATATATATATATGTTTCATGTTCAAAATTAAATAAAAATCATCATCATCATCATCATCAAAATGAATATTTTTTTTTTGAATAAAAACAAAAGCATCATATTTGGGTATACAGTATTCCTTCAAATAAGTATAACCATTAGCTTTATAATGGGCCCAGTTTCTTTTAAAGCATGTGTCATCTCAGCCAAAAATAAAAACACATTTCCCAATATAAGTTAATTTTCCAGTATAAGTTTTTTTTTTTTTTTTACAAAACAACTCCCTTGTTTGGGTGTAGGTCTCACGTGCTGGTCTGCTGTTAACACACACTCAGCTATGTCCATGGATTTCCTTACTGCTGATGTAATTAGTGAGGCTGCTACAAAAGAGGAGAACACTGGTGACAACTGGTAATAGGAGAGGTGAGAATTAGACAGAGAGAGTGAGTTAATCAGAGGAAAAAAAACTGAGTTTAAGGAGAGGGCAGGGGACAGCTTAGTTAATGCTGCATTCATTTGAATCACATGAAACTTTATTCACATTCAGGCATATATGTACTTAAAGAAAAATGTGTAGCAATAATGTTCTGTTCAGTTTAACAGTATAACCACTGACAAATAGAAATATACAGATAATCCTCAATAAATGTATCAAATAAATAATGAAATACACTTTTTTGCAACCTCTCAGTCACATTCATCCATTTCTTGGACTGTCATCTGCTCGTGATTATTACTGACATGGTCTTCAGTAAAACTCAGGAGAACTGTAAACCAATATTGTATTAAACCACAATGTGTTATCTGCCAGAGGATATTATTCATCCCCATGTCCATATTAACTGTGGCAGTTTCCTCGCTCCTTGACTGCAACCATTTTATTCATCAAAATATACACACACAGTGAAAAATGTATGCAAATAAAGCAAATGCAAATAAATATACACTGTATTGTGAGAGCATGAAATGTATCCTGATGAGGCAATTGTTTAGGCGCTATAAACGTGACACCAACACTCACCATCACTCTTGTGGACAGAATTGTTGACGTAAAATCCAAAATTAGTAAATGAGCCTAAAATCCAAATGTGATGTCTGCACTTAAACTACCATCTGATCTCATGACGAGTTTGTGAAGCAGCCAAAAGAATCACTGCATCTTATTTTTATTTTATCTTTTTTAAAACAAAAAATGTTTTATCTATTCAGTAATCTATATAACTGTGTCGATCGTATTGTTATATGTATGTACTGCTTGCTCCATCCAGTCTGATCGAGGACACTGTGCATTTTTGACAAGTGAAATGTCTCCATCAGCTTCATGAGAATGAAGTTATGTTTACATTATGGAAAAAAATAAAATAAATAAAAAGACTTTATGTGGCAAGAAGTTGACCAAGCAATGGGACAAACGCACTGATGCTTTTAATAATATTAAGATATAGTTAATTCAGTGTAAAATTATAAGATTAAAAAACAACAAACTTGTCTTAGACTTGTTAACTCTCTCTCACATGCACACAGATAACCACACACACAACCAGTAATGCCTACCCTTAGTCATACCCATTTCAGATCTTAGCCCTTAATTCAAACAGTTTCTCAGAAATGAGGTTTTGCCACATTAGGATCGGGTTTTGGTCTCCATGAGGACGACTAGTCCTGAAAAGGTCACTGTTTATGGCAGAAAAGCTCCTGAAGAGGTAACAGATACAAGTACACACACACAAACACACACGCCTTGTCACTGCATTGGATTTGCTAAAATGGTTGGGAGGAGGAAAAGGGAGTAGCAGAGTGTGTCGACTCCTGGAGTAGACGTACTGTGCTGGGAGATGCAGTGGGCCATTACACACGACCTCTGACCCTGGCAGGCACCCTGAGGTGAAATGATGCAGGCCTGGTCTTACTCAGCTGGAACGCGAGGACAGGAGGGAGACTCAGGCTAAATGTGAGTGTGTTATTAGGGGTTGTGTATATGCACGTGTGTTCACGTGTGTTCACGTGTGTTCACACACTCACTGATGTGTGAGCAGTGTTCATCCATCACATCGTTCACAGTAACCTGCACGGCACCAGCCCAGTCCCTGACACCGAGAGCTGCAGGCCTGTCCCGTGGCTATGCAAATGTGATGGGGATATGTAAAATGTGAATTTTAATCACAGCTTACCAGACTCCCTCACAATCACCCTCAGTTATCAGCTGGCAAACCTAACAAGGATCTGTCTGCTGATGGGACGAGGCAATGATGGTGCAAGCAACTTTCTTTCATGTTAGTTAGAAACACAAACTCTTTCAGAGAACTAAGGGGTTGCAGGTGGATCTTTTCATACACACTGCTTTGCGGATAAATATATTTATAGTCACAGAATCTTGTAGCTTGTCACAGTTAAGCTCTTCACATTACCAGCTCTAGCTTACACTATAACCACAACACAAACTATTACATTGAATGTAAAAGTTATGTAAGTTTAGCGGAGCTACTGCATCCTCAGATTAGGAGGTATAAAGGTTTATTACTTGATTGCTTTGAGTTATGAAGCAACATGTTTAGGGTTGGGTCCATGGTAAGTGTAAGACCGTATGACAGGCTGTTCTTGTCATCCTGTCCTCTTCAGCAAATCAGAAAACTGACCTTATAATTCTTTTTTTTTTTTAACCATACATGCTCAATATTTACAGTATTTACAATGTGATTCATCCTCTCATGAAATGGCTGCCATTAAAAGCTGGATTAAAAAAAAAAAAAAAAAAAAGAACAAAACATTATGAACTTGTTAGGCCGGAGTCCCACCTTTTAAAACCCACCAGCAAACATCTTGTTTAGCTTACAGCTCACTGCTTACACCTCTGCAGGCACAAGCACAGTGTATACAAACACATTTGCATAAACTCGCACACGGACATGACACTTAGTATGAGGGAGTCATAATTAGTGAGGAGTATCTGTGTCTCTGGGTCCATATGCCCATCACCCACGGTTTGTGACAAGTCTGTCTGCATTAGTGTGTCCCTCCTCCTCCTCCTCCGCAATTCATTATTTGCTGGTCTATTCTTGGCAGCAATTAAGAACAAAGAACTAATACAACATAAGTGTGCTATGTTGTTACTGCCGTCTACTTCATTCAGAAATGTTTTTCAATCATAAAAATACTCATTTTATGCTATGTCATAGTATTATTATATTTACTGTTTTGATGTAAAACTTTCTTTTAAACATGTTCCACAATCATTCTATTCTGTATTGTATTGTATGCTGTGGACATATTGCCTTGTCAGTGCAGTAGCCAGATTTATTCTGCTTCAAATGTATCCATGGGTTCAAAATTTATTATTGAGTGGTTATTCATAATTTGAATGAATGATCTTTTTCTTTTTCTTTTTTCCTAATAAAATCATGAATAGAGCTACACACATCCAGAAAATCTAACCAGTCATGGTATCGCTGCTGAAAGCTGTATGTATATGGAGCAGACAAGTTATAAAATAGGTGCTGACATTCATATGTAAATACTATCCAGGGTGAGCCTACGTCCACAAGCCTCTTTGTTTGTCTCCAGTCAGATACATTCAAACAATGGTGGAGGGGTTGGAGATGCCAACCCACCCAGTTGCCAAGAGGGAGGTCAGACTAAGATGGTCGGATGACAGTGACAGGGGGGGAAAAGGTCAGTGGAACATAAGAGTGTGCCTCTACGTGTGTGTGTGTGTGTGTGTATGTGTGTTTATGACTATTGCAACCTACCATGTTTGCATTTGCATGCATTAAATATAATAGTCAGTGAGATCACAAAGAGATCCCAAAAGCACTCCTTTAACAAAAAAATAGATAAAATTATCATTAAAAAAAAAAAGTCAAATTTTTAGGCCCAGACTTAACCCTAAAACTGCCATTTAACACAAATGTTGAAGGGAAACAGCAAGAGGATTACAGATTAAAAATTAAATGCAACATAAAATAGCTTTTCTGTCTAATTCAATCAGCATAAAGGTGGCTTTAAGTGAGTGGGGATTTTCTAATACGGTGTAAACGACCACGTTACTGAGCGATTATGAAAGTCATTTGGAGAGGCTCTAGACAGCACAGAGCAATTTAAAGAAAACACTCAAGGACATATGAGGTAATTGCTTCAGGGTGCCAACTGGCTTCACCATGACAGTTACGATTAAAAAAAGATTTCCTCATCCCACATGTCCATGCACACGCATGTATAAACATGTATAAATATATACACGTATAAATCCACGCAAATAAACATGTGTGCACACACGCACAACTTCTAAGCTCTCTCACATCACAAATCTGATTTGATTATGCACCCCCCCCCCACACACACACACACACATAGACACACATGCCCTAACCATTACTACTTTGTGCCAAATCCGAACCCTAACCTCAAGCTAACCATAACCTTTCCCAAAAGCAAAGGCTATCATCAACTTAAAATTCACTGATTTATGTTATGGGGACTTGCTTTTTGTCCCCATAAGGAAGACAAATACCCAAAATGTCATAGTGTGAAGCAGTTTAGGTCCCCACAGCATGAGTAATACCTAGACCACACACACCCCTCTCACATACCCACATAACCATTATAACCAGCATAAACAAGAATGACAAGTTGAGATTAATGAAGGGCCCAGCAGTGACAGAGCAATTTAATTGTCAACCATGATGGCTGTTGAACCCCAATGCATTTATACAAGGTTACTGTAGTGCCTTAAAATGCTGCTAATTGATCATGACCAATAAGTAATTAGAAAAACTGATAGTGCGTCCTTCCTTTGCACGTGCCAAAGGCGCACACTGTCACAGGGGCCCCGAGGAGGAGCACGCAAGCCTAAGAATAATGAGCCAGATGCGAGATTTAAAATAATGTGTGACACTTTACTGCTAGAGTCGTGTCAGTGCAGAGGCAGTATATACTGTAGATCCACAGGCAGCAAATTACAGTGGTGGCCAATTTGCTCCTTTTTAAAACTCTTTCCACTCAGTTTTGCTCATATTGCAGTGGAAGACGAGAGATGTGACTTTACTCTTATTTGAAAGGTTAAAAGGTCGGTCAGTTCTGGAGAAAAGAAATATAAAAACAATCAACTCACTTTTCAAAGAGTGAAATCTGTCTTAAATTTGTCAAAACACAAAATCACAACACATAACTGTATATAGTTTCAAATACTGCTTGGCTAATGTGTAATTATAGTCAAAACAATGATGATTACATACAGGACAATAAAAACCAAATGCTCCATCATTAAGTCTTAGACACTGTTTATACATATTTTGCAAGCTCATATGGACTTGCAAACAAATTATATAAAACCATCTGTTAAATTTGCCTAAGAACTGAGTAATGCCACAGGATTCTGATATGATTTGAATTCAAACACGTCTAAAATCTGCAAACGTCAAATTTTTTTAAAGTACTAACACTGATAATGTTTGAATTAAAAGGCGATAAACTCAGAAGTTAACCAAAAACAGTCAAATTACATCATCTCGAAAGTGAACCCCAAAACAAAAGAAGCGATGTTAACAAAGAAAATGGCTGAATGAGAGATGGGGCTTAAAGAGTCTTAAATATTTTTCATATTACACAACCAAAGTATAAGGATAAACATTCATGATTGGAGTTGTGTGAAATTCAAGTCCGAGTAGATAACAAACCCACAAGAGACGTCCAGTTGCCATTTGGATTTTTTTTCCTCCACATATTCAACCTGTGTTCAGTTACTCCTTCAACCTAGTCTTTGAAAAAAGGAAGGGAAAAAAACTCCTTTGTGTACTTACCTCTCACTCATCTTACCTCTCAGTCATTCTCTTTGCCAGCGCTGGTGTGATCACAGTCCAGTTCCCAGGAGTTTTTACGGGGTTATTCTAAACACGGAGAGCTGACAGTGGCCTTGGCTCCCTGGATTGACTTCACGTCTTCAGCTGGCAGCCCAAGGCCTGGCTCACTAGGAAGGAATGTGTGAGAGAAAGAAAGTGTAAATAAATACTGTAAGGTTGAACAGTGACAGGGAGAAGAAATTTTGGAGAAGAAACGCTGTGCAACAGGCTGAAAACCATTTGGGCCACCGGTTGTATTTTTAAAAATGAATATGACACACCATCTTGTACCAGATGTGAATATTTAAAATAAAGTCACTCACACACAAATCATTGGACAAAACTTATCTCAAAGTCACATTAAGTGTGTAGGTGTATATTTATATTTACAGTAAATAACTTTCAACCTGATTAATCAAAGTAAGCTTACTCAATTTTCTAATTATCGATGATGAATTGATTCTGTGTTTCACAAGTAACAACAGGCAGAAATTTCTATACAGGCACCATGACAACAAGCTGTTCTTTTGAAAATGGCGGTGCCGTGCCAGAGGTTCCTGCGGCTTCCGAGAACAAAATTTAAAGCATTTTTTTTTTTAATAAAATCTGATGTCAACAAAACACATGACGGGATCATCATTCATTTCATTGCATCATACTCTTGTGCATTTTGTACAGCTGTTCATGGCAGCACAGCTCCTCAGTCAGTGGCTATCAGGGCTGTGTACATATAAAAGCTTAAACTGAAAGAGACCTAAATCAGAATATGGATACTTGAACTGACAGTTTGCAATGCCAGCACCTGATGCCCATATAAGGCCAGCAGCAGCCATGTGCATGTGCTCTCTCTCTCTCTCTCTCTCTCTCTCTTTTTTCTCTCTGACTGTTTATGAAAATGTAAATGACAACTTTTAATGTAAATCATATGTCACATTCCTGCGTGTTGCATGATTTCGATGCTGCACTTTAGATTCAGTCATGTGTTTGGGTTTTGAACATATCACTGCTGAGTGAAGCTACTGCCGAGTTTATGTTAAGAAAAGTGAGAAGGTGTAACAGCTGGGATGCGTATTAAAGCAGATCAGAACAATTTAAAAAAAAAAAAAAACAGGTATAATTGTAGCACATTTTGATTAAAGTTTGATTCAAAATGGGGTCAAATAAGAGTGAACCAGGTTTTTCAGTGTTATTTTTTTTTATTTCACATCAAGCTGTAAGAGTAGAGACAAATTATGTGATTTGAGCCATTCAGTGACACCAAAATATGCAATAATATACAGTTGTTCATTAAACTGAACTGTGGTGAGAGACAAATAAGGTTTTATGGTTGCACAGATGTTCTTTAATAGAATGTTTTCTCAACTGGTGTAAATACAGGGCCACCTGGGAGGTCACGAGGTGTTCTGAGCTTCTTTCACGTTAAAATGTGTTTGAATACATGTGATTTTATTCGGAGGCAATTTCCCATTCACAGTGGTTGAGCTGCCCTGTGGTGTTTTTTTTTTTTTTTTTTCTTTTTCCACCATGTTTAATCCGTTGTAATATGTATAGTACATGAAATGATGCAGGAGTTTGCATTACTGGCAAAAATGAAAAAAGACACATAAGAAATCAGCATGTTCACCCGAGATTGGAGAACTGATAACAACTCACATGCATTGCATAAACCCGGGATAAAATGGGTTTTTTGATTAGTGGGAATTGGGTATATTTGTGGTGGCCTTGATATAAAAGACCTTCTCTTGAAGTGTGATTATTTTACATGGCTGGCAAACAAACAAACAAACAAACAAAAATCTCAGCAGAATAAAACTGCTTCAGAATTCAACTCACTTCTGCTGTTTGAAAGAATTGCTCCTCTAAAACTACATAAATAAAACTTTTCCACAACAAAGTAGTTCCAACACATAATACACTATAAGTGTGAATACATCCTTAAAAGTGATGAATGCTTATTAATTAAAGTACCAACACTTCCATTTCCAAGCAGCTGATACACATCGCCACAGTGCGTCACTCTGTAAACATCTTTGCCAATAAGCGTCATCTGGCATTTCAACTTCAGCGACATACTGACATTCAGCAGCAAATGCGCAACGCTTTCATTTGTATGCATCGCTAAGAACACATGCTAAAGAAATGCTTAAGACCCTCCCCATTTTCCCAAGTTGTCTTGGGGCCTGCTGTTAGTGTAAAGGCTAATGATATCTGGGGGCAGGGTGTGTGTGTGTGTGTGTGCGTGTGTGTGTGTGTGTCAGTGTGAGCAGGGGTAAAAGGTGTTCACCCTATCACTTGCTGAGTTGATACAAACCTCTGCAGACACCTAGACTGTGCAGGGCGGGTGGGACCTCACCCCCCGACATAGGAGTCAGCACCTGTCACACATGTTAACACTCGCATAAACAAACACACACAAAGACACGCATACATATGAACAACTATTGTGCAGAGGCACCTTCAAAAATGCTTACAGCTTCAGATCTGCACAAACACAGACAAACACACCCTTGCCACCTCCAGGAAGGAATAAAATATCCTTTAAAGATGGATAGTTAGTGGGAGTACAGACTTTAAAATATGTAGTATTACACATCATGGAATAGAATTAGAGGTCTACCGATGAAATAATTATAGTTTGAAGCATGAAGACGCCTGCATGTGCAGTAAGTTTGCAGAAATATTGAAATATGTGAGGGTCCCTCAATGCAACTTGTCGCTGCCCCTCTAAACACGGCACACTGTAGGTCCAGCATTATTCACACTAGCTCTCATGTGCTAGTGTTTGTGTTTGCTTATTTCCTCGGACTAGTACAGCAAATGCCCTAAAAGCTGTTTTTGTTATTGATAATTGTGAAAAAACATTTTCGGTGGCCGCTGGTACTGATTAGGTTGAAAAATGTTCAACTGAACCGATCAATCGACTAAAGCGATTAACTGGTTAACTATCGTGAAAGAATATAGAATATAAATATATATATATTGCTCATTGCTATTAGTGTTTCCGTTCTTGGCTGCCAATAAAAATAGGATGAATCCAGAGTCTCACACAGTTGAGAGAAAAATGGAAGGAGGGAGAGGTGAAAAGTGAAAAAGATAGATGAGCCAAAACCAATTCAGTGTCTGCAGCTCCCTGCATGATCCAAAATAAGCACTTGACCAAAGCTAACATCATAGACTGGAGCTATATTTATGGTGCAGATAAAATATTTATATAGTGAGTCATAAAGGCTGATCCTGGAAAACAGCTGCAAGGGTATTAGAGACTGAGGCTGTAAGATTTGTCAATTAAAATATTTTTACATTTCTCAGGCAGGATATGATGATACAGGTTAGGTTACCAGTGCTAAATAAACAGTGTTGTTGTGGGCAGTCACCAGCAAACATCTCTTAAGATAAGTTTGCAACTGTAATTATTGTCTGTAGTAATCATTTTTTGTTTTGTTTTTTATTAAATTATTATTTTTTTTTAAATCTATCTATTAATTAGAGAGCAGTTCGGACTTTGGGAGTCAAACTCGAACCATAAACCCATTTTTTTCAAAATATACAGCCTAGAAGCCCATCACACCACTTGTTGTCACCATGTCGACAGCCTACAGAGCTCAGCCTTACATCCACTTTGAATCCATTAGAAAAACTGTTCTAGTATATTGTTTTTAGAACACATGTTAGGGAACTTCTCAACCTAAAGTTTTGCTGTAAAGCTAAACACCAAAGATTCTGAAAAGCAGTGTGTGGAAGTATTTAACCTGAGTGAAGCAGCAGACGAGGCATGACAGATAAATGGTCTGTATTTATATAACGATTCTCTATTCTTGACGGTGACTCAAGCTGCTTTACACTACAATTTTGCCATTCAGGAGCAACTTGAGTTTACATTAAGTAAGAAATGCACAGAGTAAGAAAGGTAGACAGCACAGACTACACGTATAAAAAAATTCAAATCTCTTAGATACAGTTGTCTGATGACTGAGGATAAGAATAGTTGATTCAGAGATAAAACTTTTAATAGTATCCATCAGATTACAAAAGAGAAAAAAAGCACTAAAAATACTTGGAGAAATCTCTGTGTCTCCCAGATGGCTGTGTAAAACTACACAACAGCCCTGCTTTAAAACTTGATCATTGGTGAATAATGGATTGTGGCACTATCACATACAGAGAACTAAATGAACCTGGACATCCCAGACTAAACACTGGCCTAGATAGAGGAATGAGTTATGTCTATTCCGGTCTATAGTTTCATGAATTTGAATGAAAAGCAGTGAATTGGAGATAAATAAATCATGGCGGGTTATCAGCTGGTGACCAGCGTTGGTGTTTGGTGTCAACTGAATGGATCAAAGGCACAGCAATTCCCGGATTAAAGTTAATAATGGATTAAATTTAAAAAGCTTTTAAGTACACAGAGCAGATAACAAGCCTGCTTCCAATTTTATCACTTAACTGGATGATTCCACTCACATGTGGTAAATAAATGAGAGCAAAGCTCTGCAGCCATATTCTAAGATTCACAATATGCTCCTTTCTCGCTGCCAGCGGAGGAGTTTGCTAATCTGTGTTTTCCCCTCAGATGAGCCATGTTTGATATCATAGATGTACGGAGAACAAGACATCAGAAAACTGCATCAGGAGCAGGAAACACTCTCACTCACTTCAGCTTCTCTTTCAAACTTAGTAACAACTGAACAGTTTTAGATTGTTGTTTTAACATCATGTAAACTGCCAGAATAAAGCAGGAGAAGTAAAGAAGACATTTTATTTTCCGACCATAACATTTTTTTTTTTGCTCCAAAATCAAGTTTTATTTCTAATTAACATCTATAATATAATACCATTTTTATAACTTCTGAAGTTGCAAAACAGCCATTGTGCATTGTATCATTATCTGTCTCTCGGTGCCAATAAATCATAGACAGAGCCCATTTGACAATAAACCTCTGCTTTTAAATGCAGCACAGAATGAGACAAAATAACACCAAGATCCAGAAAGTCGTTATGGAAATGGAGAAAGAATCAGGTCATGTTAGATATCATGCACAATGTGTACAGAGGCACAAGGAACAACAACAACACCAAAAAACATTAATGCAACTATTAAGACACTCTCATTCCCAGTTTTATTCATTAAACATACAAAATTCTCACACTCTGTGACTCGGCCTCTTGAGATGAAATTCTAATGTGATATTACTGTAGGAGAAGTAGGACAATGGCAGCTTATTATCATAAGATGAGGCAAGCAGGCAGCCATGTTCTCCCTATGTAATGTTGTAAATGCAAATACAGGAGAGCATATTACACGATGCAAAATTTGATGTTGCTTCACAACAAGAAGGAGGAGTAGTGCTCCCAAGAGCATACCAATTCTTTATATTAACACAGCTTGTAATAGTGGAGGCCAGAATTTTAGTTTTGGTCTTGTGTGACGATAAGCTCTCCAGAAGCACTCATGCAGGGACACAGAGATCAGGGCATCCAGCTGCTTACACTGTTCACCTCACTTGACATTGTACGCCTTTGAACGTAAATTACACACCGCATATTTTTGGTTTTTTTGTGCAGGTATGAACCTGTTGGACCAGCAGATATTTTTCCAAATACTTCGCACCTCTTCCAGTATAAATTAGTTGGAGTGTGTCGACATGCGATGAGATGAACTCACACAAGGCGATGTGAGCCAACAGTTTCCCAACCTCTCATCACCATCAGAATGAACACCTTGGAAACACATCCGCAAGCAACACATTACGTGTTCCTACCATCACCCCCCCCCCCTCCAAAAAAAGGAAAAAAAAAAAAATCCAGGCTGATGAAAACAAACACATGCTGTTTGGGAATTATAATCAGCCCACAAATCTCACAAAGTATCACCAGTGTCAAGTCCTTTCAGTTGACTTAATTTACCTAGCATCTGTTGTGAACACAGTATTTCATGAGGAGCAGCAGAACAGAGGGACCAGCAATGACAAGACAATAGAATGTTAACATTTTTACACGTTTCACCTTATGAATATCTGTCTGTGTTCACTATGCCAGTGCTGTATCACATGAGATTTGTGTATTTGTGCGAATTAATCTTTTTAATTCCAGGACAACCCATTACAAGATAAATCATCACCATGAAACATTTTGATTTGAAGAAAAAGAATATAGGAAAAAAAAAGTGCAAGAGTGTGTACATAATTATTCTAAAAGTAAAGGAACTATACTGTACACACCAAAAACTATTGTGAAAGACTGAATTGAAATCATTTCTACCTATAGTGTTTCAATATGTTGCAATACGTGTCTTGCACTTATATATAGTAAACAGACTCGTGTTTACAACATGTTGGACGGCAAAACCATGTCTGATCCCATCACAGCTGACATGATGTTTGCAATTGTGTTCAACATTTCCATTGCAGAAACACACTCCACACCCAAGGATTGTGACTAGTATAGTTCTTCTTCACAATGCAAATACAATTCTTCAAACTCAGTCAATAAAAATGCAGACTTTTGGCTTCTATATAATTATTTTTGATTGTGGTGAGTTGGGTCTTTATGACTGATAATCAAATTATGTTCAGATAATGAAGAAAATGTTTATTTCTTGAATGTGATATGTGACTTGCTGTCATAAGCTTCTTATAGATCCTGGTTTGCAAACTGCCCTGCCACTTCTAGGATGCATCCCCTATGAAATCCCTGTCCTCTCCACAACCATTTGACCCATTTCATGTACCCTAACGTACCCAACAGCTAATAAAGGTTGAGCTTAGTGGCGTGGACAAAGCTCAGTGTCAGCCTCTTAAACTGCAGTTAGATCATTTGATAGCATTGCACACTAACCCACATACTGTACAGACATCACCTTCTCTACTCATTTTCTGTCCACTAGTCCACGTCTTGAAGATTTGTAGTGGACTCAATGACCATCTCTAAGTGTGATACCGACAGCCAAACTGTCAGCCGGCCCCGCTGCGAACCTGCCTGCCACTGCTTTATTTATTACCTTTAGATTAAATTCGGTGAAATTCAATATTTTAATTGAATGTTTAGAGCCTGAGTGTTCAGTGATAAATTTCCATTGGCACCCTGCACTCCACTATCGTGTTTCTTGGCCTAATTACATTTGCATAAATGATGTTCGTCATTATAATTACGGGTTGGGTAGACACCGGAGGGTTGGAAGAAGGAGCTGTGTTGTGTGAAGGAGCAAGGACACTATGAAAGGACATTGGTACCAAAGTCTGGCTTAGAAAATGTGCTAAGGATACATTTGTCTCACATGAGGACATGGTAGGTCTTGATCTACATTAAGTTGTGGGAAAAAAAACAGTATTGGCAAAATCAGGTCTTCAGCCCTGAACAACCATTTGAATGAAGTGACTAAATGGAAACTATCAGTGTGTGACCTATTGTTGAGGATCAATGGAAAAAAATTTTTTTTATCTCATCTTGATAATGTCAGGCACACGTAATGTAAAGACATTACAGTTTATTATGTGTTGACCTTAACATGTTATTCATTTATCATTGTTATAGAAAGGAGAGCTTGACACTGACACATGAAGGAGATAACTTGCAAAACTTAAACCAGGTATTACCAAACAGCTATGCAGCATTATGCCATTCCTATTTCTTTAGTGTGTTTTAAATCCAACAGCTTTACTGTGTATTTCAATATCTCCCCATAAATCCCCTATAAGTATGCAAAGTTTTTCTCCTAGGCTGTTGGTGGTGCTAATGCTATTTTTTATGATTTCTATTTCTATTTATTTTATTTTATTTTTTTGCTAGCACATTTTCATGGTGCCCTATGGTTAAGGATGGATGAGGAGTATCAGCCAAAATTAGTTGATTCCACATGTGGGTTTTAACTGTGTCCCTGTAACAGAACAGGGCAGCAATAACAACCAACACCTCACACTACCTATCTTTACCCTCCCAGTAAAGCAGTGTGGGAGCTCACAATTTACACTCCAACTCTTCCAGATGTACCTATTTAAATACAATTTCCATCACAAATCAGTCCCAGTTGCATATCTGTGCTGGTTTCAGTTACTAAATGTAGGTTTATTTGCACTCTATATCTTGCACTCCAGGAAAAACTGTGGTTCTGCGCTGCAACAGTAATCCTGAAGTCAGGTCAGACACTTTTATGGATAATGTACTGTATATGAGCAGCCTCCATTATCCCACACAGAGACACCGTCAGACTTATAACTGATGACAGCGGGTAAGGTGATCCCTGGTAACAGTAACACCACTTGTGGTCATATGTACACAGTGCTTCAGAGCTCTCAAGTGGCTGTCAACCACTGATGCTGGCAGGGTGTGGGAACAATCTGCTCCTAAGGAGGAGGGTCCAATCACAAGAAGAGAGATGAGAGACGTGGGTGCTTGTGAAGATCACAGTTATTCCAACTTTTTAATGTACTTGGTTTTCTAGAGGTTTCCAAACACATTAGTGGTTAATTGATCATAGAAAACTTGAAGAAAGGCTTAGGTAGACATACATTTTTTTTTTATAAACAGACCACTGACATCTATTCAGTTTTATACAACCTCCTTTCATCTCAAGAACCAGGTAAAAATCAGAAAAGAAGTGAAAAGAGAAAGTCAAAGCTCAAAAGCAAAAAAAAAAGATGAAGGGTCGTGTATGAGGCTGTTCACATGCGGCATCCAAAAATGAAGCTATAGGTGACAAGGTTGACGTTGTGCCTTAGTTGTGTCCATTGTTATTATAGGCAACTAAAAACTTGGGGGTTGCTGAGAGGAATAATGTTGCTACAGCTTCATTGAATTAATGAATGCATTAAACTTAAAAAATCTTCTAAAAATCTAAATAAAACAATACATTACCAGTTCCTCATCACCCTAGTTTAGCTGTAAAATACCTGAATGGAGAAAAATGGAAAAATCCACCCCTTCACCAACTGATTCAGAAGCTTTTCCTGGATATTGAAGATTCAGAGCTTATTTCAGAAATGACTGTGACCAGTTTGATGTATGTTGTTGGATCAAGTATCAGAAAACACAGAGAAAGTGCTTGCTACATTAGAAAAAGCTGAGATACTTCCACATTGCTCTGGGGTTGCATGTACTGTACGCCAACATGATCTCACATTGTATTCCATTCATATATAATGTACGACATGGAGCATGTTCACGCAGTGTCTATATTCTGCATGGTCATAATTTAAAGGCTGAAGCAGATTTCAATATAGATGCATATGTACAATTGCAGACATTAGTGGATGAGGACACTGAAGCCACACGTGGTGGTAATGAAAACTATTACCTGGATTTAATCCCAACCCTGTCTCTATGAGCTATTGGAAATGTCTAGGCCACAATCCGATATCTGCAATGTAAATCAACTGTGTGCTTACACATTAACCTGAAGAAAATGTAAAATTATCAGCGTGGTTTTTGGTGTCTCTGCTTTCCAGACATATAGGGGGGCAAGAGGGAAAGACATCTGCTTTGCTTTTTATATAACTCTTTGAGAAACACAAATAGATACATTCAGATTCCCATACAATAGTCTCTGCGTGGAATATGAGCTGCAGCTTATCCAATAACAGTTAAAAAGAAAGGAGCCTGACTGAATTTAATTAATGAAGCACAGTTTGGACTTTTAAAAGGAACAGTTTTTTCTGCATGACATCAGCATAGGCCCTTGTTTGTATAATGTCTGTTGCTTCTTGATTAAAAGCCTGCTCAGATTTTCACCCAGAGGACTTCTCAAGAGGAGTAGTCTGGCTTCAGCTTCAGCGACCAGATCTTATTAAGAACTGCCTTGTAAGAGGTTTTCTCCTCTTCGCTGCGGAAATAACTGCCGAAATGTCTCCCCTTCTTCACCACTTTGGAATGCTCTTCTCTGCCTCCCTCTAGCCCCTCTCTGTTTCCTTCTCTTCCTTTTCTTTGCTCGCATGCTGAGAAAAGTAAGTGAGAAAAATGATTAAATCATATTTTGCAGGGGTGGGGGTTGAGCAGGACAGACAAGGGCTCTTAAAACAACACTAGGTACATCGTCAAAAAGCAATTTTGGTGGTTACGTTACAGCCACTGACGGGCCGTTACACAGCACCCCATGGTGTGGGGCTGGTGGTTAAAATATGAGTGAAGTTGAGAGGACCTCCTTATAGTGATTGAGGAGAATTCCCTGCTGTTTGAGGCAAGCTAACGGTTAGAGCCCACTAAGATTCACGACACACTGCTCTGCAGGACAGGATAAACCTGTCTCCCAGAATCTTCCAAAAACAATGCCATTGGTAGTGGAGTTCTACATCCTCGGAAAAAAGTTGCCTTCCATCAAAGACGGTAGATCATTGCTAATTTAAATACACAAGAGAGAACAAATGTTCTTGCAAATTCAAGTCACCTTTGATTTGACTCAAAACACATTTCCAGATGGAGAAGTTCTCTTCACAAGAAAGTCAAGCGCTCTTACTCTCCAACAGGAGCAGGGAAGTTGATAACATAATTTATCTGCTTAGGGAAGCTCCTGTCGCCACTAAACCTTTTTTTCTTTTTGTTGGAGGTTAGCCCATAAAAGGTGGAGATGCCCAGGGGAACCTGGCGTTGTCTCGAAGTAGAGGAGTAGAGTTACTAGAAAGTCCCATCCCTTGAATCTGACTGCGATTTGAACCCCTCCTTACCCAAGGGACTGTCCAGTATAGGCCCGTACAAGTGAGAAATAAATACAATGCTTTGTGACATTGAGGCAGTAGCGGTGCCATTGTCAAAAAAGGGCCCTCCAGTGAGTTATCAAGAGGTTAAGTGTCCAGCAAAAAAAGCTCCTATTCTTCCAAATCTATCTAAACTGACATCCCGCTTGAAAGATTTGCTGCCTTGCTTCCCTCTATAGACTCACCTAATACACAAAGGCATTACCACCTCCTCAAAATCTCTAAGATAATACTTTGACATGATTGTTGGGTTTACTTTTCCTTTCAGTACACTCTTTTTTCATAATTGTGAACTTCCAAGCAGTGAGAGGCGGCCACTGGCAGGCTTCAAACGCTGCCTTACAATGCCACACTGTCATAACTAGCTACCTGCCCCCCCCCCATTATCATGTGAAGATGATATGCCACCACTGACCTCAGCATGCCCTACTATAACAAGCATTCCTTTTTGTGTTACATTCAAAAACCTGGAGCGCAAAACGTGTATCCTTTGATACGGGTTTAACATTTATGTTAGAGGGGAATGTCTCCACTACATATTCTACAATTAGTTGAAAGGTAATTATAAAGTTATCACAGTGTGTCCAGTCCTTTGTGTAACCATTCAGCACAGCATTATTATTATTATTACGACTGATTGACTGGTCAGTCTGAATGTTTCAAAATGTTTTGCTTCATGTTGTAAATGTCTTCTATAATGACAAACATGCAAACAATTTCCTTAACCGTTTCACAAAAATACAACTGTTTATTCATCCATCCACAGTACCTATTGTTTGAGGGAGTCTTTTTTTTGTCGACACAAATCTCCCACAACCAAAGTGTGCAAAACAACTTTCATTATCCTTATTTTATATAGACATATATGAAGACATAGAAATCATTAATATAAAGTTCAAGTGTACATTTGAGTACACTTTCTACTGGCTTTGTGGTATTTTAGCCAGTTCAGTTATGGAGTAGGTAATAATTAAATTTAGAACCGTTCTAAAGCAGTAGTCTCAAGTGCTTCAAAAAAAGGATTTACAGTTATATAAAATCTCATCCTTCAACAATAAAGTCTGGGTTTGTTTTTGTCACGATCCATGAAGTAGCTGAAGACCCAGTGAAGATGAACATGTGGACATTTCTCACAACTCTTCTCAACATATTTGTCACTATCCTGACTTTCCATGCTCTCGCTCTCTGTCGCCTTCCGCTTCAGCACAACTTTCCCCTGTCACGGCATATTAAATGGGGTTTACATGTGCATGTCCAATGCGATGAATATGGATGTGACCTCTTTCTTTGGCGCCTGGCCGCCTGCCTGCCCTCTCGCCGGCTCCCCCTCAGGCAAAAGACACCACTTCTCAATGAGCACAGCATGCACAGGAGACAGAGCTTTACCCCACTGAAGACACGCACATGCATGTGCACACCAGCACGCACACACACACACTGGTTCTCATGACTACAGAGGACATTGTATTCACTTACATTCATTTCCTAGATAATTACGCTAACCTTAACCATACTTACTAGTGCCCTAACCCTAATCCTGACCCTAACCTTAACCTAACCCTAACCTCAGTCTAACCTTCAAATATGTCTTCACCTTAAAATCTAGACATTATGATATGGGGACTGGATTTTTGATTTTTGAAGTCCCCACAATGTGACAGATTTAGGTCCGCACAACATAAGGAACACCAGGTACACACACACACCATGGAATTGCACTTATAATCAAGGCCACACATACATATACATCCATGCATGCAGACAACACAGAAACACACATGTGATTCTCTCGTGCTCTCACATTTTTTCTGGTGCATCTCTCCACTGACCTTTCCCAGTGTGTTTTACATAAAAATAAAAGAAAGAAAGGGGGGGATAAGGGCCTGAAGACTGTAGTGAAGAAGGACGGTGATTTATAATTCATGTTTGTGACACCTCTAATGAAACAGCAGACTGTGGTCTATCTGTCCGTATATATGACAGAGTTCAGGGCTTACAGGCACGAAAGTACGTGTGTTTGAACAGATTATCAGTTATCTCTGTATGTGTTGGTCTGTCTTATGTCTCTAATAAATACTCGAGTTAATAGTCAATAGTTGGCTAGTATTAATTAAAAATGAAAGGTGATTAAACACGTGATTTGTTATTTGGTTCATTCAAGACTAACTTGTACCATAAACTGTACCAAGTACCATCAATGGTACTACTGTACCATTGAGTCAACAAATTAAATTATATATTTTTAATATCTCTGAACATTTAAAATTTTCTCTTTAGCTGACCTTAAGTTTTCATTGTATCACTAGTCTCTGGGGGTTTAACTGTTTATATATCTGCTGTTTTGATATTATCGTATGAGGACATTTACAGTCAGTGACACCATAAAAGACACAAGATTGATTGATTGATTGATTGATTGATTGATGTTTGCACCCGTGTGTCCTTGGGCACAATCAGGCAATAATTCACATACATACATTTTACAACAAAGCAGTAAGTGAGATTCTTATTGTTTTGGGTCACTTTGTACCACAGTGAAAGTTAAATATGTTCATCAATGACGGCTCAGTGAAAGTTAAAAAAAAAAAAAAAAAGTAAGTATGTTTAACACATTTTAACAACACAAGAGAGAACAATCTATGCACGTGTTTTCTATTCAAAGGCCTGATTTGGTCACTTTAATTGGTGTTCTGTTATCTTGTTAAGACTAATTAGACAATAGCGAAGGTGATGCTGGGTTTGGCAATTAGCACACAGGAGACAAGCTCAGGCTAATCATCTCAGGCTCCTTAGTGACACGCAAGATGTGATGCTGGCACATAGAGACTCAGCCACCACAGCGAAGGGGGAGGGAGGTTAAACATTTGTTTTATGATCAGAGAAAAACCTTGTGTGTTACATTAAGATGACAAAGGATGAATATATTTAGAAAAGGACACATGTTAGTATAGGTCATGCTCCACTTTAGGCTGTGAATGCTTTTATCTCTCTTTTTTCATGACTATAAGTCACATGAAACACAGGTGAACATAGCTGTCCACTAACACATGAACATGTAGAGACATGGAGAGCTTGTTTGGGAAAGGAACAATTGCCATCTGTTTACTCTGTGGTTCACAAATGAGACATGGCTGTTACCCACATGCTTAAGTAGTTTAGAGGTTAAAGAGTTTTTTTTTTTCCAAGTGAAACAAAAAACAAAATGATAAATACAAAAAAAAATTAAATGAAAGGGTTTAATGAACTTAATTTGTATCGTATGATCCTGGTTTTATTACAGTATAAACTGTGCGTTTGGGACTAAAATATTTCAGCTTACAACATGAAAATTAGTTATTTTATTTTCAAAGTGTTTTAAGGAGTTTACAAATGAAAACCTTAACATTTTTCCAGTTTGGTATTAAACAGTTGCTTTTCCACAATACAGTAATGTTTTGTCAGTGGTACTTTCCCAGATGAAATATCCCCATTTCCAAAACCCAAATTTCCTAAAAGCTGAATGAGTACAATGTGGAACAAGAGAGTGGGGAGGGGGAAATTACACATTGTAGCTATTAATGTCTTTGAACTCTGGTGTTTCCCAGGCCTGATGAACAATATACCCTCTATGTGGGTTCGTGACATGGCAGGAACAGAGTGAGGACATTTTGAGGGCTGTGGCACCACTAGACCAACACAGTGGCACTGGTGAACGTCTGGGGTTGAGTCATGAGTCAAGCACGCCTTGCCAATCTATGAATGTGTGTATACATAACAGAGTGGGTGCACCACTCTACAGTTAGTCATGTGAGGATTGGGAGATGGGGGGTCGGGTGTAGAATGTGACGGAAATGGACAAGGGCAAATCAGGCACTGTTGTGTTTATGATTTATCTCACACACTGTGTGCATTTGTGCAGATACTCTATATAGCCACATGCCAATCTGATAGAACAAACACACTACATACTCGGTACATACAAGACTAGTTTTTGAAGCTCCTATTGGTCTTTCTTATCTTTCTAATTTGCTTTTATCCTATCAGACCTCAAGAACACTCCAATTCCTATTTATGTTTTGTTCTATTTTTATTTGAGCATGTTTATGCTTATTTATTGGGTTTATTTATTCATTTATTTATATTGTTTTATCAAATTATTTTTCATTTATTTATTGCCTATTTAACAAATCCTTTTAACTCTACATATTGCTTCCTGGTGTTTCCTCATCTGCAGTCTGGTGAACTAGTGTTTCCTCGACTACTTTGTTGTATATATCAAGGTGTTTGAATACAGATCGTATTCCGGGTGGGTAAATGTGGGATGGGGTGGGGATGCTTTATGATAAGCACTTTGTGTTGCATCTTATACTGTATGTATGAAAATGCTATATAAATATGGGTGGTTTGGTTGGTTGGTTGGATAATTGATTGAGTTATTTAGGCCACTTTTGTCTTTATGTCATTTTATGTCATCAATCCACAATCAAATTAGAAATGTATTTATATTAATTTAGTTTTGGTAAATACATAAAACATGTACTGAAATATCAGGTCCTTTTCGATGCTGGACTCTTTGAGCTGTCAAAGCAATCTTTCACACTGCATGTAGGAGTGAAACCAAGAATCTCTCCTAAGACTTATTTGGTAAAAATTGTGCAAAGACACACTGGAACTTCTGCAGCACTCTTCACAGAGTTGACCACCCCTGCTAAATCGAGTAACCAGGGAAAAGGGGCTTGGTCAGTAATTACTTTAACACAGCTTCATATCCTCTTTAAGGATGTGAGCACCTGCATTACAGAAGCTCTCCGTCTATTATACCTTCACAGTTGATTAGTGGGAAGCTACCTTGAGTAAAAGGCACATGTCGGAGTTTTGCAAAAAACTGTGTCTGGGACTTGGTGCAGAGGAAAAAAATATACTATTGTGTCTGGATAATTTAAGGCACTGTACATTACCTGGATAATACCAAACCGAGAGCGAAGCCTGGTGGTTCTAGTATTATAATATGTGGAGGCTTGAGTGGCCTGGAGCAATGTTCACCAGCTTTCAGCACAACAATGAATCCAAAGCATAGGAAAATACTGGTGACCCAGGAGTTGACTGTAATTGTCCTAAAGGGTTAAATTTCAGAACATCTGTGAAAAAACCTGAAGATGGCATGAGCTCATGATGCTTCCAATCCAATCTGATGGAGCCTGAAAGGATTGGTCATGAATATTGGGATAAAATGGCCAAATCAGAGGTAGCAAAGCTTGTAGAGATATATCCAAGATGATTTATAGCTACAATTTCTGTCAAATTGAGGACTTTTACACACTACAGAATTTAGCACTTTTAAAATACCTTTGTATATAAGATATTTCTTTTTTTTCTTTAAATAAAAAACAAAATAATTCCACTGTAGGTTAATGAGAGTATAGTGATTGGCAAAAATGTCAGTGCCATCCTTTTAAATATAAAACAGCAGTCTGAAAAGTTTCAGGAGCCACATCATTTGTCAAAGGTTAGTTTCCCTTCCTGGCACCAATTCTGAGTGGAGAAGGTTCAAAACCCAAATTCCTTTGGCTACAATTTGTTTTCTTTCCCATTAATCACCAATCAGCTGCTGACTGATTCTCAACATAGCCAACATGGCCACAATGTTTTCTTAGCATTTCAGACATGCAGACAGACAGAGTGAGAAAAAGAGAGGAGGTGAGGAACTGGAAGGCAAAAAAAAGAAAAGGCAGGGGAAGAGTTTTTCTCACCAGGTATTTGATTTAGAGCTCCCTAAAACAAATGTAATGGCTTAATTGGTAAATCTGTGGCTTTATAGCCAAGAATTATCATGAATTCATGCATAAAAAAAATCATGAATTACCTGATTAACAATCAGTAATTCACATATGTTAATGCTAATGCTATTTCACGCCTGAATTCATGATGGAACATGTCATTAATTAATACATTAACTTGGGTACTGGAATAGCATGACTTATGGGTTACTTATGATATTAAGAGCCAAGTGTTATTTGAGGAGCCACAAACATGCTGAATAGTTTTTTTTCTCTTAACATTTTAACTAAAGACTTGCTTATAAAGTTATCATGAATGGTATTAATAACTCCTGACGAATCCAGTACCTTAGATGATGCATTACTTGGACTCAGACATGGAAGTCCATACATGCGAATTACGTTGCATTTGTCCTCATATTCCGCAGCTGGTAAAAAAGCTAAAATAAAATTGAAGCTGGGTTTTTACTTTAGAATTAAGTCTTGGTTTTCCTTTCAAGCTAAAACGAGTCTTGTTGCCTCCACCTTCATGGCTGTTCTTGATTATGTAGATGTTATTTAAAGGAATGCTCCATCACAGAGTCTGTCCATACTCAACTCCTATCACAGTGCTCTAAGATCCATTACCAACTTTAAAGCCAATTCTGATTCTTGCCTTTTACAGAGATGTCTTGGTTGGTCTGATATGTCCTAATGCAGGTGTAAACACTGGCTCATTTTTATATTTAAATGTATTTTATGTCTGCTCCCATCATATCTAGTGTATATTCTGTGTATGTGTGTATATATATATATATATATATGTATGTGTGTATATACATATATATACACACACACACACACACACACACACACACACACATATACATATATATATATATATATATACATACATACACAGAATATACACTGTATGCGTATAATTCTGAGCCACTGAAACAAAATTTTGTCCATTTGAACAACTGGTGTAAAATAATAAAGTCAATACAATAATACGACAATAATAAAGTCTAAGTCTAATATACATTCAGTAAGAGGGAAAAGGTTTTTCTGCATGTGTGAATGTGAGTTAGTGATATAGTAAGATACCATGTCTAAGATACCATGACTATACAGCCAGAGACTAATTAAACAAAGCCTCCACTGATGATGTTATATGGCCCTGTTCACAGCTTTGAGCTCTTATAATTGGTTGTACTTGATCTGTTGGCTTCAGTGCTAATCAGATGTGCTTGTAACGAGACACTGATGGATAGCTGTTGCCTAATGAGCAAAAATGATCTAAAGTCAAAATCGATCAGATGTATCGGTTGGGAAATTAGTTGTACGTCAACAGCAACAGCACAGAAATCAACCACATCTTTTAGGGTATTTTAGAAACACACAGCCACTCTGCTGCCAGAGTAAAAATATACATTTAGGAAAAATGCATTTGCAGTGAGTGATATGAAATAAACACATAATTTCCTGCATTAGTTGTGTCTGTCATTTCCTGTACCTATTCATCCTCTATTCCCTTGGCACCAGAGCCACCATCCTCCTTCCTCCATCCCCTCTTTAATAAACGAGCGCTGGTGGTAATTGCCCAGTCTGGGACGATGTCATTACTCATTCAGAAGTCTAATAATGGTACAGCGCCAACACACACACATGCAAACACACACACACACACACATAAGATGGAAGCTCAGTCTGCAGATCTATATAATTGATCTCTCTCACCCTCCCTCTCCCTCCCATACATCATTTTTCATATTCATTTAATGACTTGTAGATTTGCCTGCTCGATACATATATGTCTCAATTAAAAAGAGCAAAGGGTTTGTCGTGACATGTATGCTGATGGGTCAAGCACCAGTATCACTGAGAGCGATGGTCAAAAAACGTGACCATTTGATGTAGGTTTTATTAAATGACATTTATCAACTTTATTTTACTCTGCAACTCATTTCTTTTCCCACTCCTTAACTCCACATGTGACTATTTAATGCCAGTTTACCCCTTCCAAATAAACAACACATTACCTTCATCACTATTAATATGTACAGTACTCACTCTCACACTGTGTCGACAAAGCGCAGTAAGTGTCCAAATTTAAGTCAGAGTTGGGGACTTGCTGTTTTATTCATTCATGATAATTCAGCGCTACTTGTCCAGAGCCTACGTCACATTAACTCTTCAGGGAAGTGTCCAGTTGTTCGGAGTTCAAGGATCAAAGCCACAACTTAAAGGCAAATATAACCTTGCTAAACCTGAATATATGGAATCTGAAGAGGGGAAATGCATCCCAGTGACGATCACACGATCCAAGCAGCTGATGAGATGTGGTTTTCTCAGTCACTGTTGTTTAACTCCCTACAGCACCTAAGGGAAAACAGAGCAGCCTGGGAAAAGAGAAAGTGGGCCAGCGATTGTGTGTCCGATGGAAGGGAACACTGTACACTGAGACTGAAAGAAATACTGTAGCGTGTGTGAGAACTAATTTGGCAGTATTTTTAAAAGTAACACAAGGATTTTAATCTGAGTCAGAAAAAGCAATTAAATTTCATTAATGTATTATTTTTCAGTCTGTCACTGTCATAGATTTTGCCACAACGTAGTTACAACAGCAAGCCCACACTCCCTCCTACAGATTTAAAAAAAATTATTGTAAAATGTTCAAACAGCACAGAAACCTTAATTACCTTAACCTTAGAGCTTACTAACACAACACAAACAAGACTGAAATGACATCAGTGTAATATATTCATGTTTTTTTTTTTTTCCAGGCAGATACAGATACTTAACCACAAGGTGAGAAATCAGGGCAATGAAAATGCAGGCTAGCATCACAAATCCCCACGCAGCTATCATGGCTAAAATACTTTATCATTACATGCAGAAGTCAGAACAGGTTGGAAAAGAACAAAGTCAAGAAGAATCAGCCTTTACCCAAACCCTCCAGCCAAACATCCAGTAAAGGGACCAATGGTTGAGTAAAGTATAGGAATGTGCCATTTTTTATGAGGGGGAATGGAGTAAAAGCACTCTCCTTCATAAAAAGCATGTATATACCTATATTGGATATCCGTACATCTTGCTGCTGTAAGTCATAAATCTCGAAGCAGGGATTGTAAAAGGGCCAGGATGAAAGGCCTGATTGGCTTATTTTGACTGATCCTCAGTGGAAGAGTTATTTTTGCCTGTGGACAGACATTTTTGGCAGACGCCCGGGAATTCACTGTCAGCCAAGTGTTAATATTAACTGTCCGTAACAAAAGAGTGTTAGTCTGAGGAGAAAGGTGTTAGAGCTTGATGCAGTGCAGACACCTGTATGATATCACAGCTGAAGAACTGTACAGTGTGTATGTCGTTGGTTATAGGTTATAATAAAACATGCGTTAAGTCTTTCACATAGACTATATAGACCCTGTGCAGAACTTTTTGGTCAATGTACACTCATATAGTCTGACTGGGTTGTTACAGATGGGATAGAACAAAATCAATCCTTTTAGCACGGTTCACCTCAGCGTCTCAGTTTATCATTTGTTATGATAAAAGAGTATGTTTAAAAAAGCAGAAGTGAGTGAATCACTGACTGAATTCCATGCATTGTATAAGAATGATCAAGCCTTTCCGTTACTTTTACTGACTGAGAAGTTTTAAAGCTGAAGACTGGATCTCAGGAAAAACAGTTAATTGTTGCATCTCATCCATAGCTTTTGAAATACTAATGTCTCGTGATGCATGCAGTCTGTTCTGAGCTCTTCCCACCAGATGAGCATAGACAGACACATTTGCTTCATACACAACAGCTGGCGTTGTGTATGAAGTATATTTAAAATGGACGCTGTCTTCTGTCTGCAAACTGACGTTCCATTTTGAGGCCTCAAGATTGGCAAATTAACAACCACCATGATAGTTTTTGCAACTGGAAGTTCAGAGACGTCACCTGCAACCAGGCACCTATTGGGACATACTAGCTGTCAATAATATTGGTCTTTTCTCATATCTAAGGGGAATACCATTTAGCAACTGCTGACAATGTAAATCAAATGAGAAGTGGGCTAATTATCCCCTATTCTTTTTACAACCAGGTTACTTTTGTCCTACTTCCTGGGTTTCAAACTTCATTTTTATATACAGTCTATGTTTTGTTTTCCCAGAAACACATTACTGTTTTAATTTTCTGCAAACCACCTCTTTGCAGATGGTCACATATGTATTATATATGTGACCTATCAACATTTCTATAGTGACATCGTTTGCAAGTATTAAGGCAGAATTCTCCCTAGGAGGAGGAGTAAGAGGGGTTGGTGGTGGCATGTAGACCACAGTTCCCAACCAAAGCTAGGAGGTTTTGCTGTGAAAGATTTGTTGTGGTGTTTAGACATTTTGGTGTGTTTTAATGGGAAGAGCTACTTTGAGGAAAAAATATGATCTTTAACCAAGTGCTTTTTGTGTCTAAACATAGCCACATTCGTGACCAGGAAATGGTTATCATCACTGTCAAGAGCAGTTGAAATACTGTCACACTGATATGCATGTCTTTAGACATGGTTCAGAAATGTGAGCTCACACGGATCTGTGGTTTGCAGAAATGTACAATGGCAGCATATGATCTTGGCAACTAGCTTGGGAAACTGAGCCGAGAGGAGGTGCAGAACTCTCGTTCTTGAAACAAAAAATTTATGTTGCCTACTCCAGTTTAAGGCTGCAGGTTCCAGATAAAAGATGAACAAATATAGCAGAGGAAGTGAGAGATGCTTCATGCAACATCTGCAAACAAATGAGTTTTCAAACTTCCTCAAACTCATCATAGTTAAGAATGTGAAACAGTCAGATGTGATGGTGATTGCAGCTCCTCCTCACAAGTCTTCACAGTCTTCTCTCTATCGTTTTTACAGGCTTCAGGAATGTGAGGTCTCCTTAGTGATTTATAAACATACACATAATAAATGGGAGGCTGTAGTTTAAGCGGTGATGAAGCATTCTCTCTCTGGGACACAGCACTGGCCTGGGTGTGATTTAAAGGCCTGACATTTATGGCTTGCAGGCCTATTATTCAGAGTGACTGTCTGTGTACAGACCAGCGTTTTACAGCAGCTACACAGAGGTAAGACTAAAACTAAGCTAAGAACTGTCACAGGCTAAACATCCAGTAAGAGTAATACAGTAGCACAGCATCACATGGTGCTTTAGTGGTGGGTGTCTGACAAGAGTATGTGGTCAAAGCCTCGATTAATCTTTCAACAACTTAATCTTGTGGCTACTGAGAAGGATTTATATGCCTGATTTCATGAATTCAGTTGGTTACTACTTCAAATACCATATTATCCCACTTACAATGATGTCCATGCTTGCCATAACTGAGAAAAGTACCGTAGAACCGAATGCTCACAGCAGTTCAGCATCAGCTGCTTGTTTAATCGTGCACTGAAGGCTCTGTTGTGCTGTTCTGTTGTATTGTCTCACATCCTACATTAATTATGAATGCTTTGCATTTGATTGCGGTGCAAAGTGGGCCCAAATTATCCCTTTCACAGTTAACTGCTACTTTGTTTTCACATAACCCATAACCTGACTCCCTGCCACCAAATGTGCAGTGGCTTGCAATCGACGACTCAGCGGCCAACATCACTATCTGTCCAAGATAATAGATGACAATAATGGGAAACTGTCCCTAAGCACTCGTTTGGAGTCTTCCTGCCCATTTACTGATACCCTTCATATTTAATTCCCCTCCTATAGCCAGGAAAACAGACACTTTAAGTCCATCTAGAGGGAGCACATTTACAATAAAAGGCCAGCTGAATCCTCGGCTCACGTTTCCTACTAACTGTGGCAGGACATAAACCTCCAAGCCAGACCTCATTTTCCCGGCGCCATCTCCCGGACACTGCTACAAGAAATCAATAAGGCCGCACACAATCCTCTTAACTTTGGAAGCAAATGCGAAGATATCTTTGTCAAAAAAAATATGAAGATTATATTCTTTTTGTATAAGGCTTATTTCTTGCATCACTCTGATATTTTTAGGCAAAAGGAGAGTAGGTCCTCACATGTTGCCAAAGTAGCATGTAGCTTTAAGCTGTATGTTTTGTCCAGAACTTATGTCATGTCACAAGAAGTCTGTTGCTGTGCATTATGGTCAGCGTAACTCAATTCCTCCAACTGAGCAACGAGAAATAATTTAATCACATTGCAAAGATACAGATCCCTGGAGTAGGGTGGAGAAATCTGCTCAGCCTGTATCAAGTTATACTCTGGAGATTAGCACATAGTGTGTACGTTTAGCTGGTAGCTGCACTGAATCAGTGCTGACTGTGATTCACAGTCAATAATCCAGGCTGGTTTATTGCTGTTCACATTGCTTAAAGTGTCACAACTTAGAATAAGTGCTTTCATGTAGATGGGACTTGTAATTATGGCAGTGCAATGTGACGTCTGACATGTCCACAGGATCGGAATGCTTACCTGCCAAAGTGGAAAAGCAATGGCACGATTTACTCAATGATAGCAAACGAGCATCAGACCCAACAATGAAAGATAAGCTGAGGAGAGGGTCCTATCCCTGTGGCATAGCCTGTCATTGCTAGATTTGTCAGGCTTGCAGTTGGTAAGCTTTAACACTTGGAGGAATCCTTTGAAAACAACACAGACACATCGTTAGTGGAATTATTTTACTTTTTGCAGCAGCCATTATTACTTGCCCAGCTGATGTTGCATTATTTAGTGTCCTTTACTCACTTTAGTCACATTTATTGCCTGCACCTAATATCTTAGATTCAATGATCTGTATGCTGTCAGTTTAATTAGTCTGGGCACTGCAGTGTCATACAAAACAGACTAGACAAGACAATTTATGACAAGATGAAGCAGCCTAACTTTGTGTCGTATTTTTAATTTCATTTTAAGTAATTAAAATTGAGATTAGTGGAAAATAAACTGCAAACACTGGCCAGAATAGAATGCAGGCATACATGTTGGAAATAACCTTGTAAACCTTTGGTGGAATGTGTAAGATGTTGAAAGGGGAGTATGAGCTGTGCGTGTGTGTGTGTGTTGGTGTGTGTATGTCTGTGTATATTTTTTCCACCAACAGACTCCCTCCAATCTCTTTCACCCTCAGCATCAATTGCCTTCTGCTGTACATCACTCTGACAGCAGGGACTTGGACAGAGGCTCCAGGTGGAAGAGGTCCTCTTGTGTGATGGACAGGAATAGTCTGGATTCCCCAAACGGAAGTAACCTCACATTGACCTCATCCAGTCATGACTTGAATGACCCCTCAACTTATAACCCTTGACCCCTGGTTCCTGATTTTGCTGCACATGACAGAAGGGGGTGAAAATTATTATGGAGCAGCTGCACATCTTTATGTCGCCATAATAAGTCTTTAGGTGTTTCTTTAATAAGCAACCAACAATGATCTTTTCTGCTTTTTTGCTAGATTTGTGTGTACCCAGCCACCTAATATTTGACATTGGCCTGTGACATTTATGGATAAGCGTGTGTGAAATTTCATAAGCATGTCTATAGAAAATATATTGCTTACTTTGCAGCCACTGTAAATCTCTATTAGCCCATAAAGGGTTAAAAAGCAATATGCGTGCTGCAAGGGGGGGGGGCGGGGGGGGGGGTTGCCTCTCTCCAGAGCTGTGCAACAGTGATATTCTTCCCCCCAAAATAAATGACAGTGGAACCAGAAGTGGCACATACATTAAAGTGGCACCATGATTGATGACTTGCAGAACAGCAGAAAGAGTGTTTGAATCGCAATTTGTTGGTAATAGAGAATATGCATGTATGAAAGCACATGCACAAACACACACAAGTTTGCAAAGCTATTCTTCTTAGGACACTACATTAAGTTCCATTCATTCTAAACAAATAGTTACCATAACTAAAACCAGTTAATGGCTAACCCTAACCCAATCACAACTCAAATGCCCAAAACTAAACCAGTTCCTCAGAAAATAGGCTTTGCCTCATTGGACTATCGGTCCTGACAAGACCAGTCTTTATACTAGAAAAGGTCCTAAAGAGGTAACAAATACAAGTACACACACACACACTATTTGCAACGTGTAACCACATCAATCCAAAACCCTTTGCAACATCCTAAACTACACCCTTGAGACCTGAAGAGGGGAAAATTTACAACAGAGAAAGTGTGTTTGCACACTTGTACGTGTGTCCATGTGTGTGCACTATAGTACAGCCCCACAACACTTAAATGAGCTCCATGCAATATTAAAAGATGCTAAATTAGTCTGTGAGCAAGGGGTGCACATGGAGCACCATTGATGACTGACCAACCCAGGGCACCATGGGAAATAAGCAGACTGGTCCTGCAATTGCAACACAGACCAGTGGATATTGTTTCCCCTTTTTAACCTATCCATCACTTACACCACAACATGTTAATTCTTCTCTAGATCCACAGGGCTTACAACCATACAACCAGAGGGGACAGTGGGACTATTGACCATGGTTCAACTCAAACTGGGTAAGAAATGATCACTGCTTCATCATGGCAATCTTCCCTAAAAAGGGACTTGTGCTTTGGGCACTAAGAATATGATACAAACACTGATATATAAAGTAAAACAAGTAGGAATCATAACGTCACCAAAACCTGTCATCTGGTTAACTGCCAGTGTCCTGAGTCACCATTCGCCCTGCATTTGTTTCACATTAATTTCCCAAATGTAACACCATGGGAACAATTTTTTGAATAAAGTTCAAATTTTTTTTGGACATTGATCTTACTGTATGTTGCAATCACAGAAAAAGGTCATGGAAAAATAGTCTCATGAGTGAGTGTTTATAAAGGTAGTCCAAGTTTTAAGTCTCCCATCTAAAGCTCTGGTAGCAACTGAAATTAAAAGAAAAAAATCGATTTCATGATTTTCCTATTATTATGAGGAAGGACAGATGTATCGGAAGGATGAGATGAAGAGGTGAAGTACAGGCGTTCAGTCCAGCACTCTCTTTTACAGCTCCATTCCAACAGATGAGCAGCATCAATCTTAACCTTGCCACTGGGATAAGGCCTGGCTGCTTCTACCAGCAAACTGGGAGTGGGAGGCCAAATATAAAATATACATGTAAACACAGTACATTCATGTTGGCACAGAGAATCATAGAAGTAAATGACCAGGCCACACTTTCTCTGTCATACACTGGTTCTCCTCCTCCTAAAACCCTGTCTCTTGTGTTTATACGGTATATTCCTAATTTGTTTAGCAAAATCCTCTTTGGGGAAATTCTTGCCAGGATTAAGTACAGTTGTAATGTTTTTTCTAGTCACGGTAGTGTTGTGCTCTTCTACCATATGTAGCATGTGGCATCGTTCACATCACTGTTCACTTTAACACGAAACTAAAATGAGGCCCTTGGCTTACCTTAACCAAGTGCTTGAGTGCCACAACACAAAATTAAATAAGTAGATTAACAAATAGTTTCATTCTTGTTTCATAGGCCTAAAAATACAGACTTGATGAATGGATTTAGAGAGAAAAGCAAAAGCCCAACAATTTTAACTTTACACACTTTCCATTTACGCCACATTTCTTGTCCATGCAGCAGATTAATAAAGCAAGAGAAGTGTTGGTGGGTGTGTGCAGTGATATTGGTTTTGGTGGTGATAGGGAGTGGGGGTGAAAGAGGGAACCAACACACAGCAAAATAGAAAATGTTTTGAATTATACATTCCTGCCATCAATGACAAATTGAGAGAGGGATTCATCATAAATCACAAGTGAGCCACTGTGCCGGTCCAGAGAATTGCTTGGTGGGCAGCAGCCTGAGATTTAGGGGTGTGTGTTGTCGCCTGGTCTTTGGCTCCAGCCTGCAGCCACACCTACACATGCTACTCTCCAGGGAGTTACAATATATGCTGTACATGTATGTTGTTTTCAACATAGTGTACATTAGCTGACAAAGAAAAAAGAAACATTCTAATTGTGGAGCATTTTTTTTCTGTTGTGCTCATTTTTCATCACACCAGTTCACGCACAGATTCTTAACATTATAGTTTTAAAACAATGTGTTGGCCAGTGTTTGAAGCTTGCATGACAAAAAGCTGTGTACTGTAGTTATTGTTTTAAAATTGCCAAGGATCAGATTGCAAACAACGGTTTAAAAAATGTAATTATTGTGCCACATTGTAGCTCAGTTTACAATTAAGTTTGTCCACATAATTAACTGTAAAGACAGCTGTGTACTGAAGTAAATTAGTCATGGACAAACAACCTTTGTGCACAAATCTGGTGGAAATGAAAGAACAGTTTGTTTAAGTTGTGCCTTTATCATCAGCCAAAATACGTGTCATTTCACAAGGTCTGACATGTGGTGCCTGTGTGGTCCATGTTTTTAAATAATCATGATACTGTACATAGTGCAACTTTGCAAAGGCAAACTTACCCATGAGTGAATATTATGCAGTATATTCAAATTTATGTATATCCGTGTGGTTATCATCTGTGAATGTATAGGTTTGAAATTCAAATGAACACAAATTTGTATGTATAGAAAATGAGAGAAGCTGTTTTGTAACAGTAAAAGTCAAGGTGTCATAAACAGGCCACTGTCTGAAAGTAGACCTCAAGGTTTATTTTTAATTTATGACCACATGCTGTTGACGAAAAGGGAAGTTAACGATTTAAAAGAGCAAGACTTACCAAAGTCAAAACTGTGTAACTGTGTAAACTGTTACACATAAAAACGTTTTCTTAACTACAATGAAGTGAGTTCATCCATAGTGAGTCCAAAACAAGGCATTCACCTTCATGCCAGTTCAAGTCTGAGTGTTAGACAGACTGAGGATCTCTGGTTTGCAGCACCTAGCAGTCTGTACTGAATGTCTGTTGTCAGTAAATAAATCACCAATGATGTCAGAGGCCTGTATTTGCACAGTACTTAAAACTCACGAGCTGAGTCGCTCAAATCAACCTAAACAAAACAAATGAGCGCAAAGGTTTCCCTGTGTATGTCTACATTGAAGCAAGGTACACACAAGCATGTGGAAAAGAGCCGAGCTAATCACAGAAAACACACATATGGATATGCCTCTGCAGGAGCTGAGGCACACAAACACATAACTAGAGAGAAAAACCCAAAACACCACTGCAACATTCTGTAGAAAATTATAGCAATAAAAAAACCAACATCACACAATTCCAGTAATAAAAAGGGAACCAAAACGTGAACACCATATTTCGTGGACAATAAGAATCTGTTTCTCACAATACATTTTGCAGGATAAACCAATTACAATTACAACTTGTCACTCCTCCGTCAGCTTTACTGTGCTCTACTGTGCTTCTCTGGTGCTGCAGTGCAATGTGCAATGACATTTTATGCTTAGAAATGAGCATTTGCTGCTCCCTGCATGTCCCAACCTCCAAAATGCGCAAGAAGACTCTTTGTGATCTTGTTTTAATCTGAAGTCATAGCAGCCACAAGCTTTATCCATCAAAATTAGTGATCTGTGTAGTCTGATTTATCCCAGCAAAGCCACAACTCAAGCAGCTGCCACAGTGGCAGTATAAAACCACAAACCCCTGAAATGCTGAAACATAACAGGATAACAGCTGCCTCCCTGCTGTTCAGGAAAGGGTTTGTATTTTTCACTTTAGTTCTGATTAATGCAATTTCCAACACCTGTATTTTATTGCATTTTTCCATTTAAGTACAAGGCTATACCAAGCCTGAACTTGGGTGCTGGTTTCTACCAGTGCAAGCAAATTTACTTGCGGCACAGGTACTGTGGCACCACACTCTGATCTAACATCTATCCAAGACTGTGTCTAAGCTAATTTAACATATTGCCCGAGAATTTAAAAATCATTTGTATTGAAGAACAGCTCTGAAAACTCCCTGCACCTTCCAAACTAACTGCCACCTCCTGAGACATAACCTGATGAATTCCGTGTTGACTGGCAGATGGGGATATCGCACAGAGCTTTGAATAAATGTCCCTGGGTAAATAACCGACTGCCACACCTTCAAACCGCCCAGCGCTCGGATCCCACTGACTTAATCTCTGCTCAAAGCTTCATCCAACAGCACTGTCTCGCTAAATATCAGAGGGAAAAATCAAATATTTTGTTTTGAGCTTCACTAATATCAGCATTTTTTACTCCTCCCCTAATGGCATTTTTATTGATCGGCTTCTAAATGGTGGGACCCATATATTTGACGGCGCTCATTTAAAGTAGAAGTGAGTAATAGCTGTCGGTGGGAAGGCCATAAAGCTCTGTGTGTGTGTGTGCACCTTACCGAGGAGAGAAAGGAGAAAAGATAGGAGGGAGAAGAGGGCAAGAGATGGAGTGCACAGGGAAAAGGGAGAAGAGCAAGTGAGGTACGATAAAGAAAAGGTGCATGAAAGATAAGCAGTAAAAACACATTCTCCATAACTAACAAAAATGTGCTCTGAAGCATTTCTGCAATTGTGACTCATTTCACCTACACGCACCCATACGTCACCTCTCTACTTTTACAAACAAACCTCGCAACCTCTTCTCTTTCCCCTCCTTCATCCCAGTCTCTCCATCCCTCAATCCCTCTCAGGTCATCAGCAAGCAAAACCACAACAAAGGGGGGCCGTTGCCGCGGTGACCTTGGCTGTGACATCATGTGGCGGCAGAAAGAAATGAAGCCATTAGTCCGAGGCAGTGCTTGCCCATAAATCAGACTGTTTCCAATAAGCTGCCTTAATGGTCATCCATCACCCCACCAGCCAGCGCCCTCCGCACCCAACTGCCTGGGGAATGGCCACTAGGATGCAGGAGTAAGTGTGTGTGTGTGTGTATGCGTGTGTGCGTGTGTGTGCACGTGTTGGGGGTAATAATGGGGTAGGGAGAGAGGAGAAACAGTCCAAGTAAAATCTGGGGGTTACAGTAGGAGAGCAAAAGGAGAAAAATGTGGTGGTGATACGGGAGAGAAAGTGGTGAGGAACAAAGGCAAAATGGAGACGAAAAATAAAAGCGCTTAAGAAAAGACCTACAGGAGACGGAAGAAAGACGGGGTGAAATGGACAAAAGGGGGGGTTAAAATCAGTGTAATGGCAGGCTATATAGGACGTTTAAGAAAAGAAGAGCAAAAGGAAACATGAACTGTACAAAAGTGGACATAGGCCACCACTTTGTTCCTTTGTGCAACTTAAACTAAAGGCCAAGTGTGTGACATTTACGAGAGTCTATTGACAGAAATTAAACATACACAATTACTCATCAGTGTGTTTTTGTGTATAATCTCATTAAAATAGGAACTGTGTGTTTTTTGTAGCCTTTCAATAAGCCTTTAATATGTGCTTTAGCCAAGGGCTTTGTTTTACAGAGGCCACCTGTGCCACCATGTTTTTACTGAACAGACACACATTTTGTGTTTTGGAGGGGAAGTTTACTGTGCAAACAATTAAGAATGGCTCCGCTCACATAAACCATATTTAGTTACTGATCAAACAAAAAGCCATTACGATTGTTTTCGGCACAGAGATAATTGAATGATTTTTCCCTCCTTTCTGTTCCATTTAGTTTCAGTCATACTCAACGTCATATGCTACACGTAGAAGTAATTATTTCCTCTGGGTGTTATTTGTACCAATGCAGCTGACAGCATTTTATCAACTGCAACTTTTAAAAAGTTCACTAAAATTTACCCAACACTTGGGTGGAAATTACACAAGAAATACAGTACATATGAAGAAAAGCACAGAGTGAACAGAAATGTATCATATAAAAGCATCCTTGCACTGTGGAAACTTCCATATGTGCCAAACCAAAAAAACCCTGGTAGCTAACCCATGGCTGCAGGATTTATCCACACACTCCCAGTAGTCATGTCAGCAGGAACCTGGTGATACTAGCTCTGTGTGTAGGCTACACCACACCACACCAGCCTCTTGTTGAAAGATTAAATCCAAATTATGTACCCTGAAGTCTGCAATTGTGGTTCAGCATCCTTAGTTTCTCTCACTGGGTGGTGGTTTGTTTTCCTGTCTATCCTGTATATTCGGTTTGTTCGTGATTCTCTTCACTTCATATCTTACCATACTATTTCTCATACGTGTGTCTCTATTCTCAGGGAAAGCGAGAGCCCATTTTGGCCAAAATCTACTCACCCAGAAGTCACTTTACAGCTCGTGCTCTTATGAGCCCCGTAAATGTAAGCTGAAAAATGATGTTTATGGCGGGGCGCTCCTCTTAGGTTTCCCCAAGTACAGCAGCCAAATTGTTTTTCGCTAGGCACCATGAGAGGCATTATCCATCATTTTGAATGAGCTCTGTAATTGGGATTATAGGAGCAAAAGTGCAAAAGTTGACTTTGAGAATGATAGCATTACAAGTGGGCCTTTCAGATGAAATAATGGTCTAAATGTGTACTGTATGTAAGTGTTTTGGCACATGTCTGGTTAACTCTATATGCATGTGTGTGTGTGTGTGTGCAAGTGTCAGCACCATTTCTTTGTAGATACATGTCTGAAACTCCAGTAATTTATGTATTTATGTGTTGTGTCTCCATATGTATACATATATTTAATATGCCTGACCATCTTCCACAAAACTGCCTTTTACTTCAACAAAGAATCAGTTGTTGAGGTACATCTGTAACAAATCTGTATTGTACATATTTATTACATGACATTTTGACTGAATAGAAAATAGGCATGGTTTAGAAGGTTATTAAGCTTGGAGGCAGCCCTATCGTCACACGGAAATGTTAAATATGGTCTTTGTATTGTTGCTTATCAAGCTATATTGGACGGAAATAAATGTTAACACTGGAGTTTACTCAGATGTAGCCAGTGATGGCAGCTGTGCAGCTGTTTTGACACCTGTTTGCCGACACTAAATATATCACCAATTAATGTTCAGAAATTACCAATATATGGAAATTACCAATATATAGCATGTAAATAATTTGTAGAACGTTTGGCAAACGTTCTTGGTGAGAAGGAGAGTAAATAATTATAGGGAACTGGATGTGGCTTCCATGCTAAAATACATTTGAACAGTTGTCCAGAAAGTCACAAAATCACAAAGAACACCTCACAAAAGGAAAGGAAAGAAAAGGAAAGGAAAGGAGCATGAAAAAAGCTTGTGGCCTGCAATGCTGACTTTAATTCTCTTGTCTTCTTTCTCTCAACTCTCAAACGTTTCCCTTTCTTACATCTCTCATGGTACCCATCATTTACTATCCCTCCCACACACACACACACACACAGGAGACCTTAGTGGATTTTCTCAGCTGGTACAGAACCCCATATGTTCTAACTCCTGTTGTTATTGTTGTTGTTTGTCTCCCCGGCTCATTTGACGTGTGGACCCATGACAGTGTCCAGGACTCCTTCCAAGTCCTGTCTGGTGCCCCTTTGTGCATGTGTGTGTGTTCATGTATTTGTTACCTCTTCAGGACATTTTCTGGCATAAACACTGACCTTGTCAGGACCAGAAGTCCTAATGAGAGCAGAACATCATGTGGGAGGAACTGGATAGGTTTAGGGCTAACATTTGAATTGTGGTTAGGTTAAGGTTATGGTTAGTCCTCAACTGGTTATTGTGAAGGTTAGTGCTGTTCAGGCTGTCCAAATGAATGGAATTCCACGCATTGATCAAACAAGAATAGCTGTGCAAACCTCTGTGTGTGTGCGTGTGTGAGAGATGAGTTGTCTTCAAAGAGCTGTGAGGGATCAGGTTTAGTTTTAAGGTTGGAATTAGGTCTAGACCTTGACTACTGTGTGGCATTTAACTGTAAGGCCTTGTTTAGACTGCAGCCGAAATCGGATTTGTAAGCATATCCGACCAGAATCTGATCTTCCTGACCAACTGTTCAAATTATATACAGCAATTGATCAGATCCGATCTGCGTGTGTCCATATAGACTTAGCCTGATCTAGTCTTCCACATGGATTTCTATAGAAGTTGAAACAAAATAAACAAAATGAATGACAGAAATCTGTGCATGCTTCTATGGAGCCGCGGTGCAAACTTTCTTCTGCTTGCAAGTAAGTGACACACACAGAGGAGAATACTGAGCTGTGTCGCCCTTCATGCTGACATCACCACTGGTATGGCAGTGGAGTGGGATGTGTGGTGCAGGCAGGCCAGCAATGCCTGGTGGAATTGCATGTGTTGTCATCTTGTTAATGCTTTTATCCCATTTTTTCTTTTTTTTAATATTGTCTTCTATTGTGTTGATCGTTTAATGCGCCTCCAATTAATTTCGGTCTGTCCGGGTCCATGTTCATGTTGGTGTTGTGATTTGAGTTGCATTAGGGGAAAAAACGAATCTCGTGCATTTTAGCATTCCAAACTGCCAAAAAAAAAAAAAAAAAAAAAAAAAAGCTAGATACAATCTGGATATTTTTAAAATCAAGATTAGGCTGCAGTCTAGAAAAGCTGCAACCCAGTGTGGAATGGAAGTCATCCATTTGCTCAAACTATTTCAATAAATTCTATTTTAAACCAATGGTTAATTTACAGTGACACTTTCAACATTGTAATGTCGGGTAAGTAAACATTATAAACATGGTACAATAGATTGGATTCAGTACACAACAGACTGGTGTTTTTTTTGGCAAAGAGCTTATTGTATTTAAAGAGCAAAGGGGGTTCACCAAAATATGACCCCACTGTCAATTTGCACTGCTGAATTTGTACTGCTGTTTCTGAATTCTTCATGTAAACACAAGAAGGTCAGCGTGTAGTATCTTACATGTGATTTTTGGCCATCTGTCCACCAAGCATACCGCCCACATTGCCTTCACCCTGATGAGCTACAAGGACACATTATCTCCACTTAGCCCTTCACCACTTGGCAACTGCAGGAACCAAAACATCAGTCTGCATAAAAAACCTACTTTAAGCCACAGCTCATATTGCCTTTGGACTACAAAGCAACAAAATACAGGTTTCCAGACCATCCTCCTTTCGAGGTTTTACCGAGCTGTGCGTGTCCTTTCCAAGACCTCTTCATCGCAAAAGTCTTTGGTTTTCATCGCGGTAGAAATGAATTCAGGGAGACATTTATCAGTGAGCTGTCTGCCTCTGGAGACTCCACTGGTGGCCATTTTACTGACCAAGTCGGGGAAAACAGGGAAAGTGAATTTGACTATAAGAGAATGACATTTACATGTATATTTACATTTTGTCACAGCTGTTGCCGAATGAAAGCAAGCCCATGTGAATGGGTGGGAGGACGGGAAAGGTCATAGCCTCATGCATACACCATGGGTTTATTGGCTTAGGTTTAGCATTAGCCCTGTGCATGACTTAATTTAGCTTTTAGCTTTCATTTTGGAAATGGAAAAATGTTTTATCTTGCTCAGGTGAATGGAATTTTCCTCTAATCTCATTTTGTGGAGCTGTACTGTTCCATCATTACACACAACTTTAGCATATTCATTTGCATGCATTTTAAAGATACTAATAACAGACTGCTTGCAAAGCACATATTTCAGAGCAATATTTGGCAAACTGCCTGCTATTTCATATTATTTGATGTCTTGCATGCACAGGGTCTTGTGCCCAAAAGAAATAAATATCCAGAAGGTGTTTCTGAGACAAGTGGGATACAGATGTAAGACAAAAATAAAATTAAAAATATTAATAAGCAGACAATCAGTTGCCAGGGTATAGCAAGGTTTCTATACATGTTAACTTCAAATTCAGGACCCATATAGGCCTGTTTATTTATTGAATCTTCAACATTCTATTCAACATTTAATATGACTGCAGTATATGTTGGAAGGTTAGACATTTCTTGTGTATTGATGCACTCTTTTTCTCATTTTGCCATTTCTCTCCTTCCATATGAAACAACATTTCCGTGAAAGATGCAAGCACTGAGCAGCGCCCTTAAATTACTAAAGTGACATTTCACTGTTTTTCCTTCAATACAGAAGCAATAACAACTGACTGCTGATTGAAATGAATGCAAAAACGCCTGCTGTGTCTAAGATGTGATGCTCATTTTACTCATTTAATGTGTTAGATTATATAATTACTTTTTTTCCTACAAAGAACTGCAACTGTGATAATACCCTGTTAATTATATTAGTTAACACATTTTTTTTTTACATTTAAATTATTCTCCCACATCAGGACGAGGAATTAAAAAATGAAGAGCACCAGATCCTTCAGCTGGCAAACTCTTGCTTCACATTTTATATTTAAAATCTATGGACTCTATTCTCTAGTTTTCTATTCATTTCTTTTTCCAACTGAATGACGTTGTCTCTGCTCACTGGTGATTGAACATACAGTTTTATCCACTTTAATCCTAAGCTTTTACTGTTGATAGATATGCCTGCACACAGCTCCCAACAACAAACACTGTCAATATCTGTGCAGAAAACCTCATGACAAAATGATAAATGATGACTTCCTATTCACACACCCACATATCCATGCACATAAATCCTGTCCACACAAACGCGGCTTTTACACCCACACACATATGCATATAAAGCACACCTCCACCAGGTTCCCTTCAAAATTATGTTTGGCCGAATGCAGACGCTGGCCTTGGAAACCACCAGCACCACCCGCCTCCAAACTCCCCTTCATGTCCCTCTCAGGAGCCAAAATGGTGTCCATAAATCAAGGCACTAGATGTAATCTGCAGTGTCCAGAATGCAAGGGGCGAGGCTGCGGAGCATAATGCGAGTGGTTCTCCATTGTCATTCAGACGCAGGCAGCAGCACAGAGAGCCTTGCCTGCACCTGATAAGAGTCCACTCTGAGTGAGCCATAAATCACCGACAGTGCCAACGGTTACTCCACTGATTTCACACACAGAGGGAGAGACAGAGTGTATAAGGGGCAGAGAGAAAGAGATAGAGGAGAAAGGGATGGGGGAGAATAAAGAAGGGCGAAAGAGGTGTGAACAGAGGAGCTGGTGTCAAATATGAGCAGTGGAGGGCCAAAGATGAGGATGAAAATGTGAGAATAAAAAAAAATTGAAGAGGAAAATAATGTGAGAGACAGGGAAAGGGGAAAAATATGAGAATAGAGAGAAGGAGTTTGGGAGGGGATGATAGATCCACAATCCCCCCCCATCTCATCTGGCAAGAAGTTTCTTCACACAGAATGACCTTCAGGAAACAAACACCTTGCTCTCTCAGAGAGCTGTGTTGATGCCTATGTCACATGACAGTTCCATCACCACCTCTCAGAACTGAACAAAAAAAACAATGTAAAATGTACAGTAAAAGACATCGGAGAATAACAGTACAATAATCTCTCTAAAATCGTCTACAAATTTAATGATAAAATCCAAAATAGTTGATTACAATAAATGATACATGTTTCAGTCAACCTCTGGAACATCTAGGTACCAAAAAAAATGGTGGCATGGCTTTTCAGTGCTTTTGAGCAAGACCTTAAATCCACCTGCTTTAGGTTTATTTCATCATTTCAGTGTGTATATTATTACTTCTCCAAAAATCAGCAAACAAGTTACATTGCGTCTTGGTTACTATTTTAGATTCAACCCTAATGACAGTGTACATCCTGGTTAGGAAAAGGTGCAAATCAGCATTTCGTGAACAAGCATTAAATACACCACCTTTGCTGAAACCCTAGAGCCATGTCAGAGGAAGTCATTTAGCTGAGAGCGAGCTCTCCTCCAGTTCTTCCATCTCAACAAGAGATTTAAGTCTTTGTGTCTCGTTCCAACCACTCAGCTCCCATTGCTCCAGCTCAAGTGGCAGCTCTCACTCTCACCATTGCCTCTATTCAATCACCCCCTTATTCCTTATTCATATGCTAAAGCCCTATAGCAGAGCCCCTTTGGCCAAGCGCACTGTGAGATAGATGTTAACATGTGTAATCCCCATTAACACATATGAGACAACGTGTCCTCTGCGGACGCCCACTCTCCCCCTGGGATTAACCATCTGAGAGTGGAGGGGCTGATGGGTAATGGTTCAGAGAAGGTCCTCTAAGTTTCTAAAGGCAGCCTCCCACCCTCCCACCCCTGGAGTTTGAGCTGAGCTCACTGAGGGTAAGTGTTTGTCTGAGGGATTAAGCTGATTGTAAGGATTGCTGGTATTTATGAGATATTCATTATTTTTTTTCCAGTTAAAGAAAGCTGTAAATATAGCAAATAACTGATTCTTTAGGCTTCTCCCTTTAGGGGTCACCACAGTGGATCATCTGCCTCCATCTTGCCCTATACCCTGTGTCCTGCTACACCAACTGTCATGTCCTCCTTCCCAACATGCAATTTTGAAGATAAAATAAATATTGTTTTACAAGCAAAAGCAATTGGCATCCAAAGAGAGCATTTCAGCTCAATATCAGGAGTATCCTGTATACCAACTCAATGAAAAAGTCTACCATGTGCCATGTTCACACACATTGACCATGTGTGCCTCTGCAGTTGTTTACAAGTTGTATACAATTAGTGTTTACAATTCACACCTAATAGCCCAATTATAGTTGATAAATGCCAGTAAGCAAGTGAATGAGGGCAACTGCATCATAGTTTTCTGTGTTTCTGCTTCTTCGGGCTAAAACTTCAGTTTTAGAGGCTTGTCGGCATCATGTGAATGACAGGCACTTATAGAGAAGGGTATATACATGTTTAAACTAAAACAAAGTAGTATGGATCTATAGGCTTAAACTGCCAAAACTACAATAAATGAAAAATACAAAGGTAACTGTATCTTCATGAGTGAAATCTGATCAGTGGGTTGTTACTGGGTTTATTTACATTTAACTAAAATCACACTATGTGACAACTCCTGTCTATATATGTATAGTGACTGTAAATTACAAGGCCCACAGAGCAGTCTTGGGGGACAGAAAGGATTTTGTAATGTTTTGAAATACTGTTTCATGTCATCATCAAGATGTGTGTGTGTCCAAACACTTGTTAAATGCAGTATCCCTTTTAGTGCGAGCCAGGTTCTTCACACATGAAAGACTGTGCATCCTCCACGCAGAGGAAAACTTTAGCTGAAAGAGCAGTTACATCACGTCTGTGAAGTAGCATGCAGTTTCAGGTTGGGCGACCTGCAAAGCACGCCTCACTGGGTTTCATATTATTCGTCCTAATCCCACCAGAGACAATCAAAGGAAACATTAGATGTAAGACCTTGACTACTTTTGCAACATTGTGTGCTGCTCCTCTTGGATTGCTTTCAAAGCACTGACGGGGCTGTTTCTGAGAAGAGGTCCTGGTTTTCTGACTGTTGGGTCATTTGTGTCCTGAAGTAGGACCTTCCCAAATTTCTCAATCTGTTTTTATATTTCTACTAATTCTGTACTTTTCTGTTAAAGCTGTGTTTTTCTTGGCATTAATCATGGAATAAATGGCATGTAATGAATAAATAAATGAAAGATACAAAAACGATTATGATGATATTATTTTAATGAACAGGGTTTGCTTGGATGAGTAAGAAATTGGATTTTGGGGTGAAACCTACCCTAAATGTTTCTGAATCCACTATAAAATGCCCACCCCCCCCCAATCACATCAACAAAAATATAAATGTCAGCAGGTGTTACTCCTTCAAACTGGTAAATTCCTTTCCACCCTCCTTTCATACCTCCTCACTTCTCTCTGGAAATGTGAAATTAGCTGAAACATGAGGACAATTACAAGAAGGTCTAGCATAAAGACTGGGGGACTGGGAAAATAAACTGATCACAGACCCCTGAATAAATCTGGTTTAGTTTACAAAACCTCGTCTGAACTCCTGCCAACATTTCCCCCGTCTAGATAATTCCTCCCTGAGCAGTTTCATGTTTACACCTTGAAAAGTGCTGGGTGATCAAGAGGGTAGAAACTCTGATGCATTTAGATCCTTTGTTCTGTCAGAGGACGCTCGGCTGAGCATCACACCTCAAAAGTAACATCAGAAATATCTAATTGAGTTAAAGTATGCAGGTCACTCTTTTGAAGTTTTTTTTTTTTTTCTTTCCTTGTGGTTTTTGAGGGCCCTCCCATTTACAGTAAATCTGTGGGAAAGAGCAGCCGGTACGCCATCTTCTTTGGTGTCTCTCATCTAAGACAGCCCTTTTTTTTTCCAGCAGCAAAACCCGTTGAGGCATTTTATAGCTTTACTCATTACTGAATTTTCCAAACAGTGTGCAAGGGGCAGCGGTGCATGGCTGAATTATTCAGGGCTACTGTGGATGATGGCACTGAGCTGATGTGGTATACTGTTCGTCTCAAAGGTGTCCTATGAGGGATATCAGAGCAATGCTCTGTTAGAGTGTAAACCAGCTCTTCTAACACACAGTGAAATTTAAAAGAAACAATAAAGAACTCAAGATGAAAGCTTTGTTTAGTAAAACAGGGTAAGGGGTGGACCAGAGAAAGTGACTATGGTCTCTTTATCTGTCCAGTCCATGTGTCAGCAGAGATACAATATGTGCTAAATTGATTTTTTAAGCATAGAATCAAATGATGTGCCCACACTAAGCTTTGAAAGTAATGTGTAAACCCATTTTTTTCATATCATTTTGCTATTTTCCCTTATTTTATACTTTTATTTGTATTATTATTTTTATTATTACTTTATGCCAATGTGATGTTATATTGTATTGTTTATTCTTAAATGTGTTTATTTATTCTTCCCCAAGAATAGTAGCTGAAATAAGCTAATATGAGATTTGTGATGAAAGATCACCAAATATTGCTGTTACATTGCCCAGTTAAACTGGTTCAAGGCAGACTGTTTACACATTATATGCAGAACTGTAACTGTAGCAGAACTGTGAACAGTGACCACTTGTCATTTGTTTTAGCAAAAGCAGTGGACCATGTAAATAAAGAAAAATATAAAAATCTGACTGTCAGATTGCAATGATGTCCGGTAGACATGCTCCAAAATTGACGAGCTGAGAGTCAGTTTTTAGATTTATTTATTTAGGTTTTTCCATTAAAAAAAAAAAAAAATGTGACCATTGTTCTATTTTGAGTTTATACAAGATAAGAATCAGTGTCACACTCCAGGCAGCACCAACACCCATATAAAGAGAAGATATAGTTGTACTGTATAATTTTAACAGAAATGATAAAAGGCATATTTTTTTGAACATGCATAAATTCTGAAACTATAACTCAGGAATACAATCCCACCCTCAGGAGCCTGCTCTTTGTTCAATAATAAATATCTAAAATAGAGTAAGAAAGATTGATTTGTTTGGCATGATATTGAGTGAGAAATGGTTTAATATAATGTTTTTGGCTTTCAAGCTAAAATCTGTGAGGACAAAGGGCTTTTTAGGTTTTTCCCACATGGAATGCAGTTGTCCTGTGGACACATGGTGCTTCAAGGTGTTTGAGCTGAGGCGGCAACATATGGCTCCGGTGCAGTGTACACCATATGCGAAAGTATTTTGTATGCTCAAAGTATACAACCTCAGAGCTTAATGACTATAACAATTATACATACCTCCTCTGATCTTGTATCACTGAAGATTGGTTTCACTCCAGCGTGATTCAATCAACTGCAGCATGTCTGCCCTCTCTGGAAAGATAAATTATGCCATTACTGCTCTGAAGTGGAGCACTGTGCACTTATGAAACAGTACAGCTACAGGGCTTTAAAAAGAAATGTCACTAATTATCCCTTTTTGCGTAGGATAATATTTTTAAGTCGTCCATCATTGCAAAGGTGCCACAGCAAATGAAAGATTGCTTTTTTTCCCTTTTCCTCATGGTTCTATATCCAGTGTATTTTGGCTTCTGTTTAATTATTTAAAGTGCAGTTTTTATTCAATAAGTACAGTATGTCCATCTTCTAAAAAAAAAAAATCAGTAAGAAAATTGAAACATTGATAAAATACTAAAATGCAAAGTATAAGCCACGATGCTTGTGTGTGGCCTACATTCACATGTAACACTGAAGCACCAGTGCTATTTTGTAATGACTCTTATTATACTGTTGCAACCTTACAGTGCACCACCACTGAACCTATTCATTCAAGAAATTTTTTTGAATCATTTTATATTACTACAAAATCTGTACTGCAACATTACTTCTCCTCTGTGGCTTTAGAAAACCACCACTCCTTGTGACGGGGCCTGTTTTTTTTCTACACCTCTACTCATTTCATTTTGATGCTAGCAGGTGATGGCAGCACAGCATGGCAGTGCTCACATTTCCAATAAGGTTGGCACACTGTGGCTTTGGGACTATTAATATCCCAGAATGCCATGGCCACAGTGGTGGCATCTGTCTTCTTGGGCCTCCCCCTTCCCTTCACCCTGCTGCTTTTCTCATCCTCCCTCACCTCTTCTCATCCCCAAGTCCACTCCTCTCTTTTCCTGCCTCTGCATCCCACTCAGATGGACTGACTGCACAGTTTTGCAGCTTGGTGAAAGGCAGTTGAGCTGTTGCCAGCTGCCACATGCTGCTCAGACTATTTCCATCTCTGAAGAGCAACCTCCTTCAAAGTCAGGGAAACTGGCTTGCGCTTGAAAAACTTAAAAATGGACAATCATGAGGCCAAAAGATTTGTTAGTCTGATCACAATAATACTCCCTCTCCCTCTCTTTCACCATCGCCACAGAAGATCCTCTTCCTCCATATACAGTATGAATTTTTTTTTTCTATCTCAAGTTTGCAAAAGTAAAAACTGCCTATGTCCATAAATTCATTACTGTGGTATATTGGCCTTTGAGAGGAGCAAACAGGAAGTATGAGTGAGTGTTGAAGTATGAGTGGATTGAAATTGTAACAAGAATCTGATATATGTTGGCTTTCACATCAAACAAATATTTCTTCACAAAGGCCATCAGCACCAGTGTTTTATGGCCGAGCCAGCACTTCACAGTAATGCTATCTTAGGACTCACTTTGCATTTATTATGAGAAACATTTTGGACAACTGTCCGCCTGCTCATGGAGCTCGCGTTTCATTAGTTTCACTCGCATTTTAATTGATCTTTATTTCCCTTGATTATGATCATAATTAAACACCAGAAAGCTGTTCAAGCTACCAGCCATCTGCCAGGCTGCATGATGGGCATCATCAGTGTGGGTATATGATACAAGGCCACCATGGCACATGCTCAGCCAGGACCTATGCCTCAAAATGCCCGCACAAATGTGTGATCATAAAGTCAGCTGAATTTGCTCTGTGCATATTGACCGCAATGCGCTGTTCTTCCAAAGGATCCCTGAGTAGATTTTAAGAAATCTTTCCGATAGTTTGAATATGCTTGTTTCAGTGTGAAGAACAGAGCTGAAAGGGGGAGACAGATGAGAGAGATGTGGCATGAAATGTGTCTTTTATTGAAATGCAGATGTGCAGCTGTGAGCTCAGTGTCACTTAACATTTAAATGATAGAACTAGAAAGTGCTCTGAGCATATACGTCTGCTGACACTAAAATCCAAATTCTTATCTATAGCCGCACCCAATATCACCTGTTCATCTCAGCATAATTCTTGCATTATATCTTGAGAAATTCATGACAATGTTGAATGCCCAATCTTGCAATGTTAACGCAAGCAGAAAGAAGTCCTATATCCAGCCCTTAATTACATCTGCTCCAAAAATTTACGGAATTGTTCCCAAGCCATAACCCACCTATCTTTCTTGCATATTCCTATTAACAGACACTGATAGACAAGCAAAAAAAAGACTGAGAATATTACCTCCTTGGCAGAGGTAATTATTATTTTTATTTAAAGACTGCATAGTCCTTGAAAGAGCTAAATAATAGACATTTTTAAAACGTAACATTTATACACCGCCTGGCCAAAAAAAAAGTCACCATCTGGATTTAACTAAGCAAATAGGTAAGAGCCTCCTATTGGATAATTACTGCATGGGCAATTATCTTTCAGCTGGCAACAAGCTATATAACACCAACTGATGCAATGAGTCGCTTCTCATTTCTTAAACAACCATGTCAAAATACACATCCTTTGGTCGTGGAAAAAATGTTAGCCGGTTTGAGAAGAGTGAAATTATTGACATGCATCAAGCAGAGAAAACATCTAAGGAGATTACAGAAACTACTAAAATTGGGTTAAGAACTGTCAAAGGCATTATTAAAAACTGGAAGGACAGTGAGGAAATGTGGTCGGGAAAAAAATGATGATAAATGATCGTGATTGGTGATCACTTAACTGTTTGGTGAAATCAAATCATAGAAAAACAGTCCAGCTTTACCCTGTTCCAGAGTGATGAGCGCACCAGAGTAAGAAGAGAGGCAGATGAAGTGATGCACCCATCATGCCTTCTGTCTACTGTACAAGTCTGTGGGGGCAGTGCAATGATCTGGGGTTGTAGCAGTTGGTCAGGTCCACGTTCAGCAACATTATGTGCCCAAAGAATGAGGTCAGCTGACTACATGAATATACTGAATGACCAGGTTATTCCATCAATGGATTTTTTTCTTCCCTCATGGCACAGGCATATTCCAGGATGACAATGCCAGGATTCATCAGGCTCAATTTGTGAAAGAGTGGTTCAGGGAGCATGAGACATAATTTTCACACATGGAGGGGCCACCACAGAGTCCAGACCTTAACCCCATTGAGAATCTTTGGGATGTGCTGGAGAAGGCTTTGTGCAGTGGTCTGACTCTCCCATCATCAGTACTGGATCTTGGTGAAAAATTAATGCAACACTGACATTGTGACATTGCAGAAGCATATCGAAGCAATGCCACAGTGAATGTGCGCAGTAATCAAAGCTAACGGGGGCCCAAAAAAAATACCAGAGTGTCTGTGATCTTTTTCTCGGTGGCGACTTTTTTTTCGCCAAGCAGCGTATTATTTTCATGCCAACATCAACCAGGAAACCATTCTTCCTTATCTGATTACTCCAGTTATGTTTAAAGGCCATGCAACTTCTTAACTAAAGAAGAATTCACTTCTGAGAAGAATTAACTCCACCAACTTTTGACCTTCTTAATTAAATACGTTAAGGTAGTCAAGAGTTCAAGGTTAGGTGTGCCTAATTTCTAGAATGGGTGTGCACTACAAACATATGGCTTGGATACTGTTGATTTGCTTGACTTTATCCCCAGCAGAGCATAAACATTATATCCTAGCTAATAACTTTTCTCTGCGATGCAGATGAATATTGACAGGATCTGATTAGAGCATGTGATAAGTTGGGGTCACATGACCCCCCCCAAGCTTATATTAAGACTTAACTGCAGTTGAAACTTCTGCCTGCAACCGATTCAGCAAGAGAGATGAAAAAGGCCAGGATGTGGATCAAAGATATCGATAGTCATTCAGCCAAAAGGCCACATTCTCATTATGAAAAAAGATGCCATTAAAAACATCTATTTTACATTTTGATTTTCTTTGGATTATGTCCTCACATTAGATTTATACTCATTCCAATTTTTATTGTCCGGGCTCCACGCAGCTCAAATCGAGTTATGAACTTAATCAATCCGTGCTCTCCTGCATTGACTGTTTTATGATTGGCCGAGGTCACCGGGTTTTATTGACCCGATAACCTTAAATGAAAATGGCTATGGGTATTTGACTATGGCTAGGAGAAATGGGCAGGGCAGAAATATACAGCCATGTGAATCCATCTCCTTTTTCGATATTGCCTACTAGTTAAGCGCATCATAAATGAGAGGTGACTTGAACTAATTTCTTCCGGTGTGTTCTCTAAACCCTTCACTATACATGGCTGAGGTTGAAGAGCAGTCTATAAAGATGGTCATATAGGATAGATGGTTTATAAATCTAGGCTGGGGAGAGGAGACAGACCCTGCATGGAAAGTGATGGATGAGGTGGGAATCTTGCCCTTTCCTTCGTTTTACTCCCAATCTCTGTGGCCCATTCCATCTACTTCCACTGGGAAACCAAGAGACATGCAAGCATTCCTGACCTCCATAAGGAAACAAGGTGCTGTTGCTACAGCTGCATACTGCGCTGGCGCTCACCCTAAGGAGCAGGCAGTACTATGGAGGTTCTGACTCAGTCAACACATCATTGAGCAAACACTTAATTTAGTCCAGGAACCTGGGCTGGAAAGGTTACCGCCTCAACGAGATATGAATTAGTAAACAGAAAAACGATTAATTAATATGAACTATCAAGGCAAATTCTGCCTCAAAAAATATCAAATTAAATTTTATTGATTTCAGCTGACAACATCACAGGGTATGGTCTAGGAGATACTGCATACTAAATCTCAAAAATTGAATGACTCTGTAAATGCTGTGTAAACACTTTTGATTCTTGAGGTTCGTTGTTTAATTTGTATCATGTCTTCTTCTTTCTCTCAATGGGGTTTGAAAGGAGCGGGAGGTCTAAAGGCCAATTCCTAATTTTTATGCTTCCTCTTTTTGTAATGTTACATGTCCATCATGAAATATTTGGTGGTCTGCACGCAGGCAATCTGTGCCTGCCAAGACTCTACATGTCGCCTGTGCCTACTCCATGTGAGACAATACATTGGAATGGGATGTGGGATCAGGTAATCGTGTGTGTGTAACACCAGAGTGACATGAACCCTCATTTTAGAATGAATGGAACAGCGGGCATGTATGCATGAGTAGAATATGTGCACAACTCGCCGCAATCACCGAGAGCAGAAACTATTGAAAGGCTTTCATTTAATATACACTTCAGTTGAAAAGTAATAATATAATCTGTCTCTCGGTGCATAACCAGGTCACGGGTGTGTATCTTTAACAACTAACCCCCTGTATGGCTGGAAAATAATTAATGGCTCAGTGCGTAAAATAAAGGTCAACTTATTTTCATTTGGCAGAAATTACTGAAGTAATTATAATTATTTTGTAATAAGTCTACAATCACCCGATTGTATAAATTGTTGTTTTTCATTACCCCACAATGAGCATTTTATATTTATATCATGAGCCAGGTCAGCTCTACAGAGGCAGCAATTCTGGGCATTTTACAACAGCCTTCACTGGACAAACAATATCTTTTGACGTTTGATACTAACTGAAGGCCACATAGCTTCTCCAACACACATGGGAGGGAAAGGTGAGATGAGGGGTATTCAGCCGCAACATGCAACTCCACCGATAAATATTGGTAAATTTAGCACACTGGACAGATTGCAATTTGACAGATAACTAAGCAGACAGTAAACTAATGTGTCTGGATTAAATGAAAATGTTAAAATTGCTTTTGCCATGATGCTACATTAGATTTCAACCAGTTAAAATTATTACATTTGTAGAATTTTTTTGACTGATTTGTAAGGATAGACGGGAAGCTAAAAATGGAATTTACAGCCTCCGGGAAACATTGGTTTAGAGTTCATATCAACCCCTCATAGTTTTAAGCTCAAACTATGTGTGTGAACAGAAATGCCCACATTGTCACAAAAGAAATGCTACCAGTTCATGAGACCTTCAATAAAGCACCACAGATCTACTGTATTGTTGCACAGGCTAAGGTGAAATATGTAGATCTGGCCTCCATCTCATATGTGAACCTATAATACAGTATCTTACTTCACTGCTAGCACTGCTGTGGCCCCTTCAGCATTAACGCATATGGCTTTCCTTAGATCATTACTTCCATTAAGTCATTAAGCCTCAGCCTAAGCGAGGCCTGTTAGTTAGTCACATTAAAGAGTTAACACTTTCCGTCTCCACAACCTGATGGGCTGACACGTTTGCCGTGATAACTGACACATCGCTCCATCCCCATAATTAGGAAAATTGCGGTTAACGGGTCCACAATTTAGTAATGGTCTCATTTCTTCCATCTTGCCCTGACGAGAGTAAACTGCACAAAGATGTCACCATTAACTCTTTCTACCAAGGCTAAACTTCTCCTGCCTTTTCAACATGGTCAGATCCATCACTGGCCCCGACCACCACCACCTATACACGCAATTCTTTCTAATAGCCTTAATAAGACAACCCATGGCCTGTTCCACTTGCAGATCTTTAACATATTTTTTGGAGACCTTTGATCGGACAGCATCATTTTAGAACCTTTTTTGAGGGGGGTGGTTAATGCTTTAAGTAAGGAGGGGGAGAGCAATTTGGGCAAAATGAGGGATGGTGAGACAATTCGGCAGAGAATAACACACCAAGCTTTCATCTTGCCCCCACCGCCCCTACTCCGACGGTCCCCCAGCCTTCATCTCATGGCCCCCATCCCTTCACCACCACCATCACCACACTCCCCCTGGCTGATTCTATGACCAAATTAAATTGAAACCAGATGGAGCAGGGCCTGGACTGTGCATTGTGTCAGATTGTCATAGCACATTAACCATGATTTCACATTGAGACGATCTGCCTGACCAGCATGAGAAAGAAAAATGTCGGGAAGTGGAAGGAGAAAGATAGAAGGATGGTGACAAAGAGAAGACTGGGCTTGGTAAAAAGGTAAAGGGAGGGTAGAGCGACAGAGTGAGAGAGAGAGAGAGCGAGAGAGAGAGATAACTGATGAGTATGGTCCGGCTGCCAACAGATCAATCCCACTGATCACACAGCTGGCACAGGCTGATGATATGAACACCATATGACATGAAGACAGGCCTGCACCAGGGAGGCTCAGGATGGTGCCATACCTTTACAGATATGATTTAACAACCTACATAAATTTGAATCCAAATCCAATAATCATTTCATTAACATCTGCATATCATCCTGAAAGTAAATCTCATTTGGTCATAGTAATTGTTTTTTTTTTCCCCTCCACTTGCTCACCTTCGGCTGAGGCCATCTTAGAAATTTAGCTGCATGTGTCACAGCTGTCAGTGCCAATGGTCTCTTGTTGTCTGGGTCAAAACGCCTGCTTAAAACTGAAGTCATGCTTGCAGTATGACTGTGCTTACATTAAAATATGAGTCAAAGGCACAGAACAGAGAGGAAATTACTAAACTTAAAGGCTATATGTATTAAAATGTAATAACATTTCTATGTTGAAAGATTCTACTCTTAGTATTTCCTTTTTTTAATCTGTATACTATACATATAAAATCATAAGCAGAAATAACAAGCACAAATATTCAGAAAACAAGTAGTATCTACACTGGAGATTGAAGTTAACAAGGTTTACTGCAACCTGAGTGACACAAATCTTCAAAACTGAATCTAAAGAAAAAAAGTCAGTTTCAAAATAATAGCCTTGCTATTTTTTTTTTTTTTTTTGTAAATGTTTAGTGGGGAGAATAAATGTTTTTTTATATTTTATGAAATATAATTTTCATTTAAAATAATGTTAAAGAAACTACAGTATATGATATTTATCCATCCATCATCCATCAGACTTATCCTCTTGGCTTATTACGTCCAACATTAAGACACAATAAACTTTTTTTTTTTTTTTTTACTTTTTCCTGCATTCACAGCTACAATCAGTGTAGAGTCTCCCATTATCCAAAGTCTGATATGCAGAGACAGTGGGAGGAACCTGGAGAAAATCAACACGGACACAGGGGCATTTAACACAGCAACTAAGAACCAAACCCTAAACCTGAGTTCAAGCCAACACACCACCATGTCACCATTCATGATATTTTCATTTAAATAAGGTGAAAAAATTAAATCAGCAGAGGCCAAAAAAATCACAACTTTAATTCTCTTACTACAAAGTTTTCTTCTAACTTTTTCCCCCACCCACTGCATCAACATAATACTCTGGGCCAGAGGGAAACATTTATCTTCTATTCGCCACCCAAGGATCAACGCTCCACTTAACCTCTCTGGAGATGAAATTACAAGTTTGACTTCAACCTCAAGTGATATTGTCTCATCGCAGGTGTCATTACCCCAGCTTATAATTGACAGAAGCATTAACATGTCATTAACACATAAGCTTAGACTTATACTTGAACCTTTTAATGAGCCCATCATTCAATATTAATAGATTAGTTATCATGGGTAATGACTGAGGTGTCTTTGCCTGTCCCCACAGGTCGGTGTAAAGAAAACTCAGCATAATATTTTTGATGTGGGCATGGATGTGAAAAGGTGTGTGTGTGGGGGGGGGGGGGGGGTCTTCACAGGAAATGAGAGGGGGGGGGGGGGGGGGGGGGGGGGGGGGGGGGGGGGGGGGTCTTCACAGGAAATGAGAGGGGAGGTCATTGAGGGCAAACATAAAAGGACAAGAGTGGCCACCATCATCCATGCTGAGGTCTGCAGGTGAGGGGACATAAAGATTTAAGAGAAATTGTTCCTTTGCGAAGTGAGCTAAAGGTGGTTTCATCAAAAATGTCAGTGACTGAAAGATTTGTCCTTGTGCTGCTTATAACAATCCATCACGACTCCTGCACTGACAAATTATGACTGACAAATTATTTCATGCTATAATGCATTGTATTCTTGATAAACAATGGCCATTTTAAAAGTACACCACATGTTGGGGATGTTGCCATACTACATAAACTAATTAATGAATGAATGGACATAACAACACTTGTATACTGTCCTTCACTTGAAAAGGGGCTCTGATACATACTGTAAGACCTGACTCAGTGGCAGCAAAGGGCCGGGTGGAGACAAGAAGCATTTAACTCATCAAAAAATATCAAAATATGAAACAAATGGGAGACATGAGATCTAAACATCACTATACAGACAAACAGAGAGTCATGTGGGGCTGGTACTGTAGGTTTAATTAGTATTGTGTGAACTCATTTGACATTTGTTTGAGTCCAAGAGACATTTGGAGTGATGCATTAAGCTTTTAAATGTTTAAATGCAAATTGGTGTTAATTTGTGGGAAACATTTCCTGTATTTTATTTTCCGATTTAAACATTTGAGCGGTGAATGTGCATTTGTATTTGTATTTTCTCTGAGGGATCCAGGTATTTGCTTATTTGCTCACTAACCCTTAAATCACATAAACACCCACAACCTGCTGTGCCACATACTAATCACAATGAGCTAGGCTCCTTCCTTGTTTACATCAGGCCCTGAATTAAAGACTACAATTAATCTCAGAGAATGCCTCCTCTCACCTCAACCGCTGATTGATTAAAGCTGACTCTGGTGCAGCAGAGTTTTACCAACAGGAGAGGCTGTGTGAATGGCGCAGCTCTTTCTGTGCCGCACCCGTGGCTCGTGGACCTTTGAGACACCACAATCCCCTCTTCTGTCGCCCCCATCCCCCCAACCAACCATCTCTGATGTGAAAACCAGGTAGCCCCACACTCGACTCCCCAGACTCCTGTCTTTCCTCCTTCACTCCCACCTCTCAGTCCTAACAGACTTGATGATGGATTGTTTTTTGCTCCTCAGAAACACATTGTTTTCTTTAGCACAGCAGGGTATTCTATTTGCAAAGGTCTGGCTGGTAAAGCATTGTGGATATCTATCACTGCAGAGGTGCCTCTGTTAAATATGTTCCTTCCTTTAAGAGGAGGAACAGTTGTGAACGATGGATAGCTGGAAGTGTCCAGCCCTTGCCATGTTTCATATTGATAAAGGCTTTAAAAATACTCCTGTTATACATGAGGATACAATGGATGAAGAGAAACAGGTCAAATAGCGTTTAAAATATTTCTGTGTTTGCTGTAACCCAGTACCAGATTACTGGGATTTATCAAATTAAAGCAGATCAGTCAGCAGCATATCAGTGAGTCACCAAACCGAATTCTTTTATTATTTTTTTTTTTTTTTAAAAACTTCTTGTAGATAAAAAGAATCCAATAGTGGTCCAGGATTGTTGGAAGTTAAGAAGAATATGGAAAGGGGACGAATGTGCTGCAATAGGAAGAGTTTATTCAAAGCAGTTGGACAATGGAAGCAGAAAACTACAAACCTGAAGAAATGTGTTTCAACTCAAACAAGAACCAATGGCCAAGCATAAGAAAGAAACACTAGAATGATATTGTTCAGTGGTGGATTACACACAGTTGTCATTAACTTGGGTTGGAATCAATCATCATCAGTTAGTTAATCAAGAGGCAGCACATCACGTCATTCAGAGTTTCAGCATCAAGATTATCTCCTCTACTGCGAGTTCCTTTGTGTTTCTCTCAAGTTACAATATCACAATTACACAAATGGGTGCTTTCCAAAGGGGGATTATGCACTTTAAAGCTCCTTTTAGCACCTCCATGTGAAAATCAGACAGCAGTGGTGTTGTGGAGATGGCGACAGATGACAACCTTGAACCCGTAAGTGTTCGCCAGGCAGTGCAATCAAACGGTTGGGAAAAGAGCGAGCCTCATGGCATTTCCAAAGCTGAATTCACCTCAAGAGAGACTGAATACATATACAGAGGTCCTGGTATGTTTTACATGTTGTCCTCTGAGAGGAACTGGGGGGCATTTGTAATGCTGCTATTTCAGCAGAGCGTTGATGTATACACCCAAGCTATGTTGAAATGTATTGGAGGTGATGTGAAACGCAAACAGGATCAGCGATACTGAGACTTGGGGCCGCAGCGATATGAAAGGAAATAAATAAATCAATCAAGACTGGTACATCAAGTAGTTTTCTGCTTTTAATCAAGTGTAAAATGTGTTGTGGTAATCCAATTCACGCCTGTATTTGGTATTAAATCTGAAATATCATTTCTGCTTTATAGTCACACACTAAATCTGTATTCTACACACACACACACACACACACACACACACAAAGGGAGGCCCTGAGGTTCCTGTGTGACCAGAAGACGAGGGAGTTGAACTAGTGACCTCTCCCTGGGGCGCGAGGCCCCGGGGGTTGCACTATCACAGAGCTGATCCACTCCAGCCTGCCTGGTTTGGCCCATGCTCCGACAGCCCACCCACTCCCACAGCCGGCACGTAGCACACAGCACTCGCTGTGCAGCCCAGCGACCCACAGCAGCACCTCATGAGCTCACACTATGATGCAGCGTTAAAAAAGCCAAACCAGCAAATCTTACACAAAAAGGATTTTATCCAAGCCTGGAAACAAAAGAAAAACTGTCATGAACATATTGAATAATATTCAGGTAAATTTGAAATATGTTTCATTGATAATTAAGCCTGAAAGAACAGAACAGAGCATGTGCACATTCATACTGTACAACAAAATTGGATGCAATCCTACCAGTGCAACATCTTAAAAAAATCATCGTTATAAAATATTGAAAGAAAAAATTGTAAAACTTTAAGTCCCATTATGACAGCAGAGTTATGGATGTTTAATTTAAATTGAATTAACCCAATGTATAATAAAAATGGACAAATACATGTATGTATTTCTATTTGGTTCGCCTGATGCTGGTTTGCAGTAACAGTGGGATTATGCTGCATTCATTTTGTTCCTTATATGCTGAATATATTTGTCATCCATAACACAGCTGAAAGTCTGTCTGAAATTTCAGTCATCACATCGATGTGTCAACTAACACACGGGTCACTGAGCTTTTTATGACACAAACTGAGGCAAAATTATCTTGGAAGTGTAAGATTAAGAGTATTCAGCTTTATATTACAGCGTGGACTCAAGAATATGAAATGACCACGTTTTCATCTAGACTCATTTGGAAACCCTGCTCTTTTAAATACTGCTAAATAAAATGCTGATTGGTAGTTATATCTACCATCTCAATGAAATGATCACTCATACTATGTATGTAATGCTTAGACTGAAAATGTAATGTAGGAAGAAAGAGTTACACAAAAAAGCAGGGTTTTACTTTTGATCAGTAAGATGTGAATTCAGTCTGTCTGTAATGCTTAAAAGCATTCAAATAATATTTTGAGTGATTTTTATCAAGATGCATTTTATCAAGATAATTATTGTCTTTTCAAACACTGTTATGAATTATTTTTTACAGCTCTGATATTCAGCTTCATTAATCATTAATTTCATGTTATATCCTGAGCTCATGAAGAATGATTTATAAAATAATTTAGTAACTCTGGCCCGAGCCACATAATAATTATAAAACTTAATTAAGGAATTATGGATGGAAGAGCAATACTATTGAATAATTAGGGCATTTCGGATTTACAATTATAAATTCATAAGTAATCAAACTTTTCAGTGGTGAATATGTGACTGTTATTTCTATCTACGACCACATGCAGCTCTCACAAGAGACGCTCTTCATTACATTGTATCTAATGCAAAGATAAATGAGGATCATTTAGCCGAACATGAACCTGCATCTTTTTAAGCAAGACTAGGGCATTTTTAAAAATAAATCAATTAGCAAATCACATAGTAACCAAACAGTTTATTACATCTAATCATCTGTCATTATAAGTTAAAAAGAATTGTACATATCATTGGGTTTTCCCCCTCATCTTGCTGGTTTTGCACCACTTAATATAATCTGTGCCACGACAAAATCGTGCAGACAGTTTACAACGACTATTCAGAAAGCTTGAATATCCACCTATTGCCAAAGATTGAAAGAGAAGCTGCGGACCACAAGCCACTTAGACAAGGAGGAGAGGGAGGAGCAACAGGGGAGTTAGCACATGGTTATCAGGGTGTCAGCACCCCCTGCTGGTTTTGGCTGCTTGACTGGGAGACATGCCCTCTTGTCGACCCCCTATCCATCGACCCAGCTCTCTCCACCCCATTCTACTACAGAACCTAAATGCAATACAGTTCACCTCAGGTCTAGATAACTCATTAAAGATCTCAATAAAAGTCCATAAAAGTACTGCCTTCATTCCTATTTCTTTATCAGTTTATGTGGTAACTACATAATTCCAAAATTAAATTAAAAAAAATACCTACTACAAGTTATGTTCAGTTTGATTATTTTCCTCCTGTCATTGATGGAGCAACACAGGTTGAAACAATACTAAAACCTAAGAGGGAAAACTCACAAGTGCATATGTAAGTTTAGTTTATTTGCACATAAGTATTAAAAGACAATATAGATTGATATAAAAGTTGAACAAATTGAGCAGGGAAGATGAGAAGCCAAAGAAGGCTTATGAAGACATACCTTCTGTAAATAAAAATGGCAATTACTTCAAAGTAATGAGAAGGTTTTCACCAAATAACTAAATATAAACTCATTAAATACCCCGTGCACACTGAGTGACCAGGGAAATAAATTTAAAAAGAAAGATGCCGAGAGCTTTTCCACACACACGCGCATGAATCACTGACTGTCACAGAATGACGAGATGCACGAGTGCTTTTCCTTTCAACCTTTTGCTCATTAATTTGGCTCCACATTGTTCCTCTGTCCTTTGTCTGATACACATATGCTGTCTGATACTGATAATTAATGGAAGTGCGCGCACCCTTCTCACTATTTTATGAGTGTTTGTGTATCTGTATGTACACATCAAGTTCAATAAAACAGGTGTAATAATTCCTCTGTTAATGTCAGACATCAGAGGCCTTGCTGTAGAAAATGACACGTTTGCTCCCATATATCAAGTTACATATAACAATATATGTGATGACTGACCTGGATATACTGTAGGTTCATGTCTTGCCTAAGGTCATGCTCAAGATAAGTTGTTTTTTTATTAACACAGCTTTAGATACCATTTACAGTGATGCCTTTCAGCATTAATAAACAAAATGTTATGAACATGAGCCAGACTATAAAAGCCAACAGAATGAGATATGCTGTTTATATGTATACATCAATATCCCACTCAGACCGCTGTATTCTACCTTTATTTTTACAGCTTCTCATAATAAGAAAATGACTTTAACAAAGTGGTAAAACACAATATAATGTGCACAATTATCTACGGTCACAGAGAAAAATACAGCAAACAGCTGTATTATTGTATCACTACTGCAAACTTACTTAAGACTTGTTGTATAATCGTGCTAGTAATTAATTACTGAATGCGATTTGAGTTAACCGCCTTCAGTCAACCAAGAGAAGTGTGTTTCCTTTGTGACAATAACTGACATCTGCTGACACTGACAGCTCACAACAAGTAAACACTGTTTGTGTCTCAATGTGTTGCACAGAGAGTAATGAGAAGTCACACAGTTATTTACACTTGGCAGTAACTTGTGTTTGGCTTTTAATTGACTTCTTTTGTTTCACAAACTGTTACATCTTTTGCAAGTTGTCTTGGCTTTTAGAACCAATGGGATTTGACTTGTCTTTGTTCTGAGAGATTTCTTTTACCCTTTCCTGCAGTTGAGAGGGTGCTTGCATGTGCATATATTTGAATGTGCTTTGCGTCAATTATGTGACACCAGTAGCAATAAGTTAATTTATTTTTTGGTCAGTACAATAAGCTACCTTTAATACCGAATGTATAAAACATAAATAACAAATAAAAGGTAGAAAAACATAGTGGCATGCATTGCAAAATGAGCTACAGCGCAAAATTACACACGAGTCCACCTTCAATTTACATATAAACATTCTCAATCCCTAAGTGTCTAGTGACTCATCTTCCTCAATGGGGAAATATACCAACCACAAGAATATCAATGTCTCAAATCAAGGCCAGGAATGTGAAAACGGAGATGTGAATAGCACATTACCATGACACCACCATCTCCCATATGGACGTACGAGAAAAGGGTGACACTGCAGGGGGCTCTGGGTCTTGTCGTTAGCCAGGAACAGGCTGCTCTCTCTGGGTTATCAGCCTTCTCCCGTGACCCCACAGTGGAGCAGCAGGGCTGTTCTGTTGTTTCATTATCACAGAGGTTCACGTAGCATGGAGAGGCGCCATCATTATCCATCAGGCTTAATGAGACTATCTCACTGCCGTAAAGGTCAGGCAATTACTGCTGTTGCAGTTTTCAGCCTGGAGACGCAAAGAGGTTGGAGAGGGATAGAGGCGAAATAGATAGTACACACATACCCCCACACACAGACACAAACAAACACACAAAATGGATGCCTACATGTTAGATATCAATGGATCACCACTAATGCAAATTTGATGTTGGCTTCGACATACTGTATGTGTAGGTTCATCCAACTGTTTTTTTTAATTTTGTTTGGCTCAGTTTTGTTTGCAGAAGTTTTCAATAAGTGTTGAACATAAATATTCAGTTAGATCAGTTAAAACCAAACTTTTAAAATGCATGTTAACAGTTCAACTGCAATGGTAGGCTACTCTTACAGATGGACTAACATGAATGGGAGTCGAACCAGAGCTGGACACAAGCTGGTCTGAGTTGCATTGAAATGTACGGAAAGTTAGCTCTGTATTTGTTTAAAAATAAGTAGGAGACAAGTCTCAAAGGAAGAGCAACTTTCCAGTTATCTGGATCATATGCAGTACATGACAAGCCTGAAATTGCATCAGGCATTAAACCTTTGGCCTGTGGTACATGACAGGTGATGTCATATGCCATACAGCTGAAGATATATGCGGCTTTTACAGTTCTAACCATGAGAAGACTCAACAACAACAAGGTCTCAAAAGACACAGGATTCTAATTATAGAAACCTCTACAACAACAAAAGTATACTACTGCTCCAAATTACTCAAAGTGTATTCAGGTCAGGTATATCCAAGTAAAGAAAATAAAACCAACAATAAAAAAAAGTTATAATATGGCAATAATAATAAAGCAATATATTCTAATGAAACTTAAAAAGCTGAAAAAATAAAATAAGATCTTGTCCAAGTTGCATTTTTAAACAGCTAGGTTTTCATCAACAGATGAAGTTAAGTTCTGATTTAGTTGCTCAGGCTCAGTATTGTCCAGCAATGAATTAATTGGCAATGGCAAATATTGTGGGCCTTCGAGTGTAGACAATGGGTATCCAGGTTTCAACTCTGATTTCCATTTGCTGTACATGTCACAATCCAACATGCAACATTAGGCAAAATAATGGAGCTGGGAGGGAGAAAAATGCTGCCTTCAACCAAAACCTTTCACAAGTGGGTCATTTTTGTCTCATCTCTATTAACAGCACTCAGCATACACATAAATTGAAAAGCTAATATGTGATGCCATTTAGTCAATGTGCTCTGCCTCTTTTGCTCTGCACATAGTGCTCAACTGCAGGCAACCAAAGCCTGCTAAAACATGATTAGTCAAAATAGAAGCAGAAATCCAGCCCTAAAATATTGTCTCTCACTCAGATTCTGTATATTCACATGCAAAAGCTGTTCTAGTCAAGAGTGGTCAATGAACTCTGAGGTGAATAAACTCTTGTCAAGCAAACCTGTGTTTCAAGATTGGCAAAAAGCTTAAATTGACCATTAATCCTACACAAAGTCAAAGAATGAACTTATATAAATATATAGTCTATATACTGATTATACACCATTGATAACACACCATTTCCTGATTCTGGCACTATGAAGGGAATTTGACCACAGCTGGACTTAGTTATTTTGTATCTTAGTGAAATTAAAACCATCCCATTGTGATACATATGTGGTGAAACAGCCCACTTTACATAATCCCTTACTTAAAATGCAATGTGCCTGTAAAACCCTGTTGCTGTCCTCAAGTCGTCATAAGCAATAGCTGCTATCACAACAACACACGTGTTTATATTGTCTCTCTTTCCATGACTTTACATCACTGTCTGAGAGATGGCAAACTATAACATGAAGCAAAAAAAAGAAGTTTTTGAAAAATGGCACACCTCCTACGTCTATCAAAGCACTATCTTGGCTCCAGCGCCACTGGCAGTCCTGGGACAGGTTTATGTTCCTTTCACCGAGAGTTTGAGCCACTGGTTACAGTGTTTTAACGGCTGGATTAATGGGGTGGCAAGAGGAGCCATAAATTGATAATATAACCGCTGAACATACTTGCCAGGACAATTAAGATAATACAACTGGAAATAGAGGCCCCATGAATCGCCATGGTAAAGAGCAACGGCTGCCTTACAACAATGTGCGCCCTTGAGGCCTTTGGGTGGAAACTGTCATCTTCCAGATATGAACAATGATAAAATTCTAACAATCACACAAGACCCCTGGAAAGTGTAGGATGGTTTTAGTAATTTATTTCTCACAGAGACCTTACACACTGGTATTTGAAACTGTATTTAACTTTTCTGATGTAAAACTTCAAAAGCAAATCAAAAGCTTTAAACAAACTGTTCTCATGAGTTATGTGTTCTGTCGAAAAACCATCCACAGACTTATCCTCAGTTTATTACAAGAAGCCTTGACATTTCAAATAATATTACAGTGAGTAGAGCATCCAAAGGTCAATGGTCTTGTCTGTCATTAACTGTGTGGCTGTGTTGTTGAGAGAGAGAGAGCTCATGTGCTGAATGATTTGAACCCAATTCATTTAATATCTCTTATCATCTGTGGGGAACAACAAAATAGATTTTACCCATTTTGCTCCAGATTTTGCATGTAAAGCAAGATATAAAGCTCCATGCCACGTCTACTCAACTGCCCTCAAAATAAATAAATAAGGGATTTTAATGCCACTGTCATCATCAGTATTTACTCAGATTAAACCGGGGAAAAAAATGAAACTGGTGTACATTAATCACAGAAATTGACACTACTGGTGAAGATTAGAGGGCCAGTTTCAAAGCATTCGCCAGGATCGTTACTCAACATCTGCAAAAGATGGCCGTGTTTTTCTTCCTGCCCCCGTCACCGTCAACTACCGACCCACTGGATAATGAGAACACAGTGACAAGCGTGCAACAAAAAAACAAAGGCATAATAAGAGAGAGAGAAATCATGAAGAGCGGTTGTAATGAAGATAAAAAAGACTTGCTCCGATGCCTAATGAAGATACATGCCCCTATTTCTCTGAAGCAGTACTAATTATGAGCCGAGTTCCCATTAATATCTCATGAAATATTAAGTTCCATTAGCTAATAAAGCAGGCTGCAAAATCCAAAGCACGCCTAGTGGAGCATTCTGATGCAGGTAAAGAGATACAGAAACACAAGGTCTGTGGTTTTATTGCTGAGAGCACAAAAGATAAAATGTGCCTTTTTTTTTTACTCTTATAGCTCAACACTTATCAAAATTAAGTCAGAACTGTTCTTCTCCCAGGTTATTATTGATATATTACTTTGTCAAATACTGGGGTGTTTCTTCATATATTACTGTACATGATCAAGTAAAATTGCTTTAAGAGATGATTCCAACCAATTTTCACATAATCTGTCACAATTATATCAAAACTTTAAATTCCATCTTTGGCACCCTATACCATTACTTGAAAGTAGATAATGTGAAACCATAATATTTCCACTTAAAGATAATCTGTGTTGTGTTTAATAATTTAACCAAAGATGATACAAATACATTTAATGTCTGCCAATCCTCACTAGGAATTTACAATAAATGGTTGGCCAGTAATGATCAAGAAGCTCTGTACTGTTGGTGAATTGTAATGAATGATCATAAAGCTTGGTGCCCTTCAGCTACAAGGCCCCTGCAAATGAGATCAGAAAAGTGAGTCTGGGTGCGTATGGGCAGCCCTGTCAAGTGCCCGATTGATTTTCTTATTTCTGTGCTGGCAGCCTGGCCCTGAGGAATGAGTTTTAATTCTGGCCGTGCATGATTAAGTCTGCTTGTGCTTAACGGCGACTGCTCAAGTGGAACAGCGGATGCGGTAGGAAAAAAGGAGAAGAGGAGTGATGGTAGCAATAGTAAGGAATGTGTGCATTTTAGAGAGGCTTTCTGTTTGTGTCTTACTGCATGCTTGTGCATGGTGGGATTTGTGCCTATTCAGAGGTTCCTGAATGGCACCTGTCAAGCTCTTGATTAACGAGGCCCTCTGCCCTTCAATTCCCCGGCCTGTCACTCAGAGAGGATGCATTAATCTTCATCGCCCGCTTGTCAGGTCAGGGCCGGTCCAAGACACCCACCACTGCGTGTCCGTATGTTTGTTGCGTTTATTACATGTCTATATGTGGTTGTACCTCACCCTAGTGTGTGTCATTTTGCGTCAGTGAATGTACCCTTGCTGGTCTGTGGGATTAAACACGTCTGTATTTGATTACTTCTGAGTGGGGATGGCAAAGCTGGGTCTTGTAACATCAGGCTGAACTAAAGCATAAAGACGACACCAACAAGGGCAAAACATCAACACAGAAACACGGAAGTGCTCAATATTAATATCTGCAGCTTTAACAGGATGCGTTTCCATAATTTATCAAGATTCACAAGACCATGAGCATGTCGTTCCCTTATGTAAGAGGTGAGAAGAAAGGCTGAGGTGATGGCGGTGGGTTGGTCATCACTAGTAAAAATGTATGTTTGTGTGTGGAGAGACAGATGGAGAGTAGGACTGCCTTCCTGCCATAAGCTAGTTGCATCCATCCAACCAGCAACCAACCCCTGAACCCTCAACACAATCCATCCGACCAATCAGATGAGTCCAACGGCTTGAGCGCCAGCCAATCATTGAGCCTGTAGTTCAATTAGAGCATATTAAAAGGACATCCATCATTCAATTAGGAATCTGTCACTGACCCACAAAAGGGGGGGACTTGTGAGTTGCAAAAAAGAGTGAGAAAGAGAGTGAAAAAGTAAAGAGGGAGAGAAAGGGATAAGAAGCAGAAAGTGATATGCCTACAACAATATAAAATCCACTAAAAGAGGATGGCTAGAGAGAGACAGTTATTGAGACATAGTGTGGGGAGATTATGTGGAGATGCAGACAACAAAAAGCAAAAAGAGACTGTGGAAAAGTACCATCTCATTGACATTGGTGTGACTAACAGGCAGCCCTGGTTTAATGGGGAACAAAAAAAAAAACATCAACACATCAACGACGTATTGGGGAGATTATCTGCAGCTGTGTGAGTTATCATGAAAACCTTTGCCATCATCAATCTCAGAAAATGTCTTAAAGGAAGTAATCAACCTCCAAAGGTGTGATGCTCTATTCTTGTCATTTCCAAGAAAAGAAAGTACAAAGAAGTACTGCATGTGCTGCTTAAAACAAAGTAGACTGCACATAGTACTATAAGAGCTCCAGAAGCTCTCATCACACAATCCCATCATGCATTGGTCAGAAATTTTAAGTCAAAACTACAACAAAAGCATTTTGGCAGGAGACGGTGCTGTTCAAATCCATAGACATGTATACCTGTCAGTATGTACATCACACTAGGCAATATGTCAGGCAACCCGTCTCTTCACCAACTGTTTTCATAACAAGTGAAAATGGTGGACAGCCCTTATGCACCAGGATACCAAAACAGTCAAGGAAAGGCTGACGAGAGAGCATTTCACCAAATCACCAAAGATACTGAGGATGGCAGAGGTAGATAACTGCTATGAAACTGTTATGGCTGAAAGTGAGCGTAAAATACAGAGTGCTAGGAACCCACAAGCACCGGATTCCAGTGGTGGAGTTATCACATCATATCAGATACAGAATCACGATGCTGACTTTGCATCCAGATCGAGAGCTTCTCTTCGGCAGGTGAGGACAAACTCAAAGGGAACTGTAACTTACAACGCCTGTGCATGTCACTGGTGTGTAATCGTGTTGGACAAAATGTAAAGCCTGACTACAGTATATTTTGAGACACACCATGACATTTATAAAACTGCTATTTTCTTGGACAAATTTAGGGGTACAATCAACATATGCTAAGTCTCCACTTAACTGTAGACTTGAAAACAGTTCATCTGGATGCCAGCTTTCAGCAACAACACTGATAAATTTTAAAACATGCTTTCATAAGCATTCTACAGCATTCTAGAGCGTTGTAGCAGCTCACAGCGTCAACTGTTATATAGGCTGACAGACATTTTTTGGTTACACTTAATTAAACTGATGCTATAATGAATATGGTTATAATTTACTGACATAAAAATATTAAAACATGGTATCATCATAACACGGCCTTAATTATATTGAGAGCATGACATTGTATGCCATTTTGTAATTATGTCTGTGAAAGCCTGTATGGGACAGTGCACCTTCAAATTGTTCATGCTGATCAATCAAAGCATATTCAACTAGCCAGGCACAATTATGTCTCCATATCACTAATCCTATTTCATATGCCATATACTGTATGTATTACAACTGTTGGGGAGTTTATGTCAATAGGCAGAGGTCAACAATGAAATGATATAAATTATATCAGTAAAGAGCAGTTTTGCTTTTGATTTTGTAATTTCCTACCAGGGACAAAGAATTAAATATCAGTGATTTTCTTTTTTTAAATACAAAATCTTGCAGAGGTATTGATCATGAGAAAAAAAATCCTCAAAAACATCCTCGCCACGCTGTCTCTGTCTTGTCTTGCCTCTCTCCATGTCTCTCACTGCCTCTCTCCCTCTGCCAGCTGTCTCCAAACCCCTGTGGTCCTCCCTTCCTCCCTCCCTCACTCCCTCCTTCCTCTCAGTCCTCCTCCCCCTTTCCATCGCTTGCACCCGTTCCCGACCAAGAAGGAAAATGATCCCTGGTAAATAATTTATCAAGATAAATGATAATTGCTGCAATTTTTTGTATGTTTCATGTCACTTAATGAGCACCATAAATTAGCAATGAACATGGCTGACAGCGTTTGTAAGAACACAGTGGATGTAAATGCACCCTGGCATCTCACTTCGCTTGTTCTGATCTTTTTTCCCTTCCACTCTGAGATGTTCACTTTAACTCATATTGTACAACAGATCAAAAAAGAGACCATTACAGAGTTCACTTACTGCATGCAATTTTCAGGAGAGATGAATCCACTGTGGCCCGCGATACCGGATCCTCTGAGGATGCAGTCGGGGGGAGCACTGTGAGAAAAAGAAGTTTGTTTTACAAAGGTCAGAATGAAGAAGCTATTTTGCCACAGCGTATGGTCTTAGGCCATCACTAGCTTTGTTATTTTAGCAGATTTTAACATTATATTTTACTTCGAGAGTGGCCTTTGTTGATATAAACTGTGGTTTTATCTGTCAAATTCTGCAATATTATGCAGAATTTGACAGATATTCACCTCACTGAATGGAGTGAGGTGATTGAAAGTTGAACGTTTAAGGGATATAGAGTTCTGCTATTGTTCGAGTGTAAAGGAAGGTCACAATTAAAAACTGGAAACTTCAGCCTGCTCCAGCTAGTGTTGATACCCCTACACCTACTTCATGCATTAGGTGAGAATGGAGAGCTTTCTGATAGGTCAATTATAGGTCCACATTAAAACCATTCTCTTTTAATATTCAGTCATTCAGTATCTCATAAACTCACTCATGACATTTGTGATACACAGCTTTAATATTGCATACATGCGTCCTGTTTTTCTGTTTGTGTCCCAATAAAGATATTGAGAAATAGTTTCATTTGGTCATAACATTGCCACAACAGAAAATCTAGTGGTGATGTTTATGATTTGGAAGTGACAAAGTCCATACTAAAATCAATTCTCCTACGTAAAATAATTAGACTGCATCTTTTTCCCCATTACTTTTATAAATGACTGGGAATTTCCTGCTATATCATGTCACAGTAAAAAGTATGCACACGCACACCCTGCACTGTAATCATGTACTGGCTGTGGATGAGCACCCGCACTTGAGCCTCATCCCTCCATCCCTGTCAGACATCAAACGGGGGGCCTTGGCCACAGATCTCACACACGGGTATCCCCAGAGACCGCCTGATTGAAACCTGGCAACAGCACCAAACAGCTGCTTCAAACAAAAGACATCTGCATATTTCAGATTTGTTTTTCATGAATTAACACCACAACCTGCCAAAAATCTGGGAGAGGGAGTCCGTCGACTTGTGTATAATTAGATAAAGTTTACAAGCTTTGAAAGTTGGAAATTAACATGAGGTAAAGGGTTGTTCACCAGGGAAAAAGGAGAGGGGTGGGGGATTACAGATATTTTTCTGCCTTTTTTTTGTAATGACCGTTAAGGTAATGGGAAAACATATAAACAAGAGTCACCTGGTGAAGTCACAACAGTAGCTCGGATTTGTTATACTCCTCAAAGAGGTCCAGGGTGAAGGTTTAGTGTGTCAGCAGCATGTCAACAGAAGGTGATGTTGCTGATGGGTGCAGCCAATTAAAAGCTGTCTGGTTTTTTTAGGCTGTGCCTTTGACCTCATGACACCTCGGTACACATTTGCATGCATGTTTGTGCCTGCTCAGGTCTGATAGGGTCCCATGTGTTACCTTTCCATGGTTCTGACAGCAAGTTTCTCTTGTAAAAACCCCCTTCAATTATTCAGTGAAGTCAAGTCTCCCCTTTATCTCCCACTTGCCTCCTGTTTGGGGACAGTGAGGGCAGAGGAGAGGAATGAAAGGAGGAAGGAGGGAAGGAAGGGAAGCAGAGAGGGAGGGATGGGTGGATGGATTGATGGGACTGAGCGGTTGTCTCCTAAAAAGCATTGCTGCCTAATTACTAGCTCATTTAGATCAGCAACCACAGTTATAAATAACCCAACAGCTGGCGCGATGGAAACAGACAACACCAAACACGGAAATGCAGCACAATATCACAGTCAGCTGAAATAAGCGTCGGAATGATAATGGTGTCTGTGGTGGCAGGAACGAGTCTGATGTGTCCCAACATGGTTGCGCTATTTACAATCTAAAAACCCTCAAATGGGCCTAGGGTAAGGGTGAGGTTATACGACAAGAATAGACGTTACACAAGGGTTTCATCCCAAAGCTGTGTCCATTTTTGTTTCACAAACATCACATCATAAATGTGAAAGTCTTCTGATGCCATAGAAAGAATCAAGATTCATTACCAAAGATTTATTTGTCCAGAGTTTGACATAAATTTACCATTTATACCTCCAGTCAATACAAAGATGAAACTAAATGACTAGACTACTTTCATATCAAACTTCACTGTGGATGTGGGCAAATAAAAATCAAACCTCTTCACACTGGTAAACAACACAAGGCATATTGCATTACACTGCAACTCAATGGGAGGTGCAAATTTACCGTAACCAGATTCCTTTTACTACATATAAAGCTAATGAGGATATTGTTAAGCTGTATTAGGCAGGATCATAAGTAAAAGTAGTTAACTGTTGAGTTTTGGGTAACATCTTCTTTCATCAGATGAGCATGGACAGATGCACTTAGTTCACATGACTTGAGGCAAATAACACCAAAAACGCTGTACAATCATATTTATACATTTGACAAATCACAAATATGTTGACACTGTAGCCTGGAATTTAGACCAACTGAACTGATTTGAATGTCACCAACTGATTCCTGTTTCTGGTCGAGCCATTTACAACAATTTGTGAGAGAACTGAATGGGTTTGACACAATGACGGACAGAAGACACTACAGTTTTGTCATTCACACCCATTCACTTACACTTTCATACAGCACACTTATGTGCAGCACGTTTCCTTACACTCATCTTTCATACCACACACATTTAGACTAGAGGAGCTGGGAATTGAACTCACAACCTTTAGGTTTAAACACTATTCGCTCTATGGTATGTTTGCTCTAAAAAAATGTCAACTGCATGTTATAATCAGTGCAGATTTCTATACAATGTTATAATTTTGTTCGCCTGACTGAAAGCAGGCTTGGATGTAGTTTCGCTCCGGTTGCTAATGATGCATCTTCAGAAATAGAAAATAAACTAGGGCATTGTAGACCCATTCATAATTGCTAATTGATCTGGCAATGCTGGATAATTTAAACTAAAAATATAGGAAAAATATTCGTAAGTGTCTTTGTAAGTGTTTTCTGCCAAGATATCTGGCCTTGCAGCCCAATATTGACCTGGAGTGACCATAACTTTATTAAACAGCTTTATGGATATGTTTAGACATTTGGTTAAGGTAAGGGAAGGATTATGGTTTGGTTTTATACAGAAAAAGCTCACAGTGACTTCACAGATGGGATTGTGGATTTGCCCGCAACCCAACATCCAACCCAACAAAATATATTTGCTGCTGCACTTGTTTACTTGTCACCATATTTTCTGTTGTTAGTCACGTGTATTTTTAAGCTCATGTGTCTAATTTCATCCGAAACTGAAAACTTTTTTCAACAAACGTCCAAAGTTTCCCACTATAAGTACTACTTAAAACACAGAAAGCAACTACAATATTTTCAACTGCATACTACAGAGGACAAAGAAAGGATTTTAAATATTTGTGTCAAAGCCCCCACAAATGCAGAGCGGCTTCTTCTGTTAAGCGATTATACAGACAACTTGGGAGTGATATAATTACCTCAAACATGGCAACCCTAGTGGTGGAGCTTGTGGAGGTGATAATATATGGTAATTACCAGTTTCTAGGGCTGAACAATCTGGAAAGAATGTATTTAAGATAAAAGCATGAAAACAACCCCAGCAGCGTTTTTACATGTACAGCGTGATGTTTGCACTGTAAAGGAAGACAATGGCTGTAAACAGTTAAGAAATGGTAATGAGATAAATGCAGTATCCCTTCTGGAGTATTTTGTTCATGTACAATGTAAAAGCAATCCTAGGGAGAGTGTTGAACAATGAAAGATAAAAATCTTTATCCCCACAAAGCAAGTGAATACAATTACTGTCTAGACAGTACTAATTATGTTTAATTTGTAACTGTTTGTTATTGTTTCACAAGTTAATTCTGTTCATTTGTAAGTAAAATCATAAGCTTATTTAATGACAAAAAAACTGTAGTATACTGCATTGTCTAAACCAATTTTAACCAAAAAAAAGGCAATATGAACATTTTTTTAAAAAAACTCTGGGTATAAAAATTAATGACTTTTCCTGAAATTTAATTACATGCTTTGTGGTGACTGTCAAATCATTGTGCCATTTACACAAGCTCTAATTTGTAAGACTGTAAGACAAATGCAGTTCTGTAACTGACTCTCTTTTAAAAGGGTTTTCACTCAGACAAGTCTGTGATGCAGCAGATCTGCTTTGGTCGTTGTCTCTTGACAGACATTTTGGCAGCACGTGGCAGCTCTACAGTTCAAAACAAGGAGAGCAAAAGACTGTAGCTCTCTGTTAGCAAACAATGGCCAGGTTTCTGCTTCAGTAAAATGAAAAGCCAGAGCAAGAAAGGTGATCTTTACATCCTAGAACTCAGTAACAGAAATGAAAATTCTGATGGGCAAACAGAGTTTTCCATTCTTGTATTTAAAAAGATATTTAATATTGCAATATTTAATATTTAAACTTATGTGTCATCTGTTGGTTCACTTGGGTGTCTGCCTACAAAGGACCTGATCCAGGAGAAAAAGGAGCAGATGGGTGAGATCAAGATATCAATTTACTGCATTTATTTTTATGTTGCTCATTTTTCAGGTTCGCTGACACTGGGAAATTTAAAAGTCTCTTGAGTCTATTAAAATAAACTTTGGCTCATAAGCACCGCTGTTATACCTCTACCAGTGTAACCAATTTTAACATCTCTACACCCAGAGTGATGGAAGGACTCAGGGAATAGAAGATGTTAAGAGTGGGCGGTGCCTTCTGTTGTAGGAAAATCTGGTGAGGGGTGTTCGCCATATGCTTGCTGGGTTCCAAGGGAAAAGGGCTTGCACGATAAAAGTGAATGCGGCAGCAATGAGCCCTCCATCAGTGTGTTCAAAGCATCCATATGAAAATGACTATGTACAAGACTTCTACTGAAGCCAAATTAGGATCAAAGGAGACCGCAGGCAGGAGAGGAGGGGGTTGGTTCGGGGCAGACTGGGAGTTGTGCATGAAATGAAAGTTTGCGCAATGTGATGAGCAAATCTGTGTGTATGCGAATATTAATAATAAAAAGTGGAGAAATTTCTCAATTTATTTTTTACCCTTGACACTGATGATGTCAATAGCAAATTGGAGCCATTTGCTTGTGATGTGACTTCCAGCTGGGAGAAATGAAGTTATATCTTCTCCAAGTGGCTGTTTCCCTGAACAGACTCTGGACAGGATTGAATTTAGTGGACAGGACATGCAGAAATTCAAATATGCAAATAAGCTTTTGATGTTTTGAGTTGCACTATATTTTGCTCCCTAAATGCACTCTCACACTGCATGGACGCAAAATGAAATCAACCCATGTTTGTTAAATGATGTAGTATAGACATTTAAAGAGTACAGTAAAAGTTCACACTGAAGTTCCTGTTTGCATCAAAACTGTACACATTTTATGGCTGCAATCACCAGTTTAACTTATTACTCTGTTTAGCACCACACCACTCATGTTTCATGTCTTTATGAACAGGTTATCTTTCTATTTATTTAGTGTTTCTGCATTGCTCCAATGCACTTCCTAGACTTTTTAAATAAATCACACGGGTGATCGTGAAATCAGTTAATTTGAAGGATAAAACTTATTTATTTTAATTAATGATTATTTTTCTTAAAATACAATAAATGCCCTAAACAAACAGCATGTAGATTATTTAGTTATATTATATAGTTATTTTCCAAGTTCCATGCAGCATGCTCGTAATTTAACGTAAGAAAAAAATCTTTATCAATTAAAAAAGAATGTTTTATCCCTTTTTTTAAAGAAAATACACCCAATTAGTGATGACTATGCTATCCATGACGCCACTTTGTGGCTCCACATCCTTTATCATAAAGAAAACTCTCCACATACCCCTCCCCATGTTTCTCAGTATAGCAGTTATTTTGTGTCGCCTGGCAACATTTATGCACTGCTCACAGGAAGTGAGCCCTTTCATGCCAACACAGAGACAAAATGTAAGGAGATATATAATATTTTGGAATTCCCTTTTAAAATATTTGAATTCACAGTCTTACTTGTGCTCATTTTTAAGAGGTGAAACAAATGCTAACTCTATGAGAGGCTCCAGCCCACATCTTTCTACCACCTTCTCCTTAAACTCAATCAACATCCCTCCTCCTCACTCCTTTCTTTCCTCCTTGCCTCCTACCTCCCCTGAGGGGAGGTCACATGCTGCAGACCTACTCCGTGCCATCTGGCTGACTTCCTGTCATCCTTAACCCAGGAGAGAGAGAGAGACACTCTGATGGTATAAGACAGGAGAATTCCCCACCTATCTTCCCCTCCTCCTCTTTCTTTAGGCCCCACACACCTGAGCAGAGAGGGTGAGAAAAACACACATGGAGAAAACCACAGAGGGAAGAGGAGCGGGAGAGAGAGTGAGACAAAGAACACAAGAAAGCGATAAGGACAGAAAGTAGAGGAGACTGCAGGAGGGGAAATTAGGAAGCCCTGCAAGCTGCCAGTGCTGAAGCATCTGCTACTCGGAGGAAAACTGTAGTATTCTAAACCATATGCTTTGTTACTTTGTGTTTTTTAAAAAAACAAAAATCACTCTGATGAAGGAAATTAACAGTCACTGTTTCCTCTTTCATCAGAGGATTGTACATATTAACCTATTCTTTGTAGGTTGCCATTAAAAGCAGATCATTAAATCCAAAAACATCAAGAAACTGTGGTTGAATTTCCATCCAAGCTCACCACGAAAGCCCCTTCTCACCTTCCTTACTATAACACAAGAACTCCCCAATTGGTTAAAAGCACATACATGCCAGATTAATCTTAATGTCCCAACCATCATCTTGCATATTAATATAAATATCGCATGGCTGTAGCTCACATCTGAATTTATTGGTTTTCCTCCTCTGCAAATTAGGGCCCCCCCAATGGATGAATATTTTAGCACATGTGCACTCTGCGGGACATTTATCATCAGCTTTGCTATTATAAACACAATAAATGAGCAGTCAAAGAAGACTGCTGCTACAGTGTGCTGTACGCAGACACACCGCCCCTCCGTACGCCATAGTATGCGACTGCTGCTGTGTCCTCGTGTTGCAAAATGGCAGCCATCTCTCCTGCCTTCCGTGGCGTCTTCAAGTGCAAATGGATAAGGGCTGCAGAATATCACGAGTTTACCCCGACAAGGTGACCATGGAGATGATGGAAAGGTCTGTGACACCTAAAGCAGAACTGCAGTTAAGACAATAGCTGAAACTATGTTAAGTGAAGCCCTAAGGGAGTCAAGACAGAGGTTAATTGGATATACTAAAATTATGTTATTTCATTACAGATATTAAGTTTTGGAGGATGGCCTGATAAAAACGGATGTCATTTTTAAAATAAAGGTAACTCTGATTATTTTACTCCATTCTTGTTGCTAGGTTAATCATTGCCATCTGCATGGTGAACCCTAAAGAATTATTTTCTAATTTGAACAGAGCCATTGATGAAGTTTGGGTTTTCCACAGCTATTTATCTTTTACACCTTTGTTCTTTAGAGTCTTTAATATTTGCCTCTTTGTAGTGGATCATTCAACACAAGTGAGAAATATAAAACATAATAAAGCTTAAAATCCTGAAATCATACCAGTCATGTTTACAAATTAAAACAAGACCACCAATGTCCTGCTTTTGATGTTCTCTTCAATCCAAAACATCCAATGCTGGTTGAGAGTGCAGTTGGACGGCCTTTAGCACTTCCCTTTCCCCCATGTGACCAAAAAAGGCTGCTGGGATTCTTTCAGATAGACGCCAAACCACCCTAGGCTGCATCTAACCACTACTAAAACCCACTGATCTGACTCTGCAGAAGCAGGCATCGATTCAAATGCTTTCATTCACAGTCCCAGCCATTGGCAGACATTGTGAAATGGGTGAAATCCCAGCTTGGTGAAGCTGGCACAGAAAACCCAGTATCTTGGATCCCTTCCACGTCAGAGAGCTCTGCCACATGCTAACTGTCATGAGGCACTGCCAACCCAAAGGGGGGGCCTTCAAGCGTGAGTTAGGGTGTGAGGGAGGATGAAGATGACATAAACATTGGGACATGTAGGCTTACCCATCACCTATAAACATGGAAGGCACTGTTGACTCCTTGGAGATAGAGCACCAGCAACTTTCAGAGGTGATTATCTTTTATGCAGACACTTCTCTGAGATGAGCTCCATACTCTCTGTCTTGATTGTCTTGCTCACCTGGCATTCGCCCAGTGTGAACCATCCCTGGGCTTCACAGCAATGATGTGGAACACCCTCCACCCCATCACACACACACACACACACACACACACACGCTTTCTACGCCTGTCAGATCCCTTGGCATGTTTGCTCCTCCTTCATAAACACTAGCAGCTGCTTGGGCAATTAGCCATTAGCTCTTTACTTTTTACTATAAAATCCAGTCCTCAGAAATCTCCACAATTAGCTCCTTAATTGCTTCTAAACAACCAAGGTGTAACCGATAAATAGAAGAAGGCGGCAGTTAGATAGACAAAGAAGCAAGCCTCTGGGAAGGAATCGAGTTAGGATAGGGAGCATGCGGGCTAAACTGCGCAGCCCTTGGCAATAATTTTTATTTCTTCTGTGACACGACAGGAAAGGCAGAGTGGAATTTTTAAAAAAAACAAAGCAGTGGAGGACTGATGTCTCATATTCAAACTGGAAGTGACACATCCATGCCCTTTATTCTGTGGTCTAAGTCCCACGTCTGAGACATGCATTCAGTGTGGCAGAGAGTGTTATGGTGACATTTAGATGGGCAGGAGACGGCGCCCCCTCTGGGCGTGGATTTGCGTAGTGCATGATACGACACGGCTCGCTTGACAGAGCAATGGGGCTACCCCAGATTATTTGAATGCATTAAAGGGTAGGCATGATATGTAGCTAACTGTTGATTAAATGACTGTTACATCCATGGTCATCTTAGTTGTGCACAATGCATACATTTGCTTAAGGAAATCAGTGAATTAAAAATTAAAGAACTGGAAACTTAATGTATATCATTGGTAAGTTCATTTCTTATTAAAAAATATTTAATTGGCAAAAATTCATTGTTTGAGGGAAAAATGTATGCTACATGACTAATAGGGGCCCACTTTATTACTGTTTTATTGATTTAACAATTGATTGGAAACACCTACTAGATATGGTGAAGTCTTTACAGCACTTTTCTAGACCCGATGACCACTTACGGTGCTTTATACAACAGTTCTGCCATTCATTCATTCAAACACATCCATACAGGGCACCTACAGTATATTCAGCGTTTTGTTTTGTTTGTTTGTTTTTTTGTGTGTGTTTGTGTGTGTGTGTGTGACACCAATACACACTCCACGAGTAAAGAAACCAAGAACAATTTGGGACTGTGTCTTGCCTCGGGACCCAACATCATATAGCCTACAGGAGCCAGGGATCAAACCCCAACCTTCCAGCTGGAGGATGACCCACTCTACCATGGAGCCACACTTGATATATTCACATATGAAATGTGACTTTGTTTTATGACATCAGCATTGAAGTGACAATGAGGCAGCTTCACTGTTAAAACCCTGTTTTTTTTAAATTCATATGGATTCTTAAACAGCATATTAACTTGAAGGATCCCAAATTATTATTTATTTATTTTGCATATTTTGTTCCTTCTAAAATGATGTTTTTCATTCAATATTTCAAAATGAGTTTTCCTGAAACATGACGCATGTTGCAGTTCCTCTCAAATCCCATGCATTTATCGTGAGCAATGGTAAAATATCTCCTGATGTTCTGATGAAACAAGAATAATGCCTGAACCAGGGAAGTTGAGGCTCGGACCATAGGTCACCAATTTCTGGCATTCAATCAAAGAAACACATGTGATTGGCTTCCCCAATTCCCTATATTGATAAACTGCTTCCAAATGAAAACAATCAAAGCAGAATGATATAATCAAGTATAGTAATGCACTGCAGCTTGTGTGTGTGTGTGTTATAAATTACAGCGTACTATTCCCATTGCACTCCACCTCAGTGAAAAAGATTTTTTTACACAAATTTCTCTGCAACCAATCTACACTGACTGTCTTAACTGCATTTTCACACATACACACACACACACACTGAGGTATACAAGCACCATCTAGTGCTTTATTCTGGAAACTACTCCACAGAAATGTGAAGAATCTCAACTCTTCAGTTCTTTTCAATTATTCACTACGGTCTAACATCTCACATCCCGAATCATGGTTCTTTTACTCTCTCGAATTGAGAATTAGAAATAAAAAACAACGCATCAAAGAGAATTGACCTCTCTAGATTAAACACAGATTACCTTAACATAATAGTTCCTAAAATAGTACAATAGTAACGAAGAGAAAATTAAGGCGAATCAAAGCTGTTTCAAAAACAACCCAAGTCTAAAGGGTCAAAAATAATGATTTTGTGTTAAGGACACTCAGACCTTGATGTTACATTTGACAAATGTGTTTTAATTACCATTGTAAAATAAGTTGATGCTCAGATTTCAACATTGAAGTTTACTCCCTACACACAATAAAACAGAGAATAAGCTGCCGCTGACCAATCAGTCATACTGGCAGGAAAAAGGCTTGCTTTCATCTTTACTCTCAGTGCGCTGATTTAATAGTATGTTTGACCATTGATATTAAGGCTCTACTAGAGCAAATAATGATTTTGTGATGTAAGAAAATGTTGGAACATTGATTAGAAGCCATTTATGGTCAGGTATGCCACTTGTGATGTGGAACATAAAGCCTCCAGCTGACATACACTGCATAGCTATACAATGAAAAAGTATATTGTCAAGTCACCTTTATTTCTAAAAAAAAAAACATTTAAAAGAACCAGGGATGACCAAAGTGATTTACAAAGTAAAAAAGATACAAGGTACACAACATAAAACAATAAAACATGCTATTAGGATTAAGAATTTTCAGATTTATTTAGGACTGGTTTCTATCACTGTCATTGATGAGTACAGTTCACCAGCCTTCAAGGCAGAAACAGGCACACTACTGGGTGTACTTTATCATTCTGATTTGAATTTCTTTACTAATCTGACCCATTGGTATCTGGTCATTACTGACTACAGGAAAATTATAATCCAAGTTTCATAAAGTGACACCAGAACGCAGACATAAAATCACCACACAACCAATGTTAAATACAAACTGTTCCAAACAACTTGTTTGAGTCACACAATAAACGATTGTGGAAAGTGTGATGGATTTGTTGACAAAAGTCATTTAATCCACACCAACAAGAAGCATCACAACAAAGAATTCACAAACAAACAAGCTCGAGGCCTAGTAAAACCTGATGAGAATTACTTGGCAAACACATGGATAGAAGTGCTCTGTGTTACCAGGCTGTCTGCCATCTTACTCTCACATGTAATGTCTGTTTTTCAGTTTGGAAGCATTGATGTGGATATGCCCCATTTTTAACCAACTCTGAAATCTAAAATTGAAATCAGTGTTGAGTGTCATCACACTGAAAATACAAATGCAAAAGACAAGTTCATAGTTTCCTGCTGTTCACATTCTAATCCCACTCTTTTGTTAGTTTTCCTTCACTGTCACTTGGATAATGTCGATGTCAGATAAAACAGTATTTATAGAAACTTTCTTTAATGCTTTGTGTTTGTGTTACCTTATCTGCTGTGTCAGTCCTTCTTCCTGGTTTGGCCAAAAGACCTGTAGCAGGGTGGAGCCTGTTTAAATGACAGAGGGTCAGACCAAGACCAGCATCAGCATGGGGGGAGAGACTAGTGCTTCTTAATATGGTGTTTTAGTTTCAATGACACAGGAGGAATTTGCCTCTCTTTTTCTGCCATTTACACACAGTGCTTTTAAAAATATTTTCTCCCAGTTTTATTGGATGTTTTTAAAATCATTGCATTTTATTTGATGTTTATTCTATCTTATTTTCCTTTATTTTGTATGTGTCTGAGGCATTTATATATTCTTATCTATCTATTTATGTCCTTCATCTTTTATGAGCAAACATTTCTACCTAGTGTGCAAATTATTTCATCTATTTTATATTTTTTTTTACTCAAAACTCAATTTTTTTTTTTATTCAAATGCACAGTTTTCAAAAAGTAGGTATTGTCAGCCAGGTGCATTTAGAAGATGCAATGTGTAAGTTTCACAACGAAACTAAAATGAGCTTCACCTTTAATAAATTAATATTTGGGATTGCTATCTATCATGTGTTATCTTGACTTGATCTTAATGATCTTGAACGTATGCAGCCTTCTTCCCCTTTTAATACATCCTGTGTCATCCTTTTTTAAATAACTTGAAATAACTTGCATCATCAGTTATTAAGCTTCACAGTAAGTTATTTCACTGTGAAGTGAAAGCTTTACCTATCTTTTTTTTTTTTTTTTTGGCTCTGGGTCACAGAAGAAAAGCAGTCTGATATCATTAAAAAAATACTCAAAAATATTAGTAATTTCTCATTCTGCTGAAGGTTAAATAGCAGCAGTAATATTTGTGAACACAACCTTTCAAAAACACTACAATAATCTGTTATTTCAGTGCCCCAACTAACAACTATTTCCATAATCGATTAACCTTACTATTATTTTTTCGATTAATCGAGTACTTGTTTGGTCCTTAACATGTCAGAAAATGTTGAAAAGTTTTTTATGAGTGTTTATAAAACCTGTAAAATGAGGACGTTCTCAAATGTCTTGTCCACAAACCAAAATGATTCAGTGTGTTACATGGAGAAAAGAAACTTTTTGGAAAATTCTTTTGATTATAAAAAAAACTCATCAAAATAGCTATGATGAAATAGCTATCATCAAAATAGCTGACAATTAATTTAGTAATCAATTATTAATCGAATAATCATTGCAGCCCTAATATTTTTAAAGTTAAGCATTTGTAAATATTTGTAGCATCTTCAAAAAGCATATTTTCTGTAGTTTGAGACATGAAATAATATTTTAACCTTATTTAACTACCAATTCTCTTATAATTCCGATAGTGTTAAATGTCATGCCTTTAAAATGACCTGCCTTTGGAGTTCAACCGTAAAACCGCCTCTGAGCGAAATGAGAAAACTCCTCGGTACCCGTAGATTGCTGACGTCACGTGAAAACATGGCGGCTTGTTGGCAGTGAATGAACACAACACAGCAGAGTGTTATTGCATCGTTATTGCCGTTAAAGTGAGCCGTTTTTAAGCGGATGACACATGCTGCTGAAGCCGCCGCTGACTCTGCGGAGTTCACTGACCTGTGGAGCAGCGTCTCCAAGCTTTATCACAACAAAACAGCAGCAGGCTGCAGAGAGAGAGGAGCGCAGATGCCTGGCACCGCCACGACAGCCGTGTGTGAAGGTGAGGCTGCGGCCCCAACTGCTGCTTCAATACGATTTTACAAGAGCAACAACAGAAAAACCCAATGAAGTTGATGCGTCTGCATTTCCGGTGTGATCTAACGCCACCTGACACACACACGCCTGTAACCTCTGTTAGATTACATTCCCATAAACATTCCCAAGTCAGTGACAGACATTAATAGATTAGGAAATACAAGATAAGTTTTGGCCCAGGTTTTATTAGTATGTTTGTTGAGTGGAAAGTATCTGATTATCTTTGATGGCAGCTTATGAACTTTAATAATAACATCATTCATGTAGCACCTTTTAAAGTGAGTTGAACTTCACAATAGGGGTGGGAATCACAGGCTACCGATACGCAATACATGGCCCTCGATACCGATAATATCACGATACAGTGATTCTGTGGTAATCAAGATATTGCAGGACAATCATACAGCGATACATCACGATATATGTCTAACTGAAGGAAACAAAACGTACGTGAAAAGTTGAAAGTGCATAGAACAAAGAGAACAAAGTGCATGAAATCTATGTATTGAACATGGATGGGACATCTCTTAATGTAGCTTTCTTCACCAGTATCCTGCTGTAAACTCCCTCTTCTTTGGCCAGGTAACTTCCGCCCAAGATTCCCTCAGCTCTGCCACGAGGAGACATGAAGTAGCGATGCTCAGCGAGTGAAACTGGCAGGGACTGTTTTGACCCATGCCTACTTTACAATAAAACCAACAATTGAAATATAAATAATGTATATCTAAATATTATATAGACATGAGAAGTGCACACATTGTGTACAATTTTACTGTCATGTGTGATGTTAAGATAAAAGTCCACTGTCCACTTACCCCTACAGAATACTAAAGTTTTTTTTATTATTATTTTAAACTACCCATAAGTATGTTTTGACAAACATACTTATGGGTAGTATATTCTATTTCTGCCCATTACTCCTCGTAAATGTTACACACTGGACCTTTAAATGCTGTGAAATGTTCAAATGACTTTGGAAGTCCTCATGTAGCTTGTTATTTCTTCAGCACACAAAGATTTGCAGAGTCCTCAGCGCAAAGGCTGGAGCAGGTACCTTGGCCTAAATAATGGAGATTCTCCAGGTGATGTGGAAGCATCGCAAGACATTATCTGGGATCCAACCTCTCCCACTCAAGCAAACACAGGTTAAACATTTCAAAGTTTGATCCTATTCATGTACTGTCCTCTAAATGCTAACTCTGTAGAACCTGAGATAAGCTGACAACATTAACTAATCATGATTATAGATTATACATTTTGCTTTTTAAACAACACATGGTGTGGCGATGGAAATGTTCATATACATATATAACTAATTGTTATATAAATACATTTGCAACTATGAATATCTTTCAATGGAAATTACAAAACAAGGTTGTGAATTTGAATGAAAATCACCAATGATCTTGCAGTTATCATGTATGATTTACTTTCTTTGTAATAATGATAGTAGTTTTTAGAAGTTATTTGTCATTGTTTCTTTTCAGGCTCTGGGATCAAGAACACCAGAGTTGTGGAGATATCAGATATTGCCAACCGTATTGCCCCAAAGGTCAGTAACTCCTTCAGCTAAAAGTGTCATGCTGAAAGTTATAAAAACAATAAATAGTTTTGTCACTGTATGCGGCACCAAAGTGTTATGCTTGCTCTTTTCATTTTTCAAAATATACTCTTCTCTTTTTAAATGTTGTGGTTGTTGCACAGGGCATAAAACCGAAAGCAAGTGAATCATCTCTGCTGCAGTGGATCGGTGACAGTGCTGTCCCTTGCACACCAGAGATTAGAGAGCCAAGAGTCAAGAAGAGGTCCTCTCGGTGTGTTATCGATATATTGTCCCATAATCTCATTGATTGTGGATCTTATTTATTTCCTACAACACACTGCAGCACAAGCATTAAGTCATTTTAAGCAGTATATCTTGGTTATTTGTCATCACTAGAAATAGTTTATCCATTTATCTCTTCATTTGAAGATTATTTTACTTTTCTTTGTTTTGTCTCCACAGGCAGAGCAGTGTAGAGGACCTAATGAAACTGGCCAGGCAGTTTGACAAGACCATGCAGCAAGACGAGGAGGTTTCAGAGCAACTCAACGCTGTTAACAGTAACCACAAAGAATGTGTGAACACTTCCATATTAAAACCAACAGACACTTCATTCCGTGGCGACGTGAAAAACCTTAAATGTCCTTCCTCACTGGATCAGGTGGAGGCAGAGCTGCATGCTCTGTTTGACTGCTCCACTCAGAAAGTCAGTGGCCCGCTAAGCCAGGGCTCCTCAGTATCAGCCTGCTCACAGGAAATAAAAAAACTGCCTAGGACTACAACCTTAGCTGAGCCCCGACAATCGGAGCTCAACGAATCAGCTGCACAGACCGAATCAGCTGCACAGACTGCTGAAGAAAAAGGATCTTGTGGTTTCAGCACAAACAACTGTGATGACTTTGACGATGATTGGGAGAATGATGACCTACTTAATGACTCTTTTGTGCTGGCACTGACCCAGAATCCTGACCAGCAACAGGACACAAACCTCACAGCCACTTTTCAACCCAACACTAAAACAAACACTACTGATTCGGCCTCTGTTTGTGATCTTAGTGCAAAAACAAACTGTTACCATCAACCCTCAGACCTGCACTCTAATCCAAGCTGCAGTTTAATTCAGGAACTGTGTCCCGAACCAAAGACCACCAACCGAAGCACTTTCAAGTTAGAGTCCAACCCTCAATTCAAGTTGCAGGCGGCTGCCAGAGAGGTTTCCAAGTCCAGCATCACTGTAATACAAGCCAAACCACAGATGTCCGAACAGAAATCTGTTTCCACAAAGAACCTGCCTACTCCTCAACCTGACTGGATCACTAATGATCAGAGGGCTGTTTGTGTAGCTATGGACTCAGTTAAAGACATTTCAGACAGCTTATGGGACGAATGGGACGACGATGAGCTGCTCTACCAGGTATGTGACCGAGTGGAGCGAATCTCCAACAGTCAGCCACAGCAAGTGAGCCCCAGTAGCTGCCAAGGGAAGGAAGATGCAGCTGTAGACAGACAGCAAAAAACAACCGCTCCTGTGCCAATCGGCAGGACCTGGTCAACGAACACAGGTGCCAGTGTTACCCAACAGTCCCCACGTGCCTTTTCTCGTTCTAACTCATTACCTGGGACTAGATGTGAAACTGTGAATTATCAAGGATGGAACATTCCCATGAAGGGTGCCAACAATAAGTCAGGGATGTCTCAGAGCCTCCCAGGAAGTCGCGTCAGTCTGGGTACATTTAATCAGTGCAGGGATTCTTCTGGAACTGTGCTGGCTGGGAGCGTGGATATGAAGCCACATACAGTGACAGCCAGGGCAACAGAGAAGTCCAAGTCCCATCACACAGCCTTCAAGAGAAATGTGTCTGACTCAGCAGCAATAAGCAACAAAGGTAAGTTGTCTGAATTTACACCTGTACAGAATTAAAACATGATATAAATTAGGCATGGAAAAAATGGAATGTGGCTTTCAGTGAGTGTGTTCCTCTTGTTAATTAAATTGTTCTTTTGATTGTAGTTCCTTTATCCCCTCTACCTTTTTTTCAGAATTTTCTTGGATACTTTCATATAAAGTGACGTAAAACAGATGTCACACGATGAGCTTATAATCACTGACAGTTCAGTGCATGTGTTCTCAGACAGATCCTCCCTAAAGCAAATAAATATTGTGCCATGTCTTTGATTTGGGATGCTACAGCGTCCAAAACCTAAGAAAGCTCTGCCAGTAAACTGCAGAATTATTTTGTTTTTTTGGACACAGAGGGACGGGGGGGGGTCGGTGTTCTGCACAAAGTGAGTTTCATTATGCATACCCGCTGGCCCCCAGTTGGTAGCAACATTTTTGTGTTGACAAATTAAAATTTTGTTTCTTCACAACTGCAGCAGCAGGACACATGGTTTGATTTGGGCTTGATTTATTTCTCTCTTCAGGTCTTCACAAGCAAGATTGTCAGCTTTCCTTAGGAAACCATATTCATTGTTTCCATTCATTTTTTTTTGTCTCACTGTCCTTCCTTCCCTCCAGTTTTTGTAACAAGCCAGATGACAGGGAAGTGCTCCGCAGCCGAGATTGAGAGGAAGAAACAGGAAGCTTTGGCCAGAAGGCGACTGCGAATGCAGAATGCCCCAAAACCATAACGGAGCTGCATCCTCACTGAAGGGACATTATCATACTGTAATAAACCTGAACACAGCTAGTTAGTGTTAAGAGTTTACCGATCACCAGTTTTTTATGAAGTTACTTGGCACTTTGGCTCAAAATGGAAATATCAAGGATAGGTGAACATCTGATATTGATCCAGAGCCGCTGGAGGATTTTGCTGCTAATGTAGAAATGTGCGAGTCAGTGCACAGTGTGAGCTGGTGCTTCACCAACACTTGAAAGAGATTTTTTTTTTGAAAAGTATCATTGAGCAAAAAAAGACTAAAACTGGTGGCATTCTTTTTTTCCCAACATCATAATTTCAGCTCTCTATACATGTCTCTTATTGTAAAAATATATATTGTTTGACTGGCAAGAAACAAAAGCACAGCATGTGTCTTTGTTGATGTTATCCGCCATACCATAATGAGAGAGATTATGTGCCTTAAACATTAATTGATATAGACTTAAAATATGTGGACATTTCCCTAACTTTGTAATGAAAAAAAACATTGCTTTACAGGAGAACATTTGTGTTGCAACACAATTCTTTTTTGGCCAGAATGCATGGTTAATTTATGAAGGTGTCTGTTTTGTACATGAAAATAAGCATGATTCAGTATATTTTGCTTTGTGTTTTCCTGTTTTTGTTTTTTTTTTTTTTGTTTTCATTTGTCCTCTACATTTTTTGTGCCTGTCACATTTTTATTCTCTGAATCAAGTATTATACGGCAAATAGTGTCATGGCCTGACTCTGTCAGCAGAGATATTTTTAACAGCCATCCTGTGCACATTTCAGAAACTGTTAATCCAACAGCAATAAAAACAGAGCCATGGATTGTGTGTGTTTTGTGCTTTTACATATGCAGCAGATAAGACTGAAATGAGGAAGATGGGCTTGCAATCGGTATTTTCATCAGCTATGTTATGATGTCTAGAACTTTAGGGAGCTGTGACAACAAGATGATGTTCACGTCTTTGTTTCTATTTCAGTACCTTAGAAAGTCATTAGGAATATAACACAACCACAGTTAGTTTGACCTCACCCACTAGACCTGTGTTTCATGGTGTTTATATTTTGTTTAGATACAAAACAATCCAAATACAGCTGGCATCTTAACTGTAAAATGTAGCTTTTTTGACACATTTTGTTTGTTGCATGTTTATATTATACACAGTATATGTGTATGTGTATGTCTGTGCTTTTAGGAACATCTAATCACGTCACCTTAAATCTCTTAAATACACATTATTATGGGTAAAAACATTTCCATGAATCTAGTATGTGGCACTAACTCAAAACTACACGACACTCACACACACCTTGACGTGTCTAATACAATTCAAAAATGCATTCTCAGCAATGTTGACAACTTTTAAATTTATTTTAAAAAAAAAACTCACCACAGACAAGATGTTTTGATAGAAGCAATGTTGGGAAATCAGACTGAAACTGTAAGACCAGGCCAACTCAAATTTCTGATGAAAAAAACAGGCCAACAAGAACCAGACTGCTGATTGTTCAAGCTAAGTGATAGACGAGAACAGATCTGGCATCATATCCAGAGTCTTAATTCACAACGCTGCACTCAAACTCTTACACATCAGAATTGTTGTTTCTGTCAAACTGAAGAACTCCTTTTAGAGACATCTGTCATATTTTTTGCTAGATGTTTTCAGAGGATGACCAGCACCTAGACATTAGGTGTCTTTTTGCTGCATCACTTATTTAACTTTGGAGCCAAACAGCTGGACAGGATTTTGAGTGAACACAGTGTTGCAGTGACCGGCGTCCACTGGTCTAACCCCTGTGTATTTCAGTCTGTTGACAGGTCAAACAGAGATGATGGGCCCATTTCGCAACCCCGCAAATCTGTTTTCAACACGATGCTGCCTGAAAAGGAACCCCATTGTGAGCGTGCAATAGCCTCAGTGTGGATGGAGCACATTGTTTTTATTAGACATGAGGGATTATTTTAATATGAGGGCTGATTTGTCCTCGAGCCCTCTTATCACTCTACTCACCTGCTGCACCGTGTGAAGGTAGCACAATATTTGCCTTTGTAATCCCAAGAGAATTCCTCAGTGTTTCTCCCTCAAGCCCGTCCCTACAGCCATTACATGCCTGTGAAAGTTCCCAGGTGTGTTTGTGTTTGTGTGTGTGTGTGTGTGTGTGTGAGATGGGTGGTCTACAGGTGTGTATTTTTGAGTATATACGTATATCCCACTCTGAGCATATAATAGGCCCCATCTTCCTCTCTGGCCTATCAGTTTCTCCTTCCCACCCAGTCCAACTGTAAATCAGATGGAAGGGCAATTTGGCAACAGCATAAAGGCCCCTGGTTTTTATGACTATGATTATGGCTATAATGATGACCAGTATTTATTTCAACTATCTGATGAAACCCTCAGCTAAAGCTAACAGGTGTCGGGCAGGTACAATATCGCGCTTGCTGAAGGATCCCTGTAACTTCGCCACAGAGAGCGAAATATCGTCCACCAAACAGAAGAATGGTCTGTTTCAGCGCCCGCTCGTCACGGCGTACATGGAGCAATTTCTGATTATTGGATAGGAGTGGAGCACCACAACGTGCTCTTTGTGGAGAGAGAATGATTTATGGCTGTTAGTCGGGCATGAGGCAGTAATTGCCGCCGTGACGATTATGTTACCATGGCACCTGTTTAAACTGTCTATTCTTATGTGAATGTTTTCATTTTTCAAAAAAAAGGAGAATTTACAGCTTGAAACTGACGTGTGGAGACATTAATTGATGCTGGGAAAGGGTCTGGGATGGTGTGGTAACAATTTGGTGGGGGGGGTGGGGGGGGGAGAGTGTGTGATGGACAGATTTGTGTTGTGTCATGTGATATACTGTTGAAAGCTTGTGAAAACTCAAAACTGCCAGGAATATCTTCAACACGCGAGACAGTCTGTTTAGCAAGTATGATAATGTTGTCGAAGAGACAGAATAATTTTACTTTACAAATTAAACTGCATTCTGTGAAAAAACATCCTTTGTACTCCATACACACTTCATTTTAAGTCAATTAAAAAAAAAAAAAAAAGATTGAAAATACATGTTACTCTGCACATTTACAATTATTTGGGACAGTGTACAGTATACGCAGCCTGACAGCTAGGTGGTTGTTCTGTGATAAGCCTGACCTCTGATCTCTCCTGTAGATGTGTATGGGAAAAGGAGGATTTCTACTTCATGGATCAAAGCACAATTTTTCTTTAAAATCCCTGCGGTGTCCCGGGTTCATGGTTAAAGACCCTGCTTTAAGATATGGAACAAAAGAAATATCACAGAACGACTTTCCCCTTGACAGCAAAACTATGATGACCCCTAACACTGTTGTGAAGATGCCTTTTAATTGGACAATTAAATTGAAACTCTCAGTTATTTATTGGGAAGCATACTCTAAAAGTTAAGTTTGTGTGATAAGGTAGGTTGGAAGTTGCCACATGCCCGAATAATCGGTAATCAATTGAGGCAATTTGAACTGATTACATTTGTGTGATGTTAATATATGATAATATGACAATGATTTGCTAAGATCCCATGTAAAATGATTTGCTTACTTCTCACCAGGCAGGAGGTGACAGTCAAAGGTCATTAATGATAATCGACAAAGTCAAAAGACAAAGACAAAGTCTTCTTTGTGGGATCTAGAGGCAAGTTGCCACACCACTACATATTAATGCAGCACTCTTACCTTTCCAACAGTGAGGAGAGAAATTTAAAACAAAAAAAGGCTGATCTAGCACTACACTTCCTAAACTTGAATTTGGCCATTTATAAATATAAAGTGATGCTCATATAGAGAAGAGTGGAATTTATTCCCTTCTTTTTTTCCCCCCCTCTCTTTTGCCTATTCTGCACTTATCTCAGTATGGGGTTGAAGTAGCGGAAGTGAGTAATGAGACCTGAAATCATACAGTGTCATGTGCTGGATTAGCAGAACATTTGCAGTAGATCGATATGGGCAGAAACTTTCTGAGGACGTCCACTGTTCCGCAAACAGACTCTAAGAACGGCGAACATAAATTCAACTTCTTTAGAAATATGAGCCGAGGTAGCTCCTGCCTCCTTAAGCCAAGTGCAGACCAGTGGCTGGAGATAGCATCTCTAATCTCTTTCCCATGCTGTGAGGCCTTGCTGCAAAAAAGGCTAAGCACGGTTTTCATAGCTTACATATTACCTTCCAGTGTATGAGTTATACATATCACCCATACATCACCCACCGCCCCCCCCCCCATTCTTCTTACTTCTGTCTTTCCTAGTTTATCTGCCGCTCTTTCGTCTTTTTGTGCATCTCTCTCTCTCTCTCTCTCTCTCTCTCTCTCTCTCTCTGTCTTTCTGTCCGACACACACGCATTCAAACACGTTGAGAGAAGGAGGTGTGCAGCACTGTAGCAGCAGTCTGTCAGCAATGTAAATGACCTGTGAAGAGTTTCACGGTGTGTGTCATTAGGCTGCTTTAGATTTGTTTCAGCAGGGCTTTACCTGAGGGCTCCATTCAAGGGCACCCAGGTATGACTGCCCTCACCACTGGGGGTTTGGGGGGGGGGGGGGGGGGGGGGTGATGTATGGGTGATGTATGGGTGATTCTTAGTCTGACACAATCTCAGTCAGACTAACATATTCGGTAATTTGTATTGTCAAAGTAGTGAATGATGGAGAACACAATGCAGCAGAATATATTTTAGAGTTCAGGATGCATTTGTGCTCATGTTGCTAACTCTAAAAAATTTAATCTTTGTCTGCCATTTATTAGTTTTTCAGATTACAATGTTCCGTGGAAACAATGGATGAGACCTGCAGTAGATTCACATCCAAGTGACGGACATTTAGGTTTTAACAAAATATAAATATATGCAATATTTCAAATTAATATAGTCCTGTGAATTGTGCTTTGTGTTAAAATCACCTCCAATTTTGGTAAATAAATGTTTACACAGAACAGGCTTAATGCAGATGACAATGTCTCATAATTTGCAGGTAGTTAATCAGATTTTAAAGACAAGCAAATAGGTCATGTCAAGGTCAAAGTTACCCAGACAAAGTAGTGCTAACAAGCACAGAGATGTCTATAAAGGTCTTGTTATTTTAATGTGAATTATTGCTTTGGGGTGGAGGGACTACCAGGCAAAAACACCTCTTGTGAAGGATTTATTATCTCACCGAAAGCTCTGCTAACAACTCAGCTTTACTAAATACCATTTTGTTGTACATTGTTCAAGTTTGGATTAGCACTGTCATATTTAAAAATTGTCTCCATCCAAAACAGATCCATATTCATACCTGGGCATCACCATGCTTTCTTGAGCATGCTGACAACATCTTCAAGCTTAACCATGTTTTGAGAAGCAAGACTCTATTGCACACGACCAAAAAATATCCCTGTTGCCACATTCCTCCGGCCTACATCTGCCAACACCTTTGCGCTACAATGGCTTTGGTCCTTTTTTTCCCCAGCCCATAATAGTCAGCGTGGGATGTAATGGTCTGTTGACAGGTTTAGGCTGAGGTAATTTTGTTGCTGGGCTTTACAGTGAGGTGCCAAATATTCTCCTGAGGAAAAAAAGACCAACAAGTGCAGGGAAGCTCACTATTAACTTCTAATACACCCTGTATTTGACTGGTTGTTGTAAAAGTTTGGGGCAAAATAATTTTTATATCAGATCTTTTACATAAAAATAATCTTGTCTTCTTGCAGGTTAGTTGTTGCTTTGTTAAGACTGGATATAATCTGTTAGCAGTAAGTTTTGTGCTCCGGAGGTAAAATGGCTCTTGCTGAGCAGAGACACAGTTCATTATTTAAAGCAGGACTACATAAAGCGAGGCCAGCTGAGTGAAACTCCAGCTGCCTGCCACACACACACACACATATACACCCACTGATGCAATATAGAAACACACCGTGGAAAGCGCAAAGGGAAAGCAAGACTGTTGAGGCCAAGGGGTTCCCTTAGCAATGCACAAAGCAGTTCGACCGATTACACAAGCACCTGCCGGTTGACCATCTCCTGTCGAGGCCCCAAGGTTAGTCAACCTAGTGCCCCTTAAACCTGATTCAGCCCAATAATCTGCCCACCGGTGAGTTTTGTAAGTCACGGCTAATCACCGCCCTAATCGGCTCATGATCAGCAGGCAGCTTTTGCAAAAGTGTGAAATTTTCAAAGACAAGCCCATGGAGACCCGTCAAATGCTCTCAATGGGAAAAACATCGCAGATCCCATTTGCTGGAAAAAGAGTTTGGCATCTGTATCAGTGTCAGTCAATCCTGCCAGTCAGAGATCAGGAGGTGGTGAAGTCATCTTAAACCCAAACAAGAATTAAACAAAGGTTCATCGAAGAGAAAATAAAGGGATTGATCTGTAAACGGGAAAGCCAGCTAAATCCAGCCTGGTTTTGCCCGTGTTATTTCTCACGTGTTTCTGTGACCATGTGTTTTCGTGTCGAGACATATTACTCGGGGCTTGGTCTTGGTAAAATCTTGTAGTGTGAACTCACAGCGACTGCAAGGAACCCCAGTCACAGGACAGCATGTTGATGTCGTGTGTGTGCGGGATGCACAGTGATCCTCAGACTCTGTAAACTTGGGTTAAGTCTCTCAACCTCTCTACCACACATGCAAACATTTGTCATCATGCGACCGCGATCTCAGGCTACGACTCACGTCCACATGCGGATGATGAGTGGTTCATGATGCTTAGTCACTGCTGATTCAATTCAGTTTAATTCAATTACATTCAGTTCAACTCGGTTCAATTCAGCAGACTTTATTTGTCCCCAGGGGTCAATTCAGTGGCTCATAGAATAGTCAAAAAAAGACATTTAACAGTCAAGAAAAAACAATGTAAACAAGCACTTACCGGATCAAATGTATACTGGAAGTGGGTGCTAACTTGTAAGAGGCATGAATGTACATATAAAAAGAGATAAGTTAATAAATAAATGCAGGTATATATATATACACAATATGTGTTAGATCATCAGCTTCTTATTTACAACTGCTGGAGAGAGAAGTCACTTTACACCCTACTTTACCTTGTTGTGTCTCTTGTGACAAACCAAAAAATAGTGGTTAGGACTTGTGCATCACATCAAGAATGTTCTTCATTCAAAATCCAGTTGCATCCAGTTGTTAATGCATGGGTTTTCTCCTGGTAGTCCAGCTTCCTCCTGCAGTCCAAAGACATGCAGATTTAGGGTGAGGTTAATTGGAGACTGATGTGACCCTGAAGGCTGATTATGGATCAGATTATGGATGGAAGTTAGGAATGCTACAAAACCACAAATGAATATAAAAATGTAATCTGACGTTTAAGATATTTTGAAGTCATTCTTCTCGAACACGCAGGAACACAAACCCATGTTTGGAGCCACAGGTTGGTCCGCATCCAGAGCTCATAGGAGTCTGCTCATTCCAGTAATTCCTATGACAGGCAGAAGAGGTGTAAAGAGGCTCGTATGGAGAGAAGATCAACAGCTCTCTCACACAGTTATAAGATGATAATTCTTTGTTATGTTCACTAATATACACCCTTCCTCACTCTCTCACACACAAACACAGTATAAGCCAAGTTAGACGCCAAGAGAAAAGAATGCCAACACAGAGCATAGCAATGCTTGTAGCACAGTCTTCTCCTCAAAGGCAAATTGGGAGTCCCCAGTCAAATTACTTGAGCTGTTTCCGAATGCAAATATGTGTTATCAAATCAACAAAACAACTAAAGATGCAAATCGAGAGATCTGTGCAGCTCGTTTAGCAGCTGTTGGGAAGAAAAAGAAATGAAACATTTCCATCAAGGCTTCACTCTGTGTTTTTTTTTTTTTCCACTGAGAGATAAACACAGATTTGTATGTTTTTTGTTTGAAGATTTGCTCTTGAAAGTCTTCACAAGGAACTGGGTCGCTCCTGGCAGTGAGGAAAATCATTATCTTGTGGGACTTCACCATTCTGTAACATGAGGTCAAGTTAATAGTTTAGTTTTTTAATTAGAGTCCAATGTGTGTTTTAATTCTATTTTATTGGTACAATTATACAAAATCTTTGTAAAATGTTATTACCTTGCAGGTTTCTAGACTATAATTATGTGTGGGATGTACAATGTGTACAGTATAATAAGTGCGTGTGGGTATGTATATTAATTCACTGTTGTTACGGCAGTGAAAATTTTTTCAGACATGCACTGAGGTCTGGACAGATTGCCTGAAATTGTCCAGAAGGGGTATATTTGAGAATGCCATTGTCTACAAATGTCAGAACCTTTTCTACCAGCCCCCTTAGACAAAATTCCAGAAAATGTCCAAGTGAGCCTATGTGAGAATACCGCATTGGAAAGTCTGCTGTGTTCTGGGAATGTGAACAAACTGGTGTTCATTCTGACACTGTATTTTGGGGGGGGGGGAGTAAAGTGAGCTCTTTGTTTTATTGCTTATGTATACTGATGTCCGATTCTTCGTGCTTCATATGCATCACTCCCACTCAACCTCTGAGCCAGCTCATTCCAACATTACTTTTGCATGTCAGTGTTGTTGAAACACGCTTGTCCTGTGTCACACATGCCACCTTGACATATAAGGCCTGTTTACATGCTGCTAACAGCCCTCCCCCAACTCACTCACTGCCATCCAGCCGCCCACACACAGCCCACGCTAAAGGTTACCGTGGCGGGATTTTAATCTACATCTGAAATGTGCTCTCGCTACGCCTCCTATTCTGTCCAGTCAGCAATCCGACTGTTGCCCGTGATTCACAGAGTGTCAATTTATTGATTGAACGGGTTTTAGACTGGAACACACACACATGCACACACACACACTGGTGACTTTGTTGCAAATGGAGTGGGGGGGGAAAGGGATGAGGGTGTCAGGCTCAGCGTGATGGGCGAACATCAATCACTGCTTGTCAGCCTCGCCTTTTTTCCTTCATACCCAGTCCCCCCCCCCACCCCCCTTACTTTTCATCTGCTTCACTGATCAGCCTTTGTTTTGAATGGTGGCGTATGTGTGTGGAGAATGCCCTCCGACCACATGGACAGGACGTGGGCTGTTCACAGGTGTTATCGTTCTTAGCTGCCAATTAAGTCTCATGTTGTTTACCCTCATACCTCCAGGTCATGACAAACACCGTGCATTCTAATAGATCTGACATGTGATAAGCATTAGATATAGTACCTGTTCTTCTTGCATGTGGGCCTACATAACTGTGAATGTAACATTGTATTTCCCCCCCCTTGTTCAGATTATTTGCTGTATTTTATTGGGATTATGAGATCAAGGGATTTTTTTTCAAGGCTGCTTAATTTTCTTGTCATTATATTAAGTTGTTAAATGGGAAGTGCACAAACAAAAACAACTCAGTTTGAAAGCAAGTCTCCGGGACAATGATCATACTTCTCACTTGAGTTATAATGTACGTAAACATTTTCCTGAGGAGTTAAGGGCTAGTTTCTTCAATAGCACATGATGTGGTTTAAAGGACATTTGATGATAAAGTACGGCACATGAGTAGACACCAGTGTGTGAACATCCATTTAAAAAACACTGACATTGCCCCAGCCATATGACAAATCTCGAAGCTTTAAAGTTTAGATTCTTTTGGGCGATAACACGATTATCTGTTTGGGACTGAAAACTACAAGTTGGAAAACTTTTTACAGGATTGTGGAGGTAGAAAATAGCCTCTGCTTGAGATTAATGGCCTCAGGCTACTTTTGAAACTCCTGGTATAACTCACATCAATGGCCGAATGGCATTGTGGGTAATGTAGGCACCAGGTTTAAACAATGTAGAAAAATGCATGCGAGTGTAAAATGTAGGAGTAATTTATAGATAAGATATATGATACTGCATGATCAGATTCAGCTTTTCTTGCAGTGTGCCGACATTATACAGTATTATAAAAATACAATATGTGTATCTGTGGTTAGTTAACTCCATTTGCCTGTGTCTGCATCCATCTGACTTTCTGTGTGCTTCATGTTTAAATTTTTAGAGAGACCAGAGGATAAGAAGACATCCGGAACTAATAGAATTTCCAAAGACTGGAGTTCTGAATATGACGATTTATGAATCAGCCTGGGACAAGTGCTGCGTCTGTTTGTCAGAGAAACATATATTTCTTCTCTTCCCTTTTTGGAAAAATGGATTTGGACCTCCACCAATCACTAGGAGAATGTTCTCTTCATGTTGTGCCAAAAACTACAGAATGATTCTCTTTCTCTGGTGGTCGTTCTGACTCTATTTGTTATTATGCTTTGTATTGTGTGGAGAAAGCCCCAGTGTGTCTTATTTGTAATGGGTGCCAGGGGCTAGGGTAGATGTGTTTTCAATTACCACTTGGTAGAATGACTGATGGTAAGACAATCAAGCACAGATCTGCAGCTCAGTGTGTGTCTGTGTCTGTTAATTCATGTGTGACTATGTTTGTATGCGTGCAAGCTTGCATGTGCAAACTTTGTGCATGTTTGTGCGTGCATGCCTGCATCTGTGTTTTTATGTGATTTGCGCTCTGAGTTTTCCAATATTCCGCTTTCACTCTTCACTGGTGGATCATCAAGAAATCTGCCACCACTGTTACAGAACTAACTGAATATATCAACTGAACCTGCAATGTTTTATGCCAAAACATAAAGAAACACAGACCAAATTGTAGAATTATCACTATTACATTGAATCACTACATAAATCTGAATCTTCTTCTATGTCTTGGGTTTTGTGCCAAGACCTTAAACCAAAATCAGACCAAAACTTGAAGAATGCAGAACCAAAACCAAAACAAATCTGCTGTCATGACAAATTACAGGGAAGCGCTGGTGGTCCAGTGTTAAGGATTTGTCCTCACAAAGTCTGAATTGGTTAGACTCACTCATATCCACAGATTATCTTGATTATCTAACTTAGACTAAGCAGCGCAAAAATAATAACTATTGTGCAGCAGTGGTCTGAATTAGCACAACCATTGTATCCAGAGCAGCTCAAAGACTTAATGTGTCAGAATTTTTGTAAATCTCTGTGGCTTCTTTCACAGTGTCGCTGGTGAGTGTACGTAATGGGAATTTGTTAAGTTATTTAAAAGTTATTTAAAAAACTATCTTTGAAACACATTTTCATGTCTGTCCTACATGTCCTTCACTGATGGATGTGAAATAGTGTGTCCCGTTTCCCACTGTATTACAGATTCCTGTAGCGTAGCACTGACTGAAATGTCCAGGACACAGATGGAGCTTATGAATGTTTAATTGCAGGTAATGTAGTTTGCAGCCCACCGGTCACAACACAAAGGTGTGTAATATCTGAATAAGAAATATCTTTGTTTCCATTTCTGCTGGTTGTTAACTGACTTGTGCTGGTGTTTTATTAGGCCTAAATGATTAAAACACACATCGGTCTAATAAAGAGTAAACAAATGGACAAAAACAAACAGAAATACAAAGTGTGATGGAAAACAAAGGATTTATTACTATTATTATTCAAGCAGTGCATTGCATATTCATGAGGTCATGTATCACATTCGCTCCGTATTTATTAAAATATTAAAGACCCTCCTGTCTGTTATTTGGCAAGTAGTGGCACACTTTAAAAAGAGTTGCAAGTAATCCATGTTGCAGAAGAACAGTTCAAAGAAATCATAAGGGACAAGACATAGGTATGACATGCATGTAGTGTAGTTGACATACATGTGACCTCCAGACACATGTCCTGTGACAATTAATTAGAAACTACAGCAGGAATTGTTAATTTATAGTCTACATTGCCGTTCACTGATCTTGCTGTTCCCTACAGTATTACAACAGTGACCTCTAGTGTAGCTGGTTCCCTGAAGAAGTTCCTCTGCAGCAACGCAAGCCCACACTAGATTAAAACAGACTGTGTCACGTGTGCCTCCATGAGAGAAAATAAATTTCACCCTTCCCGTTCTCTTTTGTTTAAGGAACCATATTGCATTTGTTTTGAAATATGCACTGCATATTGCATGGTTTGGAGTGATGGCAAGGCAACATGTTTTAACCCACTGCCTTCTTCAGTAGCTGTGGGTGATTCTGTTCCAGGTTTGCTTTAGTACCAAAAAAGTAAAAGCCATTACTTAGGCTGCAAATCCAGATGGGTGGAGTTAAACACAGGGAATGAATGGCAGAAAGTAAAACACACACACAATACAAAAACATTTAAAACAATTAAACAATTGCAACATACATGGCTTTATCTTTGCTGCCTTACTGCAGTGAAATTCATCAGGTACTACTGTATGTCTGGGAAGCTGTTTTGTAGAAACAACAATAAAATATTTAAATACCGAGGAGGGGATATACTATAACAGTATGTTACATAGATATTAGAGACTATTATGTAAGGGGAAAATATCTGGCAATACACACAAACAGATACGTGAACAGATTCTGCATAACCCACAGCAGTCTGTAATATAGGAATTAAACCATCATGAGTAGTTTGAGTATAAACAGCAGTATTCAGTGCTGTTCAGCAAACGGAATTGCCTTCAGGACAATCACACTAATTCATAAATATCATTGACTGGATGTTACATGCACACACAGCCACACATAAGACAGAAACACTCCTGTGACAGAAGACTCCAACTGCAAATCACTGTCCACATACACACACACACACACACAAACACTTGTTCTCTACCAGCTAGGCCGTTTAGCCTCAGGCTCTCCACAATAAAATTTTCATGTAGCCATATGGAAGAGTATTGTGATAGAGATTTACTGTCAGGGCAAGACGTCCCACTGGAGAAAACAAGGAAGCCTGACTATATTAGCTTCTGTAAATCAGGAGGAGAGGAGAGGAGAGGAGAGGAGAGGAGAGGAGAGGAGAGGAGAGGAGAGGAGAGGAGTACTTCCATGGAATGTCTGGATCTGGATCTCACCACTTGTGACAGTATTTGTGTCTTAGTTCAGCAAAGCACTAACAGGACTAAGGAACGGCAGGTGTTGACCCCCATTCTTTATCTTGTATGGTGAAGGAAATGGAGGAAGCGGTGCTCAGAGCCTTTAAATTGACCATGAACTTTCAAAAAAAAAAAACAACCCGCAGTGAGAGGAAAGGTCACTGTTTTTGCTAGAGAAGGAATGTTGACTGATACAATGTTTGCAGTGATACAATTTCTTCTCTGTTGCTGCATGTGTGTGTGTGTGTGTGTGTGTGTGTGTGTTGCAGGCATAATTCTGTGTTCACTGACCAGTCATCAGCGATGAATGACAGATGAGGTATGAGCAGGTAAACATGTACAGGTTGCAGTGTTAGATTCTGTGTCAGTGTCATCCAAGTGTCATTTAAAGGTATAATTCAGCATATTGGGCCGAATGCTGAAGACTATTTTCTTTACTGCTACAGGTGTGTAAGTTTTCTGACGAGTGAGATGTAGTAACTCGTGTGAGCCGTAACTATTCAGTGATGAAATTGAATTGAAATGAACAAAATCACAATTACACAAAACGACCGGGCAACACATAAACCAAGTTGGAAAACAATACAACATTAATTTAGATAAGAGAGATTAGAGTGTGGTGAATGAGAGGGTGTTATATGTCAGGCAATGATTTATTTTTCCCTGTCCACTAAACAGATTTACACCATTTCCATTGATAAGATGTACGACAAAATAGCAGCACTGTTGTCAGAAAATGTTCCTTTTGATCTCAGGACACCCTCCTTCCTCCCATGTTTAGCCCAAACGCTCCAAGATGGATCAGTGAACTGCACAAATGTGAAACAGATTCCTGGTGTTACCGAGAGGGAATGCTGAGGGGGATTATGGCACATGGTCATAGCCTTGTTTGCATTCATACATGCTAATAACCAGGTTTAGGATGCATGGACGATTAGGCAAAGAAAAGCAGACTGAGTGTTGACACTGTAATGAGTCTGTGGGCTTAGAAGGGAAGATTCACAGACTGAAAATTGTTTGGAGTCAAAGTTTCATCTGAAAGTGAGCAATCCCACCTGCTACCAACACAGAAATTATAGAATCTTCCTGATATTATTATGTAAAAACATTAAATAGCTTTATATTATTTCTTTTAATCATGTTTTAGTCGTGAGTACAACTTTAAAACTTTACTTTTCATTTTCATTTATACATCAACGACTAAACATGAGGTCATTTTCAGATACTTCCTGACCAAAAGACTTTCAAAATGTTTTACTTATTAAACAAATCTTAAATTCATTAACTCCATCTCTTCCTTCCGTCCAACACAAACAGTGAAAACAGCCTCTCTGAACTGAACCTGAGTCAGTGCCAGTGTCAGGAGAGCAGTGTAAACATCCAGATCTCAGCTAAGGGCCCGCTGCTGCTCCACACCACACAAAGGCCCCCAGCCTCAGCCTCAGCCAGCACATTCCCCCGGCGTCACTCAAAGACCACAACAATCCCGTCTTTGTCGGCTAGTGATTGATGACACACAGGAATTTCATTCACGACCGCCCTATGTTTTGGGGTTACCGTGACGACCAGGTGAAAACACAGCACATCGGGGGTATTGAGTTTCCCAACCTTGATCACAGGGGAAGAGGTAGAGAGAGGGAAAAAAAAAGGAGAAGCAGCAATGGAGAGGTCACAGTGGAAGTTAAACAAACAGCCATAACTGTTATCTTAGAAGATAAGCGTTAGGAATTATCTTGTTGAATGTTCACAAGTCCAGTCGAAGCTGAGCTCACTGTTCCACCTTCTTTTTTTTTTCCCCCTTCCAGTTATAGTTTCACTGAAGTCAGAAGAGGTCAGTTTTTTTTCACAATCATTTGTTTAAGGTTTAACAATTTGTTATCGGATCATTTTTGGACAGACACATAAGCTCACATAAAGTCAAGCACTTTTCCACATAAATAAGCCCCCCTTCGACACACACATGAATATACACACACACACAGTCAGTCAGTCAAGCAGACGCATACACATACACTCACATTAAGCACACTCATTTAATGGATATAGCTAGTTGGTAAAGTGCACCATTAAAGAGACGAGATTCTGAGCATAACAAAGCTCTGATGCAATATTCATGCCTCCTCATTCTGGGCTAATGCTGTTTTCCTCCATTCCAAAGCAATGGATTTGCACATAACATGTCCGTATAAAGAGTCTTAAAGTGTACGTGGAAGGGGTTTTCTTAAAGCACTCAATCACCTTATTCCACAGAGGGTAATTAGGAATTTGTTTGTTCACATTTCCATCTGACAGACATAAACACATTAAACTAGAGAGGTCGGAGCTGCAGAGAGAAAGTTAAGTGCTCACTTGTCTTTCCCAAGGGCATTATGCCAGAGATGGACACACTGGGAATCAAACTTAAAAATTCATCTTTAGTGCTTGCTGGTAGGTATGGATTTACTTAAGCAATCAAAGCTACTATATCACCATAACGACTAAATCAGAAAACCATCAAGTGGACTGCGGACAGCAACCATGCTTAATAGCTGACTTTCATCCAAGTGATATTTATGTGTCCATCTCAACAGTGAGTCAATGCTACAGAGAGTGGTAGGTGAGCTCATGCAAACAAGTTTAACAAGAAAACAACTAAACTTGTAAAAACTGTAAAAATAATGCATACATTTACACTGTGATGACAGTTAATTTTGCTCATTATTTATTGTGAGATTCTGTAAAGTATAGCTATTAATCTTGAGTCACTTGTGCTTAACACTAAAGTGCTTAACTGCAGTGGAAACTCATACCTGCATGATTGTGCAAAATAAAGAGACACTAGATGTAAGTTTATTTTGCTAAACCCAGAAATACAAGACAATGGAGATGTTTTCATACCTGCTCAAAACAAAATGAGTCTCACTCTAGAAGACAAAGGGGAGACAAAGGAGAAATAAAAAGCCAACAGCCTGAAAAACCCTCCCCATCCTCACAAAACAAAGGCCTTTTAGTGACATAGATGCAGCTAATAAAGCACTCCGCCATATTTCAGCTTTCATCTGCCAACGCAATAAATTAATATATGAAAATGTTGGATATCCTCATCCGAGCTCCCATCCACACATCCACATGAATTATTCACCTCGGCATGGCTATTCCATTATGTGCTCTGCCTGCCACTTTGGCTGATGCCCCTCCACAGTCCCAATGCATACAGAGACATTAGGCCTTTCACTCACAGACATAATCAATTACAGAGCATGTGCACATGCATAGACATGAACTACTCACATCTGCATGCACATAATACACTTTATTTATTTTTTATACAGCATATAAATACAAATATATAAATACAACAGCCCGCAAGACATGGGTGCATGCCAAGTGATTCAGCCACTCAACGAAAACCCACACATACACACGTACTACACATGCACACAGAACCCAAACAGTGCACTCTTTATCTCCTGACTTGTAATCAGTGCCATGTCAAGATCAGCTCCACTCCTGCATACACACTGGAACCTGTCATTCTAGAAACCCCAAGTGTCATTATCGACCTCCATATCAGTTTTTTTTTTTAAAAAACCTCTACCTTATCTGTCGTCACTTTGTTTGTTTTGCACACAAACCACAGAGAGATGCGAGAAAGCGGCCTCTGGCAGCCTGGACGCTGACAGCTTTACAGCCTCTGATTGGGATACAACCATCGGTTATGGCACAGTGCATGTAAAAGCGGACAGTATCACACTCACTTTGTATCTGCTCAAAATGCCAACTATGGCCACAACTATGGTCAAACAACTAAGCATAAATGATATTGTGCAATTTCAATTTCAGTTTCATCAACAATTGTGTGACTTAGTACATTTACACAGTTGATATTTATCTTTATTCTGTAATTTCTTACAGGGACAATTGTATGTAATTTGTCGTAATCCTCTTCAAAATACAATATCAAAAGGACTGGATATACAACAATTTTCTCCAAACTGCATGGAATGATTGTTTGGTGTATACCTGTCCATCATTCACAAATATGCGTACCCTTCCTGTATCTTCAAAACAATCCAGAGGGAAATCCACATACACACTGAAGCAAAAATGATGTCACAGGAAAATGGGAGAGAAAATGCAGGTACAGTTTGACAAGAGGGCCACCAGAAGGTGATGAGATATATTGGGGGTTTTTTTCACAGAATGATTGCCAGTATCATTCTACAGTTGCAATATTTTCAATAGCTTATCATTACATAAGGTATGTGGCTGTGACTTAACTGAAAACATACATTTAAGTGTCATGAAAAATTAATTGTAAACTCTTAATGAGGGGAAAAAAAGACGATAAAAACTTCTTACAGTAACACATCAGTGAACATTAATTGCTTAATTTATGTATAGGCTTCTCTGCTGTGGAGCCTTGTAAATATGGAGCCCTTTCAGCTTTGTCTTGTTTATTAAAACCTTCCAAGCCACAGCCACAAAAACTTCATCCCCAAGATGTTTTCCATCATTTTTAAATCAGGAGGAATAAGAATCGCCCTTAAGACAATGATTAACTTTCTTCCCGTCTGCTGTGAGCACAGCATGCCTGTAGTTCCAATACTGCCAGCAGTGTGATACATTACACTACATTCTCATTATGGCCACCTAGGGTTTTACAACAGCTTGTACGGTCTGTTGGCGAGTCTGCTCTCCCATAGAGCTCAGAGGGTTGGGCACCGCTGTTGGCTAGCACCAGGTGTGAGAAGAAACTCCATATGGATCACTGAGCAAGAATCCAGAATTTTTATCAGGTATAAATGCGAAAGGATCTAAAATTTGGCTTATTCAAATTTACCCATTCGATCAAGACAGGTAGTCATACAACATGTTGGGTCCAATTATACATGCAGAGGAGAAAATCTATTTAATGTATTGACTGTGTACATCTGACTGCGCCTCCGTAAGGTGGCGCTGTATCTCTCTATAAGCAAGTGTGTAGTGAATCACATTCCTGTTGACCTGTATGTCAAAGAAAAGCAAACCTGCTGTACAATTGTGATACAAATTAAATGGAGCATGGCTCTTGTGGTTGCTGTGCTGTCTGAAGGAAGAAGCCACCACCGTATGATTTCTGCCAACAGTACTGCAGTTTATACATCCTCTCCTCCTGCCGGATCAAAGACAGAGGAGGACATTTTGGTGCATATGCAGAACACCAAGTCCAACTAAGCATATACATGCAGGGGTAATCAGACTATGAATCACGTATGGTATGTTAGTCCGATTAAGACTAGTAGATTTTGGTTTACATGACATTAAGAAAACCAAATTACTGTCTTAGTCCAACTAATATCAGACTATTACATGCAATTCACAACATTAGTTGGGTAATTTTGAACAGTATCCAAAATCTAAATATCAGTGAATAAAAATACAAATGTTTTAATCATAACAGAACATGTAAACAATCCCAGACCTTATTCATTTCAACACACATTATCCCAAAATGTAATTCTTATCTTTCATTTATGGGTAAATCAATAAATAGTTAACCCCACTGCCTTTACACAGCATGCATCCCTCTGACTCTGTATAACACTTGGTGATTAAAGCTGCTCAGATTGTATCAGGGAAAAAGTCTGGACACTAAAGGTCTGGAGCGAGAGAGGAGCTGTAGCCGCAATCCACGGCATCACCCCATGAAACATGCATGCAATCAACAGGGTCATAGCTCCACTGACAGTTTCCAGCCAAACTCATCCATCACAGGGAAACTGGATCTGTGGGGCCTCCATTCTGACTCTGTGCTGACCAACCCACCCGCACAGAGCAGCCCATCAACAGCACGCTAACACTAACAGAGCAGCAACACGATATATGATAAGCTCTCCTCTAACAACTCATGGACTGGCTTCAATCGCTTTTCATTCTTTTCTCTCTTTTTCTTCAACCCGGTTCCATACTATAAGGCATTACCTCACTACGATGAGGTGATGACTGAAATGTCAGTGCTGTAACAGTAACGTTGCATGACGTTCATGAAAACCAAGGAACGGCACTTGGTGGGCAGTGACGTTTAAACATAAAACCCGGCTCCTATTAATGTGGTCTGTGTTATGAAACAAAGACAGTGACTCATTTGATGTCAAGGTCTCTCGCTCAGTCACATTAAATGGGTAGAAATCAATTTTGGGCAGTTACTGAGGCAAGCATGTTTAGCTTTTTGATGTGTCGAAGGCACAATTTTCCTGCAATTTTGTTTGGTTACAGTCACAAGAAGACAGTGTGGTCACCGATGATGGATTTGGAAAAAGTGACTGTGGTTTGTTATCTTTTCCTACATCTAATGATTGATGATCGCATGTTTTTAAATTATATTCATGATCATTTCTGACTTTTTACTACTAGACTATTCTACCTATCCATCCATTTATATGTGTATCTATGTTGCTTGGAACCAAATCTACCATAGTTTTATTACGCTCTCCTCTCTGATGCAGTGTGCAAATCAAGCTTGGCTTTTCCTCTCTGTCACTCTCCCTTTGACAGCTTAATTTGCCTCGACCAGGGATAATAAATTTGTGCCATCCACGCTTAATGTTTGTTCTTTGTAGGAGAGCTCCCTGTGACGAACCAATAAAAGAAATTTGATTTACTGCGCGCTGAAAGCCACACTGTCGGTTATCACGAAATTCCAGCACCGCTTTCTTTGCTCTCGCCTGCCTACTCATATGCAACGGAAGCACACATTGATGGTGCACACACTCACTTGGCTCAGGTAATACCTTTCAATATGCCAAATAATCCCCTTCTCCCCAGCATGGGAAATGGCCATCCCCTTAAATCAGGCACAACACTGGACTCTGTGTGGCAGGAGGGGTAGCTGTTGTATTCAATGCCCCTGGCTGACCCTCTTTAAATAGGATGTCTGGATGTGTTATGGGGGCTATTGTTTCCTATAAACATCTAGCACCGGGGCAATAACAATCGCATCAGGCCAAATGAAGTTATCTGAGAATGGAATTAAACTCGGTGTGACCCCGCTGTCTGCTCGGCTCACAGGCCTGCCATTAATAATGCCTAATCTAATCAAGGAGCTAAGATGGATGGATGAGAGGGCTGTACGTGCGTGCGCGTGTGTGTGTGTGTGTGGGTGGATGGGCGTTCTGCAGATATGTTTTGTGTCTCTACTTACATTTAGTACATTTTTGTGTTTCTGAGTCCTTGTTTCTTCCATGGGTACTGGAGTGTGCACAACTTTCTGCACAGTGTGAACATGCACGCACAATAGTTGCATATGAACATGCCTGTGTGTACGTGTGTGCTTGTATGTGGATGTGTGTGTGTTGCAGAGGATCAATGCCAGGCTCTATGCCAGACTAAACCAGACCCATGCCTGCTACACTGGGCTAATGAACATAAACAGAAGACACAGTGGAGTAAGAGATAATGTAAGAGGGGGGGGGGGGGGCAACGACATGGGGGGGGGGGGGGGGGGGGGGGGGGCAACGACATGGGAGGGCAGATAAGAAGGGGTGAAGAAGGTAGAAGCACAAGGGAAAGTGAAAAGCGGACAGAGAAAGAGGACCACCACAAGGTTCCATCCTCGTTATCTCACTCTTGGCAAAGACATGCCCTTGTAATTGATAGACAAATAACCCTACAGTGACTGATAACGCAAGGGAGGAAGCAAAAGAGAAAAGGCACAGATAGGAAGAGAAATGAGAGAGGGTGAAGAAGAGATGAACGGTGGAGATGAGATGGAGGAGAAGGAGGGAGGGAGGAAAGATCAGTGCGGAAGGCAGGAAGGAACACAAGTAGGATAGGGTGATGAAGGAACACAAACATATTATTTTACATTACTGGATGAACAAGTTCTTCTTCCTTGTACACTATTAATACTCTGACTCGTGCTGGCCATTTCTATTCTTTGCCAATTATTACAAATTAAGAGGTTTTATAAAACAATATTCACTTTAATACCAATTGTGTGGTAAAAGCCCTTCAGATTCATAAACAAATTGTTTTCTGAGTCTGGTATGGAAGAAACTGGCATGCCTGCAAAGAGTCTTGGCTATTAAGACACTTCCATTTTTTTAAATCAAATTGTAATCCAGTTTTGAATCTGCTTATTTAATCAAAATCCTTTCAAACGAAGGCGTCCGCTATTTTATTGGATTCAGCTTGTTAGCAACAAAAGTTTTCATATTTTATTTATTTATGAATTTATTTTACTTGCTGACATGTTTGCGTGCACAGTGCACTTATAGCCATTAATAAATAAAGTTGTCTGAAACAAGAAAATATTCAGTGTCTGTAGCTCTCAAAATACTGTATGTGACCGGTTATTTTCTTTACCAACCTGCTGCTGCTCGTGATGAACACGTTTAATGTTTTTCTTACTGGTGACTCTGATAGGATGTAATCACTTTTAATAAAGCTGTCCTCACATTGCTCTCTCCTCACTTGGCCTCAAGTATTTGTCAGGCGTGTGTGCAGGATTCAGGAGTTGCATCGGTTGCTGTGCAGCCTGTTACTGGAACATTTTCCAGACCGCTGCTACAACAATTTTTATCTTTTTTTTTTTTTTTTTATCTCAGACAGACATGTAAAACATATGCATGCTAATCATAAAATGTCTACTTTGTGTTATGCAGTTGTGAGAGATTACACTTGCAGCTTGCAAGTGACAAAAACTCCTTCGTCTGCCTTTTGTTCTGTGAATATAAAATCACAACTTGGCAAGTCATACACCAAAATTTACACTGACATTCTGAGTTGTTTTCGCCGACTTGTGGTGGTGTTCACATGAAATTTCAGAGCTGTGAGCCAAAACCTGCTATCAGAAACCAGCTCTAGTTCTGGCCTCCACCCCATCCAAATGAAGAGTGCTATTATTGAGATTTTCAACACGTATAAAGTTAGACGGCGATGAAATAAATATCTGTGTCCAATTATGAAAGTAGTTCCCATTGAAATGACTGCAGGACTTCCGCACGTCTCAATAGCAAGGCAATTATGTTTACATGAGTACATGCATAGGATGAATCAGTGTTTTGTTGAAAGAAACAAATGCATGTGTCGCAGACATATACTGTAGATCAGATCCAGACTGAACGTGCACGCTGGATTTTAGATGGAAGATGCTTGTTTCAGACTTCTCCTGCTCTCCCTCCATTCTATTTCTCACTCACTCTCTCTTCCCTTTCGCCTGTTTTATGTTTATGACGTCTTATCTTTACATCACTGCTCTTATTTTTTTTATTAGATGCTGTTTCCACTGGGAACCGCGTCTGACTTCCTGGGTCGTGGACGTTTCTGCTTTCCATGGGAACATTCTCATGGGAACATCATTGTATTAACACACTAAAACGCACAAGCATAGGATTTGTCATGTGTTAGTGTGTGTTCATGTGAATGTGGTGGCCATGTGCTATGATGATCAGCATTATGGACACTGAAGTGATGGCTATAACATTTTTTTCTGTGCCCTTTAAAATTATGGTAACTATGGAACATTACAGGGAAGTTACAAGTTATCTTCTAAAAAATGTATACATTTGAAGATCTGTTACTGGTAGAAAAGGACAGATGCATGTTTAGCTTTTTTTGAAAACTATGTTATTGTGTAGGGTATTTTTGAATAATATAGTTTTGTTTTATTATTTTATTTATTATTTAACAACAGCCTTTGTACCGTTTGTCTGCTGCTTTGTTAGATTGCCCTTCCTTTTTTTCATTTGGTTTCTCATTCCACATTTTATTAGGGCATCTAAGGTTTCTTCTGACAAAGAGGGTTTTAACTTTCCAAATGAAAAGAGCCGGGGATAAGAAAGTGCACGCCACACTACTTAGAATATAAAAGATGGCCTGTACTGCTGAAAAATGCATTCCAGCGAGGCTAACTACTTGGGGCATGTATTGGTCATGACATAAAGAATCAGATAAGCTCACCAACAAGCTTACCTTGCTGTTCCTTGTTCTGCACTCAGCCTCTTCCTCCCCTCTCCTCCTTCCCCTTTCCGACATAAACAACTCTCTAATTTACGACCAATAATATCCTGATTCAATCACCTGATTGATTTTGGACTTGTGTCCCACTAATAAATCTCAGGTCTTCTTCTCTTATTGAGTCCTCCATTGGATCTCCACACACTCATGCACACACACACACACACACACACACACACACACACACACACACATATATATATATATATATATATATATATAGTCTAATGGTATTAGAAAATCAAAGTCTCTCATTTTGTCTCAGTATATCCGCCGGGCCTGGTAATAGATCTGGCTGTGCTTATATCCGAAGAAGAGAGGAAGAGAAGGAGAAAGAGGATGATAAAAGGGAGGAGAAGAAGTGGAATTAACGGGAAGAAAATGAAGAGCATATAAAGAAGAGTAAAATGGAGAGCATAAGAGCGGCAAGACAGCAGATATAGAAGGTTTATCAGGATGTGTGTGTGTGTGTGTGTTCACTGAGACTGGATTTGCTGAATTAGAACATCTTTATCTGGTCAGCAGCAGAGCGACAGGAATAGTAAACCTTGTCTTTAAGAATGGCTTTCATCTGCTCACACTGGAAATGACTGCGTGTAGAGGCATTAGCTCAATACCTCAGACTGGGTTAAAATGTCCGATTTCGGATTATGAGGTTAGGTAACAAAATCCAATGGAAAAAAAAGTAGTGTGTTATTGTCAAATTGGCTACAACCATCTTTTTTTAAAAAATAAATAAATATTAACTTCCATGACCAAATGTTATTTTTATTTGTCATAAATGATCTTTTATTCTACCAACTAAACTTACCAGTGAACCACAGGAGGCCAACATTCATTGAGCCCTCACTGTTTACATCAATACACCTCACCAAACCAACCACATGCATGTGTCATATAATAAAATTAAAAAAGTAGAAGAAAACATGAAAACAAAAGCATTAAATTGTGCTACAAACAATGGCTAGAAACAATATCTCCGTATTTTCCCTGTTGTTTCTTATTAAATGTCCGAGCAAACTTGAGACCAGTCTGTTTAACCTATAGCTTTTAAATGTGCTTTATTCATCTATTTGAACTTTGTTTTATTATTTAACACACCATGCTATTTCTTCCCTCTGTGTGTCTGCTCACACAGAGGGAATTAAACAGCCTTTTTATTTATGATTATTTTATCTCATTTTAGTAATGTTACAGTTTTAGCATGTTTCAATCTCACTCTTACCTGAATTTGTTGTTTGTAGTTATTTTTTGTATATCCTATTATATCCTATTATTTTTTTATTCATTTTCTGTATTTCTGTATAACATCCCTGCTGTGCAGCCAATAGTTTCCTCATGGCTCATTTTCTGAGATCTATATTGGTGTTTCATAATGTTAATTTGTTCTGTTATATTTCCTTGATGTGTTGTGATGACGGGCTTCGTTTTATCCACTGGAAAACTGAAATTATGAATAAAGTCTGCCTGATTGATTGACAAAATTTCAGACACTACCACATTAGTATAAAAAGTGTTGGATGTAAAAGAACACATGCAGTCATGAGCAGTGGCAGTCACTCATACAGCCACACGCATGCAAACACCTAAACACATCTGCGTGAACGTCTGTGTCTGTGTTTGCCAATCCACTTGCTGTGCACCTTGTGGCCTTCCCCCCTGCACTAATATAATTAAATTCCACTACAAACTTTCCCTTTAAAACAAATTAATTAAGATGCTATTATTTAGCCATTGAGAGGTTAATGACCACCATTAGCAACAAAGGCTACATCCACCATCATCAGCCAAACTTGGTTATTTGGTCCATTTTGGTTATTTACCGAGTCTGAGATTGATGGCTGCTGATACTGCTAGTGACGCTAATTAGCTTTTAAAACATAACACACTCAATCACTGCTCAGCACCGTACAGCAACGAGAAGACAATCCCACCATCCTTTGTTCCTGTCTGAACATAGAGGACAGTGAGTGCACTCCGGTTTGCTTTATGCAGAATAATACTGTGTAAATGTATTTAAAAATGTCGTGAAACTTCTAAAGTTACTAGTAAGTTCCTATAAAATATTACAGTACTGCTAATACATGTGTTTAATTTTGTTTTGTTTTTTTCACGGACCATGAAGATACTGTAGGACCAATACTTTAAACCATATCTGTTGAGTATGTCGCGAAAAAAACACATCTTGTACCTGTTTTAAAATAAAAGGACTAGTATTTCAGGTTCCTGTATCCATTCATCTTTTTTCAACAAGGCTTTTATTGTGGAAAAATTGCAGGACTGATGGATGTATGGCTTTGTGCAAAACAGTCCAGTTGAGAACTATTTAGAGCATTTAAAAAAATATTATGGCAAATTTTCAAAGGCAAACCATAAACATTTAACACAGCAGCGGCAGCTCCACAGACATGCCCTGTGTGTGAACAACAGAGATGTTAGAGACACCACAGAGCAGCAGTACATAGGTCACTTTCAGCCGTCACGCGGCACAAGTATCCAGTGTGGCCCCGGTCTTAGCATACGTATATATGCGCTGTGCTTCCTTGGCCACCACATTTCTATCATTCCACACAGAGAATAATGTCATCGGTGAAACCTCATGCAAACATGCTGCATCATGCCAAGCAAAGCAACAAATCCACGGCGGAGACATCCATGTTTTACAAACACATGTACGATTCCACCAGTAACTGAGACATATCTAAAAGATGATAACATTTTCTATCCACTTTGTTTCATACCCCACAGAATTGAATTAATGACCATGCATCATGATGTCACAGAGAGGACAGTTGGTGGCTGTCATGCTTGGCCCCATCAGGGGTCCTGATTGGTGGACCCTGGAGCCACAGCCAATGGGAGCACTGGTTGAAATGGCAGTGGGGGGCAGATGAGTAATGGCCCCACCAGTAAAGGGCATTCAAATGACATTGTGGGGATAACAGAACTTATTGTCAAGCGTTTACACTGCGGGAAATTTACAGCCTCTCTATAAATGTTTATTAGCTTTTCCTCTATTTATAACTCCTGAAAATCATGATGGGTGCTTCTATGCCCTTGTGTCTCTGCTTTTTTATGATCTGGACATACCCTGATGAGCAGCACTGACAAATCTTTGTGTGTGTAACCCTATATGTACTGTCTGCATCCACAGCTGTCTGCATCCACAGCGATGTGTACACACAGTATATTTTTTGCACAAGACAACTGTGAAAGGTTTTTATCCTCACGTGTATAAGTCAACACAACCTTACACCAGGAGGAAGATGAAAATTGCTGGGCCAAAGGTGAGAGATTCAACCTGAAGAGGAAGAGGAAATGGAAATACTCACTTGCACTTCTATATGAATGCATAAATATGGTTAGCATTTCCATTAAATTCTTTTTATTCTGTATTGATGTATATATTTTTAGTATTGCCTTTCCCTTAATATTCACCCATATACTTATTGCTTATCATTTTAGTATTAGTGTTCAACTTTAGATCAAAAAATGCCAGACAAGAAGTAAAAATTGGTGCATTTTCAGGCCACGGTGAAACAAAGATCAATACTGGACTTTTACACCTTCTGGGGGCTCAGACAACTCAAAAAGCATCTTTACTGTTAGCACTAACCTCATACGTGTGGCTGATTTGTAGAAAGGTTCGAAAAGAAGAAGAAATAGCATTTGTTTGGCACTGAGCATAAAATCTTGTGACATGGTGTCTTGTGTCACATGCCCTCAGTCCCTCTTCTGTCTATTTCTCATCCAGGAGGTACTTTATTTATTGGCACTGGTTTTTAAATGGGGTCCAACTGTGGTCATTTATGACAGTAGAGGTGTAACTATATAAAATAATTACTTCACAGGCCTTCAGAGTGTGTTGAAGGCTGAAAATAAAACAACAGTACTTGGGGAGAGGTGTTGTAGAGAGGCAGAACAGAGGGAAGGCCCTGTGAATGCCATGCAAATGCTATCTGCTTACTCTCTGCAATTTAGATTTATGAGAGATGTACATAGCATGGCTGCAGCTCAGAGGAAACCCCTCCACCACCCCACCTCTCTCTCTCTCTCTCTCTCCACTTTACTCATATATCACCCTCTACCAGTCTCAGTCTCATTCTCCCTTGATCCCATGGCAGCTGTTCCAGCTCCGGCCGTCTTGCTACACCTGCCCAAAAAGGCCCTCGATCAAGACTAGCATGCACAAATCGAACAACGCCTTAAAGGGATACCACTGCTCTTCTTCTCACTATAAAGATATACATGTATATAAACACAACAGATTTCTTCCTTGTCAGTTTCTCCCTTCCGACTTGCCAAACCAAGGGAGTGAGGGAGATTCTCTAAATTTATCATCATCCGTTAACCCGAAGTCATATGATTCCTATGTGCTGCAAATAATCCTTGTGCTGTCTGGACAGTGGTTGTAGTGCTATAGTCCTTGTGTCTGGGCCTCCTCGTTGATTTATATGACAGAGAGCCTGGTGAAAATCATCACTGACTCCTTGTTCCAGACAGGAAATCAAAGAAAGGAAGACAGCAGAATCAGCAGAGCAGGCTGACCTGAACTCAGAATCTCCTGGTACAGCTGTAATCCACACAGGCCTGGACTGAACCGCATTTTTTTTTAATAGCATACATCCACATAGATAAATTATCATTAGAAAAAAAAGTATTTTCTAAAGTATTCATCAGTCATTTGAACCATTTTGCAAACAGTACTGCCATGGGCTTTTACTGTATATGCTTTCTATTACATCTACTTATTTACAGTACATATGGTTTTATAATGGTTACACAGCATCACCACAAATCAATGCCTAATCTTAATAAAACAAGACTCAAACACAAGTAAACCACATTACTCAAGAAAGTCTTTCAGCAGATTACATATGTCCACTTTAAAAGTCCAGTCTTTTTATAGTTTTTATAAATTATAAATTTCATTTATAAAAAGAATATACACATATCCTCTGTATATAATCTGTGATGCACTGTTTCCTTCCAGATAAACCCACATGTGATCGATAATTAAGGACTTTGAAAATGAGCACCATAGAGACAATTTGTGAACATGTGCAAAATTCGGTACCGTGGTGTTTGCAGAACAATGGGTCAGCCCCTAAGAACATTCATGCTGACAAAGGTTGCTACATTAAGGGGATGATGCTCCAGCTTTATCCACTGTGCAATTGTGAGTAGGTGAATTTAGGAGGGTTAAGGAGATGACCAAAAATTCACCATCAGTCACTCTCACACATGATTAATTGACCAGATGCTGAAGTTTTTACTAAATCTTCTTCCTCCTCTTTCCGCTTCTCCCTTCAGCCCTATCCCTTGTGTCCACTTTTGTTACACCAACTGTCCTCATGTCCACCTTTACAACATCCGTGAACCTTCTCTGTGGCCTTCCTCTTTATCTCCTCCCCTGCAGCTCCATCATCAACAACCTTTGTCCAGTATAATCACTATCCCTCCTCAGCATGTGACCAAACCATCCCAACCTTGCCCACTTTAGTTCCAAACCACTGAACTTGAGCTGTCCCTCGAATTTTGCTCATTTCTTATCATGTCCATTCTGTTCACATTACCGTCTTGTTGACCCCTTTCTACTTTACTAAATATTCATAAAAAAGATGTATATACTTCACTGTGCATCATTGTTGAAGTGTGGCTGTGAGTTCATGACTCTCTACTATGGTTGCATTAGAGAAGAGTTATTACTCTATGTCGCTTGTCATAGTTTATGTTAGTAAATCTGTGTGTGTGTGTGAGTGAAATGGTCAATATCTGTATCCGTCCATGCAAATGTGCATGGGCGTCCATGTATCTTAGTAACGAATGTTCACCTAACTCTCGTTAAAGCCCCAAGTTGACAGACTGCCTCAGTCCACAGCTATGTGCATTAAAGTGACTGAGGGAAGATTAAAGTGACAAATAGACTCTGCATGCAGAGTGGCAAAGGTAAATTGTTTTGCTAAATGCTAGTGGAGGCTGTTTCTGAGATCGCAGCATGCAGACTCTCTGTGATGAATGAGGAATAAGTGCTAATGGACGAAAGTCAAAACCATTAAATTTCACACCTCCTTCTGACCACTTATTTCCCTTCAAAAACATCACAGGAAAAGTAAAGCATTGGCTGTAAATGATGGAAATGTACTGATACGCACAATGCATAAAACTTTAAAAGATCCACTGCATTTTCTTACTTAGCTAATTAAAGGTGATACAAACTAGAAATTCTCCGGGTGCAGAGAAACAAATACTTACCCTATACTTAAAGCAACATGAAGCAGGACTTCAACCAATTTCTTCACTCCGATATTTCATAAGAAGATATAAAATACCATTAAAATGCGATCGGAAAGAAACATGTGTTACCTTGAACAGAAATACAGATTTTACTTATGGATAAAAAGAGTGCCAGAAGGGTTTTGGCTAAAGTAAGTACATCGCTATGAATTGTTGATTTATTGGCTCATTTGTATCTCATATATATAATGAGTTTTATTGAATACACCTGGCACAGTATTTTAATGCCTTCTTTTTCAATTGATTGCTTGACATTTAAGTTATTTTTCATTGAATTATCACTGTTTATGTGATGTTTGCCTTTGTATGTGCATGCAATAACATATTAGCCTGTGACCTCCAACTGCCCTTTGTTTCATCCATGAAGATGTGTGCTCTTCCACATTGCGTCAGTGTGTACATATGTTTCGCACAGTACGGCCACTTTGGCCATCAGGGCTGAAGCATGAACCAACAGAGCAGAGTTTACATCAGTGCACAGCAGTCACAGGAGCTAACCTCTTCACAGACTTGTCTCTGACCACATCAGCGTGGCCCGGGAAACATAAACACAGCTGATTCAAACCCCCATACAGACCCAGGAAAAGGTGACTGAACTGTATTTTACATTTGCCCCTTTTGACATTCAGCTGGCAGTTTTATCCAGAGTGACATTTTGTTTTAAACTGCTCTTAGTGATCCCTGGAATGTGAAAAGCGGTCAAGTTTTTATGTCATTTGCTTAAATTACAACTAATTTGCTCTCCGATAGCACAAAATGGCAGCAGGAAGTAAATTGTTTCAGCTGCTGTATGTTTGAATTACTTGTTAATAATGCCACACTATCCAAGCAAACTGACTTGTGATGTGATTTTTCTTCACGTTCTATCACTTTCTTATCTGCAACATCATATTTCCCAATACTAGCTTTGTCGACACTGCACACACACTGCCTGTCAAACGAGTCCATTTGACAGAGATGTCATTAACACACAGATGAAGAGTATATGCTTGTGTGTGTATGTTGTGCATGCTCTCATTAACACACAGATGAAGAGTATATGCTTGTGTGTGTATGTTGTGCATGCTCTCTGAACAAGTATCCAAACAACATCAGTGTTGCCACTGCACACACTGGTGCCAAGTTTAAAGCCTGTCAAGTACATCCTTGGACAGTTATGCAATTAGTAGACTTGACAGACGGACATTAATGGGATTTAGAGATAGATTTGCACTAGTTGTGCACTACAGTTTTAGGGCCAGATATGGTATGGTATATGATATCGTCACCATATCTGAGGTCAGATATGGTGACGTTTATGTCGTCATCCACCCATGTCTGTGAAGGACCCATGCAGCGCAAATTTGTGAGTGACTACCACTGACTGCCAATGCTTCAGGTAAGATAACATAATAGAACAGATTGAGAGATAGAACAGTGAGTGAGGGAGGAAGGGAGAGAGCAAGAGAGAGATGTTTTAGCATCTTTTAAGTGTGAATGGAAATTCAGTGTCTCACAGTGGTCTCACAGTCTATAGCTGCAGACTTTGTAATACTGCATTTTGTTTGTCAGTTAAAAGGCTCAAAAGCCGACCAAAACGGCCATCCCTCCAGCTGCTGCTCATCTAATCTGTTGTTGGGAGATTTACAGCAAAACTAATGGAAGTTCTGAAGTAAGGAGAAAAGATTTCCCCTACTGGAAAATGGGAGGGCACTTAATTTACAGTATTTTTAGTGAAACTGTGTAATTTTCCCTTCATATTCTCAGTCCAGGCAAAGAGGAGGATGATATAAATCAGTAGGAGGGCCTCCATCCTCAGGGCCTGGAGAGTTGAAACCCAAACCATGCTGGGGTTAATGCAAGTTCAGCTCAAGATTTATTTTAATTATTCCATTGAAATTTCTTGACCTTAAACAAAATGTCTCCTTTGCTGAAGTCATATGCTAAATTTGACCACATCTGTTGCAGAAAATATGTTATACCCCCCACCCCCAAATGACACCGTGTTTATGTTATTATCGTTTGGGGACACTGGGAAATCAGAAATTCTCAAAGGGAACTGAGAAAATATGACTTTTAGCTTGAGTGAATGAAGGCAGCAAATGAAGCAGCAGATTTGTAAATGATTTTTCTGTTTTTAGTTATATACATTACATACATACAGAGGCTCAGGTTTTAGCCTGTGGCTAAATGGACAAGGGTACGCAGTCTTTCAAAGGTTGAAAATATAGATGATTTCATATTTACAGAATAAGTCAAGCGAGACATAATAATTATTCACCCATTACAGTGAGAAGTATCCACCTAATGAAACTACAGTGTACACTGCCTCCCAGTGGGACACCCTTAGAGGGGCCAGTCTCACATCTTTCATTAGATGACAAGCAAATTAATTACTCAACATGAGGTACCCTGGAGTTTCAGTAGCTTTTACTGTAACAAATGTGTGCATGTGAATCAATGGGGTCAAATAACTATAAGACAGGTGCAACATTGCAAGTATATGACGAAGGCTGGCTATTTTACCCTTGATTGTTGAGCCAGCGTCTGTCCTTGGGCACTGCCAGGGAACCTGAAGCACACCTCATGACAAACACAGGCCAGCTATGGTAGGAGGGTTTGCAAACAGGAACTAGCTGGTTATCTGCCCGCCCCCATTCCATGCCTGCAGCCAGGGCCAGCTGTGAAGGGGCCTATTTTAAACATCCACGGTGCATGCTGGGATATGCTGACACACAGTGAGCAGTAATCAGTATATAGTGAAGAAGTGTGCATGTTCCTGGTATTCCTTATGTTGTGGGGACCTAAATCTGTTTACACAGGGGACTTGTTTTCTTTATGAGGACAAAACTGAGTCCCCATGACGTAAATTACTACGTGAAGACATGTTTTAAAGTTAGGTTGAGGTTAGAGGTAGGATAAGGTTAGGGTTAGGGCAGTAGTAAATATGGTTAATGTTAGAATAAGTCTTCAGAGAATTAATGTAAGTCAATGTAATGTCCTCTAAAGTCATGGAAACCAGTGTACGTGTGTGTGTGGGGGGGGTGTTTATGGGGGTTTTGGGATAGGAACTGAAATGACTTCCTGCCACCTGCCTCACTGTCACCTTGTGCCAAAATACAAGAAGCTGACGAAGTACAACTTATGACGAAGTCAACTTGTGCTAAGCTCTACAGGGTCATATTTGAAACTGATCCCATCCAGTATTTGGATTTAAACCTATATTCCTATTATGTTTCGTATGTTTGCTGTAGCTGCTACCTGGTGGATCTCAATGAAACATGATGTATTGCGCATAACAGTAAAAATTTTATTTTTTCATACTCAAAAAAAAAATGCAACACAGAGTGTTTCACATGAAAACAAAGACACTCACACATTTAACGGACACATTAAATGTACTCATACAAAGGCCATTATAGATCACAAAAAAGTAGAACACACACACACAAGGAGGAGCTGAAGCGAAATTGTCTCAGTTTTAACAAGAATATGAACCAAAGAATAACAAAAAAAGAAGATGAGGTGACTTTGGTGGCTACCTACTTACAGAAACTGTAGACAATCTCATTAGAAACAGTAATTAGAAAGAATAATAACTATCTTGTTCCTAAAATCACTTGAGGGAGATGAAACCACACTGTTAGAAGCAAAGTGAGCACAGTGTTGACATCATGAACCAGCACTAAAATATGTGCTATGTAAACAATTTTCGGTGTCATAAATCCATCCTGAGTCAACAGCCTTGCTCTGGATCATTTTGCTCTAACTTTCATCCAAATCCTCAGTCGCACTAAGTACCAGAGCTCATGTAACTCACGCCGGCACAGATCTGCCTCAGCTCTTTAACACCTCAGCTGACCAGTAAAGCTGCTGAGCCAGCAGGACTATGCAGTAATGAAAAAGTTTTTAATGTTACAGGGTTTTAATCTGTCAAACTCAGGGTGGCTTGATTAATCATAATAGTCTTTGTTAAATATTATATTTTAACCACACTCTATGGCACAATGTCTTTGGATGGTTTTATTACTAAATTTCTATTCACTTAATAAAGTTTTTTCCACTACTAAATGGATATATTTTAAATCTTTGCTTGGAGTAAGTGGGGGATTTGTGTCATATGATGATTTGTAAGTTAAAAGTAAAAACAACATAGTCTATTTATGTTGAGAGAAAAAAGCATTAAAACATTTTAAGGTGTTGTTACTATACCACCGTTTAGTTCATTTTTAAGCTGTCTTTCCCAGAAAACCAAATCAAAAGAAACATCCCGGTTACCTTTCTGGTAGGAGAGTTTATTAAACTTTATCTTATGTCATATTCTTACTAATTCAATAATATCTCAAAAAAAGCTAAACAGAAACCTCCCTGCCATAAAAGGCATAAAAATAAATCTTGTCAAAGATTGGTCTAAGCTATTGTAGCCTGATATTGCCTGACCTGGACTACAAGAATTGGTCAATTAATTATCACCAAGTTATGGAAACAGTTTTTTGTGTCATCCTGGCCATTGTTTGTGTCATGAGATAATACATGAAGGACATAATTGACTTCAGATGGAGAAGGTGAAGCCAATGCTGAAGTGTCTTAAGGCTGTATTTTTTTGATTGGCCAACAGGTGGTGACTCTTTCTTTGTAAGAAGCTACTTTGCTATTAATTTATAACATTAGTAAACATTTTTCTGAGGAGGTCTTCAATAAAGCCAGTACGTTTTATATAAACGGCACAAATAAGGGCTGGACAATAGTGTGATATAGTTTGAATAGTGTGTGACAGTAGCCCTCTGGGTCTCTGACTAAATGTGAGCATCCTTTACATAATTGACATCATGTCCTATTGAAGCATTTTTGCAGGCAGCGGAGTTGTTCTCAGGTGGATAACTGCTTCTGTCCTACTTCTAGGCTTCACTTTTCATATCATAAGGCTATATTCATTTGTGACGTGAACCAATAAGTGAGAATTGCCACTGTGCCTATTTAGGATTGTTCCCAACCTCATTTCAGGTCATCAAAAAAAAGCAGTAACCAGTTTCAACTGGCAGTGGCTGGCTTGGACCTCAGTCACAGAACTGGTCATTTTACAGTCTGTGCTATTCTCCATTCTTAAGAATGTTGTTATCATATCCTCCAAGCATTTTTCCTGCCACAGCACTGACACTGCAGAGAAACTAACGTGCGCCACTGTGTCCACAAATGTGTGCAAGTATACCGATTATATACCTGGCTGGGTCACAACCAGAGCTTCTCCGACTAAAGTATGCTATGGTGGCATTCAAACCAATCGCTTTCTGTGAGCAGAGATTCAGACCCTGATATTTCACACTGTCTCAATTTCCTCCCAGGCTATGTGGTGCGGCACTGGCAGCCATGTTGGGGCTGTAACTGCAAAGGGAGGAGGTTTCATTACCTCCTGCACAGTTTAGCACGGGATAGCATTAGCTGTTAATGGCCCTTCCAACTAAAAGGGGTGATTCAGACAGACAGCATTCGGCCCATAAATCTACCACGGAAAGCATCTTGCTAAATAAGGAGACTCTCTTAAAAGACAAGGTGTCATTTTCAACACTCGGTGTGTCTGCCTTCTGACAACATGCATTTGTGTCACTTTTCAAAAGCCTGATGGCATTATGTGCAGGACAACATAATCTCAAGCAAGTTCATGCACACTGTAATGCATGCAGATCTATAATTACAGTAGAAAAAAAGGACGCTGAACGGCCTGTTTATAATGCCCCTGATATGAAGTCATCAAGTAAGACTTCATTTAAAATGAAAAGGAAGAGATTTGTTAATACTTGTACTTGATCAACAGAGAATTTTTTTTTTTTTTTTTTTGAAGCTTTTTAAAGCCATTTTCATGGCTTTAGCTATATTGTGATTTCAACCCACCAACCTAATGGCTTTATTTGTTCTCCTAGAAAGGAAGCCATCAACTGAAGTAAACTAATATTAGCTTTAAGAGTTGCCTTGACTGTTACAGGATGAAGGATGCACCTCGGCTCATCTACAAGTATGTAACAAGGTTAGTAAGATCTGATTACAAAGAATCTAAACTTAGTCGGGCAACTTGTCAAATCAAATTGAGAAAAGATGTACAATCAGAGTTTGGGGCTGCTAAGATCTATGATTTAATAACAGAGCCCCAGCGTAAGCATAAGTGTATCCGAGAAATTTGCTGCTGTGCACTGATACTGATGAAATTAGATCTGTCTTATTTGCTTTTGATTCACATGCCTAATGTACATGTGTGTGAATAAATTCCACATAATTCCATTGCTCTGCTCAAATTTGTGCCTCTAAAATGAAACAAAGATTGTGCACGTGCTCGTCTGTAATAGCCTCTCAGCAATTCTGCAATTTTAATTCACCATTTTCTGTTTATTTTATCTACATACAGTATGCCACTGTGTAAATATCTGAATGTTAATAACATGAAGGAAGAAACTCACCAATTTGTCTGACCGTTTTGTCAACTACCACACATTGATAAACCATTTAACAGGTTGGAAGTTTAGACCATATAAAAAGCGTGATCTTCTGGGTTGCTTGGTGCGAGCAACCAGGAAGCAAGAATATTAAACTGCCACTGGTTGCAAAAAGAAAGTCTTAGTTTTCTTTAATAGATATGATGCAAATTTTGTAAATTATTTTCCAATTTAGAGAAAAATATACAAGCATGGCACATATGAGTGGACACTGACTAAACTGGTATTGTCCAACCAGAGCCTAGTTGCAGGTGATGCCTGTAAATGTCTGGTCGCATCATCATGGCACAGGTCAAATAGCATATCTCAAGGCTTCCGAATAGGAGTTCAGATTCTTACGGGCGACGTCTGAACCAGGTGTGACTTGGTTTAAACTTTTCTATGACCAACACAAGATGTTTTTCGACAGCACATAAGTAAATGCTCTTAAAAAAAGTTCACTGACGTGCAAACACAGCCTCTGAAAACACAAGGGTATGTGCTCTCCAAATGCCTTCTTTATTCTCGCTCTGTTAATAGCACTGAATCTTAAACTGAGAAACCCTTTGACAGGTCATATATTTATTATTTGTAAAGTAATGGGCCACTGTATACTGCATGTGTATGGGCCATATGACTGGGTTTTGCATGCTGTAAACTTGGGTATAAAAGGTCAAGGGCCATTTGGGCATGTCGAGTGGATTTGGCAGCACATAACTGGCATCTTGTCTCTCTGATAGGTCATAAAAGCTAGCAAATTAAAGCTCTGTGCAGCTCCCAAGACTGCTGACATTTACACACTGATCACCCTGTTTATGGTGATGGCGTTTGCCAAACTGCGCCCGTTGTCTCGACATGTATCATTAACCTATTTTACTCCAAAATTCTTTGCACTTGGGAGAGGGCTGCTGCAACAATGGCAGCATTTACACAAAGGTCACAAAGGACTTAATCTCTTTTTTTTTTGTTAACTGGACACAGATTTTATTTTATTACAAAGTAGTATTTTTGCTATTTTTGCGGTTTATAGTGCACCGCCTATGACTTTACATTTGCAGAAATGTCACTTTACTGCCCATGAACAGTAATTGAACAGATGTTAGACATTTCCAAAATATGATTTCTTTAAAAATTAAAAACAATAGCTGTCCCATGCCAGCATGGGCTTCCAACAGCCCATTGGCCATTAAAACAAGCATATGCTCATATGCCATTAGCTTCATGTGTCGCTGTAACTCACCAAGAGTTTGACAAGGCCTGATATCACCAAAATGCCATACCATGCCTCTTTGATATTGTGATTAATGTCACACACAGTGCAGGAACATAATGCTAAAACATTACATGTTGTCGTCAGGGGATAGAGATTCAAAGACTGTTTGTACGGGTTCACAATGTTCGGCAGCGTTATCATTCCTGGCCTAATCCTGCTTGTTCGTCCCTTGACTCACAAACAGCAGAGTCAGGTTTCTAGCCTTCAGTCTACTCTGGGACTGTGATGACAGCGGACAGTCCTGTCATCAAGTTCAGCCCTTATTATCATTATAAATGCTGTAAAACATCACATGTATAGGGTGATGGATTAACATTAAACGTTAAGACTAATCTTATTTCCAGTGTGTATAAGGCATATGTATATTCACACACTGCTGTTTTACAGTAAGATTTAAAGCTGCAAACAGCTGCAGTAAAGCTACAAACCAAAAAACTGCAGTAATATAAATTATAATTGATTAAAATGAATACAATAAATGCTTGTCTATTTTGACTTTCTTGTAACATTGAGTTGGGATTAGGATAAGTCTTCAGGACAAGCAGTTTTTTCTTTGTAGTTGTTTTTTAATCAATAACCTGTCATGAAAGAGTCATCATAAGCAGATCAGGCCCAGGAACATGACTGCATATCATTTTCTTCTGCCTATCTGGGCTGATGTTGTGTCACAAGTTGTGTCTGTTGGCCTCTTCATACGACTATAACAAAAAAGGGTTTGTGACTTATGGACACATATGAAAATAGGTTGTTATCCTCATATCACAGTTAACACCCCCCTCGCCCACCCCATTACAAAAATGCCATGGCTAAACGGTCTCTTGCTGCCCTCTAGAGTAGAAATCCATTGCTCTCTTTCGCTCACGCACATACACACGCAAACACAGAGAGAGAGAGAGAGACTGGAGCATGCAGCACTTTGACATTTGCAAAGAAGTTGATGATTCACCTGTACTGCACTGCAGGACTGAGAGACTGTGAGACACGCTTCTTATTGATACCAAATTAGACCAGTAGTCTTATAAAAAAACATAAACTTTATATTTTTGGGATATATGAATAAAAATAAGTGCAGTGCATCTTGAGTTTTGCGACAGTCCCTTTATCAGAGAGGAAAATAGCAAGTAGATGTGGTTGTAGTAGCACTAAAGGTGCTAAAACTAAGAGTAGGAGTTGTGCTGTAAGAGACATGGTGCTCGAAGCTGCAGCATTATTATAATCTGCACTTTTAACACTTGCAGGATAAAAGCCACTAGAGGAGTTATACAGCGAAACAACAGTCCATGAGTGCCTCCTCAGTGCACCACTGTAATAGTTAAACCTCTTTAAAACATGACAGTGCCTGCAGTCTGACGATTCATCTCTCCCTGTGCATAACTTTGTAGTGATGTCTTCATCAGAGAGGCATGTAGCAAGCTGCTCCCGTGATCCGTTCAGTGTCAGCAGAAGTCCTGCATGTCCCCTCAGGTAAGCCCCTGTCAGACTCCAGACAGATAAAGCAATATGAAGCATAACAAAGTATCCTAGAGTTCCTCCTTGAGGCAATCTGGCAGTTTGTTTTTGCCCAGGACTTGTCATATTCTGAAGAAAAGGCTTAAAGTGGGGAATAACCCCAAGAGATGAGCGAATGGTGTCAGACAAAAACCAGACATTCTGCCATTATGACTTTTAAGTAGAAATATGCACTATTTAAGTTGTACCCAGTGGCCCTGGAAGGAAAAAAAAAAGTCATCAAGCTTTTTTAAGGTTTTGTTACCACCTGGCACAAGACAGGACAAAAGGGGGAGAACCTCACATTTATTTTGAAGTAATGTAAACCAAATCTAAGCATCAGAACAAAAAATCAGATGCCTTGGATGACCGGAGGAGAAAGAGACTGGCTGATTGGCACCAACTTATATAGTGCAAACACACCAGGTGAGGTGAGTTTACCTGATGACCCAACTTCTGCCATTAGGTTCCTACAAGAAGGAGTCTTCTCAGCCCTTCTACTGCATTATTGCATTATACTATTGCATTGGCCGTGTTGGCCGTGTGTGCCAGGAAGTTGAGTCTCTCTCTTTCCTTTTCAGAGAGTGTTACAAATGAGAAACAAGAATGATGTCAATGAGATAAATGTGAGTGTTAAAAGTGAGCTTTTTGTTCACAGCTGGTAAAAAACAATCAGGAAAGGGAATGTGGGTAAATGTGTCATTTTTTTCCCCAAAGGTCTCATAAAATGCAGCCAGAATTATTTTTATACTTATATTTAGTAGTGTGGACAACAGGCATATCTGGGGCAGAATTCATGCATTTTTAAACGGAAATGGAGCAGTAAGGATGTAGCCTCAGAGGTCCATGACAGTGTCCTGACAAATCACTTTTTATCATAATGATAATGACCTTGTTTTAAGTGGGATGGTGTTGACAGGAACACAGGCCTTCTATATTATTTTTCTAACTGGCTGCTGAGTGACCATCCAGGGTGGGCAAGGTGTCAGGCGGCCTCTTGGGTCCCCAGGCCATCTGTTTTGGGTCCTACTTTAGCAGGGGAGATGTGTGGCTGTTTTCTGCCTAATTAGGTCCGGTAAACAGGCACTCATCAAAAAGCAGCTGCTAACGTCCTCATTAAGATACAAACACACACAGAAACGCTTACACACACGCACAAGGGCACAAAAACAGACGTGCCGTAGAGATAAAATCACACTAACACATTAGTAATGGATGTGTTGATGATTAAGGTCAGCTCAGGGAGTGGACTCTCTCACCTTGACCACTTGACCCACACAGACGTCGGAGATCTTCCCACTGTTCACGTGTCTCCTTACAAAGTCATAAGAAATGTTTGGAAATCCTTCCAATGTCTTAATGTGTACTGTTTACTGTTGTCTTGCCTGTGTTGTATGAGTCAGGCGAATGTATGTGTTGCACATGTGTGTAAAGACGGAACAGTTGCCACATTATCACCTCAGAAAAATTACAGGGAGCATGTAAGTGCAAACAATCCGACACCTAATAGCACAATTATGGAGCTGTGTGTGTGTGGATCGTTCCCACACTGAAACAAAACAAGCCAACAGGAGAAGCAAGAGCCACATTTTCACACCTCACACCCAGCCTCCTTGTTTGTGATTTCACACAACAAAGTTGTAAACTGGAGGGAAATATACTTAACCACACTGGACGCTTGCCAAATTTCCATAGGGCATTAGCAACCAACTGGTGCAGGCTCATTAAAGAGCAGAGAAACCTATAACCATTAAAAGGCCATTAGGCAGCATGTAATTTTGTGGAACTAAATGGCGGAGAGTAATCAAAAGCACATGAAGCCCAGCTGGGCGACTGGGCAAACTGTTTCGATTAGGGAGGAATCTATCATCGACAATGGCAGCTTTTTGGGGGGTCAATTTTCCCTTGCACTCAATTCCTTCCTTCTGTCACATTCACTCTTGCTGTTTCTCTGTCTGCAGTTTTTATGCACTTTGAGGATTTGGACCATTATTACAGTTACTCTGCAGCAGACAAAAAAAGTCTACGTAGACACCTGTGAACCAGACAAAATCACATACTGATGCTGAAATGTCACCCACTCTCTAACCCTGAGGTAACATTATCCATCCTTGCCCCAACTAAATCCTCATGTCAGATATAGACACCGCCTCCAGAATGTGAGTGAAATTTAAGAGCCAAGGTTGACATTTTTTCTCGTATATTCTAAAATGCAATATGAAATCATGGGAAAATTGATTCCGCCTATTATTGTCATGTCAATTTCTCTTTTTTCCTTTATTATTTAGACATTCACAGACCAAAACAATTTGCAGCTGTCACACTGATTTTCCTCGTGCTGGTAATTTCCTGCAAAGGTTTTCAGCTAAAGCTTATATTCACTGATACTGCAAAATCTAAAATGCCATATGAATTTCTCCAGAGATTATCAGATAAATTGCTAAACACTGCATCTCCTAAAGTGCTCATAGTGCATCTACAATTCAGCAGAGAGTGCACACTGCTGCATCAATATCCTCATCAGTAACTACCCATCAGCCATAATACACTGACATTAACAGTTAATGCGTGAACGGTTTATTCACCAACTTCAATGCAAGTTTCACTCCAGGTGAAAACATTTCGGGAGAAGGGCCATTACCCTGGGCCTTGTAAAAGTCATGTCAAATTCTCAGACTGGCTCCCTGCAGTGGTGAACGGTGTCCAAGAGTAACTTTATTATGTGTAAAATGTCATTAAACCAGTCAAGGAACATATTTTTCAGGCTGCTCTGGCTTTGGAAGCCACTTTTGACAAGCCAGACTCTGATTAGTCAAATTAGTTGTGAATTTGGACTCAGATGCCTTTCAGGAATTAAAACAAGTGCCTGCCACCTTGTTTCAATCAAACAACATTCACACTCAGACCAGAGCATTGAGAGCAATCATCTTTTCTATATTAAAGCCCAAAGGTCTTAAAACTAATAA